>OV884014.1:90493303-91721517 GCA_930367205.1 Acanthosoma haemorrhoidale | reverse complement strand
TGCATAACGGCCCTTGCGAAACACCATCTCTTCCATGAACTCCGACTCAGGAGCCAGCGGAGGTCGGGTTCCCGATCACGGCTAGGAAGAAACGCCACGATACGATGAGTGCACCTTTATTGCGATAAAATTACAATGATAATGAGTAATTGTGATCGATGATCTCATTCATACCATATTTACAGTTCTTCATTCACACGCTCATTCATTACGGTGATACACTATTTACAAACACCCCAGAGACCTCCCAAATCCACATCGATGTCACCTCCCTTGCATGCAAAAGAATTTTAGAACTTTACTCAATATTAAAGGTTACACAATACAAATAGTGTCTATCTGGAAGATCATCATTATCTCCGGCTATTAATAGTTTTAACATTATACCATTACATGCAAAGTCATTGTTGCAAAAAGCTGAGTCAAAGGATAGTTTCACTTTCATTTCGCGCACTTTCGATGCTCCAAAGAACTTGATCGAGTTGTTTTTTATGTTTCTTTGTTAAACACAATTATGTTGACATGAAAGTTCGCTGTAAAACTCCCCACTAAGGTATGAACGGAGAGATTGTACGTTGATCGTGGACGTTGATACAATTATGAATTTCTAACAATATTTTAGAAATTTTGACACTATTGATGAGACTAAATGTCATAATATGTATAACATTAATATTAACAATTTTATAGGCTTAGGATTTCCCATTATAGGGGATCTCCCAAGGATATTTTCGTCGTTATAACAAATAATTAAATATTCTTGATGCTAAAAAAAGTACTTAACAGAAACTCTAATCTTACACTAAAAAACGAACTGCACATTAACAAGCAGTTACTAAAAACAGTTTGGGCTTACGAACTAGAACCTTGAGGAGCAACCGACCCTTCGAAAATCATCAAACGATTCCAACCATTCCAATCCGAAGTCCTCAGAACAGCATAAACTCATCCCTTCGCAGTGCTATCCTTAGACCTACAATCCTAGACACAACCTCCCCGCTCTTCCAAATCCTCCTGTCAACTCCTTATCCAGTGACACTCTTCCTTGGCGGTGCCATCGCGATCTATTGTAAATAGAAAAGCATGTGTTGTTACAAGCAAATTGTAATATTCCAAATAAAGATCTTTATATACAACTGAAAAACACATCGTCTTTATATGACGATGTGAATATAAGAGGGCAAAGGGGTGAGAGAGATACAAGCACCCCGAAGGCTGACTGGTCCTTTTGTTCTGTCATTTTATAACACTTGAAAATGACAGCTGCCGAAAGCACTCTTAAATAATCTACAATCTTTTTGTTGGTCACAACACTGAAATACAGCATGACAAGGATTTGGTTAAACCTTAAAACAGGACACTGCGAAACATACAATCCAAAAGGCTATAAAAAAAATATAGATGTAGTATATTTGTGCACTATGTTTTTGGAAAAGTCACTTGGAAAATTAGTCACGCTCAAAATCAAAATGGGGATGCATGAAAAGGTTACAACTATAAGAGTTATTTGTAAAGGAAGGGCCAAATACTGTGGGAATCTGGGTCTTCTGGAATATAGGGCGAAAAAAATCAGCATCCCAAGAAACGAATTTGGCTTAGGGTAGACGCTTCAAAAATGTATGACAAATTTTGGATAGGCAGATCAATAAATATGTTCCATATCTACAGTTGTATGCAAATACTAAACTATTTTTGAAACGTATGTCCTGTTCCTACATTTAAAACTCAATAAACAACCCTGAACAGTTCCCCAGTGGATAATACGTCAAAACAAAAACCTTTTGTCGTTTTTAGCTTAGAGCTTCAATAGAATTGCAAGTAAAAGTTATGTTAAAGCAGCAAAAAGGCTTTTAACGACAGTTCCAATACCGTTTTCAAATTAGTTCTTTTAAGCCCCAAATATTACATATTTTTAATCAAATTTGAACCCCTGCTCAGTATGATTGAAAAATGAATTTGTAATTGCAGTTTAAAATACCAAAAATTACATACGTAAAATTATATCTTTGATTTTATATCCAATCAATTAATTTATCAAAGCCTTTTAATGATGTTTAATGGAGATGGATATGGCTAGGAGAGTTAGTCACCAATATCGAAAGAGTGCCCAATTTAAAATATTATGTCCCCGACTCACGAACAAGTACATTTCTGGATCAAAAACCGAAACCACGAAAAACACATCACAAAACCAATATCATATTTAATCCAGAGATATCTAATCAAATTTAAATAAGCTTGTAACCACTTGTTCATTGGTGGCCACAAGCAAAATTGGCATTTCCATTCTATAGAATAGCTTACGGTCTTCCTAAATTGAATAAAACTAATCAATTAAATTATGCCCAATAAACTTAACTGTATTTGATTAATCAATTTAAACTATAGCTATAAACAGAAGTAACCTTAACTAAATCTTGTCAACATTTAAAAGAAAATCCTGAAAGAATAAATTGTAAATATAAGTATTCTAAAACATTGACACTTTAAAGCATTTACAACTAATTTAATATTTTTTAGATCACAGATTGCATACTAGAAAATTACTAATCAGCACTTTCGCAACTTGAAATTCAGAAAGAAAGAAAAAGTTGAACAGTCTACCACTATCTCTGACTGTACAAGGTTGACAGGTTGCAGGCATGTTGTAACTCGGTAATAGTATATCTTTCACTGCTCTGAAAAAAGATTCGTCTTCGATTAATGTGCCTACGTGGTTTTTAAAAGCGTTATACGATTGAGAAAGATTGAACAATTAATGGTGCTCGTTTAGCGTGCTTGCGCAAACCCTTTTAACTATGCTTTTTAACTTCACCAATTTTATTAGTTGAAGATAACGGACAAACTGTAAGTAAAATATTTCAACAGGTGAAAATCATGATTTATTATCTAATTGAAGTATGTTTAAAGGGAAACAAGTTTAGCTAACCCTCATATAGTGATTGTTTTTAGCGATGTTCATTTGTCACACAATTCACAGCTGTGAACTCGAATCACAATCGACGAATTTGAACGGCATATAAAATAGGTATGCTATGATGCCTTGAGGGCTAAGTCCAGTGATACCTCTTCCTAATTTAAGATAGACCGGTCATCTTAACAGTTTCTTTTAAGTCGTCGGGGATTATTATGAGCTATGCCAAGTGTCGGGTCGTCGCGAGGGGAGGTACCTAGTTACCCCAGCCCTGGTGACGAAGTGATGGTTGATTAGGCTATGACCTGGACAATCGTTTCATGACGGTCTTACTATCTGACTCCAAATTTTATAGGCATGTGCCCCGACAATGCACTATGTTCGGGAGAAGAGGTATAGGGTAGGTAGTATAGGTAGTTTGTGTGGTCTTGGAATGACCACGAATTCACACTCGGTATCTGAAGGTAGGCGAAATCCGTCCGGATCCCAAAGGCGAGTGTGAACCGGAAAGAGGCAGACTGGATTGCCGTGGGAGACACTATTTGGTAAATTTGTAGGGCCACGACAACCGTTGTCCGCGAGGGAGAGGTCTCTCTCAAGGAGCTGCTAGTTTTAGCCAGGCGAAGGCAGAGGATCCCACTAGGAGAGTGTGAGGTCTGACAAGGTGGGACTAAAACATAGCGAGGTTAGGAAGAGAGAGATCCAGAGGTTTTTATAAATGAGAAAGCCAAGTCTTGAACATCAGCGCAGCCACAAGCCATCAGTTAGAGCGTCGTCGGGAGAATGATTTACAGCCCAAACCCTGGGTCTTTATATACCCAGCTGGCTTCCTTAGTATCCAATCATATTAGGTTTTATTGTACCCAATGACAGCTCAGTATGCGGTAGCCCTTTGTCCTTGCAGTGACTCAGGGCTGGTTCGGGTCACTACCTGCTTCTGGGTATAGGGTGAACATTGTTCACAACATTTACAATTACTTTTTTATGTTATTTACATTTGTTTAAATTAATTTACAATATATATATAATAGAGTATAGGGTGATTCATCTTATGTAGTTAGCGGTCGCTACACCAAATGTGGACAGTTCCTATAACAGTGGGTTCGAATGACCAGACAGCTTGTGATGAAAGCATCTGTATAATGTTTTCATATCAGTCTGTACGAATAGAACTTGTACGGCTGCTTGCGCAGGGTCGTGTTGAAATAATTTGTCTAACTACTTTGGATTTAAATATCTGTATTCTCAATAAGTGGGATTTTCTCGTGTCCATATATCTGTGCTCCATTTTCCCAAACGAGTTTCAGTAAGTAAATGTACTCTAAAACTTTTCTGTTGGCGGTTTTTGGGTGTCTGTCAAGTGAATGGTACAGTAGTTTGAGGTAGTTATTAAGTGTTTGTCGTTTAAGCTTTGTGCGAGGGTTCCATGCCAATCGTTTGTCGATTGTTAAGTCAAAGATATTTTACTGTGCCCGTCTGAGTCATATAGCTAATTTAAGCAATACTTTCTTGAAAAACAAAAGAAATACTTTTTTTTTAATTATTGAGTTAAAAATAATAATAAAGTGTGTTTATTACCTACCAAAGGATTTCAACATTGATTATTCACATGGCTAGTAAATTTTTATAGAAAAACATACACATTACATAAACATAGTTTTAAACGCCGTCATTTTACAGTATATTCAAGCGAGATGAACCCGGTGAGAGTGCTTGCAGATGGCCTTTGCTTGGGGTTGCACTTCAGTTCTCACAGAGCACTTACTTCACCAAGGACTTGGGGAGTTTTGGGATTTTCCATGAACATTCACAGCAACTATGTAAATATCAGTGGGCTGTGCTGATGTATGCAATATTGGTAGGACTTTACCCACATCCTCCGATCAATCCTCGTGTCCTAAAAATGATAATCCTGCCTTGGGTTTTGTTCTCGCTATTGTGCTCATTCGGGTTCATAATATGTGTATACACTATGTTCACAAATTTCTGGTATAAAGTAATGATTAAATATAATATAATTATCAAATCGTAAAATCTATAAAAGTGATCATATGCGGGCGTCAATTACCTATAAAAAAAACAACTCATTTTTTCATTGATTTGGTACTTTCTGATATAGTGTACTTGCATTGGATTTGGCTAATATAATGTGATATTATTCCCCTTTCTATGAAGTATAGTTTTACTTAGCTGCCATCAATTGATTTAATTTTAATGGGTTTTAATTTTACTCTTTATGGCAGAGGAGAGTACCTGATTGAGAAATAATAACAATAATATTTGTTTTATAACGATAAGATTTATTAGTATTTAAAGGAAATGAATCTTTAATGAGAAATGACATTGAAATATGATTAATAACTGATCAATGATTAATTTAATGAGATCTGAGATCAATGATCTTACGTACTGGATGTTGATCTGCCTGTGACATCTTTGGGGAGTTGAGAGACCAACTTGGACCCCATAATGAAGTCAGATACCAGCAAGGAAACAGAACATGTTGAACAGACATACCGAGTAACAAGAAGGTTGTCTAGGATTTCATACCAAAGTTATCGCCATTCCTCTTTTTGGGCACCGCTGTGTTTAATCTAATTATCCATGGCTTCACTTATTTCCAGGTAAAGCTTTGAGTAGTGGGTCTCAACGGTGTGTCAAGTGGTTTCTGGTGTCGGGTTCCGCGCCCCGTTCGATCACCTTCCTCCTTGCAATTATCTCCGTGTCACTCACCTGAGTCCTTTCTGTCCCCAAGGGTAAAGGCTTTTTCCCATGGCCGCTGTTTGTAGAACAGCCACTTGTCGTCAATAACGTTAAATCTTTCTGTTTATGGTAAAAAAGAAAAAGTTTGCTCTAGGTCCGTATTTGTTTCTATTCGGTTTTGCTATCGTATTATTTTATTCCATCCTTCGTTTGATATCTCACCCCAACATGTATAAATACTAATCATCAGAAGACCCCTTAAAACAATAAATAATTATTGCTTATAAAAAATTATTATAAATTAAATCTGGTAAAATACAGAGGGTCAAATACATATCACCTATGGATATTTCGTTAGTATTGTCATTTGTTACGTTTTTTAGGAATAAGCTAAAAATATAAACAATTTAAGTGCTTGTTTCTGTTGGTGATTACTTTAAAATTGCAGCTAACTAATTGATTGTCCGAAAGTTGAGACTTTGTAAGTCTAACAAATTGCAAATTAAAACAATTACAGGCTTGTTACATAAGTCTGTTTAATAATAAATAAAAAAAACTAAAAAATAATCTGATCGAAACATCTTAAAATAGACAGTGAACAAAATCCAGGAAACTTCAATCAACAATTAATGAGTCATTAAATCGCCCAAGATTTATAACATAGCAAGCTCTCCAAGGGCAAAGCTAATGTGAACTATTTAATCACTGTCACTTTTTTCATCTATTTTAATGCCACATTTATATTTCAGCCTATCCTGCCACTGACAGCAATAGTGGATATGAAGAACTATGGAGGAGACGAAGTAACAGGTACAAATTTCTTGTTTTAATTTGTGTATCTTGTCGTATTACATTTGTGTTCATTGTAATTGTAATTGTAAACAGATAGATATAACGGAATAATTTATTAGAAAATTATAAAGTAAAAAAGTTATTTGTAGAATATCGGCCAGGTTTCACCAAAAATATTCCATGATCTAAGGTGTCATCATTCTTGAAAATTCTTACTTATATGTATCTATAAGTTGTATTCATTTATTTGTTTCCATAAACCTAAAGTTACATAATATATTGGAAATAAACATAAAAAGACATAAAACCTGCAATATAAAAATAAAACTAAACATGTTTAAATCCACCGATACATTCAAGAAAAGAAACACAGTCTGTCTCTCTACAGCTTTATTTAGTTCTACCCGAACTTTCTCGACAAGGTTGAAATGCCGTTATTTTGAAGGTCTCGACTATAGCACTAGCCGGGTTCGCTGTCAAACCCCGTTGGCCTTGAGGACGATGGCATAAAAATCAATTAAGCTGTGGACAAGAAGGTTTTTTATTTATTAATAAACACTAGCCATAACTTATACGTTAGGCCATCCATAATAATGGCTATTCCATATAAACCGTTTAAAATCATTTGTAACCGGCTTTTATACGCAATAATTTTCAGTACTATTTATTCTGTGTTATCGGGACTTTTTTGTTTAACATTAATCCATATCAGGGTTATTTTTCTCAGTCTATAACGTGTAACCTTAGCCATTTCAGGAATCTTATAAGAATACTACCTTGCGAAACTTGTAAAGGACAGATGAAGTGAAGATTCTTGGTTTTGATATTATCCTCCTAATATAACATTTAAGTGGTTTGATCAAAGTTTGATTTGTGACGGTTTAAGTAAATATACCAATACACTTACTACTAATATACTACACTATAATAATATACTACATATATACTACTATACTATACTATACTTATATACAATATATAATAATATACTACATACTATATATATATTACTGATATACTACTAAAAAGGCATGATGATATACTGATAAAATGAAAATTTAATAAATTTCAATTTATTTCTGCTAATAGTGAACGCACTAATTTTCTAAAAACGCATACTTCAAAACGTTCTCATATCCTGAGGAAACACCGCTTGGCGTAATCACATTCAAACTAGTGTCCTTGAGGAGTATATGCTACTCAATTCAATATTTTTTTAATTGTTACTCACACGATTAAACCATTGTTTCAATGCACCTCACCTTCATTCTTAAACATCATTCTCGTTACTTCCTGAGAGGAGCGTAACACTCAAAGAAGCCGATCTCATTCCTTAATGAATTTCGTTAGAAATGTTCAAAAAGAAGTTAGTCATAATTTCTTCCATATTATGTCAATAGTATTATGTTCCAGTTTTTATGTTAATTATCATGAGGATGTAACAGTTCTAATCGATCAGAACGGTTACAATCAAGTTAATTAACCACTTGCAACCAAATGGTCAGAAGTACTTTTTTGGTACAGCCATGTACAAAGCAACATAAGCTTACATTTATATATAAAGAAAATGCATTAGTTAAATCAGATAACGCGCATAAAAAGATACTTATGGCTAAATTATATATAAAATTGTAACTAATGTAATATATTAGGCTTTTTTTCCAAAGTAATATAGTATTGGTCAGATTTGTTCAAAAATAGAATATAATGTGGAAATATACATATTAAAAGTTTTTATGGAAATGAACAACTCATTATATGATATATACTATATAGATCTATATATATATACATAATGTATATGCCAAAACATCGATGTTTTTATCGACACCGAAAACAAGTCATTGACATCCCAAATCATTAATATATTGATACTTTACTTCTTTTTTTTCATACATACGTACATCACCCTGGAAACATCTCATTTAGTCACGATGATTGACTTTAATTTTCACTAAAAATTATAAAGCGTTCTTGTAGCTGGTGGACACTGCGTCGCTCTCATTTGATATTTTGTTTGATATCAGGAATTGATTGATAGCAAGCGATATAATTGTCTCTGGCTCCATTTACAAGCGAACGTAGGTAGCATTGACTTGAATAACTTACCTCGACCTGGCAAGCAGTAGCAGTCTGGCAACATTTACAGGAAAGGTTTGACTGACCTTCGTGTTTTTTAGAGGGCCAATTTGTTTCGAAACCCGACCAGGAAAAGGTGTGTGACTTTTTCACAGATAATTGTACGGATTATACGAAAAGGCTAAAAAATGTGTAATTCTTATTTCTTATGTCTACTAACCCCATATATCAGATTCTTTAAAGGTTAATTAATCAAATCGTTGATTCCATCTTTTGGTTCCGTTATAATAACAGGAGTAAAAAAATAGTTGAAAGAAGTTGATATGTTTCAACTCATTTTTTTTAAATCAATATTTTGGAAATTTAATTATTTTTTTATCTGCTGAAAAGGTGTGGTTTTCACCTTATCATATGGTAACCACTTTGTAGATGACATTGAAGTCCTGTCTTCCCACCCACAACCCAAAGCATCTCAATGGGATCGAGTATTGGTGCATCCATGGCGGATTAGTTAATGAAGAAAAATGTGCCCACATTACCATTACCCTTGCTGCAAGTCCCTTTCGTTTTTTTTCTAATTCGATCCCTCATCCAGAGCTCAAGAGTACTTAAGCCTTCTTCATCTCAACAAAAGACTAACATAGAAAACAAACTCCAGGCTAAAAAGACAAGAACGAAACATACAATTTGGACAACTGTACAGACTACTTTGAAGGACATCCCTTCTCTCAGTTATCAATAAATTACTAATTTAGAAAGTCAATCTAAACATAAGGAATAGAGCTATGGGGGACAGCAAAAACGTTGAACGTCAAACATATCCAAGCCTTTTAATCTAAAGTCCAGAGAACAATAGTTAATGCCCCTTATTACGTCAGCAACAGAACCCTTCATAACGACCTTAATTTACCCCACATACTTGAACTCGTCCCTTTTAAGTTCACGAAATTCCATCTAGACCAATCCAACCACCCCAATCCCCCACTAAATTACACAGCGCCACATATCCTTATGATTCACCTCGAAGGCTAAAGTGGCAGGGCCCTCGTTTATTGGTATAAATACATGCGGAGGGAGTCCTGGCAATGACCAGTTTATCGAATCTGAGCGTCTGTGACTCTCATGTTTTTGGTCAGCCTCCACTGGCTTGTATCTGGTGACGCGGCTGATGGAGCTTGGGGGATTTCCCAAGTTTACACTTCCTTTTCTACATGCGAGGTTGGTGACAGCGATGTTGATTTGGAAGGTCCCCCTCTGGGCTTGGGACTTTGTAAGTATTGTACAAACCAGCGAGTGAGTGAGGAACTTTAAATATAGTATGAATGAGATCATTGATCACAGTTATTTATTGCCCATTAAAAGACGGCCGATTGTAATTTTATCGCGATAAAACGTTTCTTATAAAATTTAAAAAAAAACATATGATATTACAAATTAAGTATTTTTAATCGAAAATACCAAGAAATTGTTTTTACAATCGTTTGATGAGTATTTAGAAAACCCACGCCTAATAGTATTTACCTTTTATATCATTCATATATATTGCAAAAAATTAAACTAAATTCACAATTCACTTAAGAAATAACACCATGTTGATCTCTTAATTAAAACTTAATCTTCTTTAAATTATAATTCACAACAAAGACATAAACTGAACATTAAAAGAGTTAATCATAATAAATAAAATTTTAAAAAAAGTCTTAGCGCAAGAAAAAATTCTTAGACGGTTATGCTCCCCCGTATACGGTAAAATCATCTGACTATAAACTAAGTAGCCGTTCACAAAGGCTCATTCACTGGGTGATTGATTGCATATTTCGATCGACGTGTATATTAAGTAGCCATAATAAGCAAGTCGTTCGTGAACGTCGACATAACCTGACTCTTACTGATCTCGCTGAGCTGCTACAACTAGATATATAATGTATTTTTTGTTCATTTTATTTTAAATAACGAACACACCATCTTATTGTTACCGTAACAAATTTAAAAAAAAAAACGAAAATTGCTACTTTTAATAGCACGTTAACTCATGATCTCATGACATCTTAAGTTATACGTTAAAAAAACATTTTGGTACAGAAAAATCTAGAAATAAGAAATCAGTCATGAATAAATCGCTAAAATGAAACAAGTAGACAAACTTTTCTCCTAAAAAGTCCTCGTCAAACTTTTCCGATATGAATTGAATTGAATAGCAAGTTCCACGCCGGAAAAACTTTGGTAATCATTCCTCCTTTCAAGCACAGCAAGATCCTTGGTAATTCGGTTTTAAATGAGATCTGTCCTGTCAAGTTTCTTAGATCTGGAGAACTACCTTTTGGATAAAGGCCCATAAAGCAGCATTTATTTATTTGCATGCAAATGGTTGACAATAATTACATTTCAGTTTTTATAACCTTCTTTTTGTTTTTTAATTTATGTGTAAGAACTGGTTTATAAAGTGTATCGACGCCTGGTGAGTCAGCTGATTTGTCCTCGGTTTTCCCGATAACCTCATAATGTTTTTTTTTTTAATAAACTATGTGCTCAGAAACGTGACAATACTTCCACAGGTGAAATTGAACCAAAACAATTATTTTCATTTAATTCTTGATCCGTTCCCATAGATGGCTTACTACAGGTTACATTTTTTTTTTTTAAGAGATTATTTTTACCGGTCTGTCTTAACTCCTAATTACTCCATTTTTCATTAGCTTAATTGTGCATCGTGTAGAAATTATCAGATTAATAATTGATTCTATGATCATCAAACCAAATAATAATCTGTTGCTAATTTCCAAGCCCGAGATTTTGCTCTATTTTCAAACAAGTAAGGTTGACCTATTTCGTTTTTCTGTCTTCTTTTTGTAGGATATTGTTCGTATATATCCAATCGTGCAATATTCTTCAAAGCACACAATTGAAAAATTCGCTCCTGCTTAAGTACATGCACTCCCGACGATTAGCTTACAAGTTATCTTTAATTTATATTCGTTTTATCTATTATTTCTTTCAGTTAAGCATTTTTCTATAATTTTTTTCAATGAGTCAACATTAGATGCAGGGTAGAAAAGGGTTTATGTTTTTTTTTAACCTGAAATGGACGAAAAATGTATGTGGACATTATATTGTGTAAAAATTAGTTTTTAGAAAAGATAAAAAAGCTAGTCGTTATGCCTATTCAGGCATTCATAGGACTACACTTCAAACAAAACTCTTAAATTAAGAAATAATAAGATAAATATATATATATATATATTATTATGTTCGTTTACTTTAAATATATTTTATTTACTATTTATTATTAGGTTCTATTAACAAAAATAATTCTGGCAAAAAGATGAATTTAATTTTACAAACATAAAAAAATAAACTTATATATAATTATATAAATACTTGTCTATAAATTCGATTCCTTTTCTTCTTTAATTGTCTTCATTCTTAAAACAAAATTAATACTTCTTCTCTTCGTGCTATTTCTCTTCCGTTCTGCTTTAAGTCAATAACCATTAACCAACAAAGTTTTTAAGTTTTTCTTACTCACAATCTCAATCTAATAACTTGTATTACGGGCTGATTCCAAAACTAGATGAGTATAATTCTCTGTGTGTTTTCATTATCACAACCACAACTATACTAATTATAACTGGCAAAAACTAGAGAGTAATTCTGTGTGTGTTTCTATCATCACAACAACCAGTATACTACCTTTTGTTTTTTTCATACACTCTCACTTGTTTTTATTTTGCCTTCTTGATAAGTTGGATTAATATTATATAAAAACTCCACAATATCTAATATCACAACAATATATATATATAAAGATGATAATATGTTTCTGTCTGAATTGTAGTCCTCAGGATGCCTGAATTTTAAGGGACTTATGTCAAACTGCGCTGAAATCGACAGAAAAATCCACTATTTCCTGCCTTTTCATAATAGAGATAGCAAAATTCCGAATTAATAACCTTTAATACCAAATATTGCACTGATTAGAAATTGGGTAAGCTCCACTTATTGGGAAGTATTCGAGTGATAAATATTGGAAAAAGTTAACGTGAAAAAGGCACGTCTGTTTCTTCAATTTATATGCTCTTTCAACGTTTATTTCATAACAAGTCCTTTCAAAAACACATACATATGTTTTGAGAGTCGATATCAAAATAAAAATAAATATATAAAAATAAAAAAGATTCAATCAGTGGGTAATTTTAAAGGTGCATAACATAATATAACAAAACCCTTGATTGATCAATTAATACCTGGAGAAGTCCGAGCACTTCTAGTAACAAGTGCTAGAACCACGCCAGGAAAAAATAACTATTCAATTGAAAACTGGTTACGGACCATTTGATAATTTACCTTTCGTACACGTCAGTGCAATCACAATTACAGAGTACTCGTCGACTCTCTTTACCGAACGAGTCTTACCGTCCCGCCAAACTTGCATGATTCATCAACCAAATGCGAATTTCTAGAAAGAGATCGCGCAACGTGTTCCAAACACGGAATTGTTACGGGCCGATCTATATTAATTTTCTTTACTTTTCATGCTTTCCAATCACGAACGCTCTCATGAAGCCTATTCGTTGAAAGTTCCTAATGACCCACGTCACTGTGAAAACAGCTGATTGTGAAATTATCACTGTTCAAAAGTGAACCCTAACAATTGTCAGTAAATTGTATACTGGTTCTACTAGCACCGGTTAGCTACACATATATGGGCTAAGTGTACACCCATCGAGGGCAAGTCGTTTTAAACTAAGGACGAAAATAAATCTTCCGCTGATTCATGCAACTTTGTGCCAATCATTTATGAATAGGTGTAATTACCCTTGAGAGCGAATAATGCAGTTATATTTCTTGTTTTGATAGGCCATTATTTTATTACTTATATATATATATATATTCTTTACTGTTCTCAAGACAATAATGGGATAGTGGAGTGCATCCTTGGACCCCGCACGATTGCCAACGGCAACGATGAAGCAACTCAAAATTATCATTTCTGTAATAACAGCTCTTATAACAATTAGCAAAATAACTGTTTAACTGATTGCATACAGACGGTCAGTTCGTAAGAGCGCCCTTGACATATCCACCATGTCAAGACAATTTTTAAAGAGAGCCCAGCTTAGCAACAACAAATTTCATTATAGTACAAAACAAATATTTGAATGAACTAGACACAAATAGAATAAAATGTATGTTTTATAACATGATATATTAAATAATCAGCATGTCCCAAACATATTGATGCTCAATTTGATTCCACTCGTTACAACTTTCAACGAATATACGAACGAGACTAAATCAAAGTTTGAAGAAATCAGTTCCCTGTACAGAACTGCATATAAAAAGTTCAAGTTAAGTGAGATCCAAAACATAATTGACTTAGGTAACGGCTGCGTCAATGATTTTATGACCGTTTTAATGAATTTTAAAGCGAATTATAATCCACTAAATTCCCAATAGTCTTAATCATGACGTTGATATCCTTAATTTGATACCGTATTCAAAATATTTGTCTTGTGTACACAAAATAATTAATGAATCAACTCATGGACTCACATAGACCAGAATGCACAGGTGAGAACATAAAGGTTTCTAGTTTAAAAAACAAATAAAAAAAAAACCTAAATAAGTTCCAACATTATGGACAGGCGATATCGCAATTATTCAATTAAGAAAATATCCAACAAGACAGACATGAACATAAAAGTATTAAAAACTACTACATAAAACAAATTTATGTAACACCACGAGCTACACATTTTCGTATACGTCAGTCGGTTCGTTGATATGGTAACATATTGCCATAGTCTATGTAATTGTTATAACCCCCCCCCTTTTAGCCCACTCCCTTGAGTAAGGAATACATCTTAGAGCTAACCCCCCCCCCCGCCCCAGGCTTCCCTTAGTGCAAGTTAATTGATTATTGGATCAGTGTAGAGGGTGGGTTTCAGATTTCTAACCCTCCTTAAATATTCATTTACTTAATATCTTATACTAAAATATATAGCTATATTAAACATTTCTGAACTGGAAACGCATAGGTTAATAAAGGTCTGACAAGCACTTTATACGCTATTGCTTTATATTTTATCGGCAGTAAGGAGAGAGATTAATGCTCTCTTAAAGACAGTACCTCTTAAGAATTAATTAATTCCTTCATTTTATTATTATTTTATTTATTTATTATGGATGTAGTATTTCTGTATACATGGCATTGAAAAGTAAATATACAGCATGCTCTGTTGTTGAGCAAATATAGGATAAAAATAATTAAGATTAGATCGCCTAAGATCCGAATCGAAACCGGCTTTCCAGGTGGGATCTGTTCGACAACAGATAAAGATATCTGTTCGGGAAAGGAACGTGGTGGGATAAAGAGGATGTGGCCATCGTCATGCACAGCTAGATGTGCCGGCTCTGATGAAGCCATTCAGGCGTCCAGTGAGAGGTCGGTAACAGTCCACTACGTCATACTGTCAGATATGTCATCATATCTTCAATGGTGTTTATTTAACTATTGTTTAATACACTTTGTAAACAAAATGTTTTCTAAGTAACTAAACTTCATATGTATTCATAGTGTACCTTCATAGTGATCGGTTATTTTAATATTATGGAAGAATAATTATTCTACGAAATATTTTTTTTTTTTATAACAACTTTATTATGATAAAATTACAATCAGCCTGATTGGGCTATAAGTAATTGTGCTATATGATCTCGTTCATACCAATTTACAATTTTCATTCATACTATATATACAAACAGCCCAGAGGCCCCCCAAGTCCACATGGTTGTCACCTCCCTCACGTGCAAAGGAGGAAGCGGAGTCTTGGGAAGTCCCCCACGCTCCTACGTCAGCCGCGTCACTGGATAAGAGCCAGCGGAGGCTGACCAAGAGCGCGAGAGCCACAGACGCTCAGGACATGATTAGAGAAACTGGCCATTGCCAGGGCTCCCACTGTCACTTATTTATAGCAGGTCACGAGGCTACTGCCGTTTTAGTCTCCGAGGGGATTATAGGGATGCGTGGTGCAGTGCAATGACTGTGCTAGGTAATTAGGGTGGTTGGATAGGTTACTATGGAATTTTATGAACTTAGAAGGGATGAGTTCAAGAATGTAGGATATATTCAGATCATTATGAAGGGTTTTGTTGCTGACGTAATAAGGGACATTAGTACGAAATAAAGAAAATTTTCACTATTAACATAGTGGTGGGTGCCGCTTCAAGAAAAAGCACTGCAGCTGAAGATTCATTAGATATACCGATGATCAGAAAAAAAAAAAAAAAAAGAAATGCGGTATGTTAAATATACATAACATCAAAAAGTATATACTTGTAAAAAGTATTTGGTATCATTTCGTTCAGAACCCCGAACAGCCTGTCATAAAATAACACACTGTATAATTTCGAGCTGGAAGACAGAGTCTTCGTAGGGCCTTTTCAATTTACATTGTTCTAACACAAAAGGCTTGTCAAGTTTTGATAGAATTCTAATTAAAATAATTCCAGGCTTGTGGTGAAACATATTTCTGCCATGTACAGCACCTGTTTTCCCTCATCCTTATTTAAAAACCAATCCCGACCGAATACTGGATTTAATGAAATTGGCAGTGTATGGAGTTGTGCATGATACAATCGTTCAAGCATTGCTTGTTCCAGCGAATACTTTTTTTTTTTTTTTATATTTATGTACAATTTTTTTATTAGAAAACTTATATTTTTAGGCGATCGGTTAGTCAAAAATACTGAGGAACGTTAAAATCAAAATTTGGTTTGCAAGCTCACTGATGAATCTAATAAAAGTTATTACATAAAGCAGATACATTTGGTCGTGACAACCGATTCTGACAGATTGCTAGTTTTAAGTCAGCAGGACAAAATGTTCAGGATACAATAGTAATGTTGTTACCCAATACATAATGTTTGACGGACTAACTATTTCCTGCCAATATGTTTATGACACTCTTTTGTTAATTTCATTACTCCGGGGTCGATTTTGAAAGGTTGACTAAAGCTTAACATATATATCCTTGAAGTGTCTTCTAATTCCTGCAGACTACTAATTAATCATGCGTGATATAACTTCGAGGCCGAATCAGTAACCGGGTATTTTATTTTTACTTTTCTTAACATGTTGGACTATTTGAAGACTTCTTACATGTTTAGTGGCAAAAGGAATTTAACGTCACTATGAACTCTGATAGCGAACTATCACTCTTATCAGCAAGATCTAATCAACTTGAAGCTGCACTTGAAAATAAATTATTTGCACTAATTGATATTCGATCCCACAATCAGCAGGGTATTTTAGATCCCATAATTGCTTCCTTCAAAACGTTACATCTTCCTCAACGCTCGTAAGCATTGTGGACCATTGTTAAATTTCGTAAACAATTTGAAACTATGAAGAATAGATTTACTCATATTACCTTTACCCTATGCCACAAGTCCTGTCCACTGGTTTTATTCAATTCAATCCCTCTTCCTATATCCAAGATTTAGGCTTCCATCACGATAAACAGCTGACATGGAACCCACACAGGAGGCTAAAAAGACAATAACTAAACAGACGCTTTGGACAACTGTACAGACTACTTTGAAAGACATCCTATCCCTCAATCGAAACTAAATTACTAATCCACAAAGTTATACTTAACCTGATCTGGACATACTTAATAGATCTATGGGGGAAAGCAAAAAAGTCGAACACTAAGCGTATCCAATCCTTTCAATCAAAAGCCCTGAGAACAATAGTAAATGCCCCTCATTATTTCAGCAACAAAACCCTTTATAACGATCTTAATATACCCTACATTCTTGTACTCATCCCTTCCAAGTTCATAAAATTCCATAGTAACCTATCCAACCACCCTAATCCCCTAGCACAGTCATTACACTGCACCACTCATCCCTATAATCCTCCTCGGGGACTAAAGCGGCAGTGGCCTCATTACCTGCTATAAATACGTGACAATGTGAGTCCTGGCAATGGCCAGTTTCTCCAACCATGTCCTGAGCATCTGTCGCTCTTTGTTAATACTGTATGAATGAGCGAGTGAATGAAAAATTCTAATTATGGTATGAATGAGAACATTAATCACAATTACTAATTGCCCAATAAGGCAGATTGAGATAAAGATTTTTCAAAAAAAAGAATATATTGAAGGTGATAATTTAAAACCACTGCAGTATTAGCTACAGACATGTCCTTGGTATTTCGAAAAGAACTGTCTTGTATAGAACAAATCCATCCTTGAAGATGAAGCGTGGATAACGAATCTGCAAGCCTGTGCAAGCCAAGTAGCATGATCTGTGAGGAACTTTTTTTTCACTCAAAGTAGTGTAATTTAACTTAAAGATCAACTACCGACCTTCAGAACTTCTTATTTATTCCAAGGATCACGTTAGATTTTATTATTCTATTTTCAATTGACCCCCAAACCAAAATCAAGTTACAGTCACCCCATTTACAAAATCATCTTGTCATGATTGGCTTGGAATTACACGCAATGCAACGAAACGAAAACTGCTGGGCGCAAAAGAATGTTATTCAAATACTTCGTAGCTCACATTACGTTTATTATAGCATGAAGCTTTCTTTTTTTTTTCCATATCCCTTTGTTATTAAAAATTATGGAATACAATGCAGGTTCAATGTAGGAATTAATCTATATAAATGAATCTATTTACAATAGGTCAATATTATATGTCCTGTAGCTTTGCTACATTTCAATTTTACATTGTGATTTGCGACTGTTACAAAGTATGAAGTACATTATACATTCATTGTCTAAACATGTTTCAAAGTGGTGTGTTTAAGAGACCAGTACTTAATACCAAGTAATTACTACCAAATACTCAAGACCATTACTATAAAAAACACTTGACTTAAAATTAGAACTTTTGCTATTTTTTTTGGTATTATTCGTCAAGGGTCACAAAGAACAGAAAATTAATAAAGAAATTTTCAAGAGTTCAAAAGTCTTTTCCTAGAATGATTGCACTTATATTTTCATAATAAGAAATAAAGATCACAAAGCTCTGCCCACGTCCAATTAGTATTATGATTCTTTCATCTAGTGATAAATATGGAATATTTTTAAGAGATCAAGACAGGAATCTATATTTTTAGTTAAACTCAGTATTTTTTACTGAGTTCGTTTCGAAGTTTGTATTTTTCCTAAGTAGTGCATGAAAAAGAAAGGCCCACACCCTATTAACGGGGCCATGCAAAACGTGTGGTCATGTATAATGCAAAAGTCTGTGCAGTATATCCAATACAAATATAAATGTACTTTAATAATATTTTTTCTTCACCTTTTGGATTATAGAGGCATTTCAATCCCACACAAAGCTGTGAACCATCACAATGATAAAGCATGCATGTTGCAAGGTTATGTTAATTGCGATGGTTATATGCGAATAAATATCATAGTCAATTCCTATAACTCCACAGATGTACATTGGTATAGATTTCAAATTGGTCATGAAACCAATCAAACAGATTCTTTGCCAAACGAATATTACCCTCCCGTCAAACCAGACATGATTCTTTAACCTGATGTGAATTTTCAGGCAGAGATTGCGCGACACTAGTTTTCCAAACGAGGAAATGTCACTGGTAGACCTATACATCGGAATAGATTTCAGATTTGTTAGTGAAATTTAGTGTGCTAAACTACGGGATGTAACTTCCGGAGCAATTTTCAAGAGTTTATACTGTGGGTATTGCAAAACTTTAGATCTGTCGGATATGAATTGCAAAGGCGATTACGAAAGTCAAGAAAAGGAAGAGTCCTTTTAAGTCGGAGTCAGGCATATGAGATCTGCAGGGAAGGCATAGCTGAGAAAATTGCTCATATAATGTCCAATTAAGAATTTAAAATTTTATAACCCCTAATAATATGAATTTTCCTCTACTGTAGTTCATACTTAATTAAAAGAAATAAGTCTACGGTCAGATAATAGTCAAGATATTATTCACAAAAAGTATGCTGATGGGACACACCTCCGGTTTAACGTCTGGTGAAATGAAGAGTGAATAATCTATTTAATAAGTGTTTTATCACAGCTCATTTGAGGCATGATGTTCATATAATATAAATGTTAGAATAGAACGTAGCAAATTTAAACTAAGTTTGTGGCTGGAGTGGTAAATTGAAAACCTTTGTGAAGAACGAAGAAGACAACCAAAGGAGACTCACTCTGAAAAAGAAATTTTGTGGTGACAGAAAAACATTATTTCTTCTTGAACATTCTTTTAGAACTCCATTTTATTCATAATAAGTTATTTTGGAAAAACTAAAAGAAATTGCTACATAGAGAGAGATTAACAATAGTAGTTCCCCTCAGTTCGAAATGTCTCTTTGATAACATCGAGATTAATCGTCACCTAAACTTTCTCTTCAGCTTGAATAAAATGTAGCGTTTTAAAAAAAATCTCAGTGAGAACTCTAAAAGTCTTTTGTAGGGTCCCTGAAAGAGTCGGGATCCAAAAGAGCAAATCTTTTTATATTAGGTTTAATGTCAAACGCCCGATAAGATGGTAAAGGGCACATAATGAAGAGAATCACGAAACAGACCCTTCTCAAACGGGAGATTAATGACATGATAATTTCAAAGGGTCTAACTGACCCCAGTCTCCTCGTAGCCTAATCTGTTAGATACGTATCAAGAGTATTACTTATTAGGGCTGTTTGAATTAGTTATGTACCAACAGAAGATATTTCAGAATATTGTATTTTGGTCAGTAGACAAGGTAAGAGCAATAAATAACAGTAATTAATTTTAAAAGGGCTTTTATGGCCGTGATTGGATCCCAAAGGGGAAAGACCTACTTTCAAACAGATACTTAGCAATCGCCTTGCCTGAGTGCGATAGTGGTTCTAAAATGGTTCAATTGATCTGTAATGCAAAGTATGTATTCCAGATATACACACTAGATACAAACGATTTTGCAGAGCTCAATCAATCAATCTAAGTGCAGATTTCTCGCGCGAAGATTTTTTGGTAGTAGCTTACCTATGTTCGTCAAACATACAGTCAATCCAGGTTTATTCTTTAACACGTGGTTTAATTGACAAAAACTGTCAAATAATTTGACAAATGTAGTTTATCGTTTACAGGGCGCTTAATACATTTCATTCTTCGGCCTAAGCCTCATTTGAATTGGACCTGATGACAACAAATACATCCGCTCATATTATGAAATATATTTGACATGTTCAGTAATTAAATTAATCATTGGCCATTTATACGTTTAAAATGTTTTAGGTGATTCAGAAATCAGTGCTATTTGATAGTAGTGTATAGCTATTACATAATCACTTATAAATATTAATACGACATTGCAGGTAGGGTGACCTTGATACAGCCACTAGGTGGACCAGTCTTCTACTCCGGCAACGTGACAGGCCTGAAGGAGGGTCAGCACGGCTTAAACGTCCACGAGTTCGGCGATCTGTCCAAGGGCTGCGATTCTCTGGGAGAACACTACAATCCCACTCATGTGAGTATAACTTCACTGAAGAAAATCGTTAAAATATAATAGCTTTGTCTTCTTTGGAGCTAATCGAAAATATTGTGGTAACCCCCCCCCCATTAAGTGTCTGTTTTTGGAGCTCACAATAATTCTATTAGGTTTCCCTCGTAATGGCTGAGTCAGGGAAGCATAAGCAGCTTTGTTTCAGGGAGGGGGGATTTAACAAGAAGGCAGGTAAGCACTGCTGATTACGAGGACAATTATTTATTGTATTTGAAATGTTGTTTTAATACTTTGTTATTTCGGACATTGATTTAAAATGAAAACCTTATGTTGTTCAAAAGTATTTTTTCAGAAATTCAGAAGGATATATCCCCCTGCTACCCACCTTTCCGTACCTCACTGTACTGAATCCTCCCCAATAAGTACAACTTTATTAAAATCATTATGATATTGTTGTGAATTCAGTAAATAGTTGTTTTTATTTCAGTGTTTGCTCCTTTTAGTTGTAATGATGTAAAATACAATAATATATAAATAAAATATTTACTATAGGGGTCATAAAGTTTAGCAATAATGTGCTACAGTCTCATAGTAAAGGGTTTGAAACAACAAATATTGCACTTAAAAATATTTATTTAATCAAAGTACCCTGAAGTACCATAGCCAGCTCGTGTTCACTAAGGGATGGTCCATGGCTGTTGGATGTAACACTGCCTTTAGGAGTTGTGGACCTCTGTGAAGTCCTCTATGACCATTCAGCGTTTGATGCTAAACGGAGGACCTTTTTCTGTAATATATTTCAGTGGCTTAAAGTTGTCTAGCTAAAATCCAGAAAATATGTGAATCCCATACTAGTAAATTCTGACAATAGCTTCATTAGAAAATACATCAAAGAGAAAATACTCCTTTAGAAGTTACTCAAGTAAACAATAATTTGCACACTGGTTGTTCTATAAATAATAATAAACCACGTTGAGGTTTATGTAAAACTACAACGCCGGTTTCTAACCTTAACTTAAAACTAAACCGTAAACTTAAGAAACTCATTCTGAATCCCGGGAGCAACTCTTGATATTATACATTTTTTCACAATCGATTTAAAAGAAAAACAGGTCGAGAAAAAGAAAAAATTTTCTAAATAATAATATAAAAACATATTACTGATCAATGGACGATCTACTAGTGTTTCGATGATTAACACATGCAAAGGTTTTTATATTCACTGATTTGTATGATAAATTTTAACCGGAGAAAACAATATTCAAACATGACAAAATAGAAAATACTTTTGACGCAAGGTTTTATTCACTATTTGTTTGGGTGGCATACTTTGTACATTAGAAACGGAGTTAGCTATAGGTCACTACTCCATTCTATGAAAAGTGAAAATGTTCAGGTGATTTGGTAGGGGGTCGCCACGGTCAAATTATTAATTTTCTCTTAAACGTTGAAAAATGAATTTCTCATAAGGAAAACAGTTTTTCAATTTTTATCTATTCATGAAATCATATTCGAATAGACGTTTTGCCTATGCAGGCATCTCAGGACACCATAGAAATATTTTAAAATAAAGTTGCCACAGCCAAAAAATAATCCTTAAACATTTGAATGATAAAATCCATCAATTCACTCCACCGGCCATTAAATCTCGTTGAGGTTATACATTACGTAGCATAAATAGGCAAGTAGCATAATGACGATATGCTTCCAGTATTCAAAGTAAGATTGCTTAATGGAGTCAATAGCCTGTAACTCATCGAACGGCCTAAGCAGGAAAATCTGCAATGTGAGATTTTAATAATAATAATGCTGAATATCTTTAATCTGAAATACTGCAGAAATTGTTTCTGCATGGGAATTAGGAATTATCTCTCGAATAATAATTAACAATGAAACAATAACTACTATACTATTAATACATTCTTTTTTAATAGCTACACAATGAAATGTTTCCTCTACCATGTGGGTCGATATACTCGTTTTATTGTTTTTCCAATAGTTTATTTATTTCATCTATCATTTATTTTTCTTTGTTTTCCCTTGATATTATAAATTATGAAAATCAGTATAAATTCTACATGAAGGAATCTATTTACAATAGGTCAATATTATATGTCCATTAGCTTGGCTACAATTTTTAATAATTTTACATTGGAATTGGTTATTGTTACAAAAGTATAACGTACATTACACATTCATTGTCTAAACATGTTTAAAAGTGATGAGACTCACCTTATGAATCATAGACTTAAAGCTAACTTACATCTATCACCTACCTATCTAACTTTCCCCAAAAGTCTGTTGCCATCGATACTGGAAGGGTGCTGGAGTCATACTGCTAAAATCTGAGTTCGTTAGGTGGTGCAACGAGTCAAAAAACTTGATGTGTCTGCGGATGAACTCACCGACCGACAGCACTCCAAGCAACATGTGTAGATCGGCTGTCTTTAAGCTCTTGAGAGAGGTATGTCGGATCACTTTTCTCATGATCCCATTCTAAAATTACCCATACTACTTTTAGCTGTTTTGTCAAGAAAAAGTACGACACAGCTCTTTCTTACCGGCTTTCGCACTTGCTAACTTCGCCCAATTTGTCGCTTCGGTTGGTGTTGATCATCTGCTAGAAGCTTTAGTTTGATCTGCCGTTAACTTGTGTTCATGATTACAATTGTTACTGAAAAATATTCACTACTACTCATCCATGTATTTTGTTTGATACTTTTCTGTTAGTTATTTTTTGATTCTCCTCGTATGTACATGGACCCAATATTAGTTTTAGCCAAGCCACAATAGAGAAATCAATTTTTGTCGCTATTTTCCATTATCATGTTTTTATACGGGAGATCACAGAGCCTTTGAAAGCGTAAGGAAGAAATATTTCTTCGGTAAAATAGTTTTTAGTTTCATTCGTTTTATTTTATTCATTTTTAATTTCAATTTCATTTGCCTATATTATTTGTTACATTTTAGTCAGTCAGTCATAAAAAATCATTGTTGGCCATGCAGGAAGAGGCAATAGTTCCACTCATGTTAGGTCGTTGTACAAATGATTTTAAAAGATTAATTCACATACAGAAACGGAAATTATGATAAAAAAAAACATTAAACATAAAAAAGTAGGCCCTGTTTCGCTAATCATTAAGATTTTTCAACTCACAACTTAGAAACTATTTAAGTTTTAATGTTCGGATGTTTCCTTTTTTCAAGTGTAACATCCATGTAACATGTCACTCTTTCAAAAGTAAAAAATCTTGAAAATTTAATGGGGTGGCTATTGGTAACGAAATTTTTAAAAATTGATTTTTATATGATGTTCATACTGCTAGAAGCTTTCACATACATGTAGGATTGACGGCTATGGAACACAGCCGATATATTCGAGTGACGTGTCTTCATTGCCAAATATTGACATTTTATCGTGTAACGTAACATACTAGAGTATTTGATGGCATCACTCAGTGGCTGATGAATGTGGGACAATTTCCAAACATGGATACAGGGTCTTAAAAGAGAGTGAGGGAAAGCAAAAAAAATTATGGATTTTTGCAATGAAACCCTCTGGAATAGATTATCGTAAAGGTGTGCTTTTAACTTAACCTATCGCTAAAAGTGTTTTTTTTATTCTTGACATAATAGACCTCAGTCATGAAAACATCTTCTACTTATTGGTAAGGCAAACAACGCAATGTTTGGTGACCTTAAATATCTGGGCAATTTACTTTTCCACTCCTCAAACAACAGAGTTTCTCAACATCCCGCACGAGACGTAGCCTTCCACTCTCAAGGAACACCATTGTTATCTCAGGACATTTGAAGATAAACAGAAAACGTTTTCGTTCACGTCTTTCAACACGCTCGTGCCACCAAGCCTTCGCTTTCTCTATCGCATGCGTCCTCAAGCGGGAATCATGTCACCAGCCAGCAGTTGAACACGAAAGCATTGTTAGCTTGTGGATATTAGTTAATGATTTAACAGCATTTACGGACATAATGAATGATCACTTGCCTCGTATACTGTACAATGTTCGTACAGGATGCTAACGTTGAAAAAGATCCCCCCCTTAACCCCTGTATTTATTATGCAATATGTGAAACAATATGAACAATTAATTTACAATTTTCTCCTCTTACTGTGATGCGCTGATCCATTCGAAGGAGGGTGGGTTACAATACAATATCAGATTGAAGTCAATACATATATACAATTCTAGGTGTTAAAAAAGATTTTTTTTTCCCCCCCCCCCCTTAACCCCTTTAAATTATACAACGTGAAAATATGACAAAATAATTTCTCCTCTTTCTGCTATGCGCAGATGCATTTAAAGGAGGTGGTGTTATTCAACAATACAGGTTTTGGTTAAAAATGAAATGAATATGATGCTAGGTGATGGGGCTCACCTTCAGTTTGAAAATGTGGGAGAAAAAACTTATAAACTAAAACCTAAACCTAGAACCTAAGACTAAAGCGTTCCAGCCGCGACTGCGTCCTGCTATCGATGGGGGGAACGGAGCGGGGGTTATCGTGTTAAACACCGGGTTTGTCAGGTATTGCAGGGAGTCAAAAAAATTGATGTCTACGTTGGATGAATTCATCCACCGTAGGCAGCTCAAAGATATCGTGAAGCTCACTGTTGCACCGCAGCTCGAATGAAGTACCTCTGACCACTTTCATCAGCATACCGTTTTGGAATTGTTGGGGTTTCCGAGCTGTCGTATACGCCAGATATCGAAAAAGCGGTGCACCATACAGCAGAGTAGGCCTAAGTATGCTCTTGTAGATCAATAGCTTGAGACGCAGTGATAGATTGGGGGAAGTCAATAAATGCGTAAGCCGGTAAGACTTCGTGCGAGTATGCTTCAACTTCTTTGTAAAATGGTTACTAAAATGGAGGTGTCTATCCATTTTAGTTCCCAGATATACTAGCTGGTGAATTTTCCTCCGTCCCTACTTTGTAACTAGTAGGTAGTGGGCTTTTTCCCTTTTGAAAAGATAAAATTACACAGTCAGTCTTTCCCGCGTTTACAGAGATATTGAGTCTCCACAATCTCTCACTGATCTGGTTACAGGCTGCTTCAGCCTGTCTAAGAGCTACCTTGGCGCGCATGATGCTACTGTACACCGCTATGTCATATGCGAAAGCAGTAACTGTGGTATTTTTGTATCGGGCTCCGACAATTTCAGACGTGTATACGTTGAATAGTACATGGGATAAGACGGCGCCTTGGGGTACTCCACAGGTCAGTGGCACAGCTTCAGAGAAGCTGTCACCCACCCGCACCCGCAATGAACTGTTGTTCAGGATGCTAGCCAGAATTGAATAGAGTTGTTCCGGGCATTCCCGGTCACAGAGCATTTGACACAGTGTCGCGTGAGACACCGAGTCGAATGCTTGGGTGCAATCAATGGAAATCATAGCCGTGGCTATGTTTCTATTCATGTTATGGCTAACTTCTGACTGCACCTTCAGAAGGGGGTGCTCTGCGCTCATACTGGATTGGAATCCAGTCTGCTCTGGAGGAATGATGTCATTTTCCGAGCAGTAATCTTTGAGATAATTCAAAAGAACAGACTCGACCTGATGTTGTATGGGCGAATGCCTATCGAGTGTTAGCGACCAAATGGATCTTAAGATGAATATTATCCCTGCGAATGTATGTGAATAACACTAACTGTCCTAACCAATCGATCCTTGATATACAGTTATCCAAATTACTTTACATGGCCATTGTCGCCATATTTAATAATATATATAATCGGAAACAGAACCTTTTACACTTTTGCTGTGAATTGGAATTCGTATTAAAAAATAATATTCCTATATAACGAAGTTGGTAATGCGGAGGGTTGATATTTTTATAAGCGCATGCAACATTGGCGAAATATTGTTACTTTACAATTTTAATGTGCTCTTTTACGTCACCATGGAGACAGGAAACACGGCCTATAGTAAGAGAGTCAACCCACTTCAATTTATGGAAGTATATTAAAATTCACTTTTAGGACAGGGAACCTGAACCCTTCAAATCATAAGTTACTTGCCACTACTTCAGACGGAATTGCTATTATGGTTGCCTTACAATAATTTTTTATCTTACCCTAAGGGATGCTAATGAATAGAGCCGTAATCTGTGGTGAGGACGATTCACGAACCACAAACAGAGAAAATCCCCCCCCCCCACACACACTGAGCGATCGTTACTGATCCTTCAGAGGCTGGATTATTAAGCTGAATACTGGTACAAGTTTTTCATAACAGGGAGAGTAGTACCATCGACACTTGGTATTCAACAGCTAACGCTATAAGTAATAGAAAACACAAGGGCTTGTTTTGTAAACTTAAGGGCTACCTTCCTAGACTACCTCCCTAGACTACCTTCCTAGACTACCTTCCTAGACTACCTCCCTAGACTACCTTCCTAGACTACCTTCCTAGACTACCTCCCTAGACTACCTTCCTAGAGTACCTTCCTAGACTACCTCCCTAGACTACCTCCCTAGACTACCTTCCTAGGCTACCTTCCTAGACTACCTCCCTTGACTACCTTCCTAGACTACCTTCCTAGACTACCTCCCTAGACTACCTCCCTAGACTACCTTCCTAGACTACCTTCCTAGACTACCTCCCTAGACTACCTTCCTAGACTACCTCCCTAGACTACCTCCCTAGACTACCTTCCTAGACTACCTTCCTAGACTACCTCACCATCTATATCATCCTATTCATCGTATCATACACTTCTTCCTCATTTCTACAACTTTCTAGTGTTTCCAATGGTGATGTTTATATCCTACTGAGTAGTAGAATAGACCAGACACCACCCCGATCGGCCAATTAATCGATAAGAAGATATCGTTAAAATCACTATTGCATTCAATAAAATATTGAATAATTTGTAGGCCAAAATTGTTGTTGAATACCTCCATACTCTATACTATGTACTAGTGGTTCGTATTAAAAATTAAAACGATGGTACGACAGTAATAAAGAGGTAAAGACTGACTGAGGTTATTGGCATAGTTGATGCTTGGTACTCAGAAGCTAGGTTGGTACTAGGCTCTTAACTCTCAACCTTACTTCTGTTTTCAAAACTGGATTTACTTATTCTTCTTTATTCAAAAAGCTGGTATTTATTTTTTACAAACCTGCATTAACCCAGACCAGATCTATGCACAAGGAATAAAATTACTTCACTGGTAGGATGCCGGGAATTAAACATATCTCTGCAGCCTCTGAATCTGTGCTAACCACTAGGCTACGGGTTATTCATGTGTAATATGTTAATGTATAATGATCTGTGTTGCAGACCCACCATGGAGGGCCAACTGATCCTTACCGACATGTAGGTGACCTCGGAAACATCAAGGCAGGCTCAGATGGTATCGCCAAGATATCTGAATCTGACCACATAATCTCACTAACCGGTCCCAACTCCATCATAGGTAGAGGACTGGTCATCCACACCAACAGGGACGACTTGGGCAGGGGAGGAGACAAGGAGAGCCAGAAGACAGGCAACTCAGGGTCCAGGGTGGCCTGTGGGGTCATTGTCTGGGCACAGCCACTGCTACCCAAGCCCCCACAGGGTTCCCCCCAGCCTGAGGGAACCTCCGATGCAGAAGAAATCGAGCCTTGAAGCTCCCAGCCCTTCATAAAATAACTCTTTTGTTACGTGTTTTGGCAAAATAGATAAAAAAAATAAATAGCCCACATTTTGAACTGAAAGGTACTAAGGCTGGATAAAACGAGTATTTTAGATACATTTAACCTCAAAAATGGCAAAGCTAGAATTTGCATATACGTATAACCATTGTCGCTCAATCTGACACACACAAAAGTGATGTTTCAAACAAATTAAGTAAAAACAACACCTTTGGTGTGGCTTGCCATATTTCTGCTAAAAAAAAAAAGTAAAATTGAAAGTAATTGTCATTTTTACTAATTCATATAATCAAAAACCCACTAGGGTGTTTTCACTCTTCTAAAAATGAAGGCTTTTCCTTCAATGCACAACATTGATCCAGGAGAATAGCCTTCTTAAATATTATAATTTATATACAATAGTTGTGTCCATTACTCATCAAAATATATATGTCACCATAATTGAGTAATTATTTCCATTTAAAATTGCATTATCATGTTAAGACTTAAAGTATTTTTATTATTGTTTATATTTTAATATGTCTCTATATTTAGTTAGTGGTGAAATACCTACTAAAATATGTTCCTAGTGAGCACTCTTAATACAATGTTGTATGTTGTATACAAGTATTATATATGATAGTTAATTATCTTAATAAACGAAAAATTGATCATTTAATCTATTCAAACTATTTCAAAGCTGAACAAAATTATAGGATCATTGCATTAAATATTTATGTAAATGCAATTAGTGATTTACATTTATGAATATGAACATTGAAACCATTATGAATAGATTTATTTTATGCCCAAAAATGAATTCTTTTCTTTTTGTTCCCTCATAAACTCTAGTTTAGCGTACAATTTTAATCTTCCAGAAAATTAAAATTGACCGTATACAAATATATTTAATGAAATTGTAGTAATGAAACATATTATAGGAATATAACTTGTGCCATGTTCCAGTTGCTAATAAATTCATAACTATTAATTTTGGGCATAAACTATGAAATATTTAGTTACACATTTATATTAGAAGATTAAAGAAACCAATAAATGTTTTATTTTTAATTGTAAATAAATTTAATTCTATAAAAGTTATTTTAATGATTTTCTTTTTTTTAAACCCTTACAACTCACAGTGTCTATTCATAATTTATGTACCTTTAAATGTACTGGGTGTACTTTTGATGCAGTCTTGTAGTACTTTAGTGCATAAAAGTTATTTATTACTTGGACAATCCTTACCTCCTTGTCCTGCCAGCTCATTGCATGCATTATATATGGGCATGCATATGATAAAGGGACAACAACGAAAAAGGGTGTCACAATTTTAAAATCTCGTCACTTTAAGAATATTAGTTTTCAAAACTACTTTGGTTTTCACCTGCACTATCTATTATTCTGAATTCAATAATTCATTTAAAAACTATAAATTATATGATTTTTAAAAAAGGGGAGTTATATTTTACAAATTATTAAATATTGAACAATTCTAAATATTATTCTTACTTACTTCATCGATGCAACAGCCCACTAGAGAATCTAGGCTACTGCATCAACTTCCGCCAGTTTTCGTGGTTCTTCGCAGTAGTTCTTCAGTTTCAAGCACTAAGCAAAAAGATCTTGCATTCCTGTGATTATCCTCCTTGTATTTGCTTTAAATCTATTAAAATTGTATCGGAATATATTTTGTTTGCTGTACTTAATTATCATATTGTTGAAGTTAATGGTCTATGTAATAGCACAAACGACACATAAAAAAACAAAGTATAATTCAAAACGACAAACTAATTATTCGACTAGCTGACAACTGATCAAAATTATATATCTCTGTACATTTTTCAAATACAGCTACATGTCTAGTTTAAATTAGAATATAAGCAATATTTTGTTTAAATTTTCTTAATTTTAGAAAAGCCAAAATAATTTAATAACTTCTTGTTCAAACAGAGTGTTATTAAATTGGTGTGAAATAAAAAATGTGAAACGATTTTAATAAATTTGAGTCTTTTATCTCCCTGTCTTATTAGAGTGAGTTTGTCAATCTATTACAAAGCTCTCTTTACAAAGACAGACCATAAAACTCTAAATTAACTTAACTTATGTTTTTGTGACCATTAGTGGTCATTGCAATGAACAAAAGTTGTTTATTTTAAAAACCCGATCAGTCAGGTGACGAAGCAAGTCAAAGGAACGGCTTTTTTTTTTCTTTAAAATAGGTACTTAATCTTTCTTTTAACTTTGTAGTAATTTTAAGTAATTTTTCTGAAATTTCGACAAAATATAGAGAGCTATTGGTTTATAAAAATATTGATCATGGGACAGTGTGTGAGGCTTCAGAGTTACTTTAATAACAGAGAATTACTAGAGAAGTGTGTTGTTCTAAGAACAGAATTGTAAATGTAAGTAACAAAAATTATTGGTTTGTTGAAATGCTATGAATTACAATAAAATTTATGAAATCTTTGCCTAGTGATTCCTTGAAAGAGGGGCAATTAGTGATGATTTGGTCTTGAGAGAACGACTATGCTTTTGGTGGAGAGGAGAGTAATGAAATAGCAAAGAGATCATTCACGATTAGCTGAGAATGAAGAGGTCTTCACGAGAACTGAGTATGTTAGAAAAGTGTTTAATATTGTGGTCTCACACATTTTATTTGATATCAAAATTTGCAATCATTGTTCAATGGTTTTCATTGACATTTCTCATGCTTTTAATAGATGGTCTCCTGTGAAAACTCAAAAAAATACTTACTTCCTAATCCTGCTTTCTTTTCTACCTTCTTGTGCCTTCCATGTCTACCAAGGTGCTTCATTTCCTTCAATATTGCTGCAAAAAGCAGGTGTTCTAAAAGAAACTATTCTTATTTGTATTCTACCATGGTATCACCAAGAAATTCCATGAAAATTTCTTATGCAAAAAAAAAAAAAAGGAACTAAATAAATATATACAAACTACTGCTTTGGTTTCTTGACAAAAGATCAAAATTGAAGCTAAATTGTAAATGACATATATAACACAATACTTAGACCAAACATTACCTATGTATTCTTCTATCACTGAAATACCAGAGCACTGCCTAAAAAGGTCCTTGTAATTTGTTTAATCCAAAAATCCTTTTGTTCACTTTAACCTCAAGCTTATTCAAAATGCACTGACCCACCAAGTACGTGATCATTACAAAACATACTACTATTGTTCCTTCATCACTTATGTGTAATTTCTTCAATAAAAGATAAGGAACAAATTGCTATTTGTGACACATAGCTTTTTATTTTGCATTTGTGTATTTATTAGCTAATGTTTGTTATAGCATTTCATATCCATAAAAGTGATCGCTGTAAACAAAAAATCTAGAAGATATGTGAACAGTTTAGTGTCATCGAAACCAATGAGCTTTATAGTTGTTAGCTGCTATTAGTCGATTAATAACACTGGTCAACATGATTTTGTCTCATGAGTACCAATAGGTGTACTTAATACAGTTTTAGCATAATATATTGTTGTGATATTTTGATGTGATGATTTTTGATGGTGTTTTTAATATAAACTCAAAATTAGCGGGCATAAATGAAAGGTGGATCACGATTCATGAATGTTTAAACACTATTCATTGCGTTGTATCTACCATTAATATTTATAGTATAAATAATATCAACAATTAAATATAAATATTTTAATTTATTAAACTAAAAATATTAAAAGTATAAATATCCGAAACAACTGGTTACACGATGCCAGTTAAAAAAGGATCCAGAAGGCAGCGGAAAGGATGAAGGGAATACCGAGAAGCTCGCTCATTCATTCATCTTTGACCCGGCAGGAGACGAGGAAGCATCAGGAGGGACGCTAGCCCAGTTTTCTGGACCACGGGTTCTGCCTCGTGGTGCACAAGAGAAGACCAGCCCCAGACTTTCACCTGGCACGCATCGAGAACCAAGGACACTCAAGACGCTAATCCGAACTACACAAAGAAGGTGACGCATCAAAGATAATCAACAAAGAAACACTGGCCAGTCGCGGTTAGTTATAAGGTCCATTTTTAAATTTAGTTTTAACAGTATTATTTTATATACATACGTAACTATTTGTATATTGAATTCATGAAAATATGTGTAATAAACAATTATTCCTTTTGGCAGAATTGTCCTATTTTTATTAACAGAACCTTAATATAAGAGTAAAAGTTAAATATCAAGATTAAAAATAAAATATAAATTATATAATTAAAATATAAAATAATAAATATTTTAATAATGTATATATATGCAGATATGGTATAATATTTAAGTCCTTGTAAGATTAAAAAAAAAAAACCTTTTGTTTGAACAGGAATAACTCAAGTAGTTAGTCATTTTGTTGTTCACTGTGATGTTTTATATTCCCTATTTATGATTTATTTCATTCCAATCAGACAGGTTCCAGTTGAACTTTAGAATATTGTGTATATAAGAGATCCAAATTTATGATTGGGAAAAGGAATGGACTGAGGAAACATTGTGCAAGGAAAGAGGAGAAGAATCACCCTAACTCGGCGTGATGGATACCACATAGTACCACTGAGTCCCAAAAACAAATCTAGCGAACTAACTTGTGATTCTTCATCTCAGAGTCCTACTGAAAGACCTCGATACATCACACAACCATAGGGAGTATGTAAGGAGCTGATTTGTAGGCTGAGGGAGCAGATGGCAAGAGCGATGGAATAGTTTAAACTATTACCGACAGGAAATTTGGGAGGTATGTTCGTTCCATTAGAGAGTTTGGTCAAAGGTTATCCCTATTTTTTTAATGGTGGAACAAAATGAAATGGGGTTTGAAGAGGAAACTGGAACCAATAACCATTTCCTGAGTTTTTGATGTGTTTAACCTTAATTTATTCAGGTTTGCCCAGGCACTCTGATCTGATCTAGGTCTCTCTGAATCTTGGCAAATGCAGTAAATAAATCAGCAAGGGAGGAGGATAAATAGATTTGGGAGTTGCCACCGTGAAGGTGATAGGAACAATGATGAATAGATTTAGGGAGATCATTTATGTAACAACTAAACAGAAGGGAAGAAATGCTAAATCCCTGGGCTACTCATGGGAACAGAGTGAGGGAAGCAGATAGGGGTAGCTTGGGGGTAATAACTACCTGTGAACAGTTGGAGAGAAATGATTGAAACCAGCGGATAGAGATATTGGAGAATACTAATGATTTTAACGTGGAAAGATAGACTGAGTGGTCTATGGTATTAAACGCTTTAGAGAAATCTAGGAAAATTAGTGCTATTATTTTTTGTTGCTCAATAACATTGAGTAATGTTAGCTAGTGTAGATTGTGTGGAGTAACCGGGATAAAACCACATTGGAAAGAATTGAGAAGTTGGGACTGTTCAAGGAAATCAGAGATTTGGGATTGAAGGAGTCTTTCAAGAGGAATTGGAGAGGTTAGAAAGGTTGGAGATTGGGCGATAGTTTTTTGGTGATGTAGGGTTAGAATTTTTTATAAGGGTAGCACTAATGCTTATTTCTAAGAAGTTGGGATGATTGGAGTTTGAAGAGTAAATTTTCACATATGGAGAAGAACAGGCAGGATAACTGGAAAGCAAGGTTTTATTAATTTAACAGGAATTCCTTCAGGGCATGTAGTGTAAGTTGGACCTCTCATTACAGAGGTTATAAGGTTTGTGGGAGACACATACTGAAAATGGTTTAGTTCATTCTCACATTATTATTATTATTATTTACATCAGAACCATCATAATATGCCAATAAAATCATTTATCAAAAAATATGCAAAATACAGATTGACTTTCTTGTTCATAATTAAAGTTTCAAATTGTTTGTCAGGATACAACCATTTTGATTATTTTAATTTTTTTTCAAAACGAAAAATACTGTTTTTTCCACAATAAACCTGTACAATTTTAATATGAGTTTCCATCCTAGAACATGGAAAGTACTTTCAATCTCACCAATAAAAATTATTTGTCATAAATAGAAAATCATCTGTAATTTTAAAAAGTATCTTATCATATGAAGTATCTGATTAAAAACAATATTTATTAGGGCTATAGCACAGTTTTTACTTGCACTAAAACTAGCATTAGGATCATGTTCTCAAATTTCACAATCCCAATATTGCATGTTTTAAAAACAACTTGGAAAATTTAATAGGACACTTAAGGGGCACTCAATCAGTTGCTTGGATATTTATTATTATTGGAAATTTATTATCAGAAACCTAACCCTTCATTGTTAGATACATAAGATATGAAGCCTGTGTGCCGTTAGATATAAAGCCAGTTTTTTTGTCCTGGAAGGGGTGAAAAACAAAAAAAAGATACATAAGCCTTAGCTGAAATATTTGTTTTTATAATTGCTCAAATTGGTCTTATTCTTTGGTCCAAACCAAAATGATTCATTGTTATTTTGACTTCTATAGAAAATTTAATTCACAAAGAAACAGCTTAAATATAAAATTAGTTATGTATAACGGCTATAAATAATAATAATGAAACCTTTGCCCCAGGTTGTGAGGGTGAGGGGGTTTGCATTGGTTGGAGATATTAACTCTATTACTATGATTGTGGGTAAAAAAAAATCTTATCGAGAGCTCAACCTATGACACTCAATCAGCTGTGGTTGCGCTAACTGGAGAGGATTTACTTTAAAATAATTGGGGAGCCATCGTATCCTGTATTTTTTAAGACTGAGTGTATGTCTGTCTGATCTCATGATCAAAATCTACCTCAAATCGTAAAGATATATTAAAAAATATCCTGTATTACTCTGAATACATTTTAATAAAGTCAACATAAAAAAATTCGGATTCATTTGCATGACATTTTAGATTTGACATACTATTTAATATTTAAAGTTCAGATTTTCACTTAGTGGGTAATGAAGACTCTTATTAGAGAAAATAAACGCTGGGAAAGAGACCAATACATGGTTTAGTCATATTTATAGGAGATAATAGGATGACCAAATGGATATTAAAAAAACATGCAAAACAGAACTGATACCTCATGACAGACCCAGAAATCTTTTTAAATCATTAGACAGAAGGGTAATGATCAGTAGGAAGAAATCCATTGTGAAATGAAACAGCTAGCGCGGGGGGCCAAGAATATTGGAAGATATGGGCCCAGCATACCCCACCATCCTTTGTAGCACACAGGAGGTATCTAAGGAGAGGAAGCTTGAGATTTAAAAAATCTAAGATGGTAAAAGAGAGAATTCAAAGATATTACAACACTCTTGAGGTAACAATCGAAATAAACTCTTTTACTTCTCAATATTTTTTCCCCCTCCAATCAAGGTGGTTGAGTCTTCTCCAGCCCATATACAGCCAATTTTTCGAGTTATTGATATTTGATATAACTTAAAAATGAAACGGCGAGGCAGCTGATCCTTCATATGACTAGTTCCAATACAATCCTTTTGAATTATCTCGAAGCCCTTCAAGTGACTGTATTGTAAACGTAATGACATGGCCATTGTCGAGGACTCTAAGATGAAGCGAGTGAAAGCCTCGGAAGTTGGATTTGTTCGACCTTGTTTGTCTGCGTCCTCGCAGATGTGAATCTACGAACTGGGATAGAGCACTCAGATCTGTGCGGAGGCCTTTGCTGAAAGGTGAGCCCCATTTAGGTTTTAAAAAAGGAGCCAATTACAGCTCATTATATAGCATGTAATTATACTTATACTTATAATTTTTAATCAATATAAAATTAGGAGTTAAGGGGGGGAAAAAGGCCTTTGTTGTGAATATTTGCCCGTAATTTCAAGCGCCTATCTATGATACGGCGAAGACATTATCTTGCGTACGTACTCTTGAGATGCGCGTGGTTGCGTAAACTGCAAGTCGTCATGACCCTCTTGTGATAAATTACTTAATCACTACAACACGGTATTATTACGATATTATTTTTCAAAACTTGTTCCAAATCTTGAAGAGGATTTCTGCCATTTTCTATCCAGTTACTTTTTTGCGTATCAATTAATGATGGGCCAGGCAAGATGGCGCTTCTAGCCCTAAATTGGAGTGCATGCGCCCTTATAACCATCAAAAAAATAAAATATGCTAACAGTTCTTTCGAAAATTTGTAATTAAAGTTCACAGCGATCTTGCACATTATTAATTGAGACGTCGTAATTTCGATCACAGTTTAATAACTTCTTTTAATTATCAATTACAACATGATAAAGTATTTTTTATCATAAAATTAATTAATAAAGGGTACTTAATTTTTGTTAATAAGGTTTACTTTATTTTTCCTGCCATCGGTTCGGTGAACATGTGAAACCTTCACGTCTCTAGGACATAGGTGACACGGAACTATTTTGAGTTTGGCCTTTTTTTCTATTGCTTATCGGTTATAGGACCATGAACTAAAAGTCAACAGAGATTCCTACTCTAAGATTTAGAACGAACTCTAAGCGTTGAAAAGATGTCTGTTTTTATCTCTAGCTGAGGCTCAGTGGAAAAACCACATCCCATGAGCTGTACAGTACAGTGTCACAACTTCCAGGAATAGTTCAAACTAGATCATAGTGTCACAATTAATCTAGATGGTGGAGTATGGTGATGTGCGAACTTTCAGAATACCCAGCAATCTCCTGCTGTAAGTATATGCCTTGTGACAACAAAATCATCTGGTCAGGTATAAGGGCTGCTGTTTATGCAGAAGATTATAGGAGCTTGTTAACAAGCGGCCCAGTTCGAATCAAAAGGAAATTAAATTAAAATTATAGTTAAAATTGTGGACTGTACATAAGGTTCATAAATTGAATACACTACACTGCCATTAACCCAGAATGAAATATATTTTACATGAAATAAATAATATTACAAGAAAAAGTGGCCGCCCGGTGAGAACAATTAATAAAAATAACATATTAAGAACTAATGAAAATAATTAAAACTACTAAATGAAATGAATTCTTCACAAAATCAAAAAATAGCGGAAAGACAGTGATTTTCCAATTCCTCTACAATTTATATTAAATATCTATTACTGTACATAAAAAGTCGAACATCAAGCGTATCCAATCCTTTCAATGAAAAGTCCTGAGAACAATAGTAAATACCCCTTATTACGTCAGCAACAAAACCCTTCATAACGATCTATACCTCACATTCTTGAACTCGTCCCTTCCAAGTTCATGAAATTCAATTGAAACATATCCAACCACCCTAATTTCCTAGCACAGTCATTGCACTGCACCACACATCCCGATAATCCTTCTCGGAGACTAAAACGGCAGTGGCCTCGTTACCTGCCATAAATACGTGACAGTGGTAGTCCTGGGAATGGTCAGTTTCTCCAATCATGTCCTGAGCGTCTGTGGTTCTCGGACTCTTGGCCAGCCTCCAATGGCTCGAACCCGGTGACGCGACTGGCGAAGCCCGGGGGACTTCCCTCGTCTCCGCTTCATCTGTCGATTGCGAGGGAGATGACAATCATGTGAATTTGGGTGGTTTCTTGGCTGTTTGTAAATACTGTATGAATTAGCAAGTGAATGAAAATTGTATATAAGGTCTGAATGAGAAAAGTTATCACAATTACTTATTGCCCTATAAGGCAGATTTTCACAATAAAAAAAGAATACTATACACACAGTTAACCAGCATCGAAAAATTTAAACTGGAAGACTTCACGGTAGTTCCCTCTGCCTGATCCGTTTCATACAGTAATTACGAAAGTCAAGTCAAAAGTTATTGATATTACCGGGGCCTTTGTTCGTGGAGGGATAGCTTAGTTGGTAGAGTACCCGACCGGATATTGGGGATTGCCACCGGTATACTTTTTTTTCCTTTGGCTTATAATTATTCAAAACTAAAGTAATAGTAAACACTGTTCATTTTTATAAATATAAAATAAAGTTTATTTCAGCAAAGCCTTCAATTGAATAAAAATTACTGCCGGATTGTGGAATGGTATTATTATAAAACAGTTTTGTTGCCTTTTCATAACTTTAACTTCTTCTTTATTGTAATAGTGCTTTCTACAGCTCTTAGCTGTCATCTTTAGTTATTTCTACAATAAAACAAAAATGCAAAAGATAACAACTTTCACCTAGGCACATGGAGACAAACTAATTACTATTATTATATGTAACAATGATTACTTATTTTGAAATTGTCCTATTCTGCTACAATTAAAAATTCAAAAATAAAACACGCATGTAGTAAATAATTAAAATTCAAACAGAAAAACAGAATTAAAAACTATCAAGTAACCATTAAAACCTTGTTATAACTTCAACTGAATGTTTAACATGTTGTTTTACATTATTGATAACGTTTTACTATCTACATGCTAGAGGCAGACATCAGTCATGCTTAAATTTGACAACCGACAGTAATTGCACGACCGCTTCTGGTGTACTCGGATAAGTACAAGCAACGTTTAGGGAAAAAAATTACTGATAATAATCACTTTGACTCATGGAGATAATTTTTGAGTCTCTCATACAGAGGTATATTTAAAAGACTTTAGGCCTGTGGGCGACTGCTTTCGGAAGATATCTTCTGATAAAATGTGGCTTATTGGTACTTATTCTTGGTATTTTATTGAATTAAAACGAAAAGATAATTTTTTTTTCGCGTTATATATTCGCACAAAAAAATGTGAACGACAATATTAGTAATGATATCGACGTTTTCCTTGAAAAATCAAACATTATTCCATGATTTGTTTTGAAAGGCTCGTTACAAGTGTAAAAAACAAAATATTTCCGATTACATTAGTAAAATATTTTAGGTAACTAATATATTTATCGAGAGCATATATCTTAATTACTTATTGCCTTATAAAAGGCAGATTGTAATTATTGCACAATAAAGTAATTAACAACAACAAAATATATTTATCAATAGTTAAAACAAAATGATATTTCCAATAGCTTGAAAAAATAGGTTGGTTGATATTTACGTCCCAATAAATGTGATTGGTGTAAGTGCCATGTAGCGACCGCTAACTACATAAGATAAATCACCCTATAGTCTATTGTATATATATATATATTTAAATTGGTTATAATATATTGTAAATTAATTTAAACCAATATAAATAACATTACCAAACCATAAGTCATACCCGTGTAAATATTGTAAACAATAAAAGACTCGGCTGCAAAAAACTAGTCAGAGGCCCTTGAAGGGGGAGTCAGGTAGGGGCTGGGTGGGTCCCGGTCTAGCGGTTTGGTTGGTCAGCATAAAGCCCCAGATCATTGGTTACGGGGGGCTATATATACCTCCTAGTTTTAGCTGGTAAATCATTATAACTACGGCTCTCTGGACTGGCACTTGCAGCTGCACTGATGTTTCAAAATTTGGCCTTCTCATATATGAAAACCTCTCCATCTCTCTTTCTAACCTCGCGATGTTTTAGTTCGGCCTCGTCAGACCCCACCCTTTCCTAGTGGGATTCTCTGCCTTCGTGTCTCGCTAAAACTAGCCCCTCCTTGGGAAAGACCTCTCCCTCGTGGACGACGGTTGCCGTGGCCTTACAAACTTTACCTAGTAGTGTCTCCCACAGCAATCCAGTCTGCCTCTCTCCGGTTCACACTCGCCTTTGGGATCCGGACGGATTTTGCCTACCCTCAGATACCGAGTGTGAATTCGTGGTCATTCCAAGACCACATAAACTGCCTACAATACCTACCCTATATCTCTTCTCCTGAACATAGTGCACTGTCGGGGCACATACCTATCAAATATGGAGTCAGATAGTACAGTAGAAGACCCGTCATGAAGCAATTGTCCAGGTCATAGCCTAATTAACCCTCACTTCGTCACTAGGGCTAGGGTAACTAGGCACCCCCTCGTGACGACCCGACATGCCACATGAAATAATAATAAATAAATCCATGGCGTGACACCCGTGGGCTACGTTAGGCTCACCGAAAGTTGCCAACACATGTACGTAGTTGAGGTAATCAGCACTAGGCGTTACATCTTACATTCATTTCTCTCAATCGGATCCACAACTTTTTTATTCAAGTAGCTACTCATTTATCCTCATTAGGCTAGATTACCCTCGACCAGAGCCATCCTCCTGAAAGAAGAAATCATTGGTCGAGCGCCGTGATCGAACCGCTTCCCACCGCAGATGGAAGTAAGCATGGTTACCACTCGACCACAGGTACAGTCGGGATATGACTTGTTTTTATTTATTATGCTTTATATTAGACTATATTTTTTTCCTATAAGATTATGGTTGTTAAACTGTTGAAGTTTACGATTACATGAAATTGGAACGACAACTGTATACCGATTTTTTATGGACTTTTGATAAGGTTATCAACACTACTTTTGATTGACACTGAACATAAATGCCACATATATATTTTTATTTTTAATATTGGAGTAGAAATCATTCACTGTTCACGTGTTCCCTTATTGAAGTTGGGTATTTTCATTGACGTCATTTAATCACTATATCATTATCGGTCGTTTAAATGACCAGAGAGCCAGGTATGTCATTCATTTGCTCGTTAAAATACGACCACGTTAGTCATACAGAACACGAGCCCACCAGATTATACTTATATCGGATACCATAGACATACCTGTTTTTTTTCCTTCATATCCTGGACGGAAATCAGTAGAGAATCTAGGTAACTGAATCTATTTACAGTAGGTCATTATATGTCCTATAGCTTGGCTACATTTTATAAAATTTGTAATAATTTTGTATTCCGATTTGTGATTGTTACAAAAGTATAATGCACATTACACATTCATTGTCTCATCATTATAGATCATCATGCTCAATTTTTTTTTCTTATCCCCTGTATTTATTATACAATATGTGAAACAATATGAACAAATAATTTACGATTTTCTCCTCTTACTGTGATGCGCTGATGCATTCGAAGGAGGGTGGGTTACAATACAATATCAGATTGAAGTTAAAAAGTCAATAGATATATACTATTCTGGTGATGGGGCTCACCTTCAACTAAAAACTAAACCTAAAACTAGAGCTTAAAACTAAAGCGTTCCTGCCGCGACAGCGTCCTGCCATCGATAGGGGAACGGAGCGGGGGTTATCATGTTAAACACCGGGTTTGTCAAGTATTGTAAAGAGTCGAACAATTTGATATGTCTACGTTGGATGAATTCAAATCAAAGATCTCGCGAAGTTCACTGTTGCTCCTCTGCTCGAATGAATATGTCTGACCACTTTCATCAGTACACCGTTTTGGAATTGTTGGAGTCGCCGAGCTGTCGTATACGTCAGATGACGAAAAAGTGGTGCACCGCACAGCAGAGCAGGCCTGAGTATGCTCTTGTAGATCAATAGCTTGAGACGCAGTGATAGATTGGGGGAAGTCAATAAATGCGTAAGCCGGTAAGACTTCGTGCGAGTATGCTTCAACTTCCAAGCTAAATGGTTACTAAAATGGAGGTGTCTGTCCATTTTTATCCCCAGATATACAATGTTTTTGACTGGATAATTTTGCTGCGTTCCTACTATGTTACTTGCCAATTTCCTCCTTCATTGGTCTTGGATGTATGTATAACATATCGTTTAAACGAGAAGGCCTCATTTTTGCTCCTATCTCGTGTATGATAATTATATTTCTGTTTGACCTAATTTCATAAAAGTTTTGCTGATCTGACGGTAGAAACACCACTGTCGACCCCATTATAAACAATTAAATTAAACTGACCTTCTCCTCAGATTAGAGAGGCGTTGCTCTTACATAAATTTCCTACTAACTGCTTTGCCGTGTTCTCCTTAACATGTATGGGTGTGGTACTAATGAAAGAACAAACAGGTCTTCAAACAAGAAGATCTTACATCGAAAGAATTAACACGTGTAGGAATTTTTAGAATTTTACGCCACTGTTCATGTGCGGTAGACATTGAAAGTTTCTAACACGAAAAGAGGCAAGGAAAACTATTTAATACGACTAAGAATAGTGAAAAAGTATTTTCGTAAGCACATCATAATGTTGGTTGATGATTTAACTGAAGAATTCTGAATAAGAACTTAAAAAATCAATCAAATTTCAAAAATTAAAAAAAAAAAAAAAAGCCATCAGATGAAAGAAACCCCGATTCTAGCAAAAATTGTTCATGGCCACTGTGGAAGAATTGATGAAGAGACGGAGGCAATACGCTTGGGATGAAGGGGCTACTTGGCACGGTGTTGTCCCATACGGGCGGGCGGGGAACTAATCACTAATTTGCTTATTGCCTAACGATTGAAATTATCGAAGTAAAGGAAGTACGTTGAGAGAAGAGAAGCAGTGCATAGAGCGGCATCGTGGCTTGCCATGTATTGCGGGTTCTCACGCTTCTAATTTCGTGACGCCAACTATAGTAGTAGTCAGTCACCTTACCGTATAAATGATAAACAGAAAGAAAACTTTAAACATGGTATGAATGACAGCATTTATCACGATTAGCTATTGCTGATAATTATGATTTATTATAGCAGAATAAAAATAAAGTAATAGTGTCATAAATCACAGCATTTCAACAATCAAGTAGTTAGTGGAATGCTATGGCTTTCAGGCTCACCAGATAATCAATTTGAACACATGATCATACAAATTTACACACTCATTTATTAATATATTCTAAAAAGGACGATCAAGGTTCTTTCTTGTTTGAATAATGATAAATCGAGTTGCCATATTCATCGTTAAAAATCTTTAAAGAACTATCACGTAATATATAATTCAATGCGGCCAACTAGATAGTGGAGTTTTAGCGAATGTTCATGAATGATACACAACTAACCATCTCCCTTGATCACATACCCATAAGAAATTGTCTACCTGAATCCCTTAGGAAGGCAATGACGGATTGTAGAAGATTAAAGTCTCCGAACGTGATCGGGAGTTATGATGTTGGCCAGTTTTCTTTCCTCCTTTCCTTGGGTATGTAGATAATAAGCTCTATTTCAGAATTATGGCTTCTACTGTGCGGTGATGAGGTTGCAAGGACGTCGGGTATTTCCCCCATCCATTTTCCTCCCCCCTTGTTGGTTAATGTGGTCATCCTTCTCAGTTTTTCAATGAGCATTAGTTTTACAAAGTATCTATAGTTATATAATGCTAATAATATTACAATGTTAATATTATATATAATGCTAAAAGTAGAAGCGAGCCCCTTCTAGTGTATACCTGCCTCGTGGCTTCATGGAAGTCATTGATGTTAGTAAGCGACCGCATAGGGATGGCCAATGGGAGGGTCAAGATCTCGCTCCCTATTCCCGGAACTACCCTTTTCTTATACATATATGCCTCAGCTTTAGCCACAGACCCCACTTGTTCCCAGACACTTGTTCCCACACATCCCAACTAGAATGTAGTAACGAAACTCTTAATATTTGTATATACCAGTGTTTTGTTTGCACTTCATAATAAATCTTTTCTTTCTTTTCTTTTAAAAGACTCTCCTCTACAAAGATTTTTCAACTTATGAACAAACATGAGCGAATGATTTTAATATTGTAAATATGGTGTGCGTGTGTTCATCTGTCTCATAATTACTCAGTGATGAACTTTTTTCTCTACAAAAAAAAAGTTGTTCATCAGTATTTGAAATAATGTATTTTCCGATAGTTCTGGTCTGTGAGAGGGACGAGCCCCTTGAAGCAACCTGACCCCGCTTGCCCCACTCACGAGGCAGGACAAAACTCTTTATCTGCACAAGTTATTATCGCCTGTACAGGGAAGTCCCCGTGACAATGTTTGCACAGAGTAAAGTCACGTCCCACCCAACCGTACACTCCGCCGCCTGCCTTCCATTCTCGATGAGCTTACCGCAGTACCTAATTACAATAGTTATTGTGTCTCGCAATGGTTACAATGGACAAACTATCAGAAAGCTACTGTAATCGCTTTCGCCGACGACATTGCCGTTTACAGCAGCAGCATGAGTGCACAAAGAGCTCTTACACACGCCGAGTCAGTTTGTAACGTTATTAGTGACAGACTGGGCATGTTAAATATCAGCGTAAACGCCGGGAAGACCGACTGCGTAATCTTCTCCCTCCAAAAGGGGAAAAAATCCTTGCCAAAATCGTATAGCGTGGGAGGGCAAGAGAGCTCACCAGCTTTCTCAATGCACTATTTGGGTATAAAAATGGATAGGTATCTCCATTTCTCTACTCATTTTAGTAATAAAATAGAAAAAGTACGACAAAGGTCTTACCGGCTATCGCACTTGCTAACTTCACCTAACCTGTCACTTCGTCTTAAATTGATGATATATAAATGTGTCCTCCGGCCAGCTCTGCTGTACGGTGCCCCGCTATTTACCCACTTGACTGACAATACAGCCAAATGTCTCCAACACTTCCAGAATGGAATCATGCGAAAAGTGGTCCGACATACCTCTTTCGAGAGGTTGAAGAACGCTGACCTGCACCCGTTGCTTGGTGTGCCGTCGGTGGGTGAGTTCATCCGCCGGAGACACATTAAGTTTTTTGACTCGTTGCAGCACCTGACAAATCCAGTGTTTAACACTATGACCCCACCACCCCTCCCACATCGATGGCAACAGACTGTCGGGGAAAAATTAGGAAAAGAATTAGTATGTAAGTTGGTTTTAAGGTTGATCAAAAAGGTGAGCCCCATCACCTTGTTGGTCAGTTCAGTCAAGTCATGTAGAATGTATATCATTATACTTGTTTATTCATTATATAATTTCTATAAAATAACAAAACCTGTATATAATGTAGTGATGCTACAGGAAATACAAAATAATTTGAAATGGATTCGCCAGAGGATCTATAATTATATATGATTGTCTGTAAATTTGAAGGGGCTATGAAGGGGAAAAAAAAAAAAAAAAAAAAAAAAATGGTTACAATATCTAGCAGGCCTTATGTATCGTTATCAACGTTCTTGTTTTGATCAAGTCATAACGCTTTTCTTATAACAGGAACAGGTTACATACTTGTTTTCAGCAATGGACGACTGTGACCTGCGTCTGTTCGTTAATTGAATGTCAGTCGTAGTAAAAATGACTAAATTGATCAGAACGTTTAAAGTCGTATTCCGCAACTTTAAATTTACAGATTAAGTGTTGGTAAAACACTGTTATGAAAGTATGAGTAGTATGAGACCATAACTTAAATCTAAAAAAAAAAGTAGAGCCCACTCCAGTATTATTTAAAATGTTAGATTCGCAGCTCAGCAAAAATAAAAAGAAGATTTAAAGTTATGATTTTCCCCCATGACTAGGCTGATGGGGAAAACGGCAACTCTACTGACCCTGGAGTAAATGACTCCTTATTCGCTCAACTTAGTTTAAACTTGCTCGTATAAAGTTTTTCCACACATGTGTTTAAATATATACTTCTGTCCGAACTCAAATGAAGCAGTGATGCTTAGTTGTATAGATGATTTATCATCCCATAGTTTTTGTCGTGTAAGGTTTTGCTCGCCAGTGTTTTGTAATGACCAGAGTCAGTCAGATAAATAGGATACAGGTTAGATCTGAGTTACTCCAGAGCACTTGCCCAAGACGAGTTGGCTCTAACATTGCTTGATCCAAATGAGCTAATCATCCCTAGATTAATCTAATCTGGAGTATACCGTACGTTTGTCGAGAATCACTCGTAATCAAGTATTATCTTTTTTCTTATGATGACTAAACTGAAGATTGTTATATCTATTCGAATGGCTACGGTTGGCACATACTTTTTTTTAACCGTTTTTCGTGGTAAAACTGTATACTGGCAACCACTGTTTTTTACTCAGAATAACTAGCACCGCCTCACTTTTGCTTTAAATATACATATAATTCTGTAACTAGTGAGGTAAGTAAATAATGAATCTATGTATGTTCTTAAAATTAGAGATTAATTAATCCTCTATAGCTATTAAAAGCTTGTCGCACATGATTCAATATCCCTAAAATTTAGTTAGATAACACTGAGAACAAAGAAGAATTTTTTTTCGCCACAAGAAGAGAAATATGTGATACTCATTTACTCATCAAGAAAGAAGTACATATCATTAGATTCTTTTGAAGAAGATTCCATCCTTTTACCCGGATAGCAAGCATTTCATATTTTTGGATAACTTTAAATCTCGTATGAGATCGTTAAAACTTTCTTGAGGAAATGAGGCTCAGATGAACTGCTTTGTTCAAAAGTTGTGTCACCAGAATATGTTACTTTTTTTTCCTTACTCCCATCAGACCCATCAGGTTGCACGTTATGGTCACTGTATGTTTCGATGTAATCCCTTAAATGTTTGTTTAGCAGAAATAACAGTCAGAACAGTAATCTTTGGGTTCTTTCCACGCCATAGGGATAGCAAAGACATGTGGTGCGTGCCATTTTTCCTTGAAGTGAGAAGCCTAGAACACGATTATATGTTTATCCAGGTGTCATATGTTTACACCCAAAATAAAGTACATAACACCAAAAAGGGACTTCAGCGTCACTTCTTAGCATACATAACAAAAATTGTTATGATGATTTAGGATTTTTGTAACTGACGACAGATTACAATAAAAAAAGTTGTAAATATGCAGTACACATCAATTGAGATACACAAAGCATTCGCAATGAAGTGTCTACTGGTTCACTATCTCACTAACAACTGGCATCGGATTAATGCGTGCTATACTAGATCACATCGGAACCTGCACAACAGTAGCTACCCTTTGAGATAGCTCATTTGGTTCCATCATATTTTCAATTCTCTAGCAGATTTTACTTGACAATAAACAAATAGCCGGAAAAACATATTAAAATATTTAAACAAAAATTAAAATAACAAAAAAACTGTGGGTGATAGAGAAATTCCAAATAAATAATTGGTACTCTTAAAGCAAAACTCATGTTGACTACTGTAATCAAGGATGAAGTGAAGAGTTAGGTTGAACAATAGTAAAGGGTGTTGTCAGTCAATTCATTTCAAAATTCCAAGCGGTCAACTTCAATTGAGTCAATTAGTTAGGAATGGATGTTAATTGAATGCCGCAATGTCTAAGCACAATCGGTTTGTTCCAGTCTTTACTTGATGCAGTGCAACAGAATAACAAAAATCCAGTGCAACAGAATAACAGAAATTCAGTGGATACACTCTCCAAATAGACTCTTGCTAACTCAAAAGTAAATAGCCTATTTCACACTTAATTTTATTATACTTCTTCTTTAATGTGATAAAATTACAATCTGCCTTAGTGGGCAATAAGTAATTGTGATAAATGTTTTCTTTCAAGCCATATTTACAATTTTCAATCACTCGCTCATTCATACACTATTCTCAAACAGCCCAGAGACCTACCAAATCCACATCCTTTTCACCTCCCTCGCATGCGAAAGAGATGCGGGGTCATGGTAAGTCTCCCACACTTCTCCATCAGCCGCGTCACCGGTTACAAGCCAGTGGAGGCTGACCAAGAGCGGGGTACCTAGCCAACCATTGCCTAGGTACCCCTAGGCTCCACCCTCGGTAGACTCTCACTACCTTCCTGATTCCACCCGCCTCCTTTAGGCATTCCACGCCCTATATCCTTCTCATACATCCTTCAAATAGGGGACTCCCCTTAGTGAAAGGCACCCATTAGCCCAAAATAATTTTCCTTTATTTTTCCCACATCCTATTTTTATAAGTTTAAGAGCTAAGAAAAAAAACAAAAAAAAAAAACAACGAAGAGCGCCAGAGCCACATACGCTCAGGACATGATTTGAGAAACTGGCCATTGCCAGAACTCCCACTGTCACGTATTTATACCAGGTCACGAGGCCGCTGCCGCTTTAATCTCCGAGGAGGATTTTATTTGTATTATGTAGTGCACTACATAAAGGAGTGCTTTTTGTGGAAGTGAGAACGATGTTACCACCGAACTGTGAGTTACCACTCCTTTAAAACGGGCAGTAGGAATACTGGATTTATTCCGGGGAACGACCTCTGTCTTTACGTATTAGTGGTAGAAAAATTGTTTATGCAAGGATGTGTGTAGTATATCAGCTACGTGTTAATTACGAATGGAATGTGTGAATGAAGAATAGTGTTCAGTATACATGCTCCCCTAGACTAAAACTAATGCATAATTCAAAAGACACTCTTTCTCATTTTTAATTTCCTGTTTTGTTTTTTAGGGTTGTGAAAAACAGTTTAATCGCTGAACCAAACAAAATGTAGTCACCCCCGTCATATATCAATATAATTACAGAACTAACTCAATATTAAATAGCCTATTTTACAGACAATTGTCATTCTGTTTCGTTCCATCAAATAGATTGATTATATCAGTGATTCCTCAGGTAAGTCTCAGAGCACCAATGACCTTGACGGATACACTTGTTCAACATCATCAATTATTTTTATGAAACCATAAAACGGACTGGACGAACAATGTACGAATATATGTGATGTAAGTCTACATTACAATTTTTACTAAACTATTGCTGCTACATAACTTTGAAGAAACCTTCTAATGCTTTCTTTTACTACGTTATAAATAAAGCGTGGGGGGCCACCCAAGGCTCCCCTTTCTCTGTCGCATGTGAGGGAGGTTACAACCATGTGGATTTGGGAGGTCTCTGGGCTGTTTGTAAATACAGTATGAATGAGCGAGCGAAAGAAAATTGTAAATATGGTATAAATGAGAACATTTACCACAATTACTTATTGCCCAGTAAGGCAGATTGTAATTTTATCACAATAAAGAAATTTCACTATAATAAATACATAAACATCTTTATATTAAATAACTATGTATATTTAATGATTTAAATTATAACAACTTCGTACAGGGACTAGACGTTTTATTTGTTAAATTTAAAACTCCACAATCACCATTAGCACATACCAAGGGTTTGGTACAAAATAATCCCAATATTTTCGGCATTGTTTGACATGGAATATTATTCAGAGCCCATTTTCTACATTTGTCCCATAACTATACACATACACAGTTTAAATGGACTGTTGGGTCGTCACTAGGGGGGTGCCTAGTTACCCTAGCCCTGGTGACAAGTTAGGGTTGTTTGAGTTTATAGCCTGGACAATCGTTTCATGACGGCGTTACTATCTGACTCCATTTTGATAGGTATGTGCCCCGACAGTGCACCATGTTCAGGCGAAGAGGTACAGAGGTTTTTATATAAAGAATTAGTCAAGTTTTCAGAGTTCGAGCGGAAGCCACGCGTCAACGAGTAGAGGTCACGGGAGACTGATTTACAGGGCTAGGAGCCCGCCTTAAGTACCCTACCCAGCCTTGTCTACTGGGGGGAGGCTGGGCTGGCAAGGGTTGCTTAGGCCTGGTGTCGGTTCCCACATGTGATGAGGTACCCGCGACCGACGCCTAATTACCCGGCCAGCCCTGTCCCCTGGGAGAGGCTGCAAAGGGTTGCTTAGGGCCTGCGGGTTCCCTCATATGGTGAGGTACCTGCGACTGACAGCTGGTGACCTCTCTCGTGTGACTACTTGGCCCCCGCCTTTTTTATTGCTTCCCACATTTACAATGATTTATATTTGTTCATGTTATTTACATTTGTCTATAATACATTTAGTTCATGTTATTTACGTTTGCTTACAATACATACACAATAGAGTATAGGGGGATTTATCTTATGTAGTTAGCGGTCTACATTTCCTTACATACTTTATTTATTTATTACACTCAGCCTTATTTGGTCTAGTTTCATCGCTCTCAACTAACTATACTATGTGAAATCTAAAAACTCTTTGTCTTGTGTTGCCATAGACCTTGTAATTCATTTTCATTTTCCTGACTGTTACGACCAAGTCTAATCCTGACCAATTACCTCTCAACCTCGTCTTTAACGAACAATTTTTTCAATAAAATAGCCATACCCTAATTTCAATGTTTGGTATACTTGGATCTGTTGTCTATTACGAACATAATGTTTTATATGTCTATTTTATCATACTTTATTTTCTAGATTTGGTGTCTGTTCATGTAACAAGCTGATCCTCACTAAACATTTGTACCATTAAATGGGTGAAGCTGCCTAGGCAGTAGGTTGTGATTCCCATAGAGGACAAAACAACACGTGACGACTTCTCAGGGTCAACTTCTTAGAAAGGTGTTCTACATTCTCCGTGCTGCACATATATCGTATTGTGTTTTTTTTTTTTTTTTAATTTGATTTAGTAAGGCAATCAAAAATAATATATCACTAATTCTAAAATTATTTATCGCAGAAAATTTTAGCACAGGGCACTAGGTAATTGTAATACAAGGCATATTTACAAAGTACAAGCACACCCAATACATTCACCGATTGAACACCGCCTAATTCACTATCAAAGGATATCAATTATTCAGTTAGATTTCAAAAGTCAATTCGCCCTATAAATTTAAGTAAGTAAAATCGTAATATAATGAGCAATGTTCTGTTTAAGGCCAAGTTCACATTAAGTATCACATTTTGTAAAAGTTCCATTATTTATTTGTAATGTAGTCTGTAGTTATCTTATATTACCCTAAACCACTTACCCTTCCTTCACCTCTTCTACAACGCCTTCTCGGCTCAACTTACCTTGTAATTGGAAAAGTCCAAAACCTATGCTTAATCTATACCAATGAATGAGAACATTTATCACAATTACTTATTTCCCAATAAGGCAGATTGTAATTTTATCACAATACAAAAGTTTTCAATTAATCTATATAAAAAAGTTTTCACCACACACCAATGATAAGTTCAAAGACTAAATAGCTAAACACTAACTGATTGTATATTCCCTTATAAAAAAATAAAATTTTATGACTTTGATAAAAATCATAATGTCCTATTATTTTTCCCGTCCAAGACCCATAACATGAAATTAAAAAAGAGAAACTAACTCGATGCAGTTGCAATGATCCAATAACCTTCCTATCTACCGTAGTTTCCACTAATTTCCTTCCTTAGTATTTCTTTCCTGTACACCTGACTTTCCTTACATTGTGCACATCTCACAATGTTTTTAGTCTTGCTCATGTAAACCTGATTCAACGCTGTACAATCATACTATGTATTTGCAACTCCCACGAGGGAAAAAATACTTTTTATGACCATGCAATAACATTAAGTAAAAATAAAGATGATTTTGAAAATCATACGATTCTTTGTCTTCATTTCACGTGACAGTATGTATTATCTTTAAGCGTTGGTTTTTCTTACTTATACATCATATGATCATCTCATTATCTATATATATATATTAAATACTATAGTATAATATACTAAATACTAGTATAGTAAATATATATATAATAATTATATAAATAAATAAGCTAATCAGTTTTATGACTGGTATAAAATGGAGCATAGATACAGAAGTTATAGGAGCACCAGGTAAAGTTTTATTTTTTGATAAATCCTTACAGATTCGAAATATTGTAAATATTCAGTGAATTTACTAACTACACAATGTGGTGTGTATGTGCTTGTAATCGTGTTATATACATTTGTATAAATCAGACGATTTTGTGATGTTATCCACACTTAGTTCCAATTATCTGCATTAATGCATCGTTAAAATATGTTTGAATGTAACACATTTCGCGACACATCGAAGGTTCACATGAGTGTGGTTTGCTTGAATAGCACATTTCCCTCAACCCCCGAATATTCCTTTGCCCATACGATTTTTAGTTTATGGTGTGCTCTCCACATATCTACAATATATACTTACATAAAAAAAAAAGTATGCTTTACACGCACGGCTTTATTGTATATAGTTTACCTACTGTAAAGAGGCTGAAATGTTAGTGCAATATGCAATTGTGCCAAGGTAAAGGTTTCATTCAAGGGTAGCCAATATGCATAGAGATCATATTGCAGGTCAATACAGTTTTTGTTTAGAATCAGTAGAATTAGATTGATTTCTTGAAATTTGAATTTTTTAATCGTGAGTAATGTTTAAATCTTCTATAGGGGTGGTATAGGACGGGTATTTTAACGCCAAGATGAACAAATGATTTGTTATAACAGTCGCTGACAAAGGGGGCAAACGGTGTATGTTATTTTTATTTAAGGCTCCAATTTATGTAATTTTGTTGGTTTGAAATTTATTGCACAACAAGGGTAATAAATAATTGTGCACACTAAATGATCACAACTCGCATTTATTTAGCACATGCTCAATAATTTGTGGACTTACCGGCGCTCTCATTAATGCTTCTTCAGGTAGCGAACTTCCTTCTAGTTCCGTTCTTTCTGAAGAAACAAATCTTAAAAATAATGAAATATTTCAGATAATTTATGTTTTTACAATTTCTATTTTAGTTCAGATGTGGAAATAAAAATGCGAACCCGTGGAAACAATAATTACATAAAATAGTTTAGAATATTTTCCTTGTACTTTTTTGCAGTCAAAATCTTCTCTGAGGGAAAATGTTAGTTGTCTTGTTCAGCCTAAGTTGGCTAAGTACCAGTTTGAAATTTACCCTCAGCCGTAAACAAGTTTTCATCTTCTAGACTTAGGACCAAGTTGTTTTGGAAACACAGATAATTTATTCCTAATTTTCATTGATTATTACTTGAAATGTTCGGCGTCCTGCCCTGGAAACGTTCATTTGTAACAGAATAATAGAGAGTAGCTCGAGAAGTTGGTTCAAGAAAGAAGAAAATCAGTCGATGAGATAAGGCAAAATCCGTGTTCACAGATGACGAGAGAATAGACCGAGGCCCGATCTCCACTTTTATACGAATAGACAGCAAGTGAAATCAGTCCGAACTTTTTTGTCAGAGAGAAAAAAAGTTAACTAAGAGATTCAGTTACGCATACTTCTTAAGAGATTTTTTTCGCATACTTCCTGTTATTGCACCTGTACCAAAATATATAGGTTAATGATTATACCTTCAACATTTATTATCGATTGTATCATTTGTATGGCCAACTTGCTATCCACAGATGAAAGGCGATCTCCTTGAAAGTAAAAACACTTTGTTCGGGCTTAATAATATATTTTCTAGTAAAGACAAATCGAACTGTACCCGAGAGGCAGCACTGACAGCTGAACATCTCTCAAGGTCACCGCCCATTGGCCATTTTCCATCACGTGACAGCTGACGTAACCGATCAACCTCAGCGACAGACACAGTTCCTCCGAACAGCTGATCGAACATTGTACACACGACAATCACCTTCAATAGAAATAGCTTGACCTACAGAGGGGTCAAGAACTGCTTTTAGTGTAGAGACAGTCTAGTCATACAGCGGAATCATTCAAGGTGCTGCTAGATTTGTAAATAGTTATTGGTCCTCACAATGTTGTTTTCTATTCAAATACCTAGTTGATCAAAACACCATTACCTGAAACAATTACCTTTTTACCCCACTAATGTACATCAGGTGTGGTGCGACGCCCCATCTATTGAGTCTACTAAGCAACTAAAACCCCCCGCTGATTGCCAAACGGTTAGGTTGCATTGTTGTGAATGCTGAATAGCGAATATCATTTCTTGATATCATGCATATCTCACGATATCACCTTTTTGGGGATCTCTCTATCCTGCATTCTCACTGTGTCCTTCCCAACGATTCCGTCCAAATCTTAGGAGATTGACACCCTTGTTGAGATCATACTAATCTTGCATATAATCCATATGTTATTTTGATCTATAATTATCTGTAAATTTAAAAGGGCTATGAAAAAAAAAATATATATTATTTGAAAGTGAAGTCCAATTTTCAAAAAAATCAAGCTAACTGGTTTGATATTTACATTTCTCCGATTCCTTCCTTTTCATTTTTAACAATATATATGTATATATTAGGCCACGCTTCCGAAGTAATATAAGCTATAATTAATTTAAAATGAAAATATAACGTAAAAATAAATATTTAAACAGTTAGCTTCAGGTCACAAGACTTAAGCCATTAAAAAAAAAAAAAGCTCATATATGTTCAGCAAATATGTTCCTCTTAAAAAAGTGTCTTTAATCGTCGTTTTATAAGCAGGGCATCAAATGGCGAACCATAGTCTTAAAAATATTCATCTTAAAAAAGTCGAGACATACTAATGTTCTACTCCTAAAGTGTTTGACCAGTCAATTTCAATTTCGAGGTCGTTTGCATATCCGAAGAGTTGAACAAGCCAGTTAAAAAGGGTTGTCAAGGTTCCTGCCATCACATTTCTGTTCAGCGAGGATACGAAGCAGGAAGACAGGGGCATCCCGGGCTAAAGTTTGTTTAAAATCTTTAGATTTGACCGTTTAGTTCGAAACTTTTATCGTTAGTCTAAGCCTATGGATAAGCTTGTAAGGGATTTTCATTTCTTACAAAGCTCGGTAGAGTTACGATTGGTGCACATTGGAGAATGAAGATTGAAACTCCGCAAAGTGGTGTAGGATAATTGTTTTGTACTCAAGGCATTTTTTCAACTGAGAATTGTTGGTCATTGGTCAGATTCTCCCGAATCCCGCTTACTTAGCCCCCTCTAAGCATTTAGCAAAAGCCACTTAAATAAAATGTTGTGGAAAACATAAAATGCGCATAAAAGAAGAGTTATATCCCTGTAATTCTACCATCAGTGCATCCTTAAACACAACTGACACCTCCATTTTACGAAGAAGTTGAAGCATACACGCATGAAGTCTTACCGGCTTACGCACTTATTGACTTCCCCCAATCTATCACTGCGTCTCAAGCTACTGATCTACAAGAGCATACTCAGGCCTACTCTGCTGTAGGTTGCACCGCTTTTTCGTCATCTGACGTATACGACAGCTAAGAAACTCCAACAATTCCAAAACGGTATACTGATGAAAGTGGTCAGAGGTACTTCATTCGAGCAGCGAAGAAACAGTGAGCTGCATGAGATATTTGAGCTGCCTACGGTGGATGAATTCATCCAACGTAGACATATCGAATTTTTCGATTCCCTGCAATACTTGACAAACCCAGTGTTTAACACGATAACCCCCGCCCCGTTCCCCCATCGATGGCAGGACGCTGTCATGGCAGGAACGCTTTAGTCTTAGGTCCTAGGTTTAGGTTTTAGTGTTAGTGTTTTCCACGGTTGCAAACTGAAGGTGAGCCTCATCACCTAGTGAGTGCATGTGTATTTGACTTATTAACAACAATCTGAAAGTATTATATTTTATGTATTCGTGCATCTGCGAATGCAGCACGAGGACAGCTGTAATTCCAAATTTATTTATTTTTGTCATTGCATATATATTATCAATAAAGAGGTTTTGAAAGAAAAAAAAAACACAACTACCGATTTTCGTTAATGCTTTAAGAAAATAATACCTTCTTTCTTTCATAATCTTATTCATCTGGATAGACTCCTTCCTATTAAAGCTATTTATTTTAAAGCTCCTCTCTCAGCAGATTTTTTTTTTTAGGGCATGTCAACAACAAGGGTCATTGACGCTCACACATATATATATGCTAATTTTCTTGATTTTGTCTTTTTTTAATTATTTTGTTTTGTTATTACACTACTAGAAAGTAATTTGTGAATATTTTGTGGTTTTAATGTGTCCAAACACTTTTACAATATATATCATGGACCCGAGTGAACACGATAGCGAAAACAACCCAGGTCCTTTGACCCCGACTTGGGGCACAGGCGTCACCCCAGTCCCACCTGTCTGATAGGCAGGACTTATTTTCTCAATTTTAGGGCACAAGGACTGATCGGAGGATGTGGGTAAAAACCATGATGCCTACCCATATTTCATACATGAGTGCAGTCCAAATCCCCCATGTCCTCGGAGCCTAAAGTGCTCTGTGAGGCCTGAAGTTCCACCCAAAGCCCCGAGTAAAAGCTCCAGAGAAATCAAAGATACCGACCCACAAGCACTCTCCGGGTACATCTTGGTGGAATTTACTGTACTGTTATAGCACTTTTTCTTGCAAAGGAGATTAATTATTTCAACTAAAAACTAGAAGAAATATAATAAATAAAAATGAACTTTACTTTATACTTTAATATTAGGAAATATCACAAATGACAAAGGAAAATGTTTGAGCATGCCAGCATAAGGAGAAAAAGTAAAAGATTGCGAGAAAAATAACAATAAATAAGGAGACAAATATGCCCTAATACCATTGACTAAATATGCTGAAGCATTCTTCGGGACTCCAGGAAGCTGAGCACCGCACACTGCTTCTTCTGAATTGGCAAAGGCCTCAGAAAGAAAAGAGGAGATGCTACATGTCTTTCTCAATTTCAGGACATATGCCCAAAATATGCTTGACTTTAAGCTCAGATCTAAAGCATCCACTGACAGCCTGGTATGGCCAATCCTTAGACGAGCCAACACGACTTCCTGCCTTTTGTCGGATCTATAAGATGTACCGCAATCTGTGTGAGCTTATTGTTGGTAACTGAGCTCCATTTATGTAAATTTTGCTAAACCGTTTAGAGGACCGGTGTGCTATCTTTATCGGGCTCGTTTTTGTGGTTAGTTTCTAGAGGGATTCTTCATCACACTTCAGAGAGTTAGGAGTACTTTGTTTGAATATAGCTTCTTGACTTTTTTTTTATTGCTTTCCTCCATTCCATAATCTATCTATACATATATAGTGTCGCTATAAGTGCATCATGATCGTTCCGGTGGTTTGGATCAATGAGCTTGAAGACACTGAATCTTCCTTAGACCAGACGAGGTGTATTCCTTGCCATTGATATCCAAGCTCAATCATTCGATGTACATCTAGTCAAGCAGTAGATTTGCTTAAATACGCTCTATTAAACGACAGATCATGAGAGTAGACCTATGTTGGGAACTTATTAGGAGGTGATCGATCTGGTTAGACACCAGTTCGTTTCGCTACCTCCATGTCAAAACATTTTTTAACCAAATATCCTTGAATTTCATTTTTAGTGCCTTCAGTGTCCTTAACTATGGAGAATAGAATATCAGAACACGAAATCGTAACTAGCTTCTAATAGCTACTGTTAGTAGTTGTAAACTAGTAAAAAATTGTTAGTATTAATTGTATACAGTTTACATTCTTATTATATTTTAACCAACACACTCAGCGTGATTTGTTGAATATTCTCTTAAATTTTCATATCGATTGGAAAATATTGACGGGCGCTGTTTTATGACTTATTAGCGGGCTGACGAAAGAGAACCTTGCCACTGTATGACTATGGACCTGACCAATTGGGTTCGTCAGGAAAAATCATCGAAATCCTCTCGAGTTGGATTTATTTAAACAGTAAGAGATGTATAGTTATTTTTTTTTCAAAATGATCCCGATTGAGCGGAAGCTCATTGGTGTCATTGGCCCAAGCTGCACTCCGTAAAATGCGGTTTTATATAATAGCGTTTCCTATCATCACTTAATAATACATTAGCTTGTGAATTAAGGTGATTGCTAGCATGTAAGCGGATATGACGAAATCTTCTTTGTGGCAATATCGGTTACAACGCTGTCAAACACGCAAATGTCAGATACCGCAGTTCTTTCAGAGTAACTATTGCGACCTCATTACCGACAGCCAATGATCAGAATAATTGGAACAGTTTTCCTTCTCGACTTGTTTATCTTATAAGTCAAGCTGTTGAAATTATAGAACCTCCTTCAGGAAGTAGGGCTCACTCATAACTGTTATGTAACACTAACAATTATGGTCCCAAATTATTATTTTACTAAATATAAAAAGGTTGAGAGGTGGTGCAATTGCCCCTGTATGGCGTATTTTTTTCTGAAAGTCCTTCATTTTACTTGTTAAACCTCCTTTGTCACTACAATCGCTTTTTAAAAAATGTATACCGGTAAAATATTGTTTTTTTTGTTGTTGTTTGTTTTTTTCTAAACCCCTTTAAATTTTAATACAATGTGTAAAAATATGAACAAAATAATTGACAACATTTTCTCCTCTTTCTGCTGTGCGCAGATGCATTTGAAGGAGGTTGGGTTACATAAAATCAGATTGAAGTTAATAGGAAAATAACATGAATACAAATCAAGGTGATGGAGCTCACCTTCAGTTTAATATGTGGGAGAAAAACTTACAAACTAACACCTAAACCTAGAACCTAAAACTAAAGCGTTCCAGCCACGACAGCGTCCTGCCATCGATGGGGGAACGGAGCAGGGGTTATCGAAAATATGGACTTTCCATTCCCATTAACACATGCGGTCTGAAAAGTTTCCGACCTCAACATGAAGATGATAATAAAATAAATAAAAGCTTTGTTAGGTCGGAAACTTTTCAGACCACCCTCATAATGCAGCCCTAGAAGATTGGAAAAATCATTCCTATTATTTGCGACTTAAGAAATCTTAAAATACAGGATATTAATAGATGAAAGAACGGCTGTTTTCTTGTTACTTTTTTTTTTTCTTGTACTTTGCCTTCCAGGATTTTAACCTAAACAGCGTAATCAAGGATGTTATTTTAAATATATCTATAATTAAATTTCAGATTGTATTAAACGAACGCCCACGCAGTCACAGTACTGTGCAGCCCTCAAAGATCCTAATCAATCTTTAGTTATCACCCCGATTCCAAATGGCAAAGTTGAAAGAACTTTTTTTTATTTCGCCTTTGGTCTTTTCTTGTAGAATAGTTTGTCCCATCTTACCCAAGGAAGCAAGGAACAGCGGTAACTGAACACTGCGGTCACCCTCTACGCAACTTGGTCTATAATGAAAATTAAGGGTAGGGTAGCATTAGTTTAAGAAAATAAGCAATATGTAAAGTAAATCACCTCCCTTCGGATAAATTAAATTTGTACTGTTGTATAAGCTGCAAGGATATTTCTGGATTATTGCTGGAGGCAAACCTGGCAGTGTACAACCATGTAAACATCAGTGGACTGCGCTGTTGTATGAAATATTTCAACGCAACATGGATTTTACTCACATAATCTGATCAGTCTTCATGTCCTTCCTTAAAATGAGGCTTCATGTCCTTACTAGATGGGTCGGACTGGGGTGAAGCCCAGCCGAAGTCAGGTCGCTATCCATAAGCTGCTGTCTTATAAGTAGAAGAAGTATCAAAACACTAAAACACGTAAACAAATATCGTTCCAAACTCTGTAAAATAATAAAATAATTAAAAAATCTTTTTTTTGTAAAACCAAAATCAAGAAAATAAAAATGTAGGCCCTAACTTAAAATAAAATAAAACCTGGTTCAGCATGGTATATAGCAGGTTATCTTATCTTTCATTGAGCTAAGAAACAGTAAATATTTAATTAGTACTTAAGCCGGTCTTATGCCAATATAAGTATTTAAGCCGGTATTTAGTACTTATTTCTGTTTTTTATAGGCCTGCTATATATCATTTCTTCTTCAATGATATCAATTATTACTTTTGTCATATACTTTGCAGTTATATACTTCTCAAATAATGTATATTATCTGCCAATATTCGTATCTGACATAAGAGGGCACCGACTTGGCCTTCTGCCAGAACCCGTCTTCTCCCAGACTTGCCTAATAGCCCTAGATCGCGGATTGGCACATTTCAATTATGACAGCTACACGCCGATGGCTATCTTCTAACCGTGCCATCATCCTGATTACATTTAACTGACGGACGTTCAGTTCTGTATAATCCATAATTTCCTTCAGGTTTCATTGTACATGTGATCTGAGATTACAGTCAGGCATATTACAGCCTAGTGTCCTGAGAGTGGGGAGGACTGGAAATCACGTGGCATTTTTTTATTTTTCTCTGAATCCCTTGCCGATTCAGTAGAAACAGTATCTGGAGTGCACAAATTTATTTATTCAACCAAAGAATACTCCCTCATATGTAATCAACGCTCTCACCTCATTATTTATTGTAATTTTTCTAGTGCTCTTTTTCTTTTTCTATTTTCCCTCACATACGTAAGTTTCTTTTTATGTATTATATTTGTCCCTGTTTTTCTCCTTTTATCGGAGCATCGATCATTAGTAGACTGTTGCGATGAATGAAATATTGGTAGACAAAATCCTCCGACCTTAAAATAAGAATAAATGTCCTACTTACTAGAAAGGTAGTAAGTACTAAGGTGCAATTTTTGTGTTGTGTCTGAAGCATGCAGTAAAATAATTATCAAGTTTAAAATGTTTAGAAAATCGCTGTTGTAAAACCAAAATCAAGACAATGATCGTCAACTTGTCTTTTTTAGCAACTGTGAGTCTCTTGTTTGGCAACAACAGATTTTACGTTGAGATTGAGACCGGCTTGCTTCTTCTAATACTGCTGACACCATAACACAGATTATATATCATTGACTCAGCAATATATTGTCAATAATCGATTAGAAAACACCAAGCTTTGGTTCAGCCATCCATTCGACCTAGAACGTTGAAAGTCCAAAATGCAAAAAAATAACTAAAACTCCAAATAACGAAGGGTAATTTAATATTACCGCGACCATAGAAAAGGCTATATTATCCAAACAGGTGAGGACCATTGATCCCTGTTGTACCAGCCTTTCTACGCTACAGTAAGTTTTCCTATACTCTGATATATCAAGGCAAATATTATTATGTAGTATAATAACGTAAAATATACCATGCCTATAATATTAAAATGCAAAGATTATAATGTCAATAATAATTCTCTGTCTAATTAAAATGATGTAAATATTGTACTAAGGTAATTTAAATTTTAAACAACTTTATTGAGCAATAGATTCAAAATAACTTTATTATGATAAAATTACAATCTGCCTGATTGGGCTATAATTAATTGTGATAAATGATCTCATTCATACCAATTTAAAATTTTCATTCACTCGCTCATTCATACTATATATACAAACAGCCCAGAGGCCCCTCAGGTCCACATGGTTGTCACCTCCCTCGCGTGCGAAGGAGGAAGCGGAGTCTTGGGAAGTCCCCCACGCTCCTTCGTCAGCCGTATCACTGCTATGCTGGATAAGAGCCAGCAGAGGCTGACCAAAGCGCGAGAGCCACAGACGCCCAGGACATGATTGGAGAAACTGGCCATAGCCAGGACTCCCACTGTCACGTATTTATAGCAGGTAACGAGGCCACTGCCGTTTTAGTCTCCGAGGAGGATTATAGGGATGAATGGTGCAGTGCAATGACTGTGCTAGGGATTTAAGCTGGTTGGCATGGTTCCATGTCAGTCTTTTGTCGAGATGGAAGCCTAAATACCGTACTGTCTCAGACACATGGAGAGTAGAATTTAAAAAAAACTAGCTGACAGGACAAACTACTTTATTATGATAAAATTACAATCTGCATCATTGGGCAATAAGTAATTGTGATAAACATGTATTTTTTTCATAAATGTTTAAATTTTTTTTTTATAGTGGTAAATTTTAATATTTAAAAAAATAACAGATTATGTTATTTGACTATTGTAGCATGTACTTAACCTCGTTTTCTATACTATTTTCGATTCGAAACACATATCCATATCTGGAATTATTAAAATTAGGCCTTAATCATTTTCTTATTTTTATGTGAGCATTAATATTTTTCTTGGACTGGATTTGAATACTGCCTCTAAAGCTAGAATCTTTTTGATCCCTACTTCCGGAGTTGCCGGTATATGAGAACCGGTAAAATAATATAAACAATCAAACTTTTGTTTGAAACATTTCCAAGAATATCGTAGAATTTTCATGAAATAGCTAATAATTATTTAAATATTTATCAGTTGGTTCTTCAAGAAAAAATTAAGAGTTTTCTACATGAAACGTCAGTGCATTTCAATTCCGTAATCAATCAATCTGAGACAAATATTTGCTTGGCTATCGCACTATCTATGGATCTTATCGACAACGTTCAGATAAGAAACGTATTTCAATCAACTTCAAATTCGCGAGCCTGCCAAACAAACAAAATGCGCTGTTCATCGCCTGCGCAATAGTAAGCTAAGACAGCACTTTTTAAATAGCTTTATAGATTTACATTCTGCAACATCATCAAAATAAAAGTAAAATTTTGATATGTCCCAACCCTTCATTGATACATAACCCGTCAAATTTCTCGTGGATTGGACAGCCTAGTGACGTGGGCTGTTGTTAGCCCAGTTCGAATGACTGATTTATTATGAAACAATTCTAACAGCGTCATCGTTTTTATTTGAGCTGAAATTATAATGAAAATATAATGCAATAATATCGGAGTAACAATTCAAACTCGAAAATAGTTATAAACTTTAGTATTGATTCGGCTACGTGAAAAATGTAGTTACTACCAATCAATATGTCGCATATGAATTATTATATAATATATTGCACTTGCCATATTTTCTACCATCATCGCTAAATTATTACTTTCAGAGACGAAATTCGGTGTGACCCTCACCTTATCTCCATTTGAGAATCACTTTAAACTCACATGCAGCCTCTAGGTCAAAATGGGTACTCCAATTACTGTATTATCAATCAATACTGCAAAATCTACAGACGTTTGATTCATCAAATAGCTCAATATTTTTTACGATTTTTTTTATCCTAGGATAATTCATGTTTAATTTCATGCCTCTAAATCAAACAATAAGCTACTCAATAAAGCCGAGAAAGAAAGAGATATATTTAAAAACTATGTCTGTTAATTAAAAAAAAAAACTAAAAAATATTAGTTTATGTTTTTATTTTATATTTCAACTGATTTTTCATACGCCATACAAAATTCTAAAACTAGTTAAAACACCATGACTCTACCACACTTACCGCATTGATGACAACTGACTGTACGGGAAAATTGGGTTAAGTTAGTATTAGTCTTCACTCTTTCTGTAGGGTAAGGTCCACCAACTTAAAATTTCAAAATACTTTCATTATATAAATGCATTAAATAAGCTGATCAGTTTTATGACAAGTATAAAATGGAGCATAGATACAGAAGTTACAGGAGCACCAGGTAAAGTTTTAAACCATACCATATTAAAAATCATCTTCATCTAATTTCGATTTATCAAAATCATTTCTGATTTTCTGTGATTTTTGGCTGGCTGTGGACGAAGGAAAAAGACATTTTATCCAGGTGTAATACCCGCAGTTATTATCATAAATTTATTTCCAGCATCTCACACATTTTCAAGAGCTAAAAAAAGGCAAGCAACCACTCCCACACTAGCAACAGAACATTGAAATTATACTAATTAAAAATTTATCAGTGATAGTGATGAAAACAATTCTACACGTATACCTTAAAAATTTGGAATGCTATAGAACTTACAGTCGTCAAATAGACAAATAATATACTAAAATTACTAAGATATTCCTATTTTCCATTCAAATGTGTCCGCAAGGATTACCGGCCACATAGATACACAGCATACTCAAAAAAAATGTATCGGTCTCCTTAAAATTCTTTTCATTATCTGTGGCGCTCAAACCATCACCGTCAAGGTTGCCTCACTTGGGTTGACATAAGTACCATTATTAACGTATTTTTTTTTTTTTTTCAATCCCCTTAAAAAAGAAAAAACTTTTATTGATTATAGGTTCTTAGGCGAATCTATTTACATACTAAATTATTAACGTAGGTATTTATAAGCGATATTAACCAGTATTAGCACAATTTTGTTTATGGGAATAAATTAGTAGTGAGAACGATTATTTCATCAGAATAAGTAATAAAATCATGTCTTTTTCTCGAAACACTAAGATACGATTTCACGCTGACCTAAACTGTATTAATTATTGACATAATTATCACAAAATAGAAAATGAAAGGGTTTGAACTCCAATAACCCCTGAGCTCTCGTCAGGTGTTCTGATGTCTTTTGAAGGAGACTGCAATTTACCTTTTAGTTTTTAAATTTACACGGAGTAAGATTGCTTTTTACGGCAATTATTATATGATACATAATATAATAAGGGAAACTAACTGTCATTGAATCTACTAGTTTACACTATAATCAATAATAATAAAAATATAGAATATGGAAATGATTGAAAAAAAAAAGGATTTCACATAGATTGAAGATAAAAAGTTTTGATTATGGCACGGGATATGAGTCTTACACGTAAGGCTTTCATTGAGAACCTAAGATCGTAGATATTTCGTCAGTAGTAATATGAGATTCGGATGAATATTTCACAGTGAATGAAGGCCACCAAATCCCTCAAACACGCTGGTGCTTCATGTGCAGATAAAAAATCAATTAACATGAGCGGTCACGGTTAATTAAAGTTTCCAATATTTTCTTCATATCGATCCAAACATAGGTTTCATAATATTTAAATAACAATTCAGAGCCCACAAAAGTGATTGAGTAAAATATTTTAGCGTTTTTTTTAACAATTTATAGTCACACATTTCTTTGAATATACACTTTTTTTTTAATATGACCAAGGCTGAGGTGGTACACTACAAAAATATAAATAACAAAGGAAGGCTCTCATTGGGTAGTTTCGGTCAAAATCCACTTGAGTCACTCGGCTCAACCGGAACAACCGAGAATTTTTCTGACTGAATTGATCAGACCTCCCAGTCTGGATGCCACCAATGAATCACACAGGCCTGCAAGAAAACACTTTTTTTGGTCCCTAGGATTTTAGATGTGATTTTAATCATATTTGGGGTGCTGAATCTAAATTGAAATGTGAAATCAGTTTTTCTCTATCTGATCTACTTTTTTAGATCAGTTTTTTTAGCGTGTAGTTCTACACGAGATGTACATTTTTAACTCCATTCTATGCAGTCCTAAACCACATATACAAGGATTGGTTCCTGTATTCTTCTTCTCCCTTCTTCTCTGAAGAAGACAATCTTGTATCAGTTTATAACCTGGACAATCGTTTCATGACAGCTTTACTATCTGACTCCATTTTTGATAGGTATGTGCGCCGACAGTGCACTATGTTCAGGAGAAGGGGGATAGGGTAGGTTATAGGTAGTTTATGTGGTCTTGGAATGACCACGAATTCACACTCGGTATCTGAGGGTAGGCGAAAACCGTCCGGATCTCAAAGGCGAGTGTGAACCGGAGAGAGGTAGACTGGATTGCAATGGGAGACACTGCTGGTACAATTTGCAGGGCCACGGCAACCGTCGTCCGCGAGGGAGAGGTCTCTCCCAAGGAGGCTGGCAAGGGTTGCTTAGGGTCTGCGGTCGGTTCCCTCATCTGGTGAGGTACATGTGACTGACAGCTGGTGACCCATCTCATGTAACTACTTAACTACTTGGCCCCCGCATTTTTTATTGCTTAACACATTTATAATGATTTATATTTTGTTCATGTTATTTACATTTGTCTATAATACATTTAGTTCATGTTATTTACATTTGTTTACAATATATATATATACAGTAGAGTATAGGGTGATTTATCTTATGTAGTTAGCGGTCGCTACAAGGTGTTATGAGCATCAATGGGTTATTTATGTGGGCATAACAATGGTAAACTTTCTCCTTAGGCAGCAAAATGGCCACACCAAATATCCATGAGTCTTGTGTCTCTGCGATACAGAGACGAAACACACCATTGGGTTAGAAAAGAGTGGCCTATGAGACAAAACATGGACGTTGGGGAAATAATGTTAATAACAACCCCTTAGTTAAACGAGAGAAAATCATCTTTCCTCCACTACATATAAAGCTGAATCTTATGAAGCCGAAGCCTTTGTAAAAGCTCTTGATAAGAATGGACCATGCTTTGCATATATAGAGGATCAGTTGAGTACACAAAAAAATAAAGCAGGAATATTTGACGGCCCACAAATAAGATAATTCATTAAGGATCCTGCCTTCGTAAATTCGATGAATGAGGCTGAGCGAAAAGTTTGGACTTCATTTGTTGCAGTTATTGGAAATTTTCTGGGCTTAACAGTTGCAAATTCCTTGGGAGTAACATGAGTATTCAGGTGCACTATTTACACAGACATTTACCAGACCGTTTTCCTGAAGATTTAGGAGATACCAGTGAGGAACAAGGTGAAAGATTTCACAAGGATATTAAAACCATAAAATAAAGGAGGGACACTAACAAGGAAGATGCGATGCACACATTGTTGTGGCCACCTCTTAATCACAAATAATTATAAGTCACCCTCTTCTCGTATCAGACCTTGTATCTATATCATCAAATAATATCAGAAAATATGTATCTATTTTTTATTATGTTAATAAAGATTATGACGTCAGTGAGAGTAGGGGGAGGAGTCAGTAGAGTGGGGCCCATCCCCACTTCCCCTATAGCCACCTGGTGGGGGGCCATCCCCAAGATGACACACATGATGGCATATTACTGGTGGAGTTTAAAAAGAATGTCACGGGAAAGAAGCTTCCAAAGTAGTGACTAGTTGGTATCATCGATGACCTTTTCCTCTAACTTTGTATATAAATATATTTGTATAATATAATAATAAAAATTCCGTGCATAGTTTTATTTGATCCATGGATTTAATTTAAAATAATGTAACGTGTAGAGGACTGAATTTTTTATATTTTAGAAATTGGAATCCAGGTAATAAAATTCATATAATATCAGCTCTGAATACTCCGGCAACAAAAACACCTGTTGTCCTGTGTTGTATCCAGTGGATTGGGCAGTGAGCTGACTTGATCGTGACCGTAGGAGTGAATCAAGCTTAACACGACTCCGAAGACGTTACCCTTTGAGCTTACAATGGCCAGCACAGCCTTGACCAGCCTCTCCAGTTGATGCTATCACCCTACTCCAAGGTCGATAACACTTCACTCACATCCATTCGCTCTTATGTTCTTACAGTCATCGCACAATCGCCTATCTGGCCTGCTGATCGTTCCGAAGAATCTCATTCAGAGGCTACTTTTTAACGCGGCAGTGAATGATAAACCCCGAACCACAGTTACATAAACCGGATCCAAGGTTGCTAAAAGGTTTTTCCTTAAAGCTTTCCTACTTTTTTTTTTATTTATGGAAATTTTTAAAAGCCTGTTTGAATGGCAGGTAGATAAATCAAATGCTGACTGAAGCAACTAGTTTACACTAAAGTCAAGGTTAATATCTCTTAATTTAAAACTGTGTGTTTCCAGGGAAATATAATATAAATTAGCACACTTGCAGTAAGAATGGGGGGAATACAATTTCGATTCCCGGCCTCTTTTAAGGAATTCTCCAGGTGGTTTCGAACCGTGCCCACTTAGCCTCCTGACGGAAACCGCCTTGGGAAATGAAATGGCACTCAACTAAAATCCTAAATGGCTGATTTACTAAATAGCAGGCAGAAATAATGCAACTAGTTCTCAATCAAAAAACAGCGTGCACGAAGCTACAATCTATGAACTGATCTCAATCATAATGGACTACAAATAAAAATGATTTTTTAAGATGCCACTTTTTTTTCACAATAACTTTGAATATGTTTTTTTTAAGGTAGTTATTATTTTCTTTAGCTGCTACTATTGTATACTATAGCAATTATTAATATTTTTTGTTCATGGTCTATTTTAATTATATCATTTCATTGATGATCTGATTTATATTAACCTAGCCTTCGTACCATCCCCCAATCAGGCTCGCTATCTATCTGATATATATTGGATATCCCTTTGTCACAGTGTAACATTTCCTATAATCGTGAGACTTATTTCTGAGCTAGATTCGGACTACTTTTCCTTTACAGACTACTTTTTTTTTCATAGCCCCTTTAAATTTAAAAATAATTATATACAATTGTAGATTCTCAGGCCAATCTATTTACAAATTATTTTGTATTTCCTGTAGCATCGCTACATTATATGCAGGTTTTGTTATTTTATAATAATTATATAATGAATAAACAAGTATAATGATATATATTATACTTGACTGGACTAAACTGACTAATAAAGGTGATGGGGCTCACCTTTTTGATCGGACTTAAAACTAACTTACATACTAATTCTTAACCTAACTTTTCCCCGACAGTCTGTTGCCATCGATGTGGGAGGGGTGGTGGTGCCATAGTGTTAAACACTGAATTGGTTAGGTGCTGCAACGAGTCAAAAAACTTAATGTGTCTCCGGCGGATGAACTCCCCCACCGACGGCACACCAAGCAACGGGTGCAGGTCAGCGTTCTTCAAACGCTCGAAAGAGGTATGTCGGACCACTTTTCGCATGATCCCATTCTGGAAATGTTGGAGACATTTGGCTGTATTGAAACTGAACCATATTCTAGGTATTACGTTTTTAAGAGAGAACTGTCACAATTTGTTGGAGACATTTGGCTATATTGTAAGTCAAGCGGGTAAATAGCGGGGCTTATATTTATATACCTTATATAGGAAATTCAAGTTTTTCCTTTATTTATTCATCCGTGATCCATTTATAATCTACCCCTTGTCTGATAACAGGTAAAGCTGACGGGGATAATTTCCGATTTGGATTGGATAATGGAATCATCATGCCATTCAAACATGATTCTCAATCATACCATGCTGTCGATAGTTTTTTTTTTTTTTTTTTTTCCCTAAACCCCTTGAAGTTATACAATGAAAATATTAATAAGATACTTTGCAAATTTCTCCTCATTCTGCTATGCGCAGATGCATTTGAAGGAGTTCGTGTTACTCAACAATACAGATTGTGGTTAAAATATAATAACTTGAAAACAAATCTAGGCGATGGGGCTCACCTTCAGTTTAAAAATGGGAGAAAAACTTACAAACTAAAAACTATACCTAGAACCTAAAACTAAAGCGTTCCAGCCACGACAGCGTCCTGCCATCGATGGGGGAACGGAGCGGGGGTTATTGTGTTAAACACCGGGTTTGTCAAATATTGTAATGAGTCGAAAAATTTGATATGTCTACGCTGAATGAATTCACCCACCGTAGGCAGCTCAAATATCTCATGCAGCTCACTGTTTCTTCGCTGCTCAAATGAAGTACCTCTGACCACTTACATCAGTATATGGTTTTGGAATTGTTGGAGTTTCTTAGCTGTCGTATACGTCAGATAACGAAATAGCGGTGCGCCATACAGCAGAGTAGGCCTGAGTATGCTCTTGTAAATCAGTAGCTTGAGACGCAGTGATAGATTGGGGGAAGTCAATAAGTGCGTAAGCCGGTAAGACTTCGTGCGTGTTTGCTTCAACTTCTTCGTAAAATGGTTACTAAAATGGAGGTGTCTGTCCATTTTAATTCCCAGATATACTAGGTTGTTGGCTGGTGAATTTTCCTCCGTTCCTACTATGTAACTAGTAGGGAGCGGGCTTTTTCCCTTTTGAAAAGAGAAAATTACACAGTCAGTCTTACCCGCGTTTACAGAGATATTGAGTCTCCCCAATCTCTCACTGATCTGGTTACAGGCTCCTTCAGCCTGTCTTAGAGCTACCTTGGCGCGCATGATGCTACTGTACACCGCTATGTCATCTGCGAAAGCAGTAACTGTGGTATTTTTGTACCGGGCTCCGACAATCTCAGACGTGTATACGTTGAATAGTACAGGGGATAAGACGGCGCCTTGGGGTACTCCACAGGTCAGTGGCACAGCTTCGGAGAAGCTATCACCCACCCGCACCCGCAGCGATCTGTTATTCAGGAAGCTAGCCAGAATTGAATACAGTTGTTCCGGGCATTCCCGGTCGCAGAGCTGTAGATAGCCTACACCGTGCAGTTTATGAGTATGTCCACTGTTGACCCCACCAACCGTTTTAAAAATAGTCTCGTCATCGTAGGTATTTTAATTTTAAATAAGAAAATTCAAGAAAAAAACCAATGCGTAAAAGGTGGCAAGGTTGCCGACTTTGAAAAACATTTGAGCAAACTTTCCCATGAAATATTATTAAGTGTTTGGAAAAAAAACCGACGAATCCTTGGACAGAAGCCAGGCATGCCCTCGTTAGCAACTGAGAATGAGAACTTCATGGCAGTTACGGTTAAAGCAGAATGCATTCTTCTTCCCTCTTTTCTGAAAAACGAATTGCGCACTACTACTATAGATGAAAACGAAATTTTTTTTTTAGATATATATCCTTTATTGTGCTAAAATTACAATCTGTCTTATTAGGCAATAAGTAATTAAGATAAATGCTCTCATTCATAGCACATTTACAATTCATCATTCACTCGCTCATTCATACAATACTTACAGACAACCCAGAGGCCTCCCAAATCCACATGCTTGTCACCTCCCTCGCATACGAAAGAGGAAGCGGAGTCTTGGGAAGTCCCCCACGCTCCTCCGTCGACCGCGTCGCCTGATACGAGCCAGTAGAGGCTGGTCAAGAGCGCGAGAGCCACAGACGCTCAGGACATGATTGAAGAAACTGGCCATTGCCAGGACTACCACCGTCACGCATTTATAGCAGGTCACGAAGCCACTGCCGTTTCAGTCTCCGAGGAGGATTATAGGGATGAGTGGTGCAGTACAATGACTGCGCTAGGGGATTAGGGTGGTTGGAAAGGCTACTGTGGAATTTCATAAACTTGGAAGGGATGAGTTCAAGAATGTAGGGTATATATTAGATCGTTATGAAGGGTTTTGTTGCTGACGTAATAAGGGGCATTTACTATTGTTCTCAGGACTTTTGATTCAAAGGATACGCTTGACTGGAACCTAATGAAAGACAACTATAGTGGAATAAGAAGTTACTTACTCCATATATTTACCAAAGCAATGAGAGAGAGAATGCTGTTATCAATGTATATCGAAAAACAGGAAAACCTGAACAACACCTTCACACCTGGAGGACTATTGAATTTTTTTTTAAGAAAAAAAATATCTTTAGCAGGTTAAAGTAAATTATATTATATACAAATACCATTAATAAGGACTTTGAACATTTACAATTAATTCACAAAGACTTGGATACAATCCATCAGAAAAGTGACTTTAATACAACAATAATAAATAAAAACAGAAATAAAGTATTCTGCTTTATTTATTTTTAGTTTATGTCTAAACGACACTGATTATTTTAAATACCCATACAATTTCAGATACGTAGTGATTCATTCACATATATACATAACATGAATGAATGAATGAAATAAAAATATCTATTTAAACAATGCGTGCTGTTTGAGAAAAATAAGTGTATTTTTTACCACCTGGTGTTTGGAAGGAGAGAATTGCAGGGGTTATTAAGTCTCCCAAGGAAACGTGCCCGAAAACACAGGCGAGAAAGTCATACGAAAAGTTGACAAGTAAGACAGACTTAGAAGGTAGAAGTAGATGACAATGTAGTCTTAATTTCAATGATGCAGTACTTCGGACAAAGTAAACGATAAGGATCAACCCTTTTCGAGAAGTCTCCAACTCCACGTTGGGCAGGTGAACGTAAGAGCCTTACATTCAGTGAACAAGATGTTCTCCGAGAGACCTGTAGTAGATAACCTATCTATAGTCGGGGCCACCAAATTAGGCGGGTCTGAGAAATTGCGGCCTTGTCATCTCTCGCTCCATAACCTAACCTAACTTGTCATTCACTGGCGAAAACTTCGGAATCCTTTACCTGTCATTTAACTGTTGTTCGTAATAAAATAAAGATTACTCAAACCACTTTTTTTAATTCTTAAATAAAACTTAATATCGAATGTGAGCGAGCCTAACAGAGGAATCAGGCAACAAGTGACAGCCATCACCCACGTACCGGCAGTTATAAGGCTGAACTCGTCGAATGTTGGGGAGTTGGCGGCAACATGGTGAAAATGGCCACCCACCTAAGTCGGTGGCCGCGACTAATAATCACATAGACGAACCGGCTAAAAATGTAAGCTCTCAGTGCATACCTTGTAGTGGAAAGGGAGATTCGTAAGCAACTTAATAATCGCCTATTGGTACTCCGTACATAGTCCAGAAGATAATAAAGTATTCACCACAGAACCAAAAGAAAAAAAATGAAGTATAAAAAGGGTTCGTTGTTACTTCAGTAGCACTGAAAATGACTGAAACAGTCAAAGGACTTCAAGAAGTGAAAGAGCGAGAGCACAATCTGTATATCCATTACTAACAACCATTCCACTAAAACTAAACCTATTATTCTAGTTTTTGTTTCCAGGCTAACCCGTACCCAAACTTCATATCATACAGAACCCATGAGGATATAACTTGGGGTATACCTTGGGTATAACTGGGATATAAGGGCAGATGTGCAGAACATGGCGACGAGCTCAATATGAGATAACCCAGCGGAAACATGTAACTCTTCGCAAATACTTGTTAGATTTTTGATACAGAGATACCAATAAAGATAAATAAAGTAAACACGTCCTCATTTCAGCACTAATCATACATTGTTGCAAGGAAGATCCCCTCCATATAAAATACAATGTAGCCAAGATATGAAAGGAAACGAGGAGTGGCCTTTATAGCGCTATAAGACGAACTTCCGGACAATTAAAGTAGAAATTAAAATACACTGTTTAATGGTTAGGCTATACAAAATTAACATTTGAACAAACCATTGACAAATAATTATGTGAAAGATTAAGATCCCTTTGGCAGCGGCACTTAATATTTCTAACTCTATTGTAATACTCAAGTGTCAAATGTATGATTCTGGCACGTTTTCATAAAACCGAAATGAAGGACGCTATATAATGAAGTGTTAAGATCTCATTTGTTTACAACAAAGACGACTATGAAAAAAAAACAAAAAACGATTGAATCATTATTAGCCAAAGAAAAAATATATAGTAGCAGGCACAATCCCCGGCCAAGTGCTTTTCCACTGAGCTTTCCCTGGTTGTACACAAGGCGAGCCAATATCTCTTTAGCAACGCATTTATACTATACGAAACGCCATTCTAAAAGGACTTACGGATTTGAATAATGGGTCTCGGCAAAATCCTCAAACATTAAGCGCTTCCAATCTCCTAAGAACGTCGGCTTTTGTATGTATAAAAAAAAAGAAAGTAACCGTTCATGATGACATTAAATAACAATAAAACAAGATCAAGATTTGTTCACAATTACATCATAAATTAACTGCCCCCTAAATCCTCTAGGAAGATCACTTTGAAGCATCTCTCATTCCCACAGACCATGAATTGGAAGGGGCCCCGTGATCTTTTGTAAGTAGTCACTGAGTTTCGGCAATGGTCAGTTTTTTCCGCCGTCCTAGTGTATGACCTATACTAGTAACTTCGTTCATCTGCAGAGAATAAATAATAAATCCCTAGCAATAATAATAAATTCTTCTAGGCGTACTACCATCTCCCAACTACATACATTGACTTTATTTATAAAGCATTACAAGAAAGGAATCAAAGGTTTCTTAAAAATCATTGGAGTTACAATAATAATTTATTAAAAATTGTTGTTGATAATTTTTCAACTAGGAATAATATGCATAAAGGTATTCATTCTATCCTTAAGGGCCACTAGAAAGTAGTATTTTATTTCCACGTTTTTTTTGTTTCGATTTTTCTAAATATAAATAAGTGGATGTTTTAATTTTAGAAGAGCTCTGGCGCCTGGCAACCACGTGTAATGAGCCCATGTACATAAAATAAAATAAAAAAATTTCTATCGACAGTTTTTCTGACGTCACGGGTTCAAATTTCAAAAGGAATATTTTATCGACTTTATTGCAATTATCGTATTTATTACAGCATAGATAAGTGACGTCGTTTTAAGATTAAATAGTCACTTGTTATTTAACAACGACAGACCATATTGACAAACAAAACTTTACACATTGGGCTGTACTCATAAAGAAACAAAATATATATGTAAGTTACAATTAGACTGAATCCGACACTAAAAAGGGGTTGTGAGGTAGTAAGAATAGCTAAGGTGCCCCGCTATTTACCCACTTGAGTGACAATACAGCCGAAATGTTGGAGACATAATTAACGTAATTTCTGTAGTAAAATACTTTTTGGGGTGTCAGTGATTTTGTTTTGAACTCAGAAACATTAATATTTTTACCCACTTGCCCCACCGTTTTAACCTAGTTCTCTACTTGACAAATAAATAGTGACAGTTCTCTCTTAAAAACTTAATACCTAGAATATGGTTCAGTTTCAATACAGCCAAATGTCTCCAACACTTCCAGAATGGGATCATGCGAAAAGTGGTCCGACATACCTCTCTCAAGAGGTTGAAGAACGCTGACCTGCACCCGTTGCTTGGTGTGCCGACGGTGGGTGAGTTCATCCGCCGGAGACATATTAAGTTTTTTGACTCGTTGCAGCACCTAACCAACCCAGTGTTTAACCCTATGGCACCACCACCATCGATGGCAACAGACAGTCGGCGAAAAATTAGGTTAAGAATTAGTATGTAAGTTAGCTTCAAGGTTGATCAAACAGGTGAGCCCCATCACCTTTATTAGTCAGTTTAGTCCAGTCACGTATAATGTATATCATTATACTTGTTTATTCATTATATAATTTTTATAAAATAACAAAACCTGTATATAATGTAGTGATGCTACAGGAAATAATTTGTATACAAAAAATAATTTGTAAATAGATTCGCCTGAGGATCTATAATTATACTCGGTAGGATATCATTCACTTTTATGCGCTGTGGGTTTCATGTCATTCTCCCATCAATTGTTAGTCCAAAACAATGAAGTTGGTCAGTTTTTGGAATAAAAGTATTCTAAAGGTACTTTGGCAGGGGGTGGGACATTTTTTGTTATTCTTTTTTTTATGAATACGCCCCATTGGACTGGACCTCGTGTCAAATAAAACAATATCTAAAACCACCACCTGACATATGGGACTGGGGTGCCTCCTTAGCTCCGCCCGGTTCCCGGAGCCAGGGTCATACTTTCTTACTGATACTATATAGGGCTCCCATCGGCTTCCCGAATAGTTTTTAATCTACAATCGACGAGCTCGATGACCGCCAAGAAGAGTTATTGTAATTACATTCATAAAAAAGTTAGTTAAATTACATTTTGGTAATGAGAACGTCAAGAAATAAGACAAGGTCCTATTAAAATTATAGAAACTTTTTTTAAACCCATTTATCAATTAATTGGATCGTATTGTAATTGGCTATATTTGTAATTTCTCCCCAACATCAAATAAGACGTACATGTAAAACTACAGGTAATTAGCCTGAACAGGAGACTCCCATGATCAGAAAAGACACACAACACAATAGGGCTTCTGGTATAGGAAAAAAAAAACCAAACTTGTGCGAAACAAATCTCAGTTATATATGTTTGACGTTGTGGGGGTTCGACGCGATTGTAAAATACTCACTACGCGTTTTAACAGGAAGAAATTACAAATCAGCAGACAATCGCTTGAAAGCCATATAGTGGTTCAGTTGAAAGTAAAATTAATTGTATTTTATGTGGTGTCATAAAACGGGAAATTATCTCTGCCCCTTAGGTGATGCCCGAACGATCCGCTTTTGTGTAGAAGCGCTACTAACGCAGTAACTGATATCCAAGGCAAGCCAGATATTCGATACTAACAACCCTTCGCTCGGATACACTGATTCGATAATTGCTTCTTTTCGCTAGGCGAAACCTTAAACCCTTGACATAAATCCCACAGTCCAGTTTCTTGGAACCTTAGCGGTCGTTCCATTTGTGTGGACAAGTATCGGGAAAAAAAATTAAGAAAACACTGTTCTATTTGCATTTAAATCGTATACCAACACTTTCTTATAGTTATATATATATATGTTATATATTATACGTATATATATATGTAAAAGAGAAATATGAAAATAAAATGAAAGTTCATAAAGCTTGTTTAGAATGTAATTTAAATAAAATGTTTCAAATTTTAATAGATATACATATTTGTCCTGATTCATCCTCAAACTATACCTCATTCCATAAATATACCTTTATATTATTTATACATAAAATTAACAAATCACAAAATTTTTCAATTCAACTTTTGAATTATATATGTAAGACAATTATTGAAGGTGGGGTGAATAAACTGAAATCAGTTTCTCTGTAAACAAAGTTAGCAATTTTATTCATTATATATTATATTATAACAATTATTAATATTGATTTACACAATCTTACCTGTAAACAAAGAAACGACAATTACAGTTAATAACTATCCATTCTCTATTCACACTATTTACATGTTCTGTACATGTTCTGGGAATGGTTGAGCTTGTGGTATAACTAGTTTGTTCAATTCACGAAAATCTATACATAATCTTGATCGCTTGTTTTCATCTCTTTTGAATGCTAGGGTCACAGGGGCTGCGAATGGACTATAAGACTCTTCAATTAAATCATTTTGTAATAATTTTGCCACCTGATCTTCTATTTCCTTCTTATCTGCTATAGTGCATCTATATGGCCTTTTGCTGCAGAATCTGTCCACCAGTAAGTCAATTCTAGCTTCGTAATCCTTAACCGTGCCCACATCATATTTGTTCCTGGCAAATACTGTACTGTACTTTTCTATCAGTCTTTCTATCGTAATCTTTCTCATATTATCTAAGTGATCTAATTTTATTTTGAACCCGTCTTCTTCGATATGTTTATTAAAATTCACTTTAACTTCTTCATTTTTTTCTTTCTTTATCTTAATTAATTTTGTATTTATTAGAGAGACTTGGGATCCTGGATCATATGTCCCATTTACCTGTTACTTCTCTTCTAATAATATTTTTACTTTAATCAATGGTGTGATTATTCGTTTTTTTTTTTGTTCTGTATTTAGATCTACTTCTAATACTGAGTTGCTTCCCAGTATTCTAGTTTCATATTTGTCTCTCTTTTTAAACCAGCATGAAGCTTCTGGATGATATCTGATGCCTTTGTTTAATTGTTCACAATTATTGCATGGCTGTTTTTCTTGAAATTTGTTTTTACTAAAAAGTTTTTCATCTTTCTTTTTCATAAAATTATTTTTGTTCGCTAGACCCTCACATTTTCTAATTTCATGAAATAATTTGGTCGAATTCTCACATTTTTCCTTATCTAACTTATTTCTAATGAACTCAGGTAAGCCTGCAGCTATAAGCATCACTAAAGTCTGTGAACTAATATTCTCATCCATATCTAACAATAATTTCTCTTTTTTCATGGCGTATTCCATCAGTATACCTTCTTTAAACCTATATGATATAGCATGCATTCCTGTACTCCATCCTTGGTCTTCAAAAGTTTCCAAAAATTTTTCTTTCCACTCAGACCACACAGAGTCCATTGTTAATATTGTTAGGGTTGCTGAGTACCAGTCTAAGCATGACTTTTCCAAAAACAACCTTAATATCTCAATCTTATTACTGTCTGCATTGATTCCACATCTTATACATTCTTTCTCAAACATCTCTAGCCACTGTTTAGCATTTGAGTGTTTACATGTAAACTTCTCAACCATGAACTTCTCTGCTATATGTTTTAAATTTAGCTCATTCTCTTTATTTTGTGTGGATTCAACCATCTTATCTTTATTCACTACTTGTTCTAAATATAAATTATCAAACATTACATTACCTTCTTCATCAAAATATATTGTTTTCATTTTCTCGGTTAATGTAATCCACACACTCTTCTGTTGACCTCTTTGAGTAAAACTGTTCCTCAATCTTTTATAAATAAGTGTCTTAGTCAATTCTTCATGATCACTCATAAAGCTTTTCTCTAGGGGCAACACATATTCTTCGTTTTCCTCTGTCTTAATTGTGGTAATTGAGAGAACATTTGTCTTCTTATCCTTCGGTGATCCCACAAAGTTAATGGTGAATTGCAGTCTTTTCGCCATTGTAACTCCTATTGTCGTTTTGTAAGACAATTATTGAAGGTGGGGTGAATAAACTGAAATCAGTTTCTCTGTAAACAAAGTTAGCAATTTTATTCACTATATATTATATTATAACAATTATTAATATTGATTTACACAATCTTACCTGTAAACAAAGAAACGACAATTACAGTTAATAACTATCCATTCTCTATTCACACTATTTACATGTTCTGTTACCTCACATAACCTTCTCTATCTCATAACTGCTGCTCCATCTGGTGTCAGCCAATGGAAGCAGCACGGCAAATTCAAATTAAAGAGAATACACTTTCATTACATATATAATTTTCTAAATTAGTCATATATTGTTTGCGCTAGGGCTCTTAAAAATTAAGAAGTCCCCAAACGCCAGAAAATTGCGCCGTTACGTCTTGAGAAGCTAGAGGTTTGATTGTATCGGCTAGCTCACAAACTTGCCAAAAAATAAGGCATATACAATAAACAAAGACAAAAAAATTAAAGAAATAACAATTCATTTTATTAAAAAACAAAACAAAAAAAAATTACTGATCAGTAACTTAACCAGGCCTGAATATTAGTATAAATAAATGTTAGTATAATTAACGTATAAAAATTACGAAAAAGTTTATAGTCACGATCGCTGGATGTTCGGATAGTAGCCGCAGGACGGTGATGTTCGGATAGTCAACCGCAGGGCGGCTATGTGCATGGAGAGATAAACAGGCAGATAGACCGAGAAGTTCAGTTGTAGAAACAGCGACTTCGTGTTCGCAGGGGAACAGTCCGGTATGGAGTTATCTTCATCACTGACTAAAAAACAGGCTAGGGCCTAAAGCCTTGTCCTCTAATGCGCAAAGACGTGTTTATTTACTTCTTCGAGCTGTATAATCCTTCGAACTATTTCCTCTGTCTGTTGATGTATACAATATTTACATACTAATTGTCCCCAGCCGAAACAATCAGAAAAGGAAAGAAAATAACTTTATAGTTTAAAAATAATTACGATCATAAAAAAATCCTCTCAAACAAAAAAATTAAGTTTAATAAAAACTTATTTACTGCCTAAGGGCCCGAATATATATATTACTTAAAATTTGTACAGTAAATCCCGCTGATCCGATCAAATAAAAAATCCACACGTCCTTTGATAAAATTGGTACGAATATAATAATTATATTATATATAATAATAAAAGAAACGATTTTAATTACAATTCAGTAGATTTTAATATCTACGTTCAAACAAATTATGGAAGTCTAATGTTTTTTCTAATACATCTTGCAGTTTTTTCTAATAGTTTTGCATGCTCTCCCATGTTTTTTTCCAATATTTCAACTGACATGCACATAGAATTTTCTCTCTTCATAACTATTAAAGGTTATGTACCCAAACGAAATAAATCATAATTTCATTTTCATTACTTCCAAAAGCACACTGTTATCATGCTTGTGTAGCCAATAAAAGTTAATTATCGACTAATACCAAATGATTTACTAATAATATTTTTAAAAAATGAAGCTTTGTCTAAAATAAAAATATTTTAAATTTATTTAGAATGTTATGGGGGCTTTTTATTCTACTTTTATTCCTGTCTACTTCCATCTGCCTGTCCGTCTGTTTTAAGAGAGGCCTAATTTTAAAATTGTATACCACAATATCTCAGAATCCACTAGTGATTTTTGGTTTTGTGCAGTTTACGGTACATGGGAAGTATGGAGAAATAAAATTAATCTTAAAAAAACGTTGGGTCCGTTTCTCTTTAGATGTTTCGATTCCAAGCTACTTATGGTTTAAATTTCTCATCTGCCGACATACCCTAATATTTGACTTGGATCCATAAGATATACAGTTCTTTAATATTATATAAACTAGTTTCTTTCTAAGAATTAATAATAATAATAAAAGTTAAAATAATTTTAAAAATCACTGATGTAAAACCAAAACAAAAAAATGGTCGTGTACATGCTTATTGACGTGCCCTAAAACAAACTTTCATTTCATTTCGCAAAAATAATTGCAAGGGTACAACAAAAAATAGTAGATTTAAAGTCAACAAAAGAAATTAAATATGTGATACCTTTCAGAAGATTTCAATCGTTTTTTTTTATTATGTATTGATGATTTAGCTATTTGAAATTATTTTGAATTTTTGAAAGGGAAATTTTTAGTGACCGGAGATATTGTCAATCAAGTATATTTCATGAAAAATACCCAGCAGTGTTTTCACAATTGTTAAATAAGCCTTTAAATTACTCGAGCCAAGTAAATCTGGCTTCCGTTTCTTCACTTTCAACTGCTTTGATTGCCTTTAGTTTAATTTAAAAAATACGATTTAGCCCACGATATTTTACTTTCGAAAAAATATTCTATACAATAACAAAAAATGGCAAGGCTACTAATCCATGGCTCAACTGGTTAATGAGTCGTTAGCAAGTTGCCTGGATCCAAAAGTGTAAACGTTAAATTTCGAGTTTTCCACCTCTACAGTATTCGTTCCCAAATATTAATTAACCTATAATAAGTAATAATGTTACAAACAGCGGAAATTACTTTCAATATTAACAGTATCATAACACTATTTTTGTTGTTTTTGCCTTTGTTTACAATTAATGTGAACTTTTGAGATGTGCTGTGTGCAGAAAATATAATCAGCTGGCTGTGCTCATTTGAGCAGATCATTAGAAGCAGGCCCTTTCAGTTCGAACAGAGAACTGTTTTCAGCCCACTCACACGCGCATAAAGTTTCTTCAAAAGATCCGATATAATCTTAGATGATTTGGAAATCAAAAGGATTTTTTTCCCGATTTGAACAGATTTTGGGTTTCCCCAAAAATAAAACTTTTATGATTTCATCTGTGAACATGCCTGATTTACCTTAAGCTTTAAGAGACATAAAATTTTACTTAAAGGTTTCATTTGATACTGAAAAGACGTGACAAATATAACTATTTAAAGCATGATTAATTATTTTCAGTTAATTAATCACCTGTTATTCAAAAAAATTTTTAATATAATTTGAGTAGGTTAAGAAATTAAAGAAATGACGTCCTGGTAAATAACAAAGTAATATTGGTTTTCTTTTTCAATCTATAATTTCCTTTATGATCGTTTTTGCAAAACGGTCAATTTTCAGAGGCATTTTAGTATCATTTGATGCTCTGAAGATGAAGAAGATGCTAAAAATAAAACCACAAAAGAGAAAAAAATTGATCATAAATAAATTAATTAGTTATAAAGCAATAAAAATCTTCTATCATATTGCGTAGGATCTCAAACCAAAGATCTTGACGTCTCAACAAGTGTGTTGGGGTTTAAGTGGTCTATAATTACTGTGACCAAGGTTGGTATCCTGCAATGGGAATGCTTGCTGGGAAACGTCAAATTGGTCAAGTTTTACTTTGAGAAATGACATTGCATATCTAAAGCTAAAATGAACAGCTGCACACATAACATGCAGGGACACAGAAGATCAACTAGACAGTATCTTTCTGCTTTGTACATACTTATCTTTATCTTTTCTGTAATTACTTTATTTTATCTTTAAGATTTTTGGCATTGCCTTATTTTGGATCACATTTGTATAAATTAGTATTAAGTTTCATTTTCTATTCTTCATTAGTTTTGTTTGATTTTCACTTTTTGTATATAGTTTAATCTCTTTTTAAATTATTTCTTTTAAATATAATTATACTATTTCTTTGTATATATATTTTTCTCTGCTTATTAATATTGTAAATATTTCGTCTGTAAATGGATTTCCATGATTTTTCTCGCTGTATAATGATTTTATTTTGTACGGCTATATATGGGTATGTAGTTTTTTTTTCCTCAATAGAGTAAGTCTTCAAAGCCTGGCACTCAACATGATTTTTATTTTTTTTAGTAATTAAATATTGGTCTTATTACCTTAAGTAATTAAAAAGTATTCTTACATAATTGCGCTAGAATTTTATTTAAGAGTAATGATATTTTGTGAAAAAGTTTTAGTTTATGCCCCGATGATGCTAAAATTAAATACGTTTTTGCAGTCGTAACGAAACGCTTAATTGTGTAATTCCTCACTATTGCCTTGATTTTTTTTAATGTATTGCCAAGTGTAAATGAAGTGCCTCCATTAGAAGCTTTTCAAATTCATTCGATATATTTTCGTTTTTAAAAAACGAAAGTTGAGCATCGCGATTAACTCTTGTCATTGATTCATTTTCTTTAATTTCGTTTGTATATACAATGAAAACTAGAAAAAAAAATGGCAAGGCAAAGGAAATCAACTTTTATTACTTTATTTTATATTTGTTTTGCTAATGTATTTTGCTACTGTGTATGATACCAAATTTAATGACGCTTGATGATTGAATGATTTAATGACAGACCATATCCAAACTACATTCACGGGCTTGCACCTCGTAAATAAATATTTGTTGGCACTTTAAAGACATTTTCGAGCTTTCATCTACAATTTTCAGAAGCCATTTACGTTCTGTTACATCATGGTCTCGTTAGCGAGACATTCATTTTTATGAATCTCTAGGTCAAGTGAGCTACTACTTTTAAATATTTTCAAAAACAGCACTTAAACTACAGATAAAACGTTTTTAATTATTATTATATTTAAATCGTTTTCCACCACTTTAACCGATATGGATGATAATAAGTTATCATTTAGTACAAGCTTTGAAAATTTTTATGCTAACCATTGAATCCGAACACATCAATCGAATTTGTGAAAATAGTCTATATTGAGAAAATGTAGTCAATTTTGACAAAGAATTGTGACGTAATTTATTACATCTCTAGAATTAGGTAACATGGTAGCAGCTATTTTCTATTACACAACATCAAATTTATTAAAGAAATTAGAAAAAGAAGTAATAAACAAAAAAAATGTTGTTTTTAAAGATCTTACACGTAATCGAAAACAAACTGAATGCCTGTACCCCTCACAGTCAACATGAATTATCAATCGCTGTTGAACTTGATATCTGATGATCAACATTTTCCGAACCTTCATTCGACAAGGGTACGTTGAAGGCTGAGATTCATTATCTTGATATTTCTTTTCATTGAACGGATGCGTTAAAATGAACTTGATTCGCAAGTGTGAATCGGTTGGACAATGCTCATCCCATAGCAACTACTGATAAAATTCAAATTAAGCCTAATTTCTTTGATATTTTTTTTGATATATAGAATACTCATTAATTAAGTACTCCAAAACTTTACTACAACACTAAAACTTCAATTATTTTTTCGGGATTCTTTGATGTTGTTTTTTCAAAACGAGAATCTATTTTATTGCCTTTGTTCGACCTAGAGATCCAGTTCTTCTCCAGTTTAATAAATAATAATGCAATAATTCTTGGCACTATGCTGGAATATAATTAAGCAAGGTCATTAGAGTCGACCTCCGACTCGTTTTTTTTTTTTTTCAAGTAAATCCATTAAATTAAAATGTGGCATATGATGCCTGAAAAATATTTTCATATCTTTATCATGCAATCCAATAAACTGAAATGCAACTGAAAATTTTAAAGAGAATATTCATGTATATGTTGTGCTCTTTTTTTTTTGCTGTATTATTTATAAAAATTATTTGTTTGTGTTGTTTATGTGGGGTATCAATCGAGGGAAAATTATTATAAGTTAAACGAAACCCTTTGTTGTGACAATCGTCAAACTACTAACTTGTTTTTCATCGGAATAACGTAAATTATTTATTTTATGTAATGGTCCGGTTCGGGAAAACCAGGGGTACACAAGGGCATAACCTGTTGTCGGGGGCGTCACTAGGGGAGTGCCTGATCACTCTAGCCCTGGTGACAAGTGCGGATTGATGTAGTTTATAACATGGACCATTGTTCCATGTCGGCATTTAATATCTGACTCCATTTATGATAGGTATGTGTCCCGACAATACACTATGTTCAAAAGAAAAGGGTACAGAGGTTGCATAAAGGATAAGACCGGTTCAGAGTTCAAACGGGGCACGGCAGTGTGGTAGGCGCGAGGCATCAGGGGGTCTCAAGACTGTGAGACAGGGTGACGACTCATAGGGCAGCAGAGAGAGAGTAGGTTCAGTCCTTAATCTCCTGGTCTTAAATACCATATCCCCTACCTAGTGAAAGGTGGAGTTGGCTGACAGGGGTATGTTTTACGATACCCAGGTGACCAGTTCCTTTTAGTTTTATGACCGTTGGGATAAAAGGGTGTGTTTTATATGGCTGCTAGGGTCTCACCCACTTGGGTTATTTGACCGCCTATAGGTGCCCCTGGCTCCCTACCACTGCCGCGACCCTGGTTTATTCAAAGATTTACATAATATTATAGTACATTATTGGCACCAGAGTATAGGGTGATTTACATATATGTTTGGCGCTCGCTACACCTGTCTACAAAGAAGTTGCAACTGTTCTGTTTTTTTTACTTTTGACCTTCTTCCACTTCAAAGCACTCGATCAAAGGTCTACATGTCACCTCTGCCCGTTTTAAAATAGAGCAAAAACTTTGTTCTTGTTTACTCATTTTATATGTATGTACAATATATCATTAACTTCAAAACTGAGTTTTTAAGAGTGAACGTAAAAAAACAAAATAAGAGGGTAACGGTTCATTTTGACAAACTCATTAACTTACGCAAGCTCATGCTAGATTGGACCTAATAAACCGTCAAACATTACTTGTCAACGAGTCTTCACAACACCCCGAATAACGACGTCATAAAATTTAATTATTGGCTGATTTAAAAACTGTTTTGTTACTATTACGACCGTCTAAAGCGCTTGCTTGGGATCATTTAGCACTCTCATTCAGCAATTTTCCATGTCTCGCTATTTACCGTATACATACATACATATATATATACACACGTTCCATCTCATGTCTTACCAGTTAAAACAATTTTGAAATTGTTATATTTGTTTTTCTAACGAATGATTACCGAGGAAGTTGGCGATTTCGTTTCGAATTAATTTATTTTCTCCCAAATCGTCAATCAAGTTCTCCTCAAAGGGAGAGGATTTACATTCATACAAGTGAGGGGTAATCAAATTTTGTCTTTGAGTGGGGTCGAAAAAACGATTCAACCAATATGAAATCTCACAGAATTATTCTGTAAAATCTCAGGTAATGGAGTCAGTATACATGTCGGCAAAACGTCGAAGCCACACTATAGATTTGAGTGTATCCTTACTTAAAATATAATTTTAAGTCAGGCATTTAAAAAAAACATTATTCCGGGACAAAGTCCACTAAGAATAAAAACTGATATAGTTACAGGTCACAGTCTGGCCTGATAAACTTGAGATTACCGATAACTATATATAAATGAATAATTTGATAAATGTAAACTAATGCATCGGACTAAACACTATTTGTTAACGCCCCCCAATAAAATAAACACATTCAAAAAACCAAATATTATAGACAGAATCTTCTTGTGGATCAAACTAGTTAGATTGAGATGGATTTAGAGGACAGAACAAATTGATACTGATGGGATTTAAACCTAGGAGAATGGAAGAATAGCGATAGAGGAATAGAGTTGCAAATGTTTGAGGAAGGAAGATTGGTCTGTGAAGAGATGGGTGCCATACTTGGTACTCTCAGAGAAAATGGCAATGTAGACTGCAGAAAGTAAACAAAATCGTAATTTAATTGTCACTACGACTCATGGAAACCATATTTTTTTTGTATGATTACAATCAACCCATCAACAGCCAAGCATCAGATAAAAATACCTACTATGTAAGCCCCAGTTCGCTTTAAGAAGTAGACAGACAGTAAGAAACCTCGACCTTCTGATAATCGTTCTTCTAAGACATCCCTGCCAAATATCAGCATTTGAGGGTTTAGGTTTCAGTGTTAGTGTTTTCCACGGTCGCAAGCTGAAGGTGAGCCTCATCACCTAGTGAGTGTATGTGTATTGGACTTATTAACAACAATCTGAAAGTATTATATTTTATGCACTCCTTAATATGCATTTGCGAATGCAGCACGAGGAGACAGCTGTAATTCCAAATTTATTTATTTTTGTCATTGTATATATATATTATCAATGAAAAGGTTTTGAAAAAAAAAAAGCATTTAAGAATGCATACAACTAATAATGATCAATGTTAAAGTTTTGAGATCTAGATTTATTAACCAGAGGTTAAAGCAAACATTTAAAATGGTTACGCAAAAATATATTGAAATATTCCCCAAAAAATAAGTTTTCTGAGCCAAGCCTTGTCTTCTCCTCATTTCAACGTCCACGGCTTTTCCCCACTTTCTTCTTTCTATGTTCACGTTTTAAACAATCATCCTCCCGTATTTTGTTCTTCCTTCGCCTATCTCGATACTGCAGGAAGAATCTCTTTTTGATCACATTGAACAATTAAAAATAAAATTAGCTAACGTGCCAGCTCCTCGTGACAAGCTCCAATGTCGCTAATGTTCACTTGGGGTAACTATATTAACATCAGTTATAATCCAACATAAAGTTTCCACGAGCTGTTATATAGCCAATACCTTTTAATCCTGTATTTTTTTTTAATCAAAACTGAATCAAATTAAAGTTGACATTATATTAGCTAACTCTTATTACCAGAAGAATAATAAGATCAATACATTTAAATTTCTAACTTTTATGCAAAAGCTGACTGAGCTACTCCCCCCCCCCCACCCTTGGATCTAAAATACCGTTCTCGAGAATAGTACTGCTGGATTGACTCGTGGATACTTACACAACGTACATCAAAGGAAAAGTTCAATGACAACAAAAGAGAAAACATCAATTTGTTTTTTGTAAAACAAGAATTGCCCCCGGAAATATCCGTTAATGACAAGATAATTAAGATATCGGCTGGTTGTAAAGCGTCTGGACGAAATTGAGTCATAAAAGTTATTTTTATTTATTCAATCTCAGACGTCATCGGTAAGTCTGCGTGGTTTCTAAATTGCCAGTTAATAAGTTACGAAAATAAATCCAGCTACGATGGTTCTTCGTACTCGTGATCGTAACACTTCATTCATCAACCTCCTTACGAGCGAAATTGATTGATCACTTACAATGTCAAATAAAACCTGATGGCTGGTCGTTTTGTTTTTATAGGCGTAAACCAAGTGGTCATCAACACCTACTGATTATGGGATACATCGTCTAAAGTAGAGTCCACAAGTGTTTGACCGAACACCCCATAAGCCTGCGAAGATTCCGGTGGCACACCAGGTTCACATGCCAGGAAGAGATTTCTTATTCTTAGGCCACGGAGGCTGGATGGAGGATGTGGATATAAACTTCTACCTAGACTTTACAATAGAAATACGCAAGTACCTTGTCCAAAAGTCCAAATGCTCCTCCTGCTCTGGAGTCAAGCATCCTCCTGAGTTTATGGAGCAAGTCACAAGCAGCAACTCCGGACTGCGGCTGCTTCAGTCCTCAATTAGCTTGTTGTAATAACCATTTCACGACCACAAATATCCATATTAAGCCCATAATATGTAAGTTATCTGTAACTTTCCACAATCTTTTTGCTTTAGTGTTTTATTTTAAGGTATTAACGCCAGGGTTATTTTGTAAAACACTATAATATATCATCTATATATACAGAGTGAACGTTACAATGCACTTTAAAGTTAATTAGCCAACTAAGAATTAAACCTAATATATATGTTGCAGAACTACAGTTATAGGAGTAGATATTTATTGGAGCTGTTTAGGATTTAAAAAATTTGACCCCCGCACAAATGAACAAAAATTTTACGTAAACACAGTCAATTATATAATCAAACCCTCTGATGTAGACTGGTCACTTATCATTGAAATTTGAGCCAACGTACTTCTATTTGTTGTAGAAATAAAAACTGGGAAAGCACAACCCATCATAACAATTATGTAGCGTTTCATTTATTTATTCCAAATCTACAACCTATCTGATTGAGATGTAGATGGGTCGGGAAGAAAAATGTGGCTAAATGTTATTTTGAGTTTCGAAACATAACTTATATAAATAACATCCGATTTTGTCTTCCCACAAGTTAGTATTTCTATTTTAGCCTCTTTGCACTGCAGCCTATTCTTCCATTCTAAATTCACAGAATGTTGCTAATATTACTTTATAATAACAACTTACTGAGTAGCCAACAGTTGAGAATGGCAGTATAGAATGCTGAAGCCATTGTCAAATAGATGATCAAACTTGTTGGAAGACTAAATTGGACGTTATTTACCTAGTTTAAACCATACATATAAATTATATGTAAAAAAAAAGAAGTTAATTATAGGTTTATTTCGGATTGGCAAAGAATGAGTTACTCATTATTAGTTATTCCTCTGGAGGTGGCCCCCCGTACTTCTTAGTGAGCTTGAGTACCCGGTCTGCCTCTCTGATGCCACTGAGGTGTGCCCCTACCAGTGAGCTGATGTGGCCGGGGGCCGTGGCTTCACCTGCAAACAGGATGACAGGTGGTCCAGGAGCGTCTGGCCCAGGGACCGGGGTGCCCAAGGAGCACTGGTCGTTGATCGTTGATCCCTGGCCCAGGAAGCTGTTCGCACCTGAGAAGAAAGGTGAGCTGTTCCACTTGGACCTCACGATCCCAGTGGGGAACGGTATCGAAGGGTTCCCAGTGAATTGCCTTATCACCCTAGTCAGCTCTTCAGCTATGTCATCTTCACTGCAATTCTCCACCATATCTGATTCCCTGCCTCCAATCGTAGTTACCAGCCTGTTCGTCGCCCCTGGCAAATCCTCAATCTCTGCAATCCCCTTGGTCCAAGAGTCTCTGAATGCCAGCTCCTTTTCTGACCAACACAGCCGCATTAGACCTTCGCCAAACATCCAAAAAGGTTTTTTGTACTCAATTATTAACCGGGACATCTTCCCATAACCCAGATTCTTTATAGCGTTTTTCTTCCATTCGGGTAGTTCAGGTTGGAACCAATTTTCCATTCTATTCTTTAGAACGCCTAAAGATGTTGTTATTATGGCGTAATCTCCCTCAATAGCTTCATCACAGAGCTTCAACGTTACCCTAGGCCGGCAACCACGCCATTTTATTTCATTAACAGCACTGCAATAGCGTATTTGACTCGCAGAAATATTTTTGAGAAGTGGTCCTAGAATACCGACTAGTCCTACTGGTATCCTCAAGGGATTGCCAGGAAGTTGAATTCTACTACCGTACATGTCACTGCTTATGTTCCGGATTCGGGTTCCCCATCGACTCTTCAATTGATTAATCATTCCCCAAACCACTCTTGATGTATCATTCCTCCAATCGGCCGGGATAGATACCAACTGCTCGTTCAATCTCTTCTGGAAGAAATCATAAAGCGAGCCCTGGTCCTTGTCGTTATCCATACTGAACAAGGCAAATGCCTGCTGGTTTATCTTCTTGAACAGATTCACAGCAGGTAATGTAATGAAACTATCAATAGATCTCCCATCACTCGTTAAATGGGGTATTTTGGCTGTACTCGGTTCGTATCGGTAACCCATTGGATCCTTCAGAAGACCTTCTTGAGCACCCAATGAGTACACCGGGTTGGCTACCGTCGCACCATTGATCCAACTAGCTCCTAGTTCACCAACCTCATCTCCTAGCCAGCAGGAGTGGATTCGTCCTCCTGGCCTGAAACACGTAAGGAACTGAAAGTAAAATGCAACTCATTTTAATTAATTATTTTCTTAAGTAATTTCTGTAGTAAAATACTTTTTGGGGTGTCAGTGATTTTGTTTCAAACTCAGAACATTAATATTTTTACCCACTTGCCCCACTGTTTTAACCTAGTTCTCTACTTGACAAATAAATTGTGACAGTTCTCTCTTAAAAACGTAATACCTAGAATATGGTTCAGTTTCAATTCAGCCAAATGTCTCCAACATTTCCAGAATGGGATCATGCGAAAAGTGGTCCGACATACCTCTCGAAAGAGGTTGAACAACGCTGACCTCCACCCGTTGCTTGGTGTGCCGTTCGTGGGTGAGTTTATCCGCCGGAGACACATTAAGTTTTTTGACTCGTTGCAGCACCTGACAAACCCAGTGTTTAACACTATGACCCCACCACCCCTCCCGCATCAATGGCAACAGACTGTCGGGGAAAAATTAGGATAAGAATTAGTATGTAAGTTAGTTTTAAGGTTGATCAAAAAGGTGAGCCCCATCACCTTTATTAGTCAGTTTAGTCCAGTCACGTATAATGTATATCATTATACTTGTTTATTCATTATATAATATCTATAAAATAACAAAACCTGTATATAATGTAGTGATGCTACAGGAAATACAAAATAATTTGTAAATAGATTTACCTGAGGATCTATAATTATCTGTAAATTTAAAGGGGCTATGAAAGAAACAAAATATGGTTCAGTTTTCAAATAATAAAATTGTGGAATTTTCGCCTCTTGCCGCTCTTAAACTAAAGGATTGGAATTATAAAACAATTTTTACGGCGTAAGCTTTAATATGTGCTAATTACCCGTCGCTTTACGACTGTTCGTTTTACTGTCGGTGGGGCTATTTTGTAGTGAAAAGCTGTAACAACAAGTATTCTACGATAAAGAGAAATATCTATATACGACGTACAACGTGAGTATATATAGGGGGGGGGGGTTACATGAATAGTTCAGAAAGAAGACACCAAAGAGGTGTCTTCAGATGCTATGCTTCAGATAGGCGTACATGGACGGGCTATGACAGCAAACTCTTATGGGAACTTTCTACTTCATGACCTGACTCCAAATGGTCTCAAGGAACCCCCACGAAAGGCGACTAAGGGAGTAAAGGCTGCCAAATTACGAATTTCCATTAAGCAGCGGGACTGGGAACACCGCCCTGACCATGGATGATAAAAAAAAATTGTTTCGACTGGTGTTGTCTTCAAGATCGAGCGGGGTATACTCCAACGCTATCATTGCGAGTTCAGGAACACCGGCTATCAGTGTTGTACCCCCCCCCCTAAAATCCTTAAATTTAATACAATATGTGAAAATGAACAAGAATTGACAAAAATTTTTTCTCCTCATTCTGCTATGCGCAGATGCATTTGAAGGAGGTTGGGTTACATAAATTAGATTTGAGGTTAAAAGTTAAAACATAAATACAATTCTAGGTGATGGGGCTAACCTTCATTTTGACAATGTGGGAGAAAAACTTACAAACTAAAACCTAAACCTAGAACCTAAAACTAAAGCGTTCCAGCCACGACAGCGTCCTGCCATCGATGGGGGAACGGAGCGGGGGTTATCGTGTTAAACACCGGGTTTGTCAAGTATTGCAGGGAGTCGAAATATTTTATGTCTACGTTGGATGATTTCCTCCACCGTAGGCAGCTCAAAGATCTCGTGAAGCTCACTGTTGTTCCGCTGCTCGAATGAAGTACCTCTGACCACTTTCATCAGTATATTTTGGAATTGTTGGAGTCGCCGAGCTGTCGTATACGTCAGATAACGAAAAAGCGGTGCACCATACAGCAGAGTAGGCCTGAGTACACTCTTGTAAATCAACAGCTTGATACGCAGTGATAGATTGGGGGAACTTAATAAATGCGTAAGCCGATAAGACTTCGTGCGAGTTTGCTTCAACTTCTTCGTAAAATGGTTACTAAAATGGAGGTGTCTGTCCATTTTAATTCCCAGATATACTAGGTTGTTGGCTGGGGTTTTTCCTCCACCTAGTGTTTCTCAGTGTGCGAAGTGCTCGCCAGAGTTGGTGACACTCCGCGAGTCAGTAGTATTACTCCAAAGTGCCCATGTTGGCAGGAGCTCCTCGAACAGAGAGCCGAGAGTAGATTGTAACGAAATAAATTTTGTTGTGGTTTAGAAAAACAAAATTTTTTTAATTATTGTTTACCGGTCAGTAGCCTCAACAATGAGGAAGTTGTTGAACCCGCAGTTTGCCAAATGACTGGCGGCAGAGAGACCTGCAAGACCAGCGCCCACTATGAGGACCTTGGGCTGTGGGATGGTGGAATCAAGGATGCAAGGGTTTGGTAAGGGCTTGGCGGGTTTTTTCTGGCAGGGGGAGTCCACGGCCGGTATGAGACCCTTCTTGTCCGGGGGGCACTTGGTCGTCCATCTGCAACAAAACAAAGGTCCTAAACTGCCTTAGCCCATCTCCGAAATTACAAATAATTTCTGCCTTCTAATCCGATTCGTCAAATTACTTACAATTTTAAGATTAACAAAACATACAACAGAATCTGTTAGCTATTAGAACTTTATTCTAAAAAAATCATTTGAATATTTACTTTTATTTCTAGTTAAGCAATTTATTTTTTTAAAATTTCAATTAGTTATTTGAGAACTGTAAGTGCTCAATCATACAAATACATGTTAGTTTTTATATTTTAAGGTTCGGTAGAAAAAGATCATATCAAATAATAGAACAATATAAAATGTAAAACATTTTTTGAAATGCTTGAATGATGTCAAAACTAACCTTTGCGTATTAGAATATATACTATAGATATTTACAGAATAATATAAGAATAATTTTCAATTTTAATTAAAGAAATTCGAATCATAGCCATCACATTCCAATGCGCACTGTCATATCAAGGAAATGAACTAATCATTTACAGATATAAATAAGACCAATTTTATATTCAAAATTTCAAGTAAAATATCAAATCCTAAGTTGTGTCGGTAATAGTTTAAAACTGTAGTTTTAACTTTATGTACAAATAAAATTCTTTGTACAAAAGTGTATTCAAAACTTAAATAAAAGTATTCATTTAGCAGTTATTCACCATCTTAGAAAAATAAAAGTTTGTTAAAATCTATTTTTGTAAATAATAGCATTTTGCACCCCTGGTTTTTTTTACCTCTTTGCAATATAATCGATGGAAGGTAGCTTTGGTAGCAATGATACTCTGTCTAGATGGAACGGTCGAAGTTTGGAAAACTTAATCACTATCATATTTTATGAACTTAGTTGTCATTATTTCCCCTCTTCTTGAAGAGCTTCCAATTACAATTACACCCTGAAACAGGAACTGTATTAATTTTAAATTGAAGAAATATAGGCTTTTTATATCCACTATAAAGGCTGATTGTACAGGCAACGAAGGGCGAAAATCGCCGATTAGAAAAAAAAAAAAAAATTTGTTCTGGATTTTGAAACATTTGTACCAATTGTTCTGTACAAGATAGAAAAGGTCTCCACCTGTGGGGGTAGGGGTTCAGTTTGAAGGGACCTTTTTTTTTTGTTTATGCAAAATCTCGGGAACTATCAACTTTAGCAAAAGGTACTTTATATAAAAAAAAAATCCTAAAAGAAAGGTCCAATTATTTTTATTCATAGGGCCAGTAGTTAGGGAGATATAGAGGGAAATGTTAGTTTTTGTTAAAAATTGTCAAGGTAATAAATAATATTTGATGTAACGTGAATAGTGAATAACTTTAAAAGCTGGAAAGTCTCAAGGAGTTTTGTGAAGATCAGGTACCACCGTATTGCTGTTGAACAGGATAATCTTCCATAATGTCGCGAGAGTGTTTTTTATTTATGAAGATGAAGTTGAGGATGATGGCTGCTGTGCTGGTGAAAAAGGGATTATTGGTAGGAGAAAGGCGAGTGTGACAATAGGTGATAGCAAAGCTGAAATTCTTCAAGATAAGGAAAAAGAATTCATATTTCTTGCAGGCAAAACTATACCAGACCTCAATCATTTCAAAACGCAATAACACAAACTGGATCATGATCACCTTCCATGTCACATCAAATCCCTGTGAGGAGATTATTTCAAAAGAGATTTTATTTTAATAGCCAGTGCCTCTTTGGTGCTCAAACAATGGATGAAGATTATTACGTAAAGGCGTCGAACGGCCTCAACATTTGATGAATCTATCAAAGAACGAGCAACACTGCAAGGAAATGAAAGGGGGGTACTGTTTTATGACTCATTTACGTTGTAGGGGACCTATATGGGAATGGTGCTTTTTACCACCATGACTGTTATGTAAACTTATTTTTTAATTCACGGACCACCAAGCAAGGTCCCAAGAGGTCGCCCTAAAGATGAAAAAGTTACAGCAACGATAGGGAAGATTTATAATTATTTGGATGAACATGGTGACTGCCAGTTTTTTATGAATGAACTAATAGAGCAAATTTCATCAGACGATAAGGCTTAAGGTGGCGACTACTAGAGTGAGCTTGGCCCAGAGATATGGTGAGCGTGTAATATTCAGCCAAACGAAGACGGGGAGTTGTCTGCTTTCGTGATGTTGGCCACAAAATCTTGAATGAAGCGTGGTAGGCATCATGATGTCAGAGCTAAAGTGAAGGAGTCCCTGAGAATTGTAGAAACACTACTGCTGTTGTTGAACTTAAACAAGATGAAATAGTCCATTTTCATAATAACATTTATGCAGCTCAATTTTAAAACATCTAAAATATGATTTTTAACTTTTTGGTAGGTTGAATCGAATGAAACCACATTAAGATATCTATCTCCCATTAACAAAGAAAATTTTCTAATAAAATATCCCAGTATTCACAAAATATCTTTCAGCCTGGAAAGAATCTCATTTTATTTCTACAATTTGGATACACTCTCGAATTTGATCTGATACGTTACATGCTTCGTAGAGATAAGAGTTAGAAGAAGCTTAGTAAAAAATTCGAAATATCATAATAAATCTGACGTTTCACAGGTGAAACACGCTAACTTTGGCAAATTTAACTTTCAATCCCCCCTACTGATAACTACTGACTCTATGAAAAACATTAATATAACCTTTCTTATGGGAAATTGTCTATATAAAACACCTCTTGCAAAAGCTGATAATTCCCAAGATATTTGAGAAAAAGCAATCGGGGGAAACCCCCCCCCCTCCCGCTCCACCTCCCTATAAATAATTGGACTGTCAAGTTCCTGGAATAGACATCATTAGAAGGAGGCTCCAGAAAGTAAATAGGATCTTGGAATGGATGCAAGAATGATTAAATCTGCGGTATCGTGTCAGGAAATCGACCAAATGGAATAAGATCACAACAAGAACTTGTTGAAAACGGTGCAGAATTAATTTCTCATTTCTTAATCTTGGCTCACATATTATCGGGAATAACTATAAGTCAGCAGATATAAGACGAAGAATAATTTTAGAAAACTGGATCTTTTTTTAGCCGAGACAGTTCTTCAGAAGTGTCTTTTTCACATGGTCTGTCATAACTTAACTTAGTTCTAAGACATGAGTAAGCACTTTCTGAACCGGAGGAGTAAACTAAAGTTCTAAAAGTCTAAGGGACCGGGCAATATGAAATAAAATTTGAAAAGGAGGGGCGAACTGGACATTCCTATATGGGGCTTGTTAGAGCAAGTCTAAGGATCCACTAGCATCGGAAGACCAAGTCTGCGGCGGAAGGACGATGTCGTGAGTGATGCACAGAATGTTCATGGAATGCGGAATTAGATTGCTGCTGCATCAGACAAGGAAAGGTGGCGGAATCCATCTAGAAGTGCCCTTGACTCACTAAGTGGGTTGTTGCTCCACTGATTGATTAGGAATCAAGGAAATTGCTGTTGTATTTTAATAAATGTTTAAAAAATATGCAAGATGTTTGGAAGTTAAGACCACCTTAAGCGTAAATGAAAGTAGATATATCACAATAATTATCACTGTAAAATGCATTGTATAAATAATTAGTATTGTTTTATTATAATTTAGTGTTAATAGATTTTTTCTTCTCATAATGACTTGGCATTACAGTAAATACACTTTGTAATCCAACTTAATTCCAAAATACCACTTCCTGCAATAAAAAAGAATTCTCAAAGATAAGAAATGTTTCCCTCAAACATGCTTCAGGTATAATCTTCACGTTTATAATTGTCTTAAGCTTTGGATAATTGTTTTATTGCAAGATTCTTTAACTTCCTACGCCAGAAAAATAAATAAACACTCATAAAGTTTGAGAACATTCATTAATCTTTGCAACTCAGGGACATAAAAGAAACATTAGCAGGTCATTAACATTAATTCATTGGGGAAAATATCAGTTTCAACTTCAATAAAACAATGTATGATTTTGAATGTCTCATTAAATCGACACTTATCTATGTTCTCGTGTAGTGCAGCCATGTTTTCGAACATTGATTACCCCCTTACCACTCAACAAGAACAAGAAAAAAACGCAAACAATATTGCAACCGAATTTTATGTTACTTTTTTTTTATTGACATATTTCAGATCAAAATAATTCTTTACCTCACTAATAAAAATGTTATAATTATTCTTCTGTATTTTTCTCATTTTTTTTAATTGTAATATATATATATATTAAAAAAAATATATAAAAAAAATTCGCATGTCAAGTTTTAATTATTTTTGAGGCATTTTAATTGTTTTAGTTTAGTCGTCCAATTTTCCACTGAAAAAAAAAATTTGACGCGTGCCCGAACGCTCTTGGTTTGTTGCATTTATAAGTAAGACAAACAATGATAAAATTGATAGAAAAACCTACAACTTTTTATTTAATATCTTCATTTCATTGGTGATATCGGTTTTATATCTCGGTTGGTGCCATTAAGTGTAAATAATACACTTCTACAATCCTGTAAAGTTAGTTGTGGATCGGTGAAGTTATTGTGAAGTTATTGCCTGTGTGTTTTTCAAACAAAAAACGAAGGGGGTGAAAATTTTGAGCCAACAAATTTTATTTTTTAAATATCTCCAAAATTTTCAAGTGTCTTTGGGGCTGCTAAATATATACATATATATAATATAGTTACTTTCCGTTTTTAGCAGCCCCAAATATACCTCCAAATTATATATATATATATATACAATTCTTTGACTTGGTGTAAAGTATATTTTTTTTTTTAACAGGCAGACTGAAATGTAGTATATTTAAAATAGAACAACGAAATTTTCTGTAAATGTTAGACCGAAAGGTTGACTATTCCTTGATAAAAAATTACTAATCCCGAGTTTCTATACAAAACCCAATCTAATAATAAAAATATTTTAACTGTGAAAAGTCACTTGATTTTGTGATTGAGTTACTGGGTACAAACCTCGGCCACCGCACTCAACCAAACCTGCACACCCGAGCTCTTGTTTCCCCCATTTCCTACATCAAGGGAGAATCGTGTCCTTACATTGATTACATCCGCCCTAATTTTATCCTTATTGTATTCCTACAACGTAACGCACACACTTGGGAACTCATGTGGCCAGTTGTGCCAACAGAAACAAGTCCAAAGACACTTTGTGATCGTGTACCAAGACCTGAATGATTTTATAATATAAATGAGCATAGTTGAGTTAACGTTTGTACAGATTGTATCTCGTTGGGCTGCGTGATTATCTGTAATAAATCTTGTCCTTGTTTATGCCTGGTTACTCAACCGTATGGTTATCCTAAGAAAGCGTTTTAATTCAGATAACCTATTTTACGATCACAGCACTAAGCAATCCTTTCCAACATTAAAAATTATACTTACTTCGGCAGTTATTTACACTAGTATGATCCACACCTTGCTACAGTTGCACTGTTAATAAGAAAATTGTTGGTATTTTCATAAACCATGGATAAATATTTTGAACCTTCCTATCGCCGTTATGATGGTCACTAACAGCTTAAAAATCTATTTATTTAATCCAAATTTAGGGCTTATTTATACAATAAAAATAACATATATTAAAAGAGCCCATATGTTGCCTAAGGTTAATTGAAAATCCCGTGCGTACAGCTGGATAGAGTAACATTTATAGATTGTAAAGTCATTTAATATTTCGTTAATTATGACATATCTGATTTTTAATTTCATCATTCTAGGGGAGCGCTCTCTTATCAATTAAACTAAGCAGGTGGCTGTTTGGAGAGTTAGCATTGGTATTTACAGCAATTCAAATATGTGCGTGTTTCGAGGGTACAAAATAATGAAGATAAAAATATGAACACAGAAATATGATTTATATATTTTATTAAAGGCATTTAAATACATATATAAAGGCAATTACATGTATATAATTTACTAAGTGAGACACACAGTATACGATAAATACATATGTACGAGTTCTGTTGGGATGTATGTTGCTGGATCCTGAGCTTTTCCAGTGTAGTGTCATCATACTCATCTTTTTACCTCAGATTCTAAGTATGGTTTTGGATTTCTGGCGCAATCCCAATCATGCAGATACCATCTGTCGAGGATTTCCGTTTGTGTTTCAGAGGGTGGTTTCGGGTGGTCGTCCCGCATTTGTTTCTCTCTCTTCGTTTTAAGACATTAATTGATTCACGAAATCTCGTTATTTGTTTTGACGCAATAATTTTTTGCTATCCGAAATCCTCTCTAAATATTCAAGTTATCCTCTCTGGGTGTAGGCTTAGCTGCGTTCCTCCTGAGCACATATTTTCTGCAAGTTATACTGACACCTACTCCATTACATAAACTCCAAGGTTCTCTTCTTCTTCATACCGTCTATCCACCAATTAGTTCTCTTCGCTTTTATTGCGACTATTTTCTTCCCAACGAGGAAGCTGCCGTTTTGATTATTTTCCACCGTGAAGTTCCTTATTCGTGTGCTGAATAGTCATATTCCTCTCCTTTCAGAGGTTTGATAGGTCACTACATCTATTTTTTCGACACCGTTTGTTAGAACGTTTTAGATTAATTTGTGTGAATAGAAAGAGTTGGTTTATTTATTTGTTTTATAACCTATTTTTATTGACCAAGCGACAAAAATGAAGTATTTTTGATCGAAAATACCAAAATCTTTTCTCGATTATTGTATTAATACAGTTAAGTAGTACTGACTGGATAGATTGCATTCAATTCGCGTTTATCTTCTTTTCACTTGCTTGCATTAAATTAATCTAGGGTATAGTTTTTTGAACATAGTGAGGCAACTGATCTTATAATCTGCTGGCAATTATACTGATCCATTACATAGTTATTATAGGTGTATTGTAGTCAAATAAACTCCAAATTATAATAGGGAGGCAATATTCCGGAAAGTATTACACAAACGAGACAGTTGCCGGGCAATGACAAGCACGAGTTAAACTCTCAACGCTTAACTTACATTTCGGGTATAGTACATCTGTTATTTCAGACCTGTTTCTTGCAGATAACGGTATAACTCTCTGAAATCTTCGCTTATGCTCTACAAACCCGTATTGACCTCGTCATTATTATTGCGGAGTACGAAAGGGATGTACTTTCATTCAGGCACGGGATGATTGGCTTTCGTCTGACTGTATGCTCTTCCAAAGCAGTAATACAAATTATTAAACCTTAAATGTTAAAGGTATATTTCACAACTCGAAATGTGCTGATTAGATTTTAGTCCAAATACAATGATTGAAAATATGGGGAAGAAATTAAAAATGAAAAATGTATGGTTTCTTACAAAACCAGAAAACCCTTATGTTTTTACCCAACTGTCAATATTCTCTTGAGATTGCGAGTCTTAAAATAATCAAGTCCATGATCCGAAAGTCACATTTATGTAGCAAACTTCAATGAATAATATATCATAGTTTATTGTGCATGTCACGCTTGGAGAGAATACCTGTTCATCCAGTAATGGCAATAAACCACAAATTTGATATAATGGAATGATTTATCAGTTTTAAAATGAATAAATTTTATGTGAAAATGAAATCATAAATATAATTAATGACTAATTATTAGTTGATGTAATACAATACTATTCTGGAGTTTCAATGATTAATGTCAGTGGGCTCAAAATTCTTATTTGCTTAAATGTTGTAATAGGTTGATTGATGTCTTCAGTATTCTTGAGGCAGGCATCTAACAAGGCTTGCCTACTGCATCTGTGGGAATGGCAGACCGGACTAGCTTGAATCTCCAGCAGCTACCAGATCAATGAGATCTTAGACAAGCATGCCAAGGAGAGGTCTAATCTTGAGGTTTATATAGCCAGATGTTGTCTCCCCATACTCCATTTTCAGGCCGACGCTAGTTTCAATGGCACTTTCGTTTCTAGTTGTTAAATGTTTTACTGCCTCGACATGCCTGTGTTAGCTATCCATTTGGCCAGGAACTTCCAAGAGGCAGTGGGTTTTACTTGGGTAGACCTATTTCTATGTCAGATGCCTGTACCATTCTTGTTGTTTCGTCTTCTGATCACACGACCTTTTAGTAAGACATTAGGTTTACCTTAATATTCATATATATATATATATATATATATTATTATTATGTTTTTATTTAAATTTTTAATTTATTTAATATTATTTGATTTAATTATTTATTTGAGGGTTCTTGTTCTGTTAATAGTAAAAAGGAATGACTGGCAAAATGAAAATTTTTAACAAATAACCATTACAAACTATATATATTTTTTTTACCTCTCGCGACTGGCCAGTCCGATCCCGCTGTCGTCCTTCCTAATGGCTCACTTTTCTGTTATTCGCCACGGTCAGATATCTCCATTGCTATTTCATCGTGCTCACTTTTCAGCGAATTCTTCCTTCCTCCTTGACTCTACTTCATATTCCATTGCATCAAACAAAATTTTCTTGGTTCTCCATGATCTTGTTTTTTCTCCACAGTTGTGACGTCTACCGCGATCTCTGACGAACAACTGCTCTCGACATCTTCGTTTTTTCGTACCCTTCCTGATCCACGGGTCGTTTAACGCCCTTTAACTCCCGCTAATTTCTAAATTTAAATCACAACATTCGAATATCATAACAATATATATCATATACTTCCATGTATGTGTGACTATAGCTCCACAGCCATTACAAGTAACATTTAAATGGTAACACTTGAACTCAACCTAACCTATGTTTGACAAATAGGTATATTTTCCATGGCTGATGCTCCCTCCCTAAATTTTGTACATTTATTTATTAAAAACTAAAATATACACAAAATGCATATTGAGCTAATAAAATGGGCTTCTTGCATTGGATCAGAGCTACATTTTAATTTAACTATGTATTGAGTATGCTATCAAATCGAAGTTTTAATTTTTTCTTCCTGTTTACTGTACACCCTGTCAAGAAATAATTTAATTGAATAGTACTTCCAAGTATGCTTATGTTAAAAATCATGACTTCGAATATTGAACCTGAATTGGATGAATGAACATACCTAAAGTAATAAACAAAATAACAACAAAATTTAGACAGCTATACAAATACAAATATATGAACAAGATGCCATGGTAAACAAATTCAATAGCGTTACATATTAGGAAGATGAAAGTTAGTTCCCAATAACTGTTTCTCTTTCTTCGTTTCGCCTCTCGCCCACAAACAATGTTAGAAAAAAAAAAAGTATAATAAGGCATGGAAATCATTAAAATTGATCCAATTATGAAACAGTATTTGACCAAGACCTACTACTTTGATTCATTGCCCTTCAACTTCTCCTTGAACTAATTATCCTTGAAAATAATGCATGAAAGGTGGCTTGACTCTTGCAATTGAATATCAGGAAAGCAGGGGTAAAAATAATTAATACATTATTCATTTATGAATAGTTTATTTATTATTAACATTCATAAAAATACTTTTTAATAAAATTTACCTAATTTTATAAATTGAAATCAATTTATCACATTTGAATGATTTTATCACAAGGAACCATTTAATTTCTGATCACATTATATTACTGAATCAACAATAAGTTATTTATTAAAATTATAAATAAATATTAAACAATCTTCCCGAAAAATATGTTTTATTTTTCAAATTTTTAGGAAAGTTATAATATAATGCCAAATGCAGGGTAGACCTTCCGGCCGAGTGGCCGACTTATTTCAGCCCCCTGCCGGGGCGGGCCAGGCTTGACCTGGCCGACAACAAACCATTGCCTAGGTACCCCTAGGCTCCACCCTCGGTAGACTCTCACTACCTTCCCGAATCCACCCGCCTCCTTCAGGCATTCCACACCCTATATCCTTCTCATACACCCTTCAAATGGGGGACTCCCCTTAGTGAAAGGCACTCATTAGCCCAAAATAATTTTCCCACATCCTAATTTATAAGTTTGAGAGCTAAGAAAAAAAAAAAAAAAAAAAAAAAAAAAAAAAAAAAAAAAATGCCAAATCATTTTCAAATTATAATTTTTTTTTTTCTAAAGGGAAAAAAAAATGCCAAATCATTTTCAAATTATAATTATTGGTGAGAGAAATTGAATCAGTAACAACAAAATCTTAGTAGTTAAAGATTTGGCTTGAGTCCAACTGGGGAGGATTTAGTAGCCTATCACAGTAAATTTTTGATAAGTAATTATAAAGTAATTCTACTTCTTTTTGAGATAGTTATATCATACTTTATGATGAGCAAAAAAATAAATCTTTTTATCTACTCATTATTTAACAAATTAAGTACATTTACTAATGTATATTTTTTAATTACAATCTGAAATCAACATACATAATGCAAGGAACTACATCGAAATATTATTATTAAAAATTCAAATAAATACTAATAATCATTATCAACAATTAAAACTAATCAGAAAGTCTATTAATGATAATTGAAAATAATATGAACATAAATTTCAGCAAATGCAGCCAAGGACCAGATACCAATTTTCATATTTTTTGTACGTCATTTAATATCTTATCAGTATAAATTATTACACTTATTGCTGAATATGAACGTATGTCCACGGAACTGGATCTTTGATTTGCTGAGGCTCAGGTAATGTAAAATAACTGTAATGTATATAACTATGTACATTGTATAATTATAAAAATAAATAAACAAGGCACTTTTCAGAAGATTATCGTATACTGTAGACAACAGTCTACAGAAATAAAATAAATATAGTAATACTAATATATTTGGTAATTTTATTTACTTCATAAATAAGGAATACTGTTGTTAGGGCCGGAAGAGAGCCAACTATACAATAACTACTTAACTTATTACTAAGTACAATCATGAGATAAAACAAATGTATAATGAAGATCATACATTTCTGTAGAATGGTAAATTATATTAAGCTATTTGTATAGCATATCTTCATTAAGGTTCTTTGACTCTAAAATTAGTTTTATTTCCAAATTAAATTTCATTATTGTTTAGTTAAAATATTTTAAATATCTCATGTTTTAGTCAATCACAAAAATTTACATACTCAAACTAAAAAAATCACTATTATTCAAAATAGTAAACAACAATTTTAATTAATTGCTAAAAACGTAACTGAAAAATAAATACTGCCATAATAAATATATAAGTTTAACAATAAGTGCCAAACTTCACTATACTTACAATAACACTGATATTACTCAAAATTTTTATTCAATTCAACATAAATATTATAACAAATAGCTATCCCTTGAAAATTGACTCCTCAGTTAGTACCCTAAAAGGAACTATCAAAGTTAAAACTCACCCTATTCCATTTTTAATAATAAATTAAATATAAAACAGAGGATCACACTCTTGGTTAGGTTTTCATAAGAAAAAACTGCTCACATCAATAAGCCAACCTTAACAGTCACCACAATCACACAATGGCTGTTGGCTTCTCAGGCTGCCCATTCAATAATGTTTCGTCTTCTGGAGACTTTTTCTTATCTTGCGCAATATCTTCCATAGGAACTTCCTTTAAAATCATTTTAAGGGACAGAAGACCTCCAACAAGGAGGCCAAACACAACATCACACAAAAATGTCACAAAAAATGTAACAGTGAAAAGGAAAGCATCTTCCCACGATTTTCGGCAAATTGGAATAACTTCTTTGGCACGGTCGACGAGAAGAAGAGATGTTGAGAGAAATATTATACATCCTAATACAGCTGTCGGCATAGGAGTGAACAATGGACCCATCTAAAAATGAAAAAAAGTTACACTTTCAATGTTTATAATTAGTACAGTAAATTAAATGCAAAAATTAATCACCCCCAGTTATCAAACTCTTTTATTTTTCAATTCATATATTTATTATTTAATTTAAATATTCATTAATTAAGAATGTTTAAGTAATTCTATTCTAATATTTGTGAACTTAGTGTCATTATAATTGACAAAGAAAATTAACTTCAATTTTTCACAAAATATAATGTAAAAACTTAAAAATAATTAATTTTTGATTTATAAGAGTCAATTCAATAAACAAAAATATTAAAACTATAATTAAATTCAAAATTATACTAACAAATAAAATTGTAAACAGCATTAATAACGAAGCAATAAATGTGCTCATAAGAGTTTTCATTCCTAGGGTAATTGCAACTCTTGTCCTCATCATTGAGTTTCCAATAGTTATACACTGGAAATTTGAGCAGATTAGATTTGCAACCGCCATGGCAAACATTTCTTGATCAGGTTTCAAGTCTTTATTGAAAAGCATTGTCATTGACGTAGATGAAGAATAATTTATCACTGCTATAGTCACCGCAGAGCCGAGTACAAGCTGAAATATTTCCCACCTGGGCAATATGGGAGTAGGTAGGCCAGTGGGAACGAATCCCACCACAGGTACACCCTTTTCCTCAAATGACCACAAGTAAGAAACTAGTCCAACAATTAACATAGTAATAGCTTCAATTGGTACGATCACCTTTGTACATTTTGCAACAAGGGGCCTGAAGACAACCATATTAAGTATAAATATAAACAAAACACATACTGATATGCCAAGGGTCCATAGATTTGATTCTCCAACATTCAAAAAAAAATTATATATATTAAGTGGGCAGTTAAATAGACCATAATTACTCTTTATTTTGACGCCAATAAGTAACTTCAAAGATTTTGCTAAGATATGGCATGTGCAGCCAGCTACAAAGGCTGAAACAAAATTTTTTCGAAAAATTGCAGTTAATACTCCAAATCGAAGAATAAACCCTACCATGTATATAATTCCAATCAAGAAAGTTAATGATGTAGCTATTTCTGAGTTTGTATAACCATGACCACCTGCTAGACTTACAGCTTCCCCCGTTATCATGGACCCGATGGCTACAGGACCAAAAGAACTAATATGTGCAGTCCCTAGCAATGTATACACTATTCCGGTAAAACATGTGGTGTACAATCCATAGACAAGATCAACATTGGCAAGCATAGAAAATGCAAGTGATTGGGGAACATGAATGCAGGCAAGGGTAAATCCACAGGACAAATCTCTGAAAAAGTAATGTCTCCACTTATACTTCGGTAACCACCCCAAGATTGGTATCCTTTTCTTTAAGTAATTCTTCGTATGTCTCATGCATTCTTTTTTTTTTCCACTGTCATTATTACCAGGAGAAACTAAAACAAACAAATGAAGTTAAGTAATATTTCAGAGTTTACTAACGAAAATTATATATTACGAATACCTTACCTTCCTTAGTAGACATACTTAAGGAATGGGCGGAAAACCAAAATAAATAATTTAAGTTAATACGATACACTAATCTTTCGCACACCGGCTGTACATCCGTTACACTCAGCGCCTAACCGGCAATAGCAATCCGAATTCTGAAGCCCTGTCAACTCATCCTTCTTCGCTTTGATAAACCGCAGGTTAGCCACCATTGAAATATTAAATTCCCTCCTCAGGAGTTTTTAACGTTATCAATAGACCATTCTGAATGTGAACGGTTAATAGAATAAGCGTTACAAAAATGTACCGAACGTTTGTTAAAAAAGAAGGGAGGCCAGTTGCCTTTCTCCGGTTTATCCTTTATGAGATCAAATATTATTTCTTACCTCAAGCAAAAATTGTTTACATCAATTATAAACTAAAGTATACTCTTGGAAATGTTCATATATTCAAGAATGGCAGTAAAGAAAGAAGATATGTCCCAGTTGGAGCCAGGCAGTCTCTTTAACTTAAGCAGTTTCGGTTGAGTTAGGCAGTTTCTTAATTGGAAAATGATTGGGAAAAAACTACTCTCGGAAACCTTAAAAAATATTTATTTTATCTCATAGCTGATCTCGTTCTGGACTTAAGTATATTAGTTATTAATTATTAGTTGTGATATTTTTAATATTTATTAGACTATGAAAAACAATTTTACAGGATGGGGAACTAAATCTAGGACCTCCGAATCTCCGGACGGGTTCTAAACATTTATTTGAAGAATTAATACCATAAGTAGACAAACTAACTCTCAGAAAATTTAAACTAATGTTATCAGTTTCCTTTGGGTAATAATTATAGATTTGACTAGGCTACCGATTCAACAGGGGTTGATCTGAAAGGGTCCTTTGCCCGAAGACCAGAAGGCCCCGGGTTCCATCCCCCCCTATTCCCTGTCACTATCTGGGGGTAATAATTATTAAATGATAGGAATTACAGGCGACAAACCATGGTTATTAATATTAGCTCGTTTGCTTATGAACTTTTTTTATTTTTTATTAGCTGATCGTTTTTCCCTTCACTAGTGAGTAGGTTCTATCATGGTTACATTGAAGTGAGGTTATTTAGGTTAAGTATTAACGTGATATGTCCGTCTATCTAAACAAGTTTCATTGTAATTTGTCATGTTGGCATGGAGGATGATAGATTTGTATGTCTTGTATGATTTGCTCAAAGAAGAGATGAAGTAGTACTGACAATGATAATTTTTAGGTGTCATGTATTACTTTAACAACTTATCAAAGAAGAATCTAGTCATATATATAAAATACAATTAGAAAAGTGCCATGTCTTATGTTAACAAAGAATTCGAGTTTCCAGCTGAATTATTAGTGTATCCCCAAGCTCTCATCGGTGTCATAGGTCTGGATATTTCAAATAATGCATTGCATAGATCTACCTGGGATGCGATGTGCAACAATAGGAGATCTGAGAGATCTCCTGTGCAGTTTAAACTTTTTCCTCCAACGCACGAGTTCTCAAGACCCAAAGCGAAGGTTTACAATGTTAATTAATCCAGTATTGTTTTCTAGTAAATTTGATGTTTTATTGATTTGTATATATTTATTTAGAAAACCGCCTATGAACTTCACATTCCCAAAGGTATCCTCAAACGAAATTGGATGCATAAGCATTTAACACAAATTCCGGCAGTTATTGTCATTTTTTATGACCTTGATTGGGATGATCCACACTGGGAAGAAAAGAAAATTGAATGTGTTTCTCGAGTTCAGTCAATTAGGTATCTTCTCAATAATTTACCTTTTATGAAATAATATCATTAATTAGTTATGACAAGGATTAGTGGGTGTTAACATTTTTATAAGTTTATCAAAGATTAATTTTACCTGCTGTAACTTTTTTACATCCAGCAAGAACTAAATTTTATCTGTATATATGTGTAATAAAGCATGTGAAAAGTAAAGGAATTATATTGAGAGATGGACTGGGCACTCCCCACTAAATACTTGTGTAAAAATGTTGTAGGATTGTGGATTCTTTGATTTATTTATTAAAATACTTTGGTCACTGGGCATTGCTTTTAAACTAAAGAAAATGAATTGTAAATATAACTAAAATACTAACAAATTATGATCAAAATCAGTTTGACAAGGAATCTATTTCTACAGTTGGCTATCAAAATTTTATTTTAGGAAATGTCTTTGAGTTTGTTTTTTGTGTTACAGTCTTTAATGTTTCCAAACATTATTGAAGACAAACACATACAGCCTAATGTGAGGTGTTGTATACGTCTTAAATATATAAATGGATTTTTATCATTTTCGCAGTGACGGTCGATTAATTTACAGACAAACAAAAGAATATTATACCAAAATTGCCTGAAAGTAAAGCTTTTTCCTTTGAGTTCTGCAATTAACAATTTTATATTGCTTGAACTGCTAATGTTTGTAAGAGTTGTTGTTTTTATTCTAACTTATTAAGTTAATGTATAATTAATATCAATCATTATTGTTATAATTTTAATTTTATTTTTATAGATCAAGTTTAGATGGAAGAAACAGCAAAATTTGTCTAGTACTTATCCAAAAAACAGCACCGCTTCCATCCGGTGAAGATGTTTTAGGAACGGAAAGAGCAAATACACTTTACCAATCTGCTGAATTGGGATATAAGGCTTTATATATTCTACCCCATACGGAACATTTATTAGGCTATACCTCTAAGTATAAAAATTTATCCACAGTTTTAATTCTAGAGATATAATCAATTAAATTTTACTTTTTATGTTTTGCCAATATTTTATATGTTAGGAAGAAACCTAATATATCTACCTGGCTAGTGGATTAAATGGCTCTGTTAAATAGTTTCATTAGGCGTTAAGAAAATGTTTGATTGACTGAAGCAATACTTTCATTCTATATAGAATGTTAAAGTCATAAGGCAACTGGCCTTCATTGACTATTAATCAGTTTACTTTAAATCAACCAAAACTCTAAATCAGATGTCAATGACCTTTTCAGTCTTCACTTATGAAAACAAGGTCACTTTCAACTTCTATCCATTATAATCTATTCATATTCAGCTTTTAATTAATCTTTGTTAGTTGTTATTTATAACAAGAAATTGTATTTTTTATTCAGATAAAATAGCGAATAATATTTTACTATGTACATCAATCCATCAATCTTGAATAACACTTAAATATTTATCATTGTTTATATATGTTTATCTTCTAATATTGGTTGATGCAGCATTGTGGCAATCATTTCTAATATCTTCACCTAACTTGTAAATGTTCTCTTGTTCTGTGAGTTATGAATTCAGATCATCAAAGAGTTATATGTGGGCCATCAATTGGGAACACATGCTTCAATGGCTCAGAAAATCAGAGACCAATATTATAACAATTCACAGAAAACAGACTGGGTCTCGAGATGATATGGAAGAAATATTGGACATACTTCAACTCCATGAGTGCTGTAGAAAATTGATGATGGTACCAAATTAAAGATTTTGACTTTAATAGTCAAAACTTACCAAACTTAATAGTTGGTCTTGACTGACTTTTTTATTCATATGAAGTATTAGTGAAGAGGGGTCATTAGAGAAAGATCAAAGAAACCCTTAATAGTATGTTCCGTTCCACTTACTTTTATTTTTATACGCGTAGCTGAATTATATACATATTGGTTTTGGACATCTTACGAAAAATATTAACAATGAAACTAAACCAGTTTGTAAGTCTAAATTGTATTAGCATTAAGTTCATTTCCTTAATAGTACATCTGAAAGCAGCGATGAGCGGTCAAACTGTTGAAATAAGAATTGAATTTAAAATCAATACTTTTTATTGCAAATAAATCTTTTATTTCTCAAAAATAAAATGGTTTAAAAATAACAATTGTTATACTTTCCTTGTTAAATTACTCTTATTCCAAAATTTTCGAAGCAGTCTCCTTGAAAAATAATATTTATTCTTATGAGCTCATTAAACTTTTGTTCTGTAATTTCAGTTTAGAGAAAGCTTTTTATGAATTAGCATCGAGTTATTACCAGATGGAAATGAGGTCTGTAAAAAGCCACAGAGAAAATATGAACAAAACTACCCATCAGTATTTATACGTTAGGCACCAGTTTAAACTTGGATTCTTTTCTGAATTGAGACAAGATCTTAATTCGGCGCATGCGTAAGAATTTGTTTTATTAACCTTGTATGTTTTTTTATAGTCTGATATGATAGGTAATAGTTCACTTTGTTTCCTCCTTTAATAAAGGTATTACAGCGAAGCCTACAGTAATTTACTTGAAGTTCGACTGTCAGACACCAATGAATTTGAAGTGAAAACTGTTGCTGGCTACATAGATTACAAAGTTTGCAGAGTATTATTTTGCCAGAACAAACCTAGGGATGCAATATCTCACTTCAAAGCCCACACGGAGCATTACAAACAGAAAAGGGGGCATGCTCATCTACTCTTCCAACACTTCGCTTGGTTATCAAAGCAGTAAGTTTCTTTTTCCTTCTTAATTAATACTTCTTTTATAGTTTAAAAAATGTTAAGTTTCTCATATTTAAAAGTTTAATTACTCGCTAAAGCCCCTTTTCTTTCTTTTCTTCTTTATTATCAATATTCAACTAAGCACTGGCAGAACAATATTCCACTTGCAAATTCACGCAGATTTACAAGTTCATTATTTACCTGGTGTTGAGGGTTTTATTTTTTGGAGTGTGACTGTAGGCTATATGTGTTTCCCAATAAAGGAACCCGTCATTGGTAAAGGTAAAGCCGTAAGTAACACAGGTTTGTCATTGAGATATATTTATGGGCATGTGTCTCAGCAAAGTTTGAAAGTTGTCATTATCAATTTCATAGGGTGAAATTTAATTTTCTTAGCCTAAGCATCAATGTGGGTGAGTTGAGTGAATGTAAAGGGCAGTTGTGGGTTTTTGAGAGGATATAAGGGTGATATTAAGCTTATATTATTATATTTTTGCCTAAATTTAATTCATCTGTAATAGTGATCATAGCAAAATATTTAGTATTTAAATAATTTGATGAATTATCCTTTTTATGTAATAGGTACAATGTTTTTGCCGATTTGTTTGATGAAATGATTCACCAAGGTCTTCCAGCAGTACAAACCCAGCACCCGGGGTTTTATTATCATCAAGCTGCCAAGTATGCTATTCATAGGAAGGAATTCTCACAGCAATTGTGCTCTGTAAGTTGCTAATTTTATGTGCAACATGTTAATAAAAGACCTCAATTGACAAAACAAATTGAAATTGGTCAGAACTATGCTAAACATATAATTTCTATTTTTTGCTCTGAAAACTATATTTCTACTATATATTTAAACTATATTCTGCAATATCTTTGAATTTCTTTAATTTTGATTAATTTCCCTACCATTGGGTTGAATTTAAATATGTGACTTGAGAAGCTTAAAAGTTAGCTAGAAACGAGCCAGTAATAGAATAGAATAAGTGACTGACTTTTTTTTCAAATCCATGTCATTATATCTTAACCAAACCATAGCATATGCCGGGGTATTTTTAAATATACCTTTAAAATCTCAGATCAATTGTATCATTTTTCAATCTCTACAACAAACAGACAGACAGATAAAAGATGATTGCCCCATACCTGTCTAAAAGTATAACCAAGCCTGAAGGTAGAGAAATTATTCTAGCTCAGCAATTATTTATAATTGTTGGTTGTACCACTCTCTTTATTTTTTTAATCATAACATGATTTATTTTAGGGAGTGTCAATGTACCCTGAACCTGATCCATTGGTCGGATGGGATCGCCTTGAATACTACGGCCAGAGGGCATGGAGACCTTGCAAACTTAGTGCGGAACCTCTTGATCCAGATATGGAGAGATTAGGAATCCAGGCCCTACAATATGTAGAAAGGACGACAGATGTATCTGTAAGTCAAATTTGTGTAAAGATTTAAATCTAAAAATGCTGTTTTGAAACCCAATGTTGGTTTCAATTATTTGCGGTTTTTATTAAAATGGTCTTTATCAACATAACTTTTGTGAAAAGTATTTTTTCTTAGTAGCATAATTTATTAAACAACCTCGCTCTAAGAACTAGTACTTTACTGATAGTCTTTTGGTTTATAAATTTCAATTTCAGCTTGACAAAACTCAAAATCATCTTGGAAAAAAGGGAAACAATTTCATCTTTGGTAGCTCCTGCAGCTTGAACGAGACCATTATAAAAGAAATCTAGAAATACAAGCAGAAAATTCAAGAATCAATACGCAACTTACATTCAGCAGCCTCAGAACAAATGCCTAAACATATTGTTTTATTTAATAGCATTTGATCTGCCTGAAAAACATAGCACAGCCTTCGCTAAGTGAGAGACACAGTACTGACAATGTGCTACTTGTACATTGTAAAAAATAAGGAGTTTTTGTCTCAGCGAGAGAGCCCTAAGAAAGGTTTCTCTATTCAGAGCCGACAAGAGCCCTAAAAAGCCAGGTATAAAACTCATGACATTTATCACAGTCTTCTTCTTTCTGCTCAGTCTCTAGCACCCATTCATTGAGACTAGTTCGTCATTGTACTCGGTTTCTTGTACCCGTGAGCATCACTTCTCTACACCACCAGTAAGCAGCCAGGCTCGCTCTTCTCCAGATTAGCATATTCAACCTCTTCAACAGCCTGCAGATCCACACTCTACAACACATATGTCGGTTGTAAATAATATGTAAATTTATACATGTATTGAGTTATTTTAGATTAATTTAAACTGTTGTAATACCAATCTACGAATTTATGCACATATATATATATATATATATATACACACTCTAACATACATACAATGGTGTGGTGGCTTTTCACCAGTACACTGTTCAATGTTATATTGATGAGTTTATTAAGAACAAAATTTTTAATGTTGGGAAAACTAACAAAACCTAACTCTCAGGAATGCAAAGTATAGGATTGTGATAATTACGATTAGGAGTGAATTAGGATAACTGTTAACATTTAAAAGTTAATTGTTGGAGTTTAATTGACTAAATATTTGTAGTATTTTACAAATATATACTTTATTATAAATAACATTATAAAACCCACCATACAGAAACCATAACTAATAAAACCCTTCAGGGCATTTAATTCACTTATTTTGAAATCTTGTATAAAAAAAATGCTACCTTCACATAGAAAAAAAAAATTATGCAATCCAAGGCCTAACATGTATTAACCTCTGTGTTTCAGTCAATCATAATTGGTCTACTTGGAAGTGCTATTTCTCAGTTCAAAACTTACAGGTGCCTGAGAATGAGAAGAAGGCTTAGTAAGTACGCCTCACTATTTTTGTAATATCAGTTTCCTTTGATCATAATTCAAATAAAAGTTGATCTCATGAGCATGGTGCCTTGTTATGGTTATGCTTTATACTCCTTTTTTTTTTTCTAGAATTTCAAAAATAAAATCATATTTAGTCTTTTTGTTTAAATTGTATGCACTAGAACATACCGAGTCATCCCCTTCAAAAAATATATGATTTCATTTGTAATTTCTCAACTGCCATACTATTATTATTATATTAATCTTAATTCCATCATTCATTTGTATACATACACTCCATATTTGTTTGTTTGTTTACACTTGTTGATTCATTCTCCCAAGCCTCTTCTCTCCCTGTATTTATTGACTCATGTATTATTCATTAGCTTCAATCTTAATGTTCTGACAGAAAAATGAGTGGAATGCATTTCTTGAGTTGCTTCAGAAGAAAAGATAAAATCAAAGGTTGTTTGTATTTTTTGCAACTTTTTCCCCCTTTAAATAGTCTTATAATTACTAATTATAACTGTTTATTATTTTTCTACATATTATTTTCCATTAATATTGTTTGTCTTTTATTGTAGTTGTGAACATGGCAGAAGAATATTATAGTTCTAGAGAGTATGGGAAGTCCCTAACGTAAGTATTAAGAAAACATCTCTTTTAATATTTTGTTTATAAAGTGAAAAAAATAACCCCCCTTTTTTTCATGAATTTAAAACAATCTTATAAAATGTGGAGTGAAAAAAAAAGGCAACGTGTATTGAAAAAATCTAAAGCTTCTCATTTTTTGTTGCTTTTTTTTATATATATATATTTAGGAGAAGAGAAATATATACATTTTTTTGTATATATTTACAGCATGTCTGAATATTGTATGTAAATACCTAGACTAAATTAAAGATTGTTTTTTGTTATTGCTACTACACATTTTGACTTTCTTCCTTTAAGTTTTCTAATTATGTATTAATAATTATGAAAGTCAACTAAAGAAGTAATTTGGTCTAATTTAGGTAGTTACATTGGTTTTTACAATGCCAGAAACACTTCTGTTTTAACATGTGGGTATGTCTGCCTATTCTGGTGTTTGTCAGGCTAAAGATTTGGAGGTTCCATTTGGTATTAGAAATGCATACAAAATATAACCATGCCCTTAAAACATGATTGAGTATCTATTAATTAATTACTTGATATTGAAAAATATTACAAATATTTGTCTATAATTTTGTGTTGAGAGTCAAATTAACTATGTCAACATCCTGGATAACAATATGTATTTTGTGTTTAGTGTTTTCGAATTATTATTACAAGTTATTAAAACTGTAATTATCACCATGTTCATAACATTAGCTTAAGCAGTGATTTTTTAAAGGCAAGTTATATTTTCTATAATAGTTCTATTTGATTGGGCAATGAAGTAAAAATAAAACCAGTCCCATAAAAAATAATGAGAGTGATTAATAAATTAATTAGTTATAAAAATAAATATTTTTCTAGCATATTGAGTAGGATATAACAAATTAAAAATCTCGAACTAATAGTATGTAATGTGTACTTGTACTTTTGTGGGCTATTATTACACAAAGTCATTAAAACTGACAATGAAATCGTTTTCTCAGCCATAGTGAAATCCTTTATTTTGTGATGCATCACACTTGACTTTATTTTGTGATGCATCACACTTGACTTTATTCTTATTATTTTCATTCTGCTACTCAAGCTATGTTCATCAACCTAAGGTAATGTTTTGTTAATTATAGTCCACTTCCATACACTAACCAAATTTCATCTTTACATTCTTCAATTTAATTTTTTTACCATAGTTTTTTTTGATTGGGTAGTATTTTATTCATTAATTATAATTCAGTCACTTCATGCATACACAGTGAATCTACAATTTATTAATCTGCAAGCCGTTTAATAACACATTTAGGCTGTTAGACTGGTTCATTAGGCAATTCTGTTTATTTCATCAATAAACATTCTATATATAACATTTACAATTTGAGTTGATATCTAATGGTGAATTACTTTGGAATTTGATGGTTCTCTACAAATTACCATTTAAAATAGTTTTTCGATGTCCAGATAAATGATAAATCAGTCCATGAGTCATATAATATATATTTTTCTAATAATCAAATGTCATATTTTGTTTTTTCATCACAGGTTAGTCATGCATATGCTTTACGATTATCGCCAGGAGCAGTGGTATCTGATTGCTGATAAACTTTTAAAAAGTGGTCTATGTTCATCTTACATCACAGCTTCTGTACCTGATTACATTCAACTTTGCTTTGAGGGAGTTGCAAGGTTTAGTAAAACGCCTGAAGCACTGAGGATCATGAAAAATTTCATAAAAGTTATTAAGGTAACTATAGACAAGCTCTCTGAATGGTGAATTGTTTAATGAAGCCTTCATTGCTATACGGTGTATTAGTTAAGTTTAACTTTAATTTAATATATAATATTTATCAACACAAAAATAATAAGTAAGTACTCTGTAAACTATCAGTACAATCACCATTTTTTTTAATCATTTGTATTTTGTTTACATAAATTATTAACCAACTTGTATTTTTTAATATATAAACATATTAAGGCTGTAAAAAGTGAATAAGCAATACTGAGCTATACTTAAGGGACTCCCCAGAAGTTGAATGATTCTTAAAAAACCATTTTGTATTTTTGATGACAAATACTCCATTTTATTTGTTAATATTTGGTCAGTAAAATCGTTTTTCTATCTTAAAAAAAGTTTAATAACTAAAATATTGAAAAAAAAAATTATTGAAATCGGCTTGGATGATATTAAATGCTTAATTTTAATGTTTTGTGTCCTCAACCACCATGAGGAGAAAATTCAGAACTTTAAAAATTATAAATAACTTCTGAGCCCTGACTTGTAAAAGTTTTAATGTCGGAGAGAAGTGGATCTCTCAACGTACAGTTTACAGTTTACTCACAAATTTGTTAGTCTAATCAAATAAATTGGTCTTAGATGAATGTATCTTTAAGTTTAAAAATCTTCTGCTAAGGTCAATCCATCTGTTTTGCCTAAACAGATCATACGACCCAAACATAAAACAAGGTTCTGACACTCTTGGATAGCAAAGCAGCCCAGTGATCTTACATTTTCAGAAGGCTAAAGCTCTGTCGAGACTTTCAAGCTGAATCTAGAAGACTCCATGGGTCTTATAGCCTTTGACTTGAGTTATTTATAACACAGCCTGCTTGCTGATAATAATTATTAATAGTTTCAATTAAATATTTGTTCTGTATTGATTTAAAACAGTATTTTTTTTTTTAATAGAAATTATGTTTTTGATTATTATTATATAAATAATATATTAGTGTTTGTAATGATCTTGTAATGTGTCTTTCAACAATCTATTTATTTTTAGAGAGGAATTCCAGACAAAGAACCAGAAATTGCTGATGAAGAAGAACTAAAAGCCAAGAATCTTTGGAAAACAGCAATATCTTCTCCATCGCCTGTCTATGTTGAAACATCTCTTTTCACTCCACCCGTTCAGCTGAAAGCAGTTATAGAAAAACATGAGTATGACTCTATCGTGATCCGAATATTTGTTAGGTGTGTTGATATATTTTTTCATATAAATTGTTTTGTTTAACCAGATAATGATTTATAATAAAAAATAATTTCTTTCTCTATGGCCTGGTGATTAGCACTCTGACTAACGACAGTCGTAATTGATTCCCAACTTTTTCTGTAACAATTTTTTCTTAGGGAGATGATCTTAGTAGAGGCTCACTCTGTGTCCTGAAAGAAAATGAATAAAAAAGTAGTGAAACCAGCACAGATAAATAAATAAATGTTGAGAGTTTATAGTCTAGTCCCACTAGATCATAGGATTTCATCTCTTCAGAGGTGTTGGACCATCGATTTTTTTATTTAAAATCATATATGTTAACTATACAGGTAATATTTTTGGAATTTGAGAGTTCTTGGATTTGCTGAAAAGAGATTGCGAAAGCTGCCTCTCATCAGGTATAGGCTTCTGCACACTAAAAGGCACTGTGGAGGAAGATAAGCAATAAGAAGATCCAGATATTAATTGAATAAGCTCTACAAAATTTTATTAGCGCCTTAGTTTTACTTCAATGGTCCAATTGAAACAAAAATAATTAACTTTATTATCTAATAACATGGTTTTATCAAACATTGAAATGTATTCCCTATAGTAATCTCTTTTTGAAACTTGCTCCAATTTTACATACCAGTTGATTTTATACTGTAGTCTGCCTAACTGATCTGCCAATTGTAAATCCACTGTAGAACCTTAAATACAAGTGATGTTGCTGCCACAGAGTGCACTGTTGGGTACTCAACCAAATGGAATGTTTAAAAAAAATATAATGTTTGCTACCGATTTATCACATAATTACAAGAAATTGTTTTAACAGTAAATAATATTATGTTTAAGCTGGCCCTTTCCGACTCCATATATTTATCGAAAAATTTCGCTGGTCCAATTTGTCCCAGCATGGAACATTCATTTATCAATCAGTCACTTAGAAATTCTGGCATCTATATAAATTGAATTAAATATAATATATATAAATTTATCATAATCAAGGAATCCTTTTATTGTGTGATTCATATACACTATGATAGGAAACTTGGCATACATTTTCTTTTATTGTTATTGTAACTAATTTCTTTCTTTTGTTTGTGTAAAAAAACTTTTTTTTTTTGTCAAGCAAAAATGATTTTTTTATTCATTACTGGTGTAGTCCCCGAATGTGTTTTTTCTATTCGACTTCCAATTTGTCTGTTGTATTTTTAATAGCCTAAAACAGAAAGAGCAATGCTAAGTATTTAATCAATAATGATTGATAAAATGTCAAAAGGGCTACTTTTGCATTCAGATTTTTAAACATTGTTATCATAGTCCTGAAAGATGATTAATCGTTAATCTTTGCTGACGTGCCCTGAACTACATTGCATTATAAGAAGTTGAAGATCAAAAGACCTATTATTTTGCGAGCTACATTGTACCTTTTGATAGCTGCTTTAAACCATTACTCATTTTAAAAGTACAGTCTACACCTGCTCGAGTCAGCTATATTGAGTTAGTTATATAGTAATAGCTTCCTCCAAGAAGTCGTTCAAATGGCCCTCAACATGGAGATATTCACCAAAGTTTGTTTGTTTATTAGTTGTGTGGTCATAATACTTTTAATTGTAGTTGTTTGTATACTCATAGGTAATAAACATTGTTTTTATTTTTTGTAAATAATTGTTGAGATTATGAATGAATATTATCATACTCTCTGGTCTTATCATATATATAAGGTGATTGTCTACTCATGTCAGAAACTTTACCTCTGCACCTCATTTGTAAGAAAAAACTATAGACCAGAGTCTGATTTTCAACAATTTTCTGGATTTTTCAACATAACACAATTTCACCCTATCCAAATAGCTCTTCTGAAAAAATTTCAATAGCTATGGTCACGCCATTTGAAAGTTAAATTGGTAATTGAACAGCTGCCTCGAACAAGGTTGTAACGTAACCCTCAGAAATTGACAAATCAAGTTAATTATTGAACAAGGTTCTATCTGACATGATAACCTCAATGAGGGTTACAACTTATTTCGGGGCAGCTGTTATATTATTTATTGTTGTAATTTAAAATCTTGGAAAAGCTATTGGTTTTTTTTAACTTACTGTGCTTTGGTCAAGATTATGCCTCACTTATTTGTGTTTTTTTCAATTATTAATTAGATAAGATTATTCTATGACTATTCAGATTATTTCAGGAGTTGATTCTATTTTTTGTGGGGTGAAGTCATAAAACGTGGATAACCACTAAAGCTGCAATATATACAAAATTGTTGAGTATTAGACACTGATCTGTATAAGATTTATTCTTGTGAATGAGTTGTAGAAAGAAACTTCAGGACATTAAGTTAATCACACGAGTTGAGAATAATCTTTAAATAGCTCAAACTGTTTTATTTTTTGTGCTTTAAACATTATATTTTTAGGAGTGTTTTACCTGAGGAGTTCCGATTTGAATGTTTAAAAGTATGTGTGACCTGTGCGTCCCTAGCCCGTGAACATATTGTGGCTACAAGGGATGATCTACTTTTTAAGAATGGAGAAGAAATGAAAGAATTTTCCCTGATGCTTATTCCTCAACCACAGGACATTGGTAAAACCTTCCAGGTAATATTTTGGTTTATTGCTTCTCCGCAAGTTTATGTTAATGTTATTTTTTTCATTATACTGCATGATGCCCAAGAGATTGTCATACATTTGTTTGTCACTATTTAAAATACACTTTAGATTTACAAAATTACAATTGTTTCAGATCACATCTGTTTTGCTTTATATCGGTAATTTTGATGGAAGGACGGCTGTTCTTAAGTATTCTGGACTAGGAACTGATGCCACAACAATCATCCCTGAACTTCGATTTTTCAAGTAACTAATTGCATTGATGGTATCATTATTAAATTTAAAACTGATTAGATGTTTTCAAAGATCATATAAAATTTTATAGCTATAGATATTTTATAGCAACACCTCAAGACAAGCTGATTAGTCTTTGATTAAAATATATCAGGGGAAGGGGAAGGATAAATTAAACTTGAAAAAAATCAGACCCGTTTCACTAAGTCTAAGTTTTAAGATTTGAGTCCTGACTAAGAAGCTATTTAAGACGTAAAGCTAATTTCTTCACCATGATTAAAGGCAGTAACTCAATAATAATTTCAAAGATATTCCAAAAAATAAAGAAATCACTTGTTTAATATTTCAATTTTTTGCAATTTTATTTAATTATCGAAATTGTTACTTTTAGTGACTGAGATAATTTTGATAAAAAATATTGAGTAGCTTCTTCACAATCACAATTAGTCTTGTAAATATCTCTCAATATTGTTTCTTCACTTCCTATACCTTTTAATTTGTTTATATATACACATATTCATTTTTTAATATAATTATTGTTTTAAAATTAATGGTACGAATGTTGATCATATTTCAGGAGCAATGTCGTTGTAATTTATTGTTTTCTTTTGCTTTAGACTTTACAGTGGTATCGAGAAGGAATTCAGTAAAATCAAGGCATGTTTGTCATGTGTAATTTTGAGAAGACCAGCCCAGATAGACATGCATGTAGACTCAGAACCGCCAGCAATACTCAATGAATGGTACCCTATTAGGGTAAGGCTGAAAAGTTCGGAATCGTCTATCGCTTCGGAAGCAGTCTTTAGCTTCAGCATATCACAGGGGCCAGATTGTAAGTTAAGATTTGTAACTAGTTAATTTAAAACTATCAACTTATTAACAGTATCATTTGAAACCATCCATCATTGACAACTTCAGGGTAATCTAATTGAGAAACTTCTTGAATTCTGGTATTCCCAACATTATAATGTTTTTACCAAAGTCATATTTTGATGCAGAACCCCTTTACCTTACACCAAACAAATTTCTTCCACTACACTGTCAGGCTCAACCTTTTTTTTTCTAGTAGTCGCTTTAAAAACTGCGAATCGCCATGTTTTCTTCATTCAGCATACATATATAATATAGTAAATGGAAAGCAAAAATTTTATAAACAAAGTAAAGGATTTGTCGATGGTAAAAATTATATAAACAAACAAGGATTCAATACGTTATCTTAAACTTAACAATGTTTTCATGCCAATGACTTTTGTTACAATCTTACAATTTTAATTGAAATGTTTGGGTTCTAGCCGGGAGGCTAATCAAATGTGTAGGTATTGGAAATAATAGATTTGGTGAATAGACTGACTTCTTAAATTGAGACATTAAATAAATAAAGCAGTCAAGAAGTCTCACACTAGTTTTGTTATCAGTATATTCATTCTGCAAGGATAAGTGTTACCCTACTAATGGACAAACTATGAACAATACAAATTATAAATTAATTTGAAAAATGTTACAACGGAACTTCCTGAAGGGAGAATTCCAAAGATATTCTTACAAATTCAGTTTAGAGAGGCAAATATAAATGGCATGTTTCAAGTCTATTTTAATGGGGTTTTTTATTTCTTTATTTTAGCTATTTACAGTTTTTTTTTATTTGTTGAAAATAAATTGAACCAATTTATCAATGTGATCAAGTTAATTTATCACATAAAATGATGTATTTTTAGTCAAAAATATCAATTAGTTTTTTCACAATTATTTTAAAAAACTCGGCCACGCCACATCCCAACAAAATCTTTTCACTTTCTTAGTCCTTATTTGTTAGAATATTTCAGAAGTGTTGAAATAAGGAAGTTTTTTTCTGCTCATGAAATTATATATTTTTTATGTATTCAAGGGCTTTCACAATAAATTGTCATCTTGGGAGTGTATTTGATGGAGACTGGCCCATGACTTGTTCTTTATTCCACTTATATACATTTATAAATAGAATTTAGTCTAATATCGACCAATAAAAAGTAATCTGTGCAAATGCATTTTTTTTTTTAAATAGAAAAAAATGGTGAGGCTACTCATCCTTGTATCAACTAGTTTATATATGTATGACATCGATTACTGAGACATACTTTCTCAAGACTGCTTTAACACAGTGATTATGTAATTAATCGTGTTTTGTTTGTATGTGACATATAATTAGCCAGATCTCATTTCTTTCTGGTAAGGAGAGTAACGTCAAAATAACTGAAATTACTCATTTTCATAGCTCGGTAAAATCAATCAAAGGTGTTTACTCTAATAGATTTTCTTGAAGCCGGATATTTAGTTATTCTCTTGCTGATTGTTTATCAGAGCTCTCTTTATGATTTATTTTTGTTTAATTTTTCCATCTGCAGGTGAAGTTCATGATACAGAGACTAGAGATCGTTTACCTTTACCTTTAACATTTTCATTTGGAGATCTTGCTCCAGATGCTTCTTATGAAAGGGGGTTTCTGATGAAAGTATCTTCAAAAGAGTCCCGAACAGTCGACATCAAGGTAAGATCCAAATTTAAATTGCGAATGCATATTTAAAATATTTGTATTTATAACAAGTTCTTAGTAAATAAATACTATAAAATTTAGGTTTTAAATAACACAAAATGTTTTTTTCTCTTAAAAACTTTTTTTTAATTGGCAAGCACTTGATTTTGAACACTTATAGCGCTAATGTGAAAAATGTAACAAAAAAAAAAGGTAATCTAAGATTTTTTAGACGATTAATGGAGTTTTCTTAGTTTTTGAATGTAGTGATAGTTTGTAAAAATACTTTTTTATACCTTTTAGCAGTTTTTTAAGCTATCCACTAATATTTAATTCTAGTTTCCACCATACTTTTTTTCATTTATTTTGTAAGATTATGCAGCAATTAATTTTGGATTCAATAGATATAATCTTACCTATAGAATAATTTGATCAAATTGATCTAAACTAAGTTTGTTTCATCAAATGTTGGTGATTAAAATGTATGGAAAATTTGTTGGTGATATCTTGGGTGGTTTACTCTTGATCCTTTTTAAATTACCTTTTTGATCTCTTTAAAAATATGAGAATTATTTTATTATTTATTGTTGTAATTATAATTGTTGTTTTACTTATTCAGTCTTTTTTTTTAAAAAAATGAGGAATAGTTTATTCTTACTCTGAACATATATTTCTTTATAATGTTAATGATATTATTTTATCTGCTAATTTCCTGACAATAATTGCACTATTATTAATAAGAGAAATTTGTTTTGGTTTTTAGGTTAGCTACACTGTTGAAGGAAACGCTTGTTTAATAGAGTCAAATTTGAAAATAGATGTGATTGAAGGATTCACTGCAAGCATAAGTTACCTGGAATTCTTGAGATTTGAACCTTTGTCTAGTTTGCAAGAGAGGGAACCTTTCAACGCAGAAGTTGTCTACAATGCACAATCGGAAATCCCCATTGTTATCCATTCAAGCTATACTAGCATTGTAAATTTTTATTTTGTTTGTCCATAATTATATAAATGTTTAAGTGAATGAATTTGTTTGTATATTGGCTGTTAAAAACATTTTGGGGAACAAAGTTTCAACGAGTCAACATCTCCTACCTTACACTAGGACCTAATGCAGACATATATAGTTTGTTCATAAATAAATTTGGTGAAACTCTAACTTCTTTCTTTCATCAACCAAAGCTGATATTCCAGCAAATGCATCCACTCATTAATCAATTCACTGCTATCAATGAACTCATGATATTAATGTTTGTGTAAATATGGTTACCAATAACTGAATTCTGTGAAAACAAATCCACAATAATGATATTCATGTATATAGCTAATTTTTGTTATATGGATGCCGCTATTATAAATATTCATACATAGATTAGTGTATAGAGTCCCAAATTTATTTTATCATTTTTAACTCTACACCAATGCATGGTCTTAAAATAAAAGTGTTGCTGCATTCATAAAAGGTTTTTTTATCTTGACAAAGTCAATTTTTATAGCAAAAAAGTAACCAATGTTGTTCGGCATTGTTCTTCAAAGTTGTTGATCTAATATTTTTTCTAATTGTAATAACTAAGGTATAAAATTAAATTCAGTTTTGTTTTGTTTCTTTCTGGAAATACTGAAAGCTGTAAACTTAAGTAGAATCATAGAATAGACCTCTCAGTTTTTATTATGTTTCTTTTTTTTAATTTGTAGAGTGAGCAGTTCGAACCTGTAGATATGTACTATGATGCTTTCAAAGGATTAGTCATGAGAAACAAAGAAGTAGCTCGAAATATCATATCATTAGTACCTCTTCCAGGAATCCCTAAATTACAAGACTTTGGCGAAGTTGTCTTGGTTTGGTCAAGGTAATTAAATTCTGGAGTATTTTAAGGATGAGTATTATTAGGAATTTCAAAATATATTAACAAAATCTGCTTATTTTTTTTCTCTCTGTGCGTGAATACATCTCATATTGCGAATCATGAAAATGGACTATAGTTTGAAATATCTGATGTATGAAGAAATAAGGAATGAAAAATTAAGAAGGATTTATTCACATATTTTGAACATTCAATGAATAAAAGTTTATTTACAGCACACAAAATGTTTGTGCATAAATATTTAAATCTATTACTTAGTAAGTAATGAATATTATTCACTCCAAATTACTTAGTAAGTAATGAATATTATTCACTCCAAATTTGGTGAAGATATAAGAAGGAATCGGCATTAAGGGTGGGGTGGAAGGGGTCACATCTTAAAGTCAGTGTTTTTTGGAATTCGTGCTGAATTTGACACCAATCTGGCAATAAATATAAATTGCTGAGGGAAGAAGGATTAAATTTTGAGATCAAAACCTCCATAGTATTTTTTTTAGGTAAATGAGATCATACCATGGAGAGCACAACCTTCCCAATATGAAAGGAAAACATTTAAAAATTTAGCTAATGAATTTTATAATTTAATAGGAAAGTGGCCATCAGATTATGAATTCTTCCCCCATATACATGGGGAACCTCCCCAATATGAATTCTCTTTGGCCAAACTCTTGTAAAGACTACACATAATGGGCAGATAGCGCGGACGCAGTGTGACCCCTAAATTTATTTTCCGAGAGCTAGATTACCAATGCTAAGGCATAATATGAAAATATTACAGATATTTTAATATAATGTTTTAAATGCAAAATTTAGTTGTATAGATCCCAGAGCACCTTCTATATAAACCACATTTATCTAGGAAGAAGTTTGTCTAAAAAGCTGAATTGTCAAATAATTTATTGGTGCATTAAATACAAACCCCTGATCCCTTAGAGGCTCAAAGTTTTTATTTATCTTTTTTTTACTTTTTCAGAAAAGGTGAAAAAGCAACGAGTAAGACTGCAATAAAACTACCAATGGTGGATATCCATGAGACTCCGCTTACGATCAACATGAAGACCGATTCCTCATTAGGCTCTGTCATGAGGCTGCTTCCTGTCACTTACACTCTTACCAACTACAGCCATTCCATCATTGCTCTGTCTCTTGTCGTTGAGGCGTCACCATCGTTTATGTTTGCTGGTCACAAACAGGTAAATCTATTTTGTTTCTATAGTTTGATAATCTTACATGACAATAACTTCCCCACACCTTTACTGATTTAGAATTTACTTCAACCACTGTATAACATGATCAGGCGTATTAACTACAAGTCAAATAACAGCCATCTATTATTATTACCTCTTGTTAACAACATTTTTTTACCCCATTTATAACTTTTATATTTTTCTGCTATTCTCACCTGATGCCATCATACATCCTAGCCTATTTTTTTATCAACCTAAGCAGATTCCCGATAAAATCTTAACTTACTTCAAATGCCACCTTGACTAACTATGTACTCACAACAAAGCAATAATATTCTATTAATGTGACATGTCTGCTTATCAAATGCATAGACTAAATCCCCTTATATTAATGAACTAAATCTAATAAAGAACAGAACCATCCTATTCTTGTATTCACCGCAACTAAACAGTTTGTCCTTGCTGTTGGATGGGCAAGGTAAACGTTTGACAGAAAATTTGTAAAAAACTCTATAAATATTAATTTTTTATTTCTTTCATGTAATGTTTGGTTATCAAGGACCCCCGTGAGATTTAATAAATTATAAGTTTAATTTACATTAGCAAAATTCAGACTAACAAAATGGGGCTCCAACATCAAGTATTATTCTGTTTTATATATATTGTAATATATCTTTAACTTATTAATAAAAAAATGTAAATTCAACTTATAATATATTAAATCATAGGTGGTCGTTGACAACCAAACATTTATAAGCAACTACTCTCAACAACTCCCTCCCAAGTAACTATAAACAACTCCTCCACTCCAGTAACTCAACAACTGCAGTCCCAGTAAGCTGTTCCAATTACTCACACTTCCTGCTGTTACATTTACTTGTTTTGAATTTAAATTTTTTATAATTTATTTTATATTATTTAATATTTTGTATAATGAGATAATCCTCCTTAAAAATAACAATACAATATATTGTAATGATATTTTTATGGTAATATTGTTTCATTATATCAATATATACAATATATTGTACCTATTGCACATTTAATTTTTATTTTTATGTACAATTACATATTTACTATATTATTGCTGAGCTTGAAGAGGCTTTACTTTGAAAGAGATTTGAAGGAATAGTCAGAGGACGTTTCATACATATATTGTATATAGGTATGGTCCAATCAATCTTTAAATTAGATTATGCTGGTTAAAATATAATACTAGCAAATAGGGAAAAAATTAAATATGAAAAGTTTAAGTCGTTCATGCTTAACTTGTCTCTCCTCAAAGTTTTTAAATTTCTCAAGTTTTATATCAGAAACAGTTTATGACCAAAACATTTTTTACAATGTTAAGAACAAACTTCAACAAAGGTTACAGAAACAAAAATACAAATATTCCAAGAAAATAATTATGATGAGGCCATTGATCCTGGGATCTACTAGTATAATTTGGTTCCAGATGATCATCTACCTACAGCCAGACACCAGTCAAGATCTCAAATACTGCATGTACCCTTTGTGCTGCGGTGTGGTAGCTCTTCCAAAATTGAAGTTGTCGCAAGTAGGTGATAACCCCCCACTTCCTAACCTGACAACTCTCATTGAAAGGACTTTAAATTCAACAATATATGTTATGGTAAGGGTGCCTTGCTTTTCTTTTTGATATTATGTAATAAACTATTAATTATTGATATTAATTCATTACAAAATTCAGGAGTGGGAGAACTAGATGACGGTAACCACAATTTGTTTACTTTACTTTCTAAAGGCTCCTCTACACCAATGTGTAGAGGGAGGACTTCACCAATGGTTGGCTTATGTTGGCATCTGGCTGTATATATATATATATATATATATATATACTCTTGCGTTTGGCAAGAGTTGGCTCTGGGAGCAGTTTTTCCCCCACGTCAAAGAGAGCCAATCTGTGCTAGCAAGGCAGTGGCTCTCCTGTTGTGTACACTTGTTGCACCGTTATAGTATATAAAAATATATTATCTTTATAATATAATATTTATATTAGTATATAAATATAAAATTTGATGACTAAACCTTTTAATGCTTCGTTGAGTGTCTAACAGACGTTAGGTTGACTGATTTGAATCTCGCCATCTAACGCATTTTCGCAAGTTCTATCGGAATAATAATTCTGTGATTGGACCTAAACAGAATGTTTGTTTTTAATCGTCACAGTATATGGAACACAAATCAAGCTCCAACAATTCTAAAATGGGTTTAACAAACCCAAGGAGGAGGTAAAAGTTTTTTATTATTTGACTTTTTATTTTATTGTAGAAATAACTGAAGATGACAGCTTAGAGCTGTAGAAAGCGCTATTACATTAAAGAAGAAATCAGCTGTCGTGGAAAGAGAATAAAGCTGTTTTATAATTTTCCTATAGCATTCCACAATCCGGGAGGAATCTTTTAATGGGTTTAACAGTTTGACACGATAGGTTAAACTTTAAATCAACCACGATCTGGCCGATTTAAGACATCACAAGAACCGGTAAACATAGAGGCTGTACGAGTGTCAGTTCAAATTCTCAATGTCTGTTCAAAAATCAATACAATATATAAATAAATTAACACTAAATAACTTAGCTTAATTAAATATAAAAATGGGGATCGTGTGGGGGGGGGGGGTTCTATGTTTAATAACATGGACAAATGAACAATGATTTTAAGGCAGCAGCCTATATAAAACCTTTTTTTTTATGAATAGCGAAATTGCTTTGTATCCAATATATGTTTTATGGAGTTGAAAATATTTTTTGTCATCAGATAATTTTGAAATAAAATTTCACCTTTATAGGTCAAACAGACTCACACATACTTTAAAACAAGAGTGCCTCGTTCTGGAAAAAAATTAATGAAATCTTTAGAAAACAAGTGCTGAGTTGGGTTAAACCTTCATCTCCCCCCACCCAATAAAACAACTTCAAGACTAATTATAATAATATTTCAACTGCACATTCTCAGACTCCCTCGCAGACCTACTTCTACTGGTTAATGGTTATGGACAGCTACCAAAATAAGTGAAAAATTCCTTTACATTTTTCATCCTTTCCGTTGTCACAAAGACTACTGTGAAGGTTACTTCTGCTTTTGCATGCCATCTGTCAAATATTAAATCTAATGATTCCGACTACACCAAATCCTATGCCTCAACCAAACATCTGATCCACCTCAGTTCCATCTAAACAGGTCTGTCCTCTTTCTTCAATAAATAAAAGAATGGTCAATATTTTCATTTTTCAGGCTTATTCATTCTCTTTTCTTCTAAATTTACTCTTCTTATTTTAAATACAAATGAAATGTTCTAGTTAAGACAAAACTCTCCTATAAAATTCAATATGTCACTGACTAATTTGTTTATTGATTTTAGCCAAAGGAAAAAAAGGAGACAGAAGAAGATCATCTGCCCAAACCAGCAGTAACATAGTACCTGGTGTTCGATAGGTAATAAAATTAGAATCTTCGCATCGCTTCCGAAGACTCCCTACATTGCAGCCCTAGGTCTGTTCCGGCATCCTAGTACTGCTATTGCTTAATGTGTAGCAGGGCTTTCTAGTCCTGTTATGTTAGGTATCTTACAGCTATAATACCATTAGTTGTTTAAAAATATTGTTATTTTTTTTTTTTATTAAAAATTTGTTTGTATGTATTTTTATTTATTGGTGAGGCTTAGGTTTTATCACATTCCGCAAATGTGTCACATGTATAAGGATGAGTTTTATGGACAACTATTTTTCAAGCATATAAAGTTTGATTCACGTTGTAAATTATCATGACATTTATGTGCAGTAGAGCATCAATTATCTGAAAAATTGAGTTAGCAAAATGAAATTTTATAAGGTGAAGAAAATATTTTTGTTTTATTTAGTTCATAAAAATTTTTTAAATGGAACTTTTTTTCAGGACAATTTATTTATGACAGTAGCTTAATTTTATGGTTATTCCTGATGTTTAATTTTAAAATAAAAATAAATTACTTTCAGGCGGCGTTGACCTAAATTTGTGCCTTTTCTTTGTATTTTTAATCGTCTTACTGCAGAGTAGTTTTCTGATAGTGAATACAAATTGGAGCTGATACCTCATTTGTATTATTTTCTCCAAAATAATTCCTTGAGCAATAACATAAATTGGTATACTTCTTTCTATAAATATAAAACATGAGGTTATAGATATAGTATCTATTCTATCTAGAACTTCAGAAAAATAATTCATTTTGTATAGTTCCTCGATTTCAGGCATTATAATTAATTTTAAAAAAATTTAGAATTTTTGAGAGAAGTACAGTTTACAATTTGTTTTCGCATCCTATGTATTTAATATCTTGTAAAAATTAAAATTTTTATTTTAATTAGGCACTTTTTGTTATAATTCTTATCATTTTATGTCAATGACTTATTTGTAGTTAATTTATCGTACTATAGAAAACTAATTTTTTCTATCTTTAATTTATTGTGCTTGATTTGTTCAGGATCTCCGTGCCCCGATTATCCCTGATACTTGACGCTCTACTGTATGTTATTCAGTAAATAAATTAATAATTATTGTTTAAAGATAAAAAATAATGTTATGGCCAGGATTTGAGCCTAGGTCCTTACAGTATCCATTCAGATTCCTTTATCAGCCACGCCATCAATTCTCATTAATAGTTTTCAAGTCATTTTGATTCAATTGTAACATTTGCTTCAGGTATTTAATCTTTAATGTTTGTTGGAAGTGCTTAATTTAAAAATTTTATCATGTATAGCTTATATGATATATAATTATTTTGAATGTGTTATTCGAATATACCCTTTGTAATAATTACTTATGCAGTGGCGGAAATTCATTATTTTCTGTCATAAATACCTTATAATGAGTTTTATTATATTATAATGTTTAACTTCTAAATTTTTGTAGAGAAAGAATTTTCTACCTTAAACATATACTTAAGGCTTTTCCCTACAATAACAAAATATACTCGCAAGCTTTCAATTTTGGCTTAGAGTTTATAAATGTCATTTAGTTATTGTAAAATTTTATGCAAAATAGAATACAATTCAAAAAAATCATCCTAGCACCACCACCTATGTACTTTTAAACTCATTAACCTCTCCACAAGAATCTTTAAAGTGATATTCCACCACTGCCATTCATACATGTATTAATAGATTAATGTATAGCGAATTGGTTCTAATTACTCATTTCGAAGTATTATTGACTCTTGATTTAAATGTTAATTTTTTAAAATATAGATAGTCTAAAATAAATATGGAAATCTTAAAAGTTAAAGGTAGTAATTTACCTCGTGTTCAAAAATTCAATGTAATAATTAGCTAGTGGGATCCTATCCAATTTTGAGCATAGAAATCTGAGATGGGATTGTTAAACCATTGTTTCTAATTGTAGAAATGTTTATAAATTTGTATTGAGATGTATTTTTAATATCTTATAACCAGCTAATAGTTTTGTATATACAGTCCATTTTCTATTTATAGTTTTTAGATTATAGAGCAATTTCACCTCTGCTCAGTGATAAAATATGGCATACATTCTTTAAATGTACCTTTTTTATGTATTTTTTTTTTTCAAATCAAGTATTTATTATAGCTTGTATCGTTGCACTTACTTCATCGGCACTTTTGTGCTTTATCTCCTAAATCGACTGAAATTCATAATGAAAATATATATTTATATGTGGTAATAATTATTTTATTCTAATGCAATATTCTTGTTTGTTATATTTATTCTTTACATTCCATTTATAACTTGTTTTTTTTTTTAGTTATATTAATTGATATGTATATTGAAATATGTACATAGAAAATGTTAGTGTATATAGAGAAGAAATGTTTATTATAATAAAAATATGTTTGACAGATTTTGTTCTGTTTTTCTTCATCCTTACATCTACAAACTTCTTCCTTATATTTCCACTTTTGTGCTGCTTTCAATGATCCAACATCAAACAGTTTAGGTAGAATTTTGTATAAAAAAAATTCTCATGTCATATTATAAAAATATTGAGAAAACTGTATACATTAGTTCGCATAATTATAAACGTTGTTTGTTGAGCTAACAGTGAGGAATAAACTAATATATATATATATTTTTATAATACAAACTTTAATTATTCAGAAAGAAAAAAAATTACTATATTGTACTAGTGCAAGAATTTACATTGCCATTGCCATCTACATTTAAAATAGGCCATATAAAATTTTAAAAATGATATAAAAAATTTAAAGGTTAAAATATAAATCAGAATAAGTAAACCTACAAGTTAAGAACCTTCCATTTTCTTTAAACTTCCCTTTTAATTTAATTTTTAATATTGATTGATAGTATCTTTCTAATAATCAATCATTTACTATCCCAATCTGTTCTATTTAGATCAGTTCTTTTTTATAATTTTCTTCATGAAGAGGAATCTTCTGGAGGCAGTTGAACAGGAAATGAAACAACTATTTTGAGACTGTTGCACTGGAAAAAAGTCTGATGAAGAATTTTGTATAAGAATGTTGTATCTTCTTATGCATACTTAAATTCAGAAAATTGATGTCTCCTCCATATACAATTTCCATGGTGAATGTTAAAACTATAATTATTCAGAATAATTATAATTAATGCTTTATTCATGTTATCAATGTGATTAAGTGTATTTTGTGTCCTAAACCATGAGTGAACCATTCACACAATAAAACGCCATAAGATTTCTGCCATTAAATGGCTCAATGGACACGGCTTGATACCTCTAGTTTGATTAAACTAATGTCTATTAAATTTAAAATAGTTTTATTTCTAACCTAGAGAGAAGACCTAGTAATTCATCAGTGGCTAGTAAGTTGCATTTTTTGTAGTTGAACACCCACCTATATATTATTACGATATTTATTATTTATATTATACATATTAATGGTAGAGACAATGCAACGAATAGTGTTTAAACATTCATGAATCGTGATCCACCGTTCATTTATGCCCCCTAATTTTGAGTTTATATTAAAAACACTATCAAAAATCATAACATTAAAATATCACAACAATATACTTCTAATATTAATAGGCCATATATTTCTTTGATGGGAACGTTTGTGAAGAGATTCATGAAATCAAAGGAAACTGGTAAGCAATCATCGGGTGATTCTAGAATTGAACCAATTCTAGACTTGGAATTGAAATAACTTGACTTGGAATTGAAATACCTTGACTTAAATTTTGTTAGGGTTTTAAGTTAGCTCTAGTGATAAATTTGTTAAGCTTTTATTTTGGCACAGATACGAATGATGCAATTGGCCTCAACGGGATACCATCTTAAAGTATTTTTGGAGTGCAGCCAAGGGGCTACAGGGTTAATCTTCAAGTCACTTTTGAATGGAGAACATATTTTAATTTAAATTGTTTAATTTAGATAAAGCTTTGTTGTAATTTTTGGTGGGATCAGTCTAGTAACTATTTGCCAAAATTTTGACTGTTATTTATTGTCATTTTGAATTATTTATAAAATTTTAACCTTTTATTTTTAATTGATTAACATGACCAATTTAACATTATTGGTAACAATTTAGCATAATTGTAAATTCCAAAGCAGTGTTGGTGAAAATTTCTGATTAATTTTCATGTGATTCTAATATTGTAACACCCGACAATGATTGTTCATACTTTTGAAAACATTTGCATCTTTTAAACAATGAACTGAGGTAAGACACAAATCTATTCATTTAATCATTAATAAAAGGTTATTATTTAATGAATTATTTGTTCATCAGTTCCATTCATTTAATGCCTTATGGCGCTACATTAAACCAACCCCCATGATAAATTAAGTGACATGATTAATTAATCATATTGAGTAGGGCATCTAATCTAAGATCACATAGCCCTGATTAATAATATGTATTTTTTTTGTTTAGTTTGTAGGATAAGTGCCAGTGCTAGCAAGTTCATTCAAGTGTAAAATTCCATAAAACATTTATTTTAAAAATCCAGCTGTTTCTCTCTATTTTTCACTTATTATAATTGACATGAAAAGTAGGACGTATTTAAATAAATGTTATCTTTGGAAGTATTTTGATATAGTCAATGAAAATCATGGAACACATCATGTTCTAAATTGTAGCCTGTGTAAAACACATTTTACTGTTTTAAAATTTCTAAAATATAACCAGCATATAAAATTGAAAAACTAAATAAAAATCTTTTGTATGACCTTATCTTTTTTTATTATCAACATTCTAAATTTTGCGAGAATAATTGTTTTTTTATAAATCGTGAAAAAAATGTATCACCACGTTGTCATCATATTTAAGGTCATAGAAAGAAAGCCCAAAAAATAATTGAGGTGTTGACATGGAAAAAAAATTAAAATTAGAAAAATTAGTTTTTAGATTTTTTTTTACTTACTATCTTTCCTATATGCCAACACCTCAATTAATGGTAAATGAACTAAACAGTCTAATAAATGAAAATGGTAAATTAAAATTTGTGTGAATGTGTTAGATGTAAGTTAGTTTTAAGTCTATGATAAATAAGGTAAGCCCCATCACTTTTAATAAATTCAGTCCATTAATGTATTATGTATAGTTAATTCATTGATTAATTAATAATAAGTAATGTATAATGCACATCATTATACTTTTGTACAATGCAGATTGCTATTAGTAGAAAATATAATTTGTATAAAATGTACCCAAGCTACTGGAAATATAATGAAGCAATTGTAAATAGATTCATTTGTCGAATCTATATTTTGTAACAAGGGGATATGAGGGGGGGGAAATGTGTGAATGTATTTAAATTATTTTTAAACTGAGAACAATACCAACTTCTTGTCTTAAATATACTCTGATTTGTATTGTAATTTAATTACTAAAACTATAAATAAATAGATATTATAAGTTGTTAGTTACATCAAACATATATTTTTCTACTGTTTTATTGACTAGAATTTTGTTACATCAATAATGAACTAAATTATAAAAATTTTGAAACATAAATAAGCATGTAAACAGGTAAAATATTGTCAAAGAAATCCTCCATTAACTGTTTGACATAGAAACTCTTGATCAGCTAACTCATTAGCTGTGCTGTCCTAACATTCTAATTCACTCTGTCATATTTAAGTTGTTTATTAGCCAAATTTATTCATTCCAATTTATAAATTTCAATTTATTGGGTATTAATGGCCCTTGTGGTTGATAAACGAACAAATAAAAAAAAAAATATTAATAGTGATTCTAAACTTTACATTATTTTATTATGTTATAAGCTTCAAACTTTGTTTATTCATGCTGTTATTTAAAAATGTATTTTAATTTCTGAAGGCAGCCCCAAAACATATTATTTCATAGATAAATAACTTATCCTAGTTGCATCATGTCTAATCTGATTCTTCTTATTTTCTTTTTTTTTTATGTGCACTTTTTATATGTCTTATTAATGCAACCCCAGTGGGTTTAAACACAGAGCAATGGGGACATTGTCTCATTGTAAGTCTATGTTTACGATTATGCCTCTTAAAAGTACTTTTAACATTAGTGATATAATCACATGAAGTACATTTATATGTCGTTATATGATAATGTATTTCCTTAATATGCATTATTAACCTGAGATTTGTTTTTTGACTAATGTCACAAAATGGACACTTATAAGGTTTATCGTCAGAATGGGATAGAAGATGCGTTTTCAGACTGTTGTATGACTCTTTACTCTTGTCACAGTATGGGCAAGGATATATAAAACCATCATGTTTCGGTTTATTTTTTGTAGGTCGTCTTTTCCCTTCCTTTGAAGAAAGACCCTTCCTATTAAAGCCATGCTTGTTTTTCTGATGTTCCAAGTAGTTTTCTTTAGTGCAGGTTTCTCCACATAACTGGCAGCTTGCTAGCTTGAGCTCAGCCGCTAAAACAAATTGATTAAATTTAATAAAAATACCCACTTTATGATGATTTTTAAATCTCTTACTGTTCTTATTAAACTGAAATATCTAAAAACGTGATATGTGGACATTGGGCACTCATTATCATTATCAGTCATTATTGAACATAACTGAATAATGGAGTGGGAGTTGTATGTACACAAAAAGAAAAAAATAGTTAGGTATGTAATATCACACAATCAAGGGTTTCGATGATCTTACTAATTATTCCTTCTTGATTTATTTCATAAGTTGCAATGAATTATTTCTATTTACAAACATATCCTAGAGCAGTTTCTCTAACACGCTATATACCTGTCACCATAGGCACATCTGTTTTATATAAATGTTATTTAGTTAGTGCTAACTGTTTTCACAGAATGTTATTTACTGTTCTGAATGTATTTACATAATCAGCCCTTGCATCTTGTTTAGTGAGTAGCACAGATTTTTTTTAATAAGTCAAGGTAAATTAAGGATAACATCAAATTACAATGGTTATATAACAATATTTGAATTGTTGTTACTGTGAACAAAAAGAGTTTGCTATTAAGCGAACCCCCAAAGAGCAGTTCAGCAGAGTATAATAGTACCTTAAAAAACATAGCACTGTAAAATATTAAATAGAAAGCAAGTTGAATTTGTAATGGAATTTAATGTGACTGAATATTTCATCGGAAATTGGCTAGGATTGATTAAAAATAGGTGTTTAATTATCTTCATATCTATTAATGTAACACGTTTCCACTCTTTAAAAACTAAAATTAATTAATTATCATTATAATTAGCTTTAATATAAAATCTTGAACCAAGAGTAACCGAACTACTAACTAATCGCTGAGCAACATCGAACTAGTGGAATCAGCCTCACAACAGGATGGGCCCCATGGTCCCGTATATGGGGTATTTTGCAGTTGCCTGTGGCTTTTGAGTCCATTTGGGTTTGCAGTACTGGTAAACACAACTAAAAATTTGTTTGAACAGGTTTTATTATTTTCAATTCTGATTTTCTCCCCACCTCCCACCACAAGATATTATTGTATTGGTGCTGCCAGTATCAATCAGGCATCTCTCCCTCTTCCTGAACTCAATAATTGCCAACCCGCACATCCTTTCCTGCACTGTATTGCACCTTAGGATGCGGTCGCATCTCTGCTGCCACTCTCCTCAGGGCTCCCATCTGCGCGATGGATTCTTCTGCCACTCTCGTCTTATGCTCCCTCTGCGCTTCAACTTCTCCCCATCTGTCTCCGATGGGGTTTCCTCGTCCCCCTGTATCAGGTTCAGCACTTTCCTTTTAACCATGCACACCAGGTCTGCCTTTATTGACTTAGTGTCACCTGAGTCGAGTAGGCCTTTTTCCATCTTTGCTTTTATCCTCTCCATAATTATATCGTCACCTTTGAGAAAATGATTCAACTCACCCAGTTCCCCAGAAAATTTGTCGAGGTCTGAGATCATTTTCCTCATGTTCTGTCGTATTAGGATTTTCGGAAACTTAACGACAATACTCTGGACAAAAAATATCTGATCCCGCAGTTCGAAGACATCCTGGACAGACTCAACGGGGCGAAATTTTTTAGCTCATTAGACCTAAAAGGTGGGTTTTGGCACCAGCTAATGGTCATCAACGAAAAACTTGAAAAAAAGAAAAAGGGTTGAATGAAAGCACAGATCGAAAGTTGTCACAAGACTGTTTATTGAGCATTTTTAATCCTCTATATATACATTTGGTATCTTATATTTGTCTCCTGCAATGATCAAAAAGAACAAGACACACCTTGTCTCCTGGGATGATTGAAAAGAACAAAGACTGCCTCCCGCTCTCTCGTCCTTTTTACACTCATCTTTTGCCTTGCCTTCTTGATTTTTTCATCCTTTTTTCTTCCAATGCCAGTTGTCTCATATATTTTAACTTTTCTTATTTTAAAGTCAGCAAATACAATAATAAAATATTTGACTTTAATCATTGATATTATTTATGACAAATATTAATATTATAAAACAGCAGCAAATAATGTCCATACATTCATAACCATGATCCACGGGTCATTTACCGCCCTTTTATGCCCGCTAAATTCGAATTTATATCAAAGGCAACATCACAAACTCACAACATCTAAATATCACAACAATATATATATATAATTTGATGTATGCGATTTAATTTAATAATTACCCCCAACGAGAAAATGTGGCATTATTCCAAGGAGATGACTTTCAGCTTGTTCAATATATTCTCCATCCAGAATTTCCCCGCCTGAAATTTAAAAATAATTTCAGAGGAGAAAGAAAGATAAATGTATTGGGACAACAATTGTTCATTTCATATTTGCAATTAAGGTAAGTTATGCTTTTAAAAAACTGTAGATAGTACGAAGTTGAGGGAATATCGCAGAAGCTTTACAAAATAAAAACATAGTTTTTATTTTTGTTGAAAAGCATACCGAGGAAAGACTAAACAAACAATACAAACTTGTATATTTAAATACATCAGCACTTTCAGCAGCTCACACTGCCAATGTTGCTTGTTATTTGAATTATATAAACATTTTGATAAATGCACTTTTACAGGTAATAAATCAGACACCCTGAATAACATGGTTTCAGTATAACACAAATCTAGGACACCTTGTCTCGTGCTTAAGGGGACATGACTGTGAACCAATTTGTGGGATGCCAAACTGAATTAACTATTCATTTAATTTGATTATCTTTTCTGCTTCTATAAAAATAATGGGAAAAATTTTAATTAACCAATGACTCAAAAAAGTTTATGACTTTAGTTGAAATTCAAATTTTCATTTGCATTTTGAAATCGCTTAAAATTAGCAAAGTTCCTGGGGAAAAAATAAGTGCTGCTCATTCATTATTTTACAATCTATACTTATTTCAGTAAAATTGCTTTCATGGTACACTACTTAAATGAGTACGTGTTTAAGTATTAAATAAATGAATGTATACATTAATTTATTTTTTTTTTTAACTCTCACCCTTAAAACGAGTGGACATTTTGTCTGTTGCACATTTCAAGGGTATCTATTTTTAATTTGGACGCCACTGAATTGGACTAAGACACCGAGAGATTGGCTATCTACACATTGTTACCCTATTCTATGGCGCTGAGAGATAATTTTATAATAAAATAAAATACAGCATGGTAGTTTGAAAGACCCATTCCAGGCAAATTAAAAAAATGCATGAGTTAATTAATTATATAAGAATTACAAAATATTAACCTGAACAATTTTCTGGAAGAAATCCATTTTCATCAGACCTAAGCCACACTTGACACATGCCAGCAACTGATAAAAAAACAAAATTGTTTTAGAATATCACTTCTTCTTGGCTACAAACATAAGTTAACTAATTGAAGAATTCATATTTAAAAACTCCTTGGTTCATTGGATGATTGATTGGGTCAGAAAAGTTGGAGGAATAAATACCATGTGATGGATGGAAATAAGTAAACATCACTGTAACTTTATTTTTCCAAGAAAAAAAAATTGTTCTACTCTTTTGTTTTGGATGCCAGATGTATTTTAATGAATTTTTTTTTTGAGGGAAGAAAAATTTTTATTTCCATTAATGAAGTATATCTAAAGGATTTTGAGTAATAATAAATTTTGATTAAAATGTTTGTTTAGTTCTTGGTTCACTTGAAAAGGAGACAGAAGGGCGGGGAAGATAGATCACTAAGATAAGCCTTCTTGTAAAAATTACAATAAATTACTTGCTATCAGATTCCTCACCAATTTTTAAAGCTAAAAATTGTATATTAGTTGATTAGTGGATTGGTGGGAGGAAACTTACCAGATGAAGAAACTTCATCACACAGTTCTTCTAGTTTGACTTCATTCTTGAAGACAGGACTCAATGAGTTTATGACATTGACTATAACAATAATATATTTCATGAAATAATATCAAAAAATTAATGAAAAACATTATTCAACTCTTTGATTTGAAATTTCTTAGGAAACAAATGCAATCTAAAATGTGTCAGAAGTGGCTAGTTTTCAACATGGTCAGCAATCTGCTATCTTCAGGGTATCTGTTCACATTAAAAGTGATTAATTGAATGATTTTATACAATAAAATTTAATAAAGAGTAAAAGCAAGTGCATAAATTTGTGATTTATGAATGTGAAATGAATTGATAGTGAACTAATGAACAATGAGAAATACTAATGAACAGTGGCTATATAATTTAAAATACTGGTATTGTAATGAGTTAACAGTTGTAATGTATTAATGCTTTTAAAAACATGTTTTATTTAGTAACATATTTTAGCGAATTTCTCAATATCCATTAGCCATGATAGACCAATTGGACTGACATTGACAGTTTATTGACTAAGATGAAGAACAGCCAGAAGTAATATTCACTGGGCCTTAGAACCAGGGGTATCCTCTCCTCCCTTTTGACTTCACTTCTCTGGCTTCAGGGCAGGGTCTGTTGGAGGTATATGAACCAAGTTAAGTTCTTATTACCTCCGGCCTCACATCAGAACTGGTAAGACTGTTGCCCCTTGCCAGGATCGGGTTAAGGTGTTTGAGGAATGCAATAGGAGATATATATATATAAGTATATATTTTTTGAGACAACCTTTCTTAGAAAGAGTAAAAAAAAGTGCAGAAATCAAGAGGTCACATGTAAATGGTTGGCAGGTCCTTGAACCTCGTTTAAATCCTTTAAATAATTAAATATAATTTTGGCAAAAATTATCCAAATCCACTTCTTCATTTTTTATTTATCTCCTATTCTGACTTCAAGACATCATTAACAATATTGCTCTAACTGTGTGAACTCACTTTAACAAAAAAAAATTACTTACCACCACCCAATCGCTCTTTTTTAATTTCAATTTCAACTGAAGAGTTCACCAAATTAGCGTCTTCACCTGTAACAAAAATTTGGATAAATTATATTAATCTATATTTTATTAAATAATCGATAAAGTATTGCAAAATTGCAGCAAATTTAAAATTTGCTAACTAAACTATGGAAAGTTTAAACCTACTGTAAATTGCTACTATTCGACCACTAATTTTATTAACTATTATTCTAATTTCTATTATTACTGGTCTTTAGAAATACTCCTAACATTTTGAGTGCATCGTGCCCACCCAATGAATCTGTTTCATCGCGTAGAATTGATACATACATAAAATTGTTATAAAGATGAACATAATTATTGGAGTAGAAGATAATAGATTCATTTATGTATAATCTATACTGATTCCATAAATTATAATAAGTGGATATGAAGGGGGGTAAAAAAGAGTAAAAGATAAAGTTTTAAAAATCTAACAAGGTAATAATGTAATGTGATAAAAATGTAGGGATTCTTGGATTAAACCAAACTTCAGAAAATAAATACCCCTGTGACATTTTAAAACCCGATAAAATCCTAATTTTGGAGCATCTGTGTAACTCACTTAAGATACCCAGATTACTATTCCCTTAACTAAAGATGAATAGATCTAATAGTCTTAAATTAATAGGCACGTACTACAAGAATTATCTAAATCCACTTCTTCATTTTTTATTTCTTTTTTAACAGCAATGTCCAATGATTTGGTCCCATCTGGAGAAGAAAATAAATCAACAAATTTAACATGTATGTACAAAATGCAATAAGTTATTAATAAATCATATAAATTAACAACAATGTATGGGTAATAGTTGCCATATCAAGAATTATAAAGCAAATCTAGGCTTAAAATATACATACAGTCAGAATGATCAGCATCCTCTTCTTCACTGATTAATTCTTCTTTAATAAAAGAAGTAACCAATAACTGATTATTAGCTGAAAAAAAAACAACATATGTAACTTCTAAACTGAGGCTTTGGATAATAATTATACTTCATTGCCTTATAAGGTCATTTATTAGTTATATAAATCTCAGTCATGTTTTGTTCTCTTCTACTACCCCGCTTTGAAGACCACAAAGGAGAACACTAGCATACTGAGGTAAATTTTGTCTGTTTATTGCATTCGGTTAATTATTTTATAGTTGATCTTATGCATTGAATATTCTATTTATTTGATTTTATCAATTCATTTATTATTTTAAAGAAACATTTATCTGTGGTGTTTATCTAATTATTCATTAAGTACTTCAACAGGGAGAAAAGTTTTATGTAGTTTAGTTTACACTGATTGGTTTTCAGGTAAATAATTTTGTACAAAGTCTAAAATGCTATGTTTTAGTAACTACCGTACACACACCCACTGTATAATGTTATTTTTAAGGAGTAATTTGAGAGAAGGATTATTTTATAATATAAAGTATTATTAAATCATATAAATGAAATTTTAAAAAGTTTAATTTCAAACAAGTGAATGTAAAAGCTGGGAAGTTTGTCAGTAATTGGAACAGCTGAGAAAAATTCTTCTGGGAATTCAGTTGTTTAGAGATGCTTGAAAGGTGTTGTTAGCTGTTTAGAATGGCTTGAGAAGAGAGGTGCTTATAACAATTTTGTGCAGTTTACGGATAGTCAAACATATTTGACTTGAGGGCCCTCATACCTCTTATTTCTGGTCCTTATATATTTTTTTTTATACATATATCCTCCTATTTCATTTATTCTTATTACCTCGTATCATCGCATACCATCATATTTGTATATTGGAGGAGTCTACACGAGGCCATTGAGGCAACAAAACACAATATTTGGCCCGCAGCTAGACAAGTCGAGTCGGAAAAAGTGTGAAGAACTTAAAAATAGTGCACGTCTTATTTTTTTATTTTATGAAAATATTTATATATACACACACACACACAAACATATATATCTACACTCCCATTTTTGACATTCATATACTTATTGAATTAGTTTGTACCACATGAGAATGGCAATATAGATTGCTGAAAGCACTTATAAAAAGGAATAAATAACTTGTGAGAAGGCAAAAATAGGACATTTTATTTACCCCAGATATTATTTTAAAAAAGTTATTTTCAGAATTAGATGATATGGGCTAGTAATTTATAATTTGAATTTATGATGAACTAAACTGATTTCAAAAGCATATAAATGTCTAAAATGGGAGGGTAGAATATAGAAGACTAGAAATTCAATACACATTAATCTGGACATATTTGGATCATCAGCAGCCTGAACTTGAATCAGGATGCCAATAACCTCCTCAAAGGTTAATTTGTTGTAAGAAATAAATTAAAACATAATAATTTTTATTTACAAGTAAATCTTAATTATGATTTTCCTAAATTTCCTTTCTAAAATGAATTAGAAAGAAACTATTTCACCTCAATCGAATTAAAATACCTACTGATTAAAAGTAGCTTTCTTACCATTTGACAAATTATGTCTTCCTTCAGTGTCGCACGATGAGTTAAACATCTGTATTTTTTTTCGTTCACATTTGATCATTGTACTTTGAGGTATTTCTAAATTTGTAGAACAATTGCTTGTGGCTGTATGCATTTCGGAAACTTCTATCGGGGGAGAAGTAAGACTAAGCCCCGTTCTTCGCCGGCTTTCAAGGCTGCAATCACCTTCTTTAAACCTCTTGAACCAAGACTGAGAAGTACGTATTGATATAGCATTTTCCTGAGTTTTACATATCTCTCGAGCAGCTTCAGCTGCTTTATACCCTCTTCTAAAGTAATAAAGCAACATAGACCGAATTTCTATGTTTATTTCAGGCATTTTTTTATTAATAATCCTTAATTAGTTAATTTAATTGATCCTTAAATAATTATCCATACGAACTGGTGCATTAAATCATAGTTATTCGTATTACATAGCAAAGGCAGATAAATACACATCATTTTGAGAAAAAAAAACATAAATGTTTTACTCGCCATGTTATTTAATTTCTCCATCATCTAAAACATTTCCAAAACTTAATAAATAAAACAAATCACAGCAATTGATAAAATATAATTATGCTATTTAGTACATTCAACCAGTTCATAATTAAGTATTTAAAGTTAATAAGTTAAGTATAACCATTGTTATGATTGTCTCATAAAGGCTGAATGGATTCATCAATCAACAGCTAATTTTATGAAGAATAATTTTAAAAACAATATTATTAGCAACACCAGACAGTGATATTATCTTGGTTCCTGTGGTTTGGGAACAGTTAATTAACTTCAGGTCACTTTAGAGTTAAAGGTGCTTACAAAGTTGAGTAATTGCAAACTCAAATGATTAATGGCTTTTGCAGGAAAAAGAACGAAGAGAAGTGGGAACAGAAAATTCCCTTCAAGTACATTCAGATTTTTTTTCTACAGCAATAGATCTTTATTTAAATTAAAAAATATAACCACATTTCTATGGGTTGGTGGTAGTAACCAGCATCTTATTAAGATCCATTTAATTGATGTTATGAATTTTCAAAAATTCTTGACATTTGCTGTTCAGAATTTTAGGTTTTTGATGGACCATCTTTCATCAATATTGTTGGTAGGTCAAGCATCAACTCAGATAAAATGGCAACCCATTCATCTAATTGCCCTGCTAAGGTAAATGTACCTATCCTTAAACTTTTAATATATTAGAACTAACCATTAACCAAGGAGTTAAGGGGGGGGGCATTGGAATATCACTACTGTTTTGAGATTCAAAACACTCCATCACAGGTTCTAATCATACACATACTTTCACATTACATTAAATCAAACTATCGTTCAAGAGGATTTTTAAATCCTCTTACCAAAATTTTCATGTATTTTCCTTTCAGTCCTTAAAGGTGCATTCAAAATGATGGCTTTGAAAAAAAAAAAAAAAAATTGTTTCAGGTATTCATGCATGGTTGACAAGCAATGCAGGAAGTTTCATAGATGGCAAACTAGCACAGGTCAACTAGTAACTCAGCTTCATCAACTCTGGTGACAATCTCGGCCTGCCTTGTAATTTCATGAGGTGTTGGTTGCCCACAGATTTTTTTTGAAATTTTATGTAATATTGGTGCCCATTAACTTATGGCAATTTCTCTTTATGAGTATTTCTCATTATGAGTAAATAAACAGCATATGGAGGCAGGGATCTTCTCCCGGTTTTTTTTTAAATATTTATTAAAGGCTATCCCTTGGTTCTGACATCAATTCCTCAAAATAATTTCACCTTGTTTATAATTGTACTAGAGAATAAAACTGAATAGGGATAGAAATTTATATCATTGTTGGCAATGGAATGTAATGACACATACCAATTTTAGGCATTATAAAGTATGGATGAAGGTGGAGCTAATTGACTATGCTTTTCAGCTAAAAGTACAATACTCTGTAAACAAATAATATCAGCTAGCAAGTTGTTTATTTTAAAGGCAGCACTTGATCATACTAGTCATGATGTGGAATATGGAGGACTGAAGCAGTTCAGAATTATTCTTGAGAGGTAGGGAACTACACTTTAAGTCCATCCAGCCTTGTTGGAATATTAAACAAATAGTTTGTGCATGTGTTAGGCTATAGATGACACCACTCTATGCATTTTGAGTCCCTACTTAAGCAGGGGGTGCCCTCAAATGATAGAAATAGGGCATACCATAATTAGACAGCCTACAGATTTAAGAAATATGTACTTTTACATATAGTTTAATGCGAAAATAAACTATGCAGTTGAGAAACATAAGCAAATTTTCATTACTTTTAGTTGAATAATTAATTCTCAGGTCAACTGTACAGCCAGGGGAAATGTGATAAAGAGTATAACCTACTACAATCATAAAGTCAAAGTCTAAATGCCCGAGCGTGAGTTCCTCCAGCGGTCACATGACAATTCATAAACCATGGAGCTAGGAAAAAACTGAAAGGAAAGCCAAGTAATTCCCGCTGTCGGCCATCTTTCCTCGTTAAAAATTCAAAACCCACCCTATATTTAATTACAATATTACACATATAAATTAATTATTACCAATAATAATACACACACATTAATAAATACTATTATTGCATATATTAGTTTAAACCAAGTTTCAAGTTAATTAAAATAGACATCACTTTAAGGTTTTTTTGAATGAACCAACAAACGGAGAAAACTATGTAAAAAATATATATAACCGGGGAAAATACAATAAACAATAAAAAGTGTATAAAATAATTATTTTAAGTTGGTTAATTTATTTTTAATATTTTAGGACCTGCAAATTATGGTTTAAGTCAATATTATAGAACTAGTTAAGCTTAATCTTAAAAAAAAAATTCAGAATCATAATTTGAGATGAAATAGTTTGATAACCTAAGGAATGTTTCTTCCCTTAGAAAATCGTACTAGATTCGATTCTATTTTAAGCCTTTTTAGAAAAAAATAAAGAATAAAAAATTATTCCTTAGGTTATCACTCTTAAAATACGTGAAACTAGCTCTTAAACGGATTCTTATTTCTCTTTTGGAAAAAAACATTCCTTAGATTATCAATGTCAAGATGCGAGAAAACGCTGCCAATTGAATTCTATCATTTTAAGAAAAAACATCCCTTCAGGTTATCAACATCGAAATGTGTGAAAATCGTTTTAACATAGATTCTATCTTTCAATCCTGTCGGGTCGTCACGAGGGGTTGCCTAGTTACCCCTAGAAGTGAGGGTTGATTAGGCTATGACCTGGAAAATTGCTTCATGACGGGTCTTACTACTGTACTGTCTGACTCCATATTTGATAGGCATGTGCCCCGACAATGCACTTTGTTCAGGAGATGAGGTATAGGGTAGGTAATGTAGGTAGTTTATGTGTTCTAGGAATGACCACGAATTCACACTCGGTATCTGAGGGTAGGCGAAAATCGTCCGGATCCCAAAGGCGAGTGTGAACCGAAGAGAGGCAGACTGAATTGCTACGGCAACCATCGTCCGCAAGGGAGAGGTCTCTCCCAAGGAGGTGCTAGTTTTAGCGAGACGAAGGCAAAGAATCCAACTAGGAGAATGTGGGGGCCTGACGAGGCCTGACTAAAACATAGCGAGGTTAGGAAGAAAGATGTAGAGGTTTTCATAAATAAGAAGGCCAAATCTTGAAACATCTGTCCAGCTGCAGGTCAACCAGTCAGAGAGAGCCGTAGTTAGAATGATTTACAGGCCAAAACGAGGCCCTATTTATAGCTGCCAGTAACCAATGATCTGGGGTGTTATTCTGACCAACCACACCGCAGGGTTGCGGTGACGCTTGTTTGTTCTTGGCTGGGACCCACCCTAGCCTGGGTCGCTACCTGCCTCTCCCTTCAAGGCCCTCTGACTAGTTTTTTGCAGCTGTGTCTTTTATTGTTCACAATATTAACAATGATATGATTTATGGTTTGGTAATGTTATTTACATTTGTTTAAATTAATTTACAACATATTATAACCAATTTACAATATATATACAATAGAGTATAGGGTGATTTATCTTATGTAGTTAGCGGCCGCTACAAATCCTTCTGAAAAAAACATCTTATGTTATCAATTTGGAAAAATGCAGATGGTTTAATACAGGGACGTGCCCAAAATAAACCGAACTATTTTAGCACAAAGTAATTTATTTATTGTTTTTACAAAAAAAACTTTAATCTCCTTCAAAGTACTCTCCATTGGAGTCAATATACTTGTCCAATCTTTTATTCCACTCTTCGAAACATTTTTTAAACTCCTCCTTCATGATGTCAGACAGTGCCTCTCTTGTTTTTGTTTTTACTTCTTCAAGTCCACAAAATGCTTTTCTTTCACCTCCCTTTTCATTCAGGGGAATATAAAGAAGTCGTAGGGAGCCATATCGGGTGAATAGGGAGGTTGGGGCACAGTGGTCACACCATGTTTCGTCAAAACTCGGCCCACATATAGGGCTGTGTTAGCATTGCAGCTACCCTTCTCATCACTAAATCTTCACTTAAAATTCACTGTACTGAACTCCAAGTCACTCTAGATTTCCAGATTTGGTCCACCGTCAATCAGCCAGGACGATTCGGACCGCCAAAGGATGTTCAGAGTGAGGTTGCTCAATGATTGACATTTCCCCCCTTTTAAAACAGGAAAACCACTAAAACTCTTTAATTTTCCACATCATCAGCATCTTCCATGCAGGCCACTTTTAGCATTTTAAGAGTTTATGTGCCCGTTTTCCTGAATAGGAAGCAAAACTTCACGGCCGCGCGCTGTTCACAAACATTTCATGGTTATTGGTTCATGGCTGTTCATTTCATCACAAAAATGAAATGTGAGAAAAACTGTCGCTAATAAAATGACTCAAGCAGAACGAAACCTTCTCTAGTGACGGCAGTTGGCATACTGACATTGCTTTACATATGGACCAGGTGAAACTCGGTACTACAAAAACTCTGCTACATACTTTAGTTGGCTTTCTTTTGAGCATGCACTGATAACGAACTGTTAAACCTATTAAAAAACCCTACTCAAACATCAAAGCGATGTTAAAATTTTTTGATGATTTAGGCAGTTTTGTTTGCCACTAGAAAAATGCACTACTTCACCTTGACCATTTCTATTTAGTCACAGAAGAATAAAAAGCGGCTTATTTTTATTATTAAATTATAAGTTGCATCCATAAGTAGTGATTCCGGGAAAAATTAAAATGTCTTTTCTATTATTTTAGTTTGGACAAATATTCCTTCTTTCGTGTTCCCGTTTACTAATACCTCCACATGTGCATTGCATGCACTCTTTTATGGCAATGCCATGCCAATGCTAATGCCAATAGTGATCCTTTCAGTCGTTATCCCCACTTTCACTGTTTTTTTTCTTCATATAAACAATTTTAATTCTGTCCCTGGAGTAGTGTATTTTACATGGAAAACCGCAGTTGTGATTACCTAATTAAGAAATAGTTTTCTCTATTTTTTCTTTGAAATATATAAAAAAAAAAATTGGGCTCACCTTATCATTATTTTACTTAATTTTTTTTCTTTTAAACGAAATCATTTTTCTCATCGCTGATATTGAAAATAGAATTCGTCGGGGATTTGATGATATGTCCGGCCGGCTATCCCTTGGATTGGGCTCCACCTTTAGAGGACGTCATGAGCAGCGATATAGTCTCTAGATACCCTTAAAAATTATTTTAATATCAAGAACATACATCGTTTGTAGTATCCTTTAATATGAAAAATGGTTATTATAGTAACCCGACGCTGCCAAATCCAACTATTATATGATATATACATTGTATGTACTATTTCTAATTGAATAATACGGAGCTTTATTTACGATGAAAGCAATTTTGAATTATAGTGTGCCGTCTGCCTCTTGAAAATCATAGTTTCATTTATTCCTAATGATCCAGACACCCGGAGAGAGTGCTATGAGATGATAAACATTCACACTAATTATCGTCGTGTAATACCTAACTCCTACTAGTTTTCAGATTTATTTACGCCTTCGGGCTACCAAGGCGGGAGACCTTAAGCTGACTGGTCCCATCTTAACCGGAGAAGACCAGTATTAAACCACTATTCTGCTTCTCACAAGGCAGTAATTTTGCATTTGATAACATTCAATAAATTGGGTGAGGTCATTGTAGCTCAAGAAACTTTTTCATTCCATTTCACCACAAAAAATAATTTAAAAAAAGGAACAAATTCAAAGAAGTTAGTAAAGACGCGGACAGTCATGACACTATCTCCAGGGATAAAAAGAAATAAAGTTCGATGGTAGTATTTCTACTGGAACACAAGGAATCTATGATTAGACAAATGGACATTTCTAAATATTTTACTCTATGATAAGAGACTCTCTTCGGACCTCCTTGACTTTTCTAGACTTCTGTCAATGAGGTAGTAGGCTATGTAAAAAAGGTTATAAACAATTAATGACAATTTAAAAAAACACTTTTAAATTATGACTTGAGGTGATCACGATCAAGAAAAGACTATGAGAAATACTAGTGGCAGATTTTTAATTTGGTTAATATTCATTTTTTTTATTTTAACAATATTCGCTATTTATTTCGCTCACATATTGGATGTAGAACAGGAAGCATTAGTTAAGGAACACAATAGGTAACAATTTATGCATTTTTATTATTTATTTAATCATTAGGTAGTACAGCTATACTAACACTTAATGTAATTTTAAGATCAAGTTTATCTAATCCTCATTTTGCCGGATTGATATTAGCTAGAGGTGGTAGTAAAGGGATACCTTATAAAAACTTAGCGAAACTAAAAAATGTTACTTTGCTGACAAGAGCATTACAAACCATGACAATGTTTGGAAGTAAGTTGCCTGCCCACATCTGTATTTGTATTTTTGTGTATTTAAAAAAAATAAAGTCCATATTTTATAGAATTTGATTCGGTCTGGGTATCTACTGAAGATGTTATGATCGCAAATGAAGCTAAAAAGAGCAGTGCTCTTATTCATTGGAGATCTTTTTATACAGCCACTGATTCTGCACCTTCAGTATTGGCAGTCAAAGAATTCTTAGACAAGCATACAGGTACACCTTTTTCTGTTGTATCCATTATCTATAGTTTTATGCAGCTAGTGTTATCAGACCTAGAATTAGAAATTCTATACATCCATTTGAAATCCCTAACATCTCATGCAAAAAAATTTCACTGATGAAGTATTAACTCAAGAACATATATATATGTTTCACAAAGTAAAGTTCAGCTCAGGTCAAGCTTGCAGAGTACTTAAATTAGTATCTCCCTTCTCTCTCTTGTAGGCAGGGTAATGTGAACCGCCCCTCTAATTCTAAATCGGTCACACTTTTTCTCTTGAATAGTTGGAATCTGCAGTTTATACACTGATAAATATAATAAAATTAGATACCACAGTACGTAATGCTAAGTGTTGATATGTACCTAGTTAAAGTATTAATTTTATTTGTTATAATTATTTAAACTTATCAATGCAATAATGATTATTATAATTATTATGCTTTAAATACTACTTTCTTGTTAAGATTACTCCATAATGACCACATCGCAGGGGAAGATTAAAAAGGAAGTTTATAATGTCTATCAAAACCACAATGTTAAACAACATGTGTTAATGGGGAAATGACCATATTCATATTTTTGTGGTCTTCCGGCTTGATTTCTTCAGCTTTGGGGTTTGTTCACTGCATATGCTCCAGTCCGCTGGTCTCCAGCTCCCATCAACTAATATCTGAGTTTGAATCCAACCACCTCCAGATCTTCTACCAGTACGAACATGACTGCAACTGCTTGCCAAGATGAGAATATGACGTCTAAAGAAAGCAATAGGATGTGAACAGAACTCGGATTTAGGGATAAGTCAAGCGATTATGCTAGATTTCTACATTAGGTCTGACCTCTTTGCAGTTGAAAGAGTAACTAGCTCATAGCCTTTTAAATACTCTAAATGACAATTTTTATCTGTGAAAAACAAGAAATAAGTCGCATAAAAAACTTACATTATTCAAAGCCTTACACGTTCTTAATTTTTGTCTTTTCCACTTTGATGTTGACGAAGAATCAAAATTCCATACCCGGGGAAATGCCCAGACAATTGGAGTATTTCTCCAGTATAAAACAATTGCTTATCCTTACATGTAGAACTATAGAAAGTTAAATAAAATTCAGGATATTCAAAAATCTAAACCCTCAGTCTGCTTTCAGATATACACTGTGCCACTCTCTTCTTATATGTGTTACGCTTCATTCTTACCCAATGTTTCTACCTCTATTTGTACTTGCAACCTCTAGGCAATGGCTAATCTCTACAGAAGTACTAGTAAACATTTTGCATGTTAGCTATAATAATGTCATAACTCAAAAATCCTAACTTTTCAGTATGAGAAAAAACAAGGTATGATGATTAAGCACTCAATTGACTTCTGCAATAGCAACACTTCTGCTTTTTAATGAAAAAGTTTGGTACTACAGAAATGAATATAAATAATATAAATTCAAACATTGCCAGTCCAAATGTATTAATTCAAAAATGCATTTTTTTTTTTACGTTATTTAGCCAATTTGCAATTTGATTTGTTAATAATGTTAAAAAAAATTCCTGTCATTTTTAAGTATACTTTCACAATACCAACATGAATTTTGATAGGATAGTGATTTACTTTAGATAATTTAGTGATTTATAAGTTGTGAATAATATTTTCCAACCTCCGTGAAATATTATTCAGAGATACAAATAACACTTGAGCAGAAGACCCCCTAAGTAAAAATCTACTTAATTGCCAAATACTACATTCCTAATAAAAAACAATCTAAAATAAAACAAAGATACATGTATTATATAAATATTTTAAATCATTAGTGCTTGTGTAAACTTAATTTTTCATATTGCAGAAGTGACAAGGGTTGGTTTAATTCAGTGTACATCACCATTTTTGAGAGTTGAACACCTTGAAGAAGCTTACAAGATGAGCAGATGTGGTTTGAATTCTGTGTTTTCGGTAACTAGACAGCATAAATTGAGATGGGGATACAATTCTTGTAAGGTACTTTACAGTAATGGTTACATTATAGATTGGATGCTGTTTTGTATAAATTTTAAATATCACTTTTGCAGCTGGACAACTCCAGCCAGAAAATTTTGATCTCTTTCACAGACCTAGAAGACAAGACTGGGATGGAGAACTAATTGAAAATGGAATGTTTTACTTCACCGATGCTTCTCTTGTGAAAAATTTAATGATTTTGCAAGGAGGAAAGTAAGGGGAAAAATTGGAATAGAACATTTTACCCTATCTTGTTTAACACGTTGCCGCACACTTTTAATTTGAAGATCGTGCTCAGAAACACATTTTTTTTTTTTCAATTTTTTATGACTGCTGACTGAAAGTTGTATGTTTGGAAGTGAAAATTATCAAATTTGGCCACAGTTTTTCCAAAAAAACTGTCGACTTCTATAACCGTCATTTGCTTATCATGTCATTTTTTCTCTTCCCAGAGCAAATGACGGCTATGACCGTCATGACGACTATACCGTATTTGCTTTACTAATTCAAAATGATTCCTATGAATAAAAGAGAGTAAATAGGTGTATACTTAACACAAGAAAATCAGTTTGAAACAAAATTATCATTTGTAATTTATTTTGCTTATAAATTGTAAAAATGAAATAAAAATTAATTCAGGAAACAAATTACATACATACAACAAAGCATTATAAATTATAGGATTCGAATCATTCTGGGCACAATGGTGGTTTATGCGGACAAGTTTTATATCTATATGACGTTTCTTTTCTAATTTGGTTGGTTGAACATTGTCTGCAACGTAAAAAGTAAGTTTTACGCTGAAAATCAACAGGTGGAGGTATCTTTTCCAAGAAATGTTGTTGTTTATAATTTGTGGATGTGAGTGGTAATGAATTTATTTGTTTCGGTCGACCACGCGTAGATGTTAATGCCGCTAAATTCTTTCCAGAAATCTCAGTATTAGGTAGTGCGATCAGTGATTGTATTAGCAAATCTCTAAACTGTAGGAATGTCGTTGATTTATGAAACTGTCGATAGATAAAGTAGGAATTCCAAACGCATAGGTCTAAAAGATGAAAAAGAAGTTTTTTATACCATCTTATGGATTTTCGTGGTGACGAATAATAGGAAATCATTTGATTACATCTGTCAACTCCTGACATATTCAAATTGTATTCAGCTATATCATTTGGTTTATTCTTTTTTTGTCCAAATTTGTTAGTAACTTCCACCATTTTCGGATGATGATTTATTGTTATGGACAAAACGTCCTGTTTATCTCGCCATTTCGATACATAAATTTGACCTCGTCTACGCCATATATGTTCGCCCCTTTTTAACTTTTTTGATGTTACTTCTTTCGGATTACCCTTTCTGTTAGAATGAAGCGTTCTGGTTGTGTGTGTTTTAAGTTTTAGCAGCTCTTTTGACAGCTCGATACTGTTGTAAAAATTGTCCATAAAGAGATGATGTCTTTTACTCAAATATGGCTGCATTAACCGTAAAACAAGACTACTTGTTTTTGATGTTTCCTGTATGTTGTCTGATTTTCCTTGATAAATTTCAACATTTAGAACATATCCGTCCGGCGTATTAAGTTCAAATAGTTTTATGCCATACCTGGCTTTTACCCTTTTATAGATTGTCGGAAACTTAGCCGACCTCGAAACAACAAAAGGGATTCATCCAATGAAAGTGCTTTTGACGGTGAATATGCTGCTTGAAAATTAATGAGAATTGGCTGGTGTATGGGGTAAATTTTGCTTGATTTTTGGGTACTGCTGTCAAAATGTCCAGTATAACGTCCATTGATGCATCGTAGTAGCTGTTCAAACCGGCGACCCGTCATAGTGTACGCAAATATTGGTGAATAGTAAAGAGGATTATCAGTAAACAAGTGTCGATTTATTTTATTGATTAAAATGTGCCTACATATCGCCAAAGATCGGACGGCTATAGCCGTCATTTGCGGCAACGTGTTGACAGTAAACTAAATATTTTTAGTATAGTAAATATACTGTTGGTAGAAAAATGGTTTTATTATGCTATATCAGAAGAAAACATAATGAAAAAGTTCGTCCAAAGTTCATACCTGCATTTGTATATCCTATTTTTATATTAAATGTATAACCATATACATTAACCCTCATCAATGAAATCGTTAGTAATTACATTTATACAAAACCAAAATATTTTCCCATTTGTTTTGAAAAATAATAAAATGAAAACATCAAAAGTAATAATTTAAATTAAGTCATGAGTGGATTATTTATCAGCTTTGGTTGATGAAAACTGTAACATCTTCCTTTCAACCTAAACTGATATCTTAAAAAATATTCCACTCATATCTAAATTTATGGTTAACTATGATCTCTCAATTGAAAAGTTAAGTGCTCTAGGCAAAAGAGTTCAGTTGGTATTTGCCTAACATATGACAAGATACAAACAGTGAACCAAGCTCTTTCCAAATAAGATTGTTGGAAATCTGTCCTTGTTAATTTAATTTTACCAAGGTGTCTTTGAGTTCTGGACTCAGTGATATTCAATAAAAGCGATCAGTCCTTAGGATATAATATATTGTGATGAACAAAATTATAACTCTGTTGAACTTAATGTTCATATTAAAAATAAACATTTAATAACAAATGAAATTACTTAATAAATAAAATCCAAAATATTGCTGTTATATCTGCTTAATATCTCAAAATAATTAGAACTTTAAATATTTCCATAGATTATATCTGTAGCCCCAGTGAATTAGTGTTGGTCCCATTTTCTTGCTTTTCAGGGCATGACTTTTAAAGCTTGAACATTTATCTTAATTCGGGTTTTGTGATAAAGTGTTGACATTTTTACAAAAAATACTTAAATGGCGGTATGTACTTACCACTATCAAGCCAGTTTAATTGCTTTAATCAGTAATCAGCTATTAGAGTTGACCAATTGTTCACTTACAGTTTGCTAGGCTAAAAATGCACATCAGAATAACTTTGTTTCAAACCACCCCCTTGCTTTGCTACTTATACACTATGAAGTCACTACCCTGGCTTCCCTTAGGCCATTTTATCATATTTTAGAAAAAAATATACTTAACAGCTTCTTCACTGGAGTCACAGATATGTAACATAAATATTGCTAATATAATTTTAAGTGAATGTTTTAAATATATATATATATTAAACTAGCTTAACAAATTTCTGGTTTTCAGATTGGGGGTAGTGGAAATACCTGTAAACCAAAGTCTTGAAATTGACACTACCACTGATTTAGATGTTGCTGAGACCTATATGAGTTTTTTTGATGATACATAAATTTATTGGTTCTTACTTTAAGGTAATACTTTTTGTTCCAGGCATTATTCACTGTTACTGGTTCTGATCAGTAATACCTAATTTAAGCAATAATTTAAGGTTCGAATTATTTGAGCTTGGTGCTTCAAAAATGTTAAGCTTGCTCACCTGAAAGTTAAAATGGTGTTCTTATGCAATTTTATTCTTTACCACTCATTACCAATGGAGAAGTAAAGAAGAATGTATGTATCGGGAGTAAAAAGAAAAAATGATAGTCCGTGATAAGAAAAGGAAAAAGGAAGGAGAGTAGATAAAAGCTACAATTAATGATATTCATGTAGGCCACAAGAACTATAGGAATCAATTTATTTAGATAAAATTCATTCTGTTGGAAAATGGTTATTACATTTATCTGTCTTTCAAAGCCTAAAAATAAGTAAATCACACATTTACAAAAAGGATGAAAAAATTAAAAAGATTTTATTTTTCAGGAGATTCAAAATACAAATATTTTATTTCAAATTACTTATTTATTGCGATGTGGGGCATAAAGTGACTCAATTTTTTTTTTAACCTAAATTGTTGCTATAAGATCCCGTAGGTTCCAATTTCCCCTTGGGAATCACCTGAACTTCGAGTATCACCTTGTCTGAATAGACTGACAAATCTTACATGTAGTATGGCTTCTTATATTTTATCTCTAGAGAAGAAGCCATATGAAAACAAAAGATGTATCGGGTTATTCTGTCAAGGATAAGATGAGATACCACTGGGTCATTTCACTTATTTAAGTAGTTAAAATACATCATTTATTGCAATTAAATAAAAATTAATTACCATAATCAAACAAATTTGGATTGAGCAACTGAATAAAATCAACAAATAATTTAATCAATCTTTCAAAACTGTAGCCACAGTTACATATTTATCGACCAGTGGATTATACTAATCTTGTAGAGAGCCACCCTGATACCATCTTCCTCCCCTTTGTTGTCAAACCGTCAAGTTTTCTACTCTTAATAGAGGCTGAAGTGGACAGCATAATTATAGCTTCTTATTAGAATTCATTGTTCCTGGATATGCATTTGTTTTGAGGCAATTTTGAATAATCAACATTTTTACATACTAACAACATTCCACTTGAAATTCCACATTGTGGACCATCTAATTTTATCAGGTTTTAAGGCATCTATGAAATATACTCAACCAATAAAAACAAGAAGTGTCACTTTTCAATTTAATATAAATTCGTCACTGTTGTATGTGTCTGATACCAAGGATAGGACTTGTGTCCATATAGTTAGACAATTTTTTGAATAATGCTGCTGATGCTAAAGATAATTCTAAGAAATTTCTGAGAATAATTGATTACTTTCTATCTCTGATCATTTTACTGTGATGCCTCCTGATAATTGCAACGGTATGCCAAACCACTAGTCAATTTTATTTAATGATGTATAAATCATATTATTGATCATTATAACTAGTATTTTCCTCAGGGGTTTGTATCTGGATAATATTTGTGTATCATTTTATAAATCTAATATTAATTTTATATTTGGCAAGTTCACATTTTGGTGCCACAAGGCTGTTAATGTTATCTCTTATTACTCTAAACATGAATTGTGGTATTTATTAATAGTGATACAGTGGTGAAAATCAATCATAAATTCAAGTGCCAGTTCTCTATTTAATATTATTTTCTATCAAAACATAAAAAAGATAAATCCTTTTATTTGATTAAATTGTATTGAAAATGTATACTAATTTGATGATTGTTGAGGCTTTTGTGTTAATTCTGATTTCATTTCAATATTCACATATGATAACATGAATACATTAATTTTCACTTAATAAAACATTGTTGATGGTATTTAAGGAATTAGGAAAAAAAAAAAAATTACTATTGACAATAATAATGAAACAATTTGATATATTTGTTATACATACAAAATGATTTTTTTGGTATAGTTGGCTATAAGGCTTGATTATGAGATTAAAAAAAGAAAATGTTTATTAAAGCTCATGGTTTAATAATCGGACTTCTGCTGAATGTATCATATATAAGTTAATGGTATATAGTTCAAAATGAATTATATGAATTGAACACAAGTTAATTCTCCACCATAAAAGTGTTTCTTCTAATCAAAATTTCATTTAGCTAAAGTGTTATTGGTTTAATCAAATTCCTTGGAGGGGAGCTAACACAAAATATCACAACTGTTTTTAACATTGCTGCTGAAGTTCCAGTTGCAGACTTTCTATTTACTCTCCTCCAATTTGTAGCATTTCTCCTATATTAACTATTTTTTCTCGTGGCTTTCCAACTTTTTCTCCCCTCTCCACTTCCTCTTTATCTATTTTCCTCCAACCTTCAAAACTCACCATTCTCACACCTATACACAACAAATTGAAGTTATATACCAAAGATGAAATGCAATTTATGATCTCATGTTATATTTAATGCTTTATTATAATATTTATGATACAGTTTTATTAATTATGTTAACAATATTTAATTTCAATAAATTTTAGAAGACTGATGTATTTACTTGTTTCCCTTTCTTTTCAAAGAAAAATTTTAATCATGCCAAAATAATTAAGAGATTTCCGTTTCTCAAAACGTTTTTGTTCTCGCTGATACAAAATGGTTTAACAGAGTGGGAGTGGTCTCTGGATTCGTATATGTTGTTTGAATGAGTTAGTTAGTGCTAAACTGTAATGGAATGAACAGAATCTTTTATCACGATTTATTATTTTGCAATACAGCAGATAGTAATTTTTATTTTTAACAATATTATACAAAAAACAACTTCCAAAGGAAAGAGTGAGACATTTGTTTAGCAATTTATAATTTAGTAGTAGTTTTTCATTCTCTGTAAAATGAATAATAAAAATTATTTTATGATTTACTTTTACGGTAAGGTAAAAGTAAAATTCTAATTACTCTAAATCCTCCGATAGTAATAAAAAAAAAAAAAAAAAAACCTGTATTAAGTCCTCTCTAAATCATTTCCTTAAAATTGAGAGATAATTTATTTTCTATCCATATATATATTTATTATTTTTTTGAAACTTAGAATAGTGTTCTGAAAAATATTCTGAATTACATTTTATAGACCTAATTAATATTATTATTTTCTCTAACCTAACCATTAAGAACCCCTTACTTTGTCTTAACTCAGCCCACAACATGTGACCATCTTATATAATTATAATCCAGGAACCGACTTACAAGAGAACACACCAACGGGTTGCTAGTCAGTATGGAGCAGAGAACAGCAAACATGCAACTGTTTAGGGCATACATAATCTTATCCACTTCCTGTTTTCTGGATAGCTTTATTGATGTTGTTTGCAGCTAATCAGTACAATTTATAATTATTAGTTGTTTTATGTAATCTTACTTGTGCAATTTTAATAATTATTGTTTTAAGAGAAAAAATAGAGACAGTCGTTATTCGAACCAGGGACCTTTTGACATATTTTCACACACCCTTAACCAACTAGGCTATCAAGTATCACCCATTGCCCTTGAATGTCTAAACAGAAATTAGATGGTCGGGTTCGAATCCCAAATGTTCACTATTTTTAAGATATAATGAATATATGAATCAAAATGTAACAATAAAAGCAATTTTTGTTTTTAATAAATACCTTTATCAATTAATATGTTTCTAATTGATTCATAACCAGGTTTATGTACTTCAGTATTAATTTTTTTCAACTGGATATCTTGAGCCAATAGCCCAGCCTGCTGAAAAGCATTATTCATAGTAGATAGTATTACACCGACTGGTCCAGTGGATATCCAACCACTTCCATAGACACCTGAAATGATTAGTCTATGATAAAACTTGATATTTAAACATTATCATATGGGTTAAGGATATTTACCTAACTGAGATTGGACAGTCCCTGTGTTATTATCAAATGGAATATCTGGATCAATTTGTACACCTCTGTATCCAACACTACTAATGCAAACATTACATGGGATTTCTTCAGTGTTACTAGTTGTTTCAACTATCCCCTTACAAATCAAGAGTACATACAGTTAATGTTAATATTATTTGAACAAACAACTATTATTTTTATTAAATGTATCTTGAAACTGCAATATTATTTATAATACAAATAGAAATAAAACATTAACAGCATAAATCATAATTAATTTATTGAATTGAAGCAAAATGTGTAGATGTCAAACATACTAGCACATGACTAAATCATCTGTGTATATGTAGTTACACATCAAAAAAAATTTTAACTGATGTTAACTATGTAAATTGAAAAATCGCAACTGTTAGGAATATCTGAACTAAATTTATATGTTGTCTTTTGGAGAGACTATAACTAATAAAATCGTCTCCAGTCTATTTAAAACTCATTTTTTGTAACTTTCTGTTCTGTATAGGATATATATATACCTATAAACAGGAGTCATCAATTCATGTTCAAAACATTTTTAGAGGCATGAGATTTTACACTGCTATTCTATTTAATGACTCATTATTTTATTGACAGCGCTAAAAAACCAGCTCCGTGACAAATAATGAAGGGTCAATTATTATTCAATTCCATGCAAATGAAATATAATTTTTCCAATCACACTGAAGGGCTCGTGTCCTGATTAATAATATGTATTGATGGGGCTTTAGTGAATTATTACTAAAAGTGTCAATAAAATTGTTTCTGCGAGAGAAATAGATCACAATTGACTTGAATTTTTGTTGGCCATAAGAGTAGAGCAGGAGTGTTTACAATAATTGCTCTATTCATGAGGAAAGCACCTCACCAGGAAGATTATTTCCATCCCTGTTTTGGTACTGTTTATCATCCCAACCTTCTATAATTTTCCAGATAGTTATCCATCAATTAAGGGTGGTCTGACTTATTCCTAAATGAAATGACCCATGCTAGATAGAAGCCCTTTGTTGCATGCAACCCCTCTCCAACTGCAGTTCTTTTTTGCCCGCACTGAATTTAAATAACATACACAAGTAAGAACTATTCCTAAAAAAGCTAAATAAATACTAAATAGGTTGATCTAAACAAACAAATGAAATATTTTTATATTTATTAAATAATAAATATATTATGAGTTACTTGTCAATTATTTTATTTGTAGCAATAAGTTATTACCTTCAAATTATCTTTAATTGCATTCACATTGAACTTAACACCCCTGAAAGAATCCTCAAATACAATTTCTTGAGGCTTAAGCCAAAATAATGGACAGAATGATCTATCACCTTCTTGTTCACATTGGGATGTCTTCAGTAACAGTTCTGTTAAACGTTTCCTGGGCCGAGGTAAATCTACAAAAAAAAGTTGAAAAATATGTTATGTGTCATAAATTCAACATGATTTTCATGTAATTTTAATAATCAACATTACACAATGACTGGAATAATTATAATTCTAAAATATAAGTATTTTAACAAATATTTCTATTTCACAAAAGATAATAAAATTTATATTTTTATTTTAAATGCTTCTTTTTTTGTTAACTATTCCATTCTATTATAATATAATAAGGCACATTCCTATTATCCTGTATCATCTGATAGAGATCAGAAGAAAGTAAAAAGGGAAGAAAAAATAGCTTCTTCCTGGGACAAATCCTGCCAGAATGACAAATCATGGACCTTTTAATTTATCTAGCAAACATACGTATAATATATTACTATAAATAAATTTAATAAAATTTAGATTTATCTTTTAAATGTGTAAATAATTAAAAACAACCTCTACCTGGAAATACAAAAAAAATATATAAATAGAATAATAATGGGAAGCCTACAGTATTGAGGAGAGAACAGAACGGAAGAATTTAGATCTAAATATTGGGAATGAAAGGGGCGGTCAAATATCAATAATAATTAGCAGGCAATACTATGGGTGGGATTGAATGATTTGAATTTAAATAGATTTCATAAGTAAACACCACAACGTAGTATTAAAAATGGGGAAGATGAGGGAGAAAGTAAGGAGTCCGTTTTAGGAATGATGGGACTGTTTGAAAGTGGATTTTTTTTTATATTGCCCCCCCCCCATTATGGTGTTTCTTAAGAGTTATTAATGAAACTAAATTAATTAATTTAAATAACAGATAATGTTTTTTGAAATTTAACAAACATATAAGGCATACAATACAGTTGCAGGTAGTGCACAGAAAATAAATAAATATAACATCTAATAAGACTTAAAAGTAAATTACATACTTCACAACATACTAACTAGGTATAGTTTCTTCGAGTCCTGTTAAGTCGGAAGGTTTAATCATTGTACAAACTCCAGGTAACTTAGTCATTTCTCTGAACTCCTTAATTGTAAATGCTACATGAAGAGGGCCTCTTCTTCCAACAAGATAAACTTTTTTAACCTTACTTTTGCTTAGAGCTTCTAATGCATAAGCAGTTATGTCTGTTTTCTACATTACAGAAAGTATTCGAGATAAAATAAATAGGACAACGTAAAAATTTCTATAGCATTTAGGCATTTACCCTTAATATGTCAACAGGCGTCAGTAAAATTCTGGCAACATCCACAGCAACATTTCCTTGACCGATTATTAAGGCTGCTTCACAATCTAAACTGATTTCCATATTCTTGTCTTCTGGCAATCCATTATACCATCCTACAAAACGTCTTGCAGACATAGTTTTGTCTTCTCCTTTAATTCCTAGTTTCTTTTCCTCCCCACAACCATAAGCCTTAGATAAAGAAAAAAAATACATAACTAATAATGCAATTAATTGAATGAAAAGTACAATATGAGGAAAATAAATATACGCATTTCACTAAAAAGCCATGTATAGGTGTAATCTCTAATATTAAACTTACTAATATGATACCATGATATGCATTTTGCAAGTCTCTGAAAACTATGTCTGTCCCCAAACTAATGTTTCCAATAAAACGAAAATTTTTATGAGATGCAGTCTTCGTGAATGAATTAATTACATTCTTCACCTCTGGGTGATCTGGTGCTACCCCATATCGCACCAGACCAAAAGGTACAGGTAACTTTTCATACATATCAATGGCAGCATCAGGCAATACCTAAAAAAAATATAATTTCTCTGATAAGAGCTCATTTTTAAAAAGTTTACAACAGAATGATTAATTTACTATAAATATTCCACATGCTAACTTTTAATAAATGCTGTGCTGCATAAAATCCTGCAGGACCACTTCCAACAATGCATATTTTAGGGGAATTGAGTGAGCTATAGAACTTTTTTGTACTCCTTCCAATCGAAAATAAACTTTTAGAAAGCACCGAGGATAAAGGGTTTACAACAGTTAAGACTTTCATTCTTATTTCCTCAATGAAGAACAATTATGCTTTTAAAGTTTAACATTGTGTAATTCCAATCACATTGAAATGCATATTTTATACAGTGAAACTACCTAAGTTACAGACATCCAACAATCTTCATTTATATAAGAAACCTTATGATTTTGATAACAGTGCTCTGTTGCATTTGAACTAAATTAATGACATGTTGACAAAATTTCAATTTTAAATGAAGCCTCCATCCAGGCTGACAAAAATCCAAAGAGACATAGGATCAAGTGATACTAGGTTGTGAATATTTTCCAGCCTCCACACAAATTTGCGTTCAACCAGCTCCACTGTTGATGCTTATCTAAGCAAATTTTTCAAACGAAAGTCTATTAATTACACCCTATTGTCATATTTTATAAAGTTCATCTTAGAGAACGATTGCTCGCATCGAAATGTTAAACCAAAACGAAGAGCAAAGTCACACATCGGGAACTCTTCGTTTTTTCCAAATCTCCAGATAATAGGCGATTCGTTTCTAGTTATAATCTCAGCATAATTAGATGTAAGAACAACGTTGTTTTGTGGATCAATTAATTCACTTAGAATTTCAGGAGAGAACTGCTGATGTTTCATGTCTTTTATTGAAAAAATGTTGACACAAATACCACAAAAGCATTTTTCTCCATCCAAATCTCATTTTCGATGATTGAAGTTGATACGAAACTTTTATGTTATATTTTTCATAGTCAGGATCTACTTCAGTCTCATCAGCGTGCTCTTGCATGCAAGGAAAATGAGAGAGTTAATTTTCAAACAAATCTGTCGCATAAAGGGTAAAGATGTAACATGGTATATCAAGTATTCGCAAATGATTAGCTTTCCCTTGCAATCGAGTGTTCAACATGTCTAGATGTGCAGTCATGTCACAGAGGTAAGCGAGATCCCGAGCCATTCATCGTTTTAAGAAGTATAGAGATGTGAGGATCTTCTTCATTTTCTTTTAAATAACTTGAAACATCACTGCATAGTTTCTAATACCTTTACATAGACATTCCTATTGAGAGGCAACGAACATCGCAAAGGAGAACTAGTTCTCCTTGTTCCTCTATCTCTTTTTTTTAATATTTCCTGCGATAGATGGCACGATCCCGTATTTCGTTACAGTCGACAATTGGTTTTAGGACGGAGATAATTCCAGTTCTATAGCACAAAGCGCTTCCTGGTGAATGATGCAGTAAATTTTTAAAAAAGGTCTTTTCAAATAGCCGACCGCCCTTGTTTTTACCAACCATGGTAGAAGCCCCATCAGAGGAAACGCTGTTTAATTTTTGCCAGTCCACTTCAATCAACAGTGATTTTTAGCTCTTCAAACACATTTTCTCCTGTAGTCGTTGTTCGTAGTTGACGGAGGCCAAGGAGTTCTTCAGTTGTATCAAAATTCTCGTTGACCCTACGAACGTATGGTAACACAAAGCTGAGCAGATATTTTGTTGATGCGTTTTTCGTCTAAAGCCAAAGAAAAATATTTGCTACTCAAAAGTTTAGAAATCGCCGCCTGGATCATATATACCGAAATATCACAAAAGAGCTGTACCACCCTTTGTCATGAATTTACCCCTTTCCTGTATGTTTACCAAATCACACGCTTGGCACCACTTCATGACCCACTGAGCCGCGGGTTGGTCAACCCTGGTTTAGAGTGAGATCTAAGCCAATATTGAAAAGGTTCAGTTATTTGGAAAAAAACAAAAAACTTTAAACGTCAAAATGATATATATGGGTCTGGATTTGTTTCCTTATCTGGTGTGACAGACAGCTCTTTGCCGAATCTGGGCCTGCACCAATTGGCACCGTTCTTAAACTTACTGCTCTTATCGTTCCTTGTAGCTCCTCAAACATCATTTTCTTGGTGATTTCATACACAGATTCTTGCAACGTGACCCGCCTATCAGAGCCTCCCCAATTTAATTTGAGCTGGTTCATGACATTGCAGAAGCCTTATAGTTCCTGTTTTTGTGGCTTCTCCATCTGTCGCTTTTTCTGGTGGAGCCAAATATATTCCAAAGAATGAAACTAGAATGGTTCTCTTGATTAAAAGGTGTATTCTCACCATCCTAGGTCTTGGCCTATGCATCGGAGCCTTCCTAGATCTTGGCCTATGCATCGGACCCATCCATTTACAAGCAATGGGCAAACAAATGTCAACCTTTACAAAATTTAGAAGTAGCATATACAATTATGTTTAGAACAACTGAAATTAAGGTTGAGAGCTAACACCCTGACCCTTTCTATGCTAGTACCTCTGCAGCCAGTTATGGTGAAAACCCTGTCTCGCCTTATTTCGTGATGAAGTGTTGCACTAGGTTTGTTTTTTGCTGATTAGAAAAAACTGCCACCCTTTTGAAGGTGTATTACTCAACCTTTAGTAGCTCCTCTTCCAACTCATGAATAATTTGTTTTGTTTTCATTTACTGTAAGGCCAAGTTTCTTAGCAGCGTCACTCAGTGAGAACACCTCTCTTAATGATTGGATCTGGCTAATATAAATTTTTTCAACATAACCTAGAAGTTTAAAAAGTCTTTTGGACTGATGCCCAACAACCTGATAGATTATACAAAAGACAGGTAAAAGTGTCTCCCCACCTCACATCATTATCCCCTACATATTCAGAGAGGCCAGGCCGAATGACATTATACATTTGGAACCAATTGTCATTCTAACCAAATGAATAAGCTTAGTGGGAACCATCATGTCACTCAAAGCTTCGCACAACTCTTAATCTTCCCTCACGATCATGTGCTGATCACAAGTCTACAAACAAGTATTGGGTGACCGTTTTGTATCCTACACGTTTCTTAACGATCATTTTCATTGCAAAGATCTGGTCAGTTATGGACCGTCTCCTTTTAAATCCCGCCTACAGATATACCTGGACACATTTTATTGAAATCTAGAATGGTAAATGCAAGTTTTGATGTTTTTTTTTAAACAAAATAAATAATCTGACCTAAAATGATAGAAGGCTATATATACTACTCTATTTTTCAATAAGTTGTTTTATATTTGAAAATAGATTTTCTAATGAAAGGTATATTTTTCAGACATACTTTTTACGTGTTTCCAATAAAGCCTACAGACATTTAATTATAATTAAATAATTTAATATTAGTGAAAATCATGTTGGGGCTGGTTAGAGCCCTGGTTTGTATCACTATTAATCTATTGACTTTTTTTTCAAATCAGACAGGTTTTTATGTTGTTTATGAGTCAATTTAATAAGGGGACTGAAACAGGGAGGTACAGACCTAGACCGAATATGATCTGTAAGCCATCACATATCCTCTGGCCTACTTCAATAATGCAATTTATTGAGATAACAATAAACCCAAAATAACTAAAAGAAAGGTAACATATAATAATTATAGAAGAAATGATTTACAAAATACCACATTTACATATCATACAAATGTATTTTAAATAAAATAAAGTGTTTTCACATAAAGGAACAATGATTACAAATATACAAATAATATCAAACGCTATTATAGACCCGTTTAGGTTTGGTTCCATATATATATATATCCAATGACAAAAAAATATACAATCATTATAACTAACATCAATCATTATTGACACAAAAAAGGAAAATACTAACAATAAAAGTAACAACAATATAGAACAAGGCTCCATGTTTGTTTTTTAACGGAGTTTAAAACATTATTTATAAGTAAGATAATTCATAATTCTTATAACAGTCATAAAAATTCAGTTCTGTTTTTATTTTTATGTAATTAAAAATTAGTTAGTTACCACTAACTTTACAACAAAATGGTCTTTGTTAAAGGCATAATACTGTTAATTTTTGTTGATTGTCTTAATTTATATCTTATATCACTAAAAACATAATAAATGGTAATAATTTTCCCATTATAGGCTTATTATTGGAAGCATATACTTTCTTTAAGGTTAAATTAAATTGTACTCATTAATTTTGTAATACATTCAGTTTAAAGAATATACAATAAATATTTTGTGCAAAAGGAAACAAATGTAAGCTTGAAAAATTTAAGTAACAGCTTTCTTATATTAAAATAAATAATTTACATGGGAAATAGTAATTTATGTATACTTATATATTTATTGACACAGATATTTTATGGAAATTATATCCATTTTATTATATACACAATAAATATTATAAAATATAATTTATGCTTAAAGCTTATTTCACAAACAACCAAGTATTTGAATTGAAGCATCAATGAGTGGTATATTCATAGCTGACGAACAATCCACTAACTGAGGAATGTAATAGTAGGCACAGTTTTAAGATGTACACAAAAGAGGCATAATAAGTTACCTTATACATATACATGTACATATATATATATATATATATATATATATATATATATATATATATACATTATCAAAGTGGACTTGGATACAAAAAAATTAAAGCAAAATTATATTCAGACTTTATGAAAAACTAATTTAAGTTTTTTTATGGGGCTGAGCAATTTGAAGAAAAGTATGACTATTTTTAAAATCTCATTTTTTAAAAAAAAAAGTTACTGTCTAATAATTAAAATAAGGTAACCATAACTTTAAAATTTACTAGTTCAGTGAAAATTAAATTTAATAACACATTTCCACAAGATAAAAAATATGACATTAACCAACTATATAGTAAATATACTAACAAATCTAAACATTTTTCTAATATATATGCTATACAAACAAAATAATGTAGTGATAAAAATAACAAAGCTATAAACCAAACGATATTAAATTAACCATACAAAAATATGGATGAAAATTTATTAAGACCAAATAGAATGTAACAGAGTTTTGAGTTTATGAGAAGATTATGTGTTGTAATATCGGCTTTAGTTGATAAAAGAAATATGCTAGATTTTTATCAAATTTATCAATCGATAGCATTTTGACATACTATGTATGCCTACATCAGGCGGTGTCATGGTTAGAGGATGGCAGTAAGATGTTCACTGCTTGCATAATCTCAGATATACATATATCTCATACTCACACCTGATGAAGACATATATAGTGTGTTGAAATGTCCATTAATAAATTTGATGAAAACCCAACATCTCTCTTTCATCAACCTGAACTGATATTCTAACAAATAATTCACTCATAACAACAGGCCCATCTGCTAGTTTAACTTTTTTGTTCAAGAAAGCCTAAAAAAAATATTAATTTATTAAAAGTTAAACCTTATTAAATATACTTTATTTCCACATTCCTGAGACTTTAAATACTACAGTGTTATGAAAAATCACAAAGGTGTTTTACCCAATGAATGTATTACCAACTATCGCTGGTAATATTTATAGTATATTTTTATGTTACTTATAGAATCAGGAAATTAAACAATCTCTTGAACGAAAAAAGTTGAAAGAAAAAGTGACTTATAACATTTTGCTATCGGACCAATGATTTATTTGCATCATATGACTTCATTTGTAAAATATGATGTGTTATTCGTAAAAATAATTATCTTATCTTATTTGAATGCAAGTGGTAACAAGATGTCAAATAAACTAAAATTAGAAAAAATGAATAAAAACAAACTCAGTTTTATAAATGATAGAAAATTTGGTGAATTGATTACCAATTATAAACACCCAACCATAATATTAGCAGAATTATGAAAACATACACAGTTGTAATAAAGATAGAGTAATAAAACTTGAAAATAAATCAATTTGTTAATTTAATAAAAATATGAAGGAGAACAGCCCATAAAACTAACTAAAAATGCTATGACATTTTAACAACATCAAGTAAAAAGGTGATCGAATGACTGAAGATAAAAGTAATCTGTTTAGAAACAAAGGGTTGCGATTGACACAGTTTTTAGAAAAGTTAGTAAAGGTCATTTGGTTTTTATCTTTTTTGTTCCGGTGCTTCTCACAATGCCCAAGAAGGAATTATACTATAATATATAATTGTAATATTAATAAAGGAATTATATGATTAATCAGCACTTAATAAAAGGCGTGTGATCATGCATACAATTAACATAATTATGGGAAGACAAAGGAGCTGACATTTTCTTCACCAGCCCGCAGTAAAGATAGTGATGTAAATTCAAGGGGGAGAAGTAACGAGGTTATTATTAAAATTAAATTTAATAACTTAAACTACTTTGCTTATAACCCCTTCAAATAAAGTGAAAAAGAATTATTGTTGGCCTATAGATGTGTATAAGATGCTTTGATCAAACAGTGAAAATATATTTTGTTAAGCATTTAAACTTACTCTATTAGCTAAAGCTTCTCGAATAACCACAATTATAGCAATGTTATTTTTAATTTCCATTACAAAAAATTTCATTTAATACTGTAATTTGTTCAACTGTTATTTAAAGCAATAGAAAATAACTAACTAGTCAGCTAACTTATATCAAAAGTATGATTTATAATTTTTTTATTTTTTCATTCAAAACTTGTATTTTTGTATGGACTAACTAAAATCATAAGTTCAATGTATCGTAAGTTATAAATAAAAAATAAATTATTATATCAAACCTAAGTGTAAAATAAAAACAGAAATTAAAATCTAATTCAAGGATTTCTTAACAAGGGAAAATACTTCACTCGTTAGTTCACTAAACTTTCTTCTTTATGAGATCACAGGTAAATATTTTTTCTTACTAATTTTTTTATTGAAAAAAATATATACAAATAATAATATATAAGTTCTTCAAAGGTACAAAATGATTTCCATTGGGAATAATAATTATAAGAAATAAATAATTTTTTAAATATAATAAACCTATGGAAGTTAAGCTAAGGTACTAAAGAGCATTTCAAGTGAACATGGTGTGTAAGTAAATGGAATGTTAAAAGATACAAATCAAATAATCCTATTATTCAATGCAAGCAATAGTACATTCAATATTATTAAATTTAATGTAAAAAGTCGATAAAAAAAATCTACATAAGCGTACTTATCAATATGAGATGAATTCAAACTATACTCAAATTGAGTTTGAATCATTTTTTGGTAACTAGAAAAAGCTCTACATTTTTTATTTATATTTATGATTATATGCTCAAAAAAAAATTCAATTCAATATATTACTAAAAAGAGAGTTGAATGTTATAGTGTAGCTGAAGTATCTTTGGAATCAGTTATTATAGAAACATTAAGCTTAGAGTAAGAAGTAACCCTTGACTAGACATTGTTGAAAAGATGAACGTCAAGTTTAAGTGTCACTTCACCGGAACGAACTTCGTGAAGTTTCAATACTTTTGTGATCGGTCCATGGCCTTGGCTTTGAATTGAGCTCAAAATTTCAGAAACACAAAGTTCTGTACGACCAAGGAATTCTGAAAGTTACACCAGATTTAAGTATTAATAATAACAGAAATAGAAATTGATTTGAATACTAATAGATAAAAAATTAGTTCTTACCATCAGGCGAGAAATTTCCTTTATCCTTAACAGTCAAACAGAGGACATCTTCTTGCAAATCCTTCACAAGGAATTGCATAGATGTGTTCCATTTTGGATCGGAACCATTTGGCGTTGGAATCGGAGGCGTTCGACTCTCTTGACTGCCCATACTGACTTCACAGAACACTTCACGATGAACTATTCCATACCAAAATTAATCAAAACACTTTCAATTTAGGATAAAATATACATATTCATGCAATATATCATTTTTAAATGAGATTATAGTAAGATAAGGTCTAATTTGTGATCAATAATAATGGAAAAACAAAATAAATGTCTCAATTTTTTTTTAAATTTGTAGAATTTTGAAATTTTTAACTAGATATCGTTATTACATAAAATTAATCAGAAGCATAAAAGTCTACCAAAAGTAATTTAATGCATAAATAAAAAAGGAGTTTAAACGACAATTAATGACTTACTCTCCTTATAGAATATTTTTTCTAAAATAACTAATACTTATGAATGTAAATGTTTAATGCAGCAAGATGGGTATGAATTAATAAATTATTAGAAAAAAAAGTTCGAAAACACATTTTCCAAATTGTCACCATCATAAGAAAACCTCTCAACTCCAAAATTGAAAATTTTATAGGGGACACAAAAGTCTGTTTTACTTCTATTTTCAAGTTTAAATACTGCCAATTTATCTTCCTATATCGCTTTTTTTTTTTTTTTATATTACTAAACAAGTATTATTACACTTTGCCAATAGATGACATCAAAATATGGAGTTACAATGTTATCTAATGACAATGATGAAATGGTTGCTACCAATTATATTAAAAAACTAATAGCTATAACCATTCAAGAACTAGCATTTCAATATAACTACTAATGCAAGACATTTCACTACTTTAAATGCCAAGACCAAAGCAACATGCAAATGCTGATTAGTCATAACAAACTATATTCAAAGTTATTTATTAGAAACATGCAAATTCAAAACAAATGGAAGATATCTTTCTTTACTTTTAATTACGCTCTCAGTCAAAGAATTGTATGAACTTTTAATTTACATTTAACATACATTTAGTACAGTTTTTTAGTAAAAAAATTTAGATACATTTAGTGTATCATACTTTTCAACAAATTTCTTTTATTATTAATAAGTTAAAATTGAGCTAAAGTGAAATAGATAACAATTGTACCACCTTTGGATGATCAAATTTTCAGAAAAATTGCAATTCCTTACTGTTACAAAAAAGTCTGAGCAACATAAAAAAGACCGTATTAATCAAAATTAAATAAATACGCTATCCACCAAAACATTTGAACCCATGACATTCTTATCAAACAAATTATTTAGTTTTATTATCATTAATAAGAATTATGTGTAAGACAGGGGTGTAGAGCAGGTTTATGGTACCTCTCTATCAAGTGGAAGTGCCTTTACTTTGGTCAATGGCTTTCCTCCATTTAAAATCTATCAGTATAGGATCCTTTACCAGGTACTCCACTATCCAATTTGTAAATTAAAGAAAATTGCTATAAGCTCTATAAGGCTTTTCTTCTTCAGATTTGCAGGTAACAGTAACTGTTATTATTTAAATACGATTCAGTAAAGAGTTTTAATAGGACACATTAAGATTTCAGAAATCTAATCAGTAATATACACTGATTTCATAGGTCCAAAATTGCTAATAACTATGTGCTCTAAGTATTAAGTCAGCAGTAGTCATATGAAATCAAATATAAAAACGTGAAAAGTAATAAAATGGCTTTATATTGGATGGTATTGTTTGTACTGCCTATAGAATCGGAGACTTTGTATGACTGGACTAGATCATAAAAAAAATCTGGATTATTTATGAATAATTGTGATGTTTTATTGGAATGCCTATGTATTCTATGATAAAATAATTATTTAAACAAACCTATTGTGCATACAAATTTTTGACTGAGGAGATAATTCTACATGTATACACATACTTACAATATCAGGATAAACAACAAGAAGGCAACAAAAAAATAAATACATACATAATGTCATCTCCATGCTTAAAGAGTTAAAAAAAATATTTTTATTTTTTTTCAAATCAAGAAAATCTGTGAAATTAAGAATTCCTAAGCATTGATATACTTAAGAGTCAATCAAGATCTAAAACACCTTATTGATATGTCTACAGCCTATAAAATTCAGGTTCCAGAAAAAAAAAAGTATTGAAGACTCATATCATAACATAAAAAGGAAGATATACTTTAATCACACAAAGGACTGATCATTTGTAGGTAGGTGATCATATATCCACATAATGTAGACAGAAACCGACAATACAAGGTATTAACCAAAACAAACCACAATATAACAAGGACTTAGGACAAGGGAGAAACATCTGATACAATCCAATGTTCCCTGAAACTGGTCACAACCAGGTTTCTCTCACGACATATAATTTTATGTTTCACAATAATTCAAATTCATACCTCCACGGAATGAACCTGGTTCGAGATATCTGCCTTTCATGATGATTAATTTAAGCATACATTTCGGTGGCCTCTTTCTTACTGTTACACAACATGCACAGAATTAACTCTTTTATGAAAGTGTAATATTAATTTACATATAACAAAAAATTAATATAATTCATAAAGGATAGTTTTAAAAGTAGCAATGCCATCTATGCTTACCCTCCAAAAATGTCTTAAACCATCTGTCTAGAAGAGCCAATTTATCGAATCTTTTTTCTTGTTTTAATGTTTTACCACATATTGCTTGGAGTTGTTACTCCAGGTATATTATACTATATGCTTTGGAATAAAAATTAATTTACATAATTCACTGCAAGTATATGCTCAAGAACTAGATTAACTGATTTAGAGTCCATGAAGTTCAGAAAGCTAATATAATTTTTGATAAGTTAAGACCATAATGTGGAACTAATATAAAAATAAGTGATCCTAACAAACACGAAAAAGTGAAAAAATCTAAATTGTGAATTGTGAAAAAGTGTGAATTACACACAATAGATAGAAAAGTGTGGACTCCACTAGTCACAAAAATAACTATTAAAATAAGCTGTTTTTGTGAAAATACATAATATTTCTATAAGATAGACTGATACTGTTAAGCTTTAACACAAAATAACCATGGAATAAAAGTTAATGGAGTAGGATATTTAAATGTTAAAATTAACGCTACATTTTTTTTATTTATTTAATTAAGGATTTTTTAGTGCCAACTTAATATATATTACTATTAGATCGTATTTCTAACAGATTATAGCATGCAAAGAGTGTGAACATATAAGAGTGCAACAAACCGTTATTCAAGTGCATACATTAATTAGTGCATGACCTTTTGTTTAGTTACACGAAAAACCATTCAGTAATAAATTGTTTATTACGTTTTAAAAAAATACCTGTGGTTGTTTTAAGTTTACTTCCTTCCATAACAAACACGAGGATTCTCCCGACAGCGCCAAATGACGCTTGTTCTAAACAAATTGTTACATAAATTAATCCAGTCATAGTTCATTTAAATTTTTTTGGAGGTACTTCAATTTGTTTCAAGTAAATAAAAAACGTACATGGGAACAGCTTTAATATAAGAAATAACTGTGATTGATATGCAATGTTAAAACAAGAAAAAAATAAGATATTTAGCAATATATATAAAGTAGAAAAGTATGTTGTGTGAGTATGTATGAAAGTGGCTGGGTTCCACAAAGACTGCAACACTAGTAGAGATATTCAGACCAAATCTGGGATGAATATATGACTATGTACAGTTATACGAACATGGAATGAGACAGATGTTCACTGAACTTCTTCCCAAAATTGACCTCATTACTCCCTTTATTTTCAAATTATTGTTGAGTTTGCACCAAATTCGGAACAAATGCTGTTTACTGGCTTTAAAAAATACTGTGGAGCCAGCGACCACAAAATTTTACCCCTCCCCCATTGGCAGTCAAATGCAGCACAAATATTGTAGAAAAAACATTGCTAGGTCTATAGTCTACAAGTTTTAACCTTAATTATCCATGAATGATTTTTAGAGTAAAGAGCTATCATCAGAAAGTCTCAGGTGACAAGCTAGTAATATTTAGCTGATCATTTACAAGTCTGTACTGAACTGTACAAAAAATTAATTAATTAATGAAAATTAACAAATTTTATTTTATTTGTGTAAAATTATTTTATACAAAATTTTAAACAATTGAAAATATATACTCAGCCTAGTCCTGTTTCATTAAAATGCAATGGTTTTGTATAAATTTTAATATTAGAAGAGTTTAAAACTCGTCTATAGTATATGTACATCACAGCAACTAAGCAACATAATTGCTAAAAGTTGATAAATTATAATATATAATTATTATTAAATAAAAATATATTAACTTAGATAAATTTCCTATGTAAGATAAGGTGATAAGAACCTAACAAAAAAAAGGGCAAGTAAACATTTATATAGCCTCATAAATTATTTTATATCCATTTCTCAATTAATCTGCAAACAAACGGTCTATTCATAAACATGTTTTCTCAAAAAAACATCTTCTGCTTCTACAAGATTCTTTACTGGACAGGTAAAGCTAATATCGATTAAAAGTAATGCTTTATTACTTGCATTATATCAGACTGAATTCCTGGAACTTCACTGAATATTCTCTGCCTAGAAAAGAATGATTTCAAACAGTTCTACCAAATGGTAATATTTGACAGGTATTTTTCAATATTAAATTTATTTATAGTGGTGAGTTTGTTTTATGAGCTGTCAAATTTTAACTTATTCTTAAACAACTTTATTCCTCAATTCAAATCTAAAAAATTAATAATGTAATTTCAAAATTGAGCTAGTCATTTCCAAATTTTGCGGTATCCACTTTTAATAACTTTGGGTAGACAAAAAAAACTTGTTGGTTGACACTACCATTTTGTATGTAATGAATTCTACTCATAAATTTACAAGACTACTTCAAATTGCACTCATGATTAATTTCCGTAACAAAAACAAGTTTGCATGAAGTTCAGCAAGTCTATACTTTAAAATTTTATGTAAGCCCTCATCAGTTTTGCAAATATAATTATTTCTATTATCAAAACAACACTACAAGGCTTTTGTAAACAATATGTTAAGTTCATGGGATATTCCACACATAACATAACAATTAAGCAATAAAACTCTACAATCAGCACTAACATGTTGTAATAATGTCTGACTTATAGTTTTGAGGTCCTTATTTTTTTAGAAGAAACCTGCCTTAAATACAATGCTGGTGGAGCTTTTGAAGATGTCAGATATAAAACTAATAAAGCCAAGGTAGTTTTGTCATTGGTACCATTATTGGAAAGATAGGAACATATCTCAAGAAAATCACTAAATTTGTATCGTATTCTTGAATTAGTGCTGACCAGACACATAGATAAATCAAGCTTATCAACAGGTCAGTGGCCAGTGAGGCAACAATGTTGAATGAAATATTGTAGCAGAAGGCTTAAACTACAACAGGTAAGATATTGTAAACTTATTGATAAAATTTCTTTGAAATAGACACACAATTTTACACCATATGTATAATTCAAAAGTCGGAAGAGGAGAGGCTTTAAAATATTGTGTCCCAGGTTCAAATCCTGAGCCTACCTCTACATTTTTTCTTAGGCTGTAAATTATTAATAATTTTTAATTTACTGATACAGCAAGTGCTCATAACAGACAAAAGTAACAAAATCATGCCATAAATCCACTTTTATTTTCAAGAAATATGTTAATATTCCGGAAAAACAAAAACTGCACAAACACTTCTTAGTTCCTGTGTACTTCTCGTCCTAATCACTACTCAAATAATTATTAATTGTCTATTAGCCCTGTTATACCCTCAAAACCTTCCTTTTTCCCTCCATAATTTAAACCTTGCATCATTTCTGTCATACTAATCACACTCCCCCCTCAACAGTTTAAATTATCTAAAAAGGTCCACATAAGATGCTTCACAAAAAATCATCAAGTTCAGTTTAGATGGAAGTACCTCAGTTTTCAAGATTTTGTCTAAATCTAGTAAATTTCCTATTGCCCAACACCTGGGTAAAAACATCTGCTGTTTGTTCTTAACTGTACACCTGATTTATTTCAATTGTGTTGTCACCAATTTTCTGTTTTACATAATTGTATTTCACATCAAAATGCCTTGTACATTCGGTCCCCAGCTCTGTAGTGGCCACTTTTATACAGCTAAGATCATCATCATAGACCTTTGAGCTTTTGACATCAACATACACTTCGCTCAACAATGGTTTGATCCAAACTAACTCTTTTGTGGTTTCACACAATGCAATGTATTCTGCCACACATGAGGAAAGTGAGTACCACTGTAGTTTGTTGCCTTTTTTTTCCACAGCACAGGATTACCGAACACTTTAATAACAAATCCAGTTCTAGATTTTCTGTCATCTTCTTCTGTCCAACTGGGGTCCACATCACAACTCAAGGGCTCATCACTCTTATTTGTAAAAAATAATTTAAAGTCTTGGGTGCTTTTCAAATATTTCAATATTCTAAGTAGGTAATTGTATCACCATCATTATCTTGGAAATGACTCATATAATTGACTGCATAACTACTGGCATTCATTTTTTTTTCATAATCTTGGCTACATGAACAAAAAAGAAAGGTAGATAAGGTTTAAAAAAGCTTAAATCTGATTTATGACCCAATAATCTCTCAAAAGGTTTTTGATTAGATACTTTGATTTTTCCTGTTCTGTTGAGGATAAACACTGCAGCATTCGTAGCTTCAGCCCAATATTTTTTGTATCAATTAGCTCCGACTAACATTGATCTAGTACACTCTTTAACTGTTCTGTTATCATGCTCAATTTGTCCGTTCTTTTCTGGCATATAAGGACAAGTTTTCTCATGAGCAATGGCATAACCTTTAATATCCTTATTAACCATTTCGAGCCCATTACCTGTTCTCAATCTTTTTATATTTCTATCTACAACTCTGTGTATGAAACCTTTTATGCGATTTAAAATTTTAGTTTACTTCTGATTTACACTTCATAAAATAAACTGTTCTCCAGTTAGAAAAATCATCTTTCAACAAAAGGTAATATTTATTCTTACCTAATGACTTCTGTAGGGCTCTCTTTTTATTAAACTATGACTGCTCACAATCAAACATTTCATCCTTGTATTCGATTTCATTGATCCATTTTTAGCGGCTTAAGTCTCATCTGTTAATATTCAGGAAAAAAAAAACTGCACAAATACTTTTCTGTTCATGGGCACTTCTCATCCTTATCACTACTTGATTACCTTTTGCCTTTGTTGTCCCCTCAAAACCTTCCCTTTTCCCTCTATCATTTCAACCATTGCATCATTTCTGCCATACTTATCACAAAATATTCCAAAAATAAAGCTTTTAAAATCAAATTAAATTTCAAGAAATGATGTCCGTTAGTACAACTATATACGTGTGTATTCTAAAATACTACAGCATTTTTTGTTTTTCTATAACTGTTATTTATTTTTCTTTATTCAAAAAACACTTTTGACAGCTCTAAGCTATCTAAAAAAGTCAAATGATAAAAATCTTAGCACATTACTAAATTTTATTACTATACACAACAACGGCCAGCGCCTTTAAGTAAAATATATTCAAATTAACAAAAAAATGTATTTCTAATCTAGTTAAATTAAAAATTCTTAAAATTTCCTTTCATGTTAGAGCTGTTGAAAGTGCTTTTTGAATAAAGAAAAATAAATAACAGTTGTGGAAAGAGAAAAAAGTTGTAATATTTTACTGAACCCTTCCACAATCCAGCATTAATCATTCAATATATATATTCTTATGTGACTTAATCTAATTCATATGAGGTCTTGCACATACCTTTACATTTTAAAATTTATCTAACAGAATAGTGGTCTGCACAACTACTTAATATTATGAAGGTTCTTGGTTCAAATCCCTAGATGAACAATGAATATTAATTAATTAAACAAAAATGAGCGGTTCCCAACAGGATTTCCAGACTTTCCTACCCTCAATGGGAGCACATAAGGGCATGGATTTCAAATTGGAAAGATAAATTCTTAAAGCTGCAGGTTACACAAATTTTATTTGCAGGCCATAGTTTGCTTGAGCAAGATGTACGTACTAAATGATTTTGTAAAAATTAGAATAAAGAATAATAGAGATTTATCCATAAATATTTAATAAAATACTTACTTGACTGCTGCCTTCTTAACTTATCTCTTTCATGTTCTTTCAGTTCATGCTGAGTCTGCGTCAGTTTCTTTAACCAGAGATTCTTCTCATTGTGTGAAATAGCGCTCAAGTTGAAGGCAGTTTTATTGTACTCGAGTCGAAATTCGACACCATTAAGTTCTCCCGTACTCCCGACAATGTTTAGATCACTCAGTAATAAGGGCTAGTAAAAAAAAAAAAAGATGCTTAAGGATTTTCATGAGTTATTTAAATGTACATTGATTTGAATATTATCACAAATAGATCATAATTTGTTGTTAAAGAGTACATGAATATGAACTGACTTCTTTGTATAAAGTAGTGTTAGATAAACAGTTCACATTACATTTATAAACATGATAATTAAACAGAATAGGTACAATATTTGGCTCTAGCCAACGATGATCGATGTAAGAAAACTTAAGTTGTTAGTATAAGTTGTGAGTGTTCATAGTTAGCTGCAGAATTTAATAAGATTGAGTTGTGAATCAGTTTGACATGATAAAAAATTCAGATAAAATCACACACTCACAAAGGTTTTGTTATGGCTGAAATTTCATGTTCGACCTAGAGAATCAATCTCAGACAAAAACAAGAGTATTAGAACAATAGGGTTTCTGGTTGAGAAAAAAAAAATTCTAAAAAGCCTTACAAATAGCCATAACATGACTAATATTGATTAGTGAAACGGTCTAACAAATATACTTTTTTAATCATATCTATCTTCAACTTGGCTAATTTTCCAAAAAAAAGTAATAAATTAATGATAAATTGATAAGATCCCAACAATGCTGCTGAACCTTGTATCCACTAATTTCTAAGCTAAACAATGGATATATAATATAAAAAAAGAGCTAACTATAATATCAGCGAACACTAGGCATTGTACCTTATGTTATTAAACACATTACGTCATTTTGCTACCAGCTAATATAGTTTACTGGTATTAAATTATGTAAACTCACTTGTTTATATATCCTGAACAGAACATTTTGATGCCTTTCGAAATTAAACTGACCTCCCAAAGGCCTGTTTGGTTGTGCTAGCAGGAGGAAATCGTTCATTAGGAAACCTATCAACTCTTTCCCACTTTTTGTCTGACAATCAAAAATAATACACACATTATTTTACCATTTTTATACATTTTTAAGAGATTGAATTAATAGCAATGTAATAAAACTTTATTAGCATACTTTGGTCAAGGCACTGAAATGTATAAACTTCCTAGGGCCGACAGCGTTTGTAAGAGAATTAAATATCAGAGGTTCGGAAAGCCTATCACTGAGCACATGGCTTTGGAGCCATTCCAGCCTCTCAGAGTTTTCTTTCTGTCTCACACCTTCATTAACCTATCACAGAAATGATAATAACAACAAAGAAGAATATTATTACCAAATAAACTTACAATCAAATTACATAAAGAGAGTAAAACATACTTGGCTACACAGGTCTTCAGCTTTTTGTAAAGCTTCTTCTAAATATTGCCTATCAGAATGTTCTTTTGGAGTGTACTCCAAGATCTAGAAAGCAATTCAAAATTAAGACATGAGTAACATAATGTTTGGTTACACGTAAAGAAACCAAAGAAAAGAACATGTATGGACCCCATTGACCCTAGTGGATGAACTTTTCTATAAATAAGAAAATTTTCAAACAGTGCATCAAATGGGCTATGAAGTACGATGTACAGAGGCAGCAGATGCTTTTTCTACAGCAGCTCTGAGAAGAAGCATTAAAAAAATCAAAACAAACATCTATTACAAGTTTGTTTTTTTTACAAAAAAAAAAAGCGTTTTCCTTAATTAAAATGCATGTGAACACATTACATACACATATTATAGATATGTTTGTACATATATAGTAATAGTTGTATTGTATAGCAGTATTGCACTTCTTTGGTATTTGGAGTAGTCTCAACAAAACATATTTTTAAAGAATAGTAACAGATTACATAGGAAATTTTAGTTTTGCTCCATTTTTAAACAGATTGGTTTATATAACAGCTTTGTCTATTTTGAAAATCAATGACTCGTACCATAGAAATTAAAATATATTTGAAGATCCATAGCTATTTCCATAGGTAACAAAAGTAGTAAACAATATTTCTTAGCCTCTGAAAAAAGTTTTTAATTTATATATATGAAATGATAAAGATAGTGTTTTTGCATCTGAAATATTAGTAATCAAACTGCCTACTTATATGTGAGAAAAATTTCAAATGAATTAATGATTGGTTAAGATAAATAAAAACACCAAACTTGCTTTGTTTATAAGAAGTGGATATTTTGTAATCCTCTGCATAGGCTTTATAAGAAAAGAGCTAAGCGGAAGACCTTTTGTTCTTGGGTCTGCCTGACACCTTTTCGACAGAGAACTGAAGTCTTTGTTTGTTTCCGTGAGAGTCTGCAGAAGTGAAGCAGCACGCAGTTGACAACCACAAAAGCGAACATAAACACGCATACGAGGAAGCTGCAACAGAAAAAAACAACCTTATATAATCACATGGGAGAAAATAAATCAGAAAGCATTCACCAGATAACACAGAGATTAGATTTTAAAAAAAACTCAATGTTGCTTGGTTAAGTTTCTATTGTTATTGCTGAATTCATTGCTTACTTATAGTAGTAGAGATCCAGTTGGTTTAGAGCTCTCACCATTTTTTTTTCATTACTTTAGTAATGAATTTATAATTTTTTTAATTACTGAAAATTTATATATTAATCAATTAATTATGTACATATATTTTTAGATATATGATTTTATATCTAAGACTGTGATTTCATAGTTGCTTTGGAATTCGAGGTCAGTGTGATTTTGATTGGGAATCGGCTTGGATTGATAATAAATAGCAGAATGGACAGCTCAGTCCTAGTTGAATATGCGATCAAACACAAACATAACTTTGATTTCTTCCATACTTATATCTTACACAACAAGCGATTGAATGATATCATTAGAAACACTACACATAAACTTAGATAGCAACATAAACTGATAAACAAAACATTTTCCATATTTCACTTAATCAAGTTGGTAGTTATTTCCCCAATCATCACCAATGTTTTTTTCGCTTTCTTACTATATGTTAATAACAGTTCATGCCTACTCCTCCCCCCACATCTTCCCTAAAGTATGTACATTTCCTGATACATCAATTCAATTTCCAATTTCAGTACCAATGATATTTCTGAAACCACTCCCCAAAAAATAGCTTCACATCTATTTATAATCCATTAGTGTGTCAATTTCGATTTTGTATTATCACAAAGTTATTCCTCATTTATCAACTTCCAACTGTCTAACAGATTCATAAATGCATTCTTTAACAAACCATTGGATAGTAATTAATGCCCACCTCTTATTAATATTTATTGTTAACAACAATTTTTCTACTCATTAAAAAACTTTTTTTTTCATTTCTTGTAATCAGGACTTGATGCAGACGGAAGATCGACAAATAAATATGATGAAAATTTAATATAATATATTTTTTCATCAACCGAAAGCATTTACAATCAAACACCCATTCACACTTATAAAGAATTCAAATATATGGGATTATGTGAGCACAGCCACAACTGCAATAGGGTATAATTTTGTGTACATGAAAACACAGAGAAGATAAATGATTATTAAAACTAAAATAAGGTTTATATTTGGGTAGTTTATGTTATTTAGCAGGGAAAATTAAATGCATTTATCTGTGTAGTGATTTAAGAATCAGAATCCATTATTTTACAATGTTGTCAAAATAAACCTTTAAGTAAAAATATACCTTAAAAACAACACTATTTTAAGCCAGGAATATCTATCATTTTTATTAATAATAAATATAAAGTGATTGTAAATAACACAGATTTAAAATAATAAAAAAATTACATTTTCACAAAGAATATCTCCAATAGTTCTGATGATTCCTCCTTTGCTCATATCTCTTCTTACTCGAAGAGCACTGATAAGAAAAATATTAAGATTAGTAAAATAAGAGAATATAATTGGTTTAAAGAGTACATATGTAAGTAGCTTACCGTAAAAATGAATAATTGCATTCTAATATATCATGCCAGTTGATGAAAATCGTTCTCAGTTGTTCATTTGTCAACAGACGGCTTTCGATCAACGGCCTTTCAAAAACCTTAAAATAAGGTACAAGTTTACTTAAATGTTTTGAAGTCAGATTAAAAATGAATGAAATTAGTTTATACAAAATATATTTTAAACTAACTATTGAATAAATATAAAAGATATTTATAAATGTTATCATATTAAAATAAAGTATATTATTATTACTACAGAAACAAAACATGTGTAAAACTTACATCATAAACTATTGACATATCATCTATGTAAGCTTGCTCTGTTATTATTAGCTCTTTTATATGTTGCTGTCTTTTGTCTTCTTTTGGAACAAAATTTTTGGTTGACAGACCATTTTCACCTTTAGAAAGACAACAGAGTGTTCATCAATAACATTATACAAAATTTGATATTTGTTTAAAAATTATTTACTAAAAAAAGTCCATGTCAAACAAGAAGAATATTAACATATAATATTACACACAACTTATACGACTTATAATTTTCTTGAAATAGCAGAGCATGAATAAAATAACAAATTTTGAAAAATATAAATAAGTAAATAAAACATAATTTGCAGAATGAGAACACAAACTGGGTTGGAGAGTTTACAGGTAGCACTGTCAAGATAAATGTCAAGTTATTTTTATATAGTTTCTAGTAGCATATTTTTAAATTTTAATTGATACTAACAACTATATTGCCCTAAATATGTAGTATAAGGAGTGACATATTGCATCTCAAGTTAACAGCTAATGATTTGTGAATTTAGATTCACCTTTAATTGTTGCCACTTGTCAAAAAAACAATAATTAAGGAGATATTGGGTTAATCAAATTAATGGAGAGGGATATCAGTATACATTGGATATATATTTAATGAAATTCATATTTTATGGGGAAATAGGTTTGCCTGATAGGCCGAGGTAGGAGAGGGAGAAAAAATAAGACAATATGGTTGTGTCAGCTATCTTTAAGAAAAAGGATACTAGGCCAGGACTCTGGGAGGAAGCTGATCAGAAAAATTAAGCATCATAAGAGCAATCTGACTATACATCAGCATCAGTGCATTACCCAAAGCATTCATGAGCTGGGATCCATGAGATAGAAGAGGAAAAACCAGCAAAGGGTAACAAAATACAACAGAAAGAAGAATATAGAAAATTAGGACTAGCTTATAACCATAAACTAGACAAAACTAAAAAAATCATAAAAATATTTATTTCTCCCCAACACTCTCCAAAACAAAAATTACAAATCATTAGCTATTAATTTATTCTTTTTAAATACATCAACAAGAAGCCTCAAAAAAGGGATACCATCTTGGTGGGGGGGGGGGGGGTAAATACCTAAAATAATAAACACCAAAATTTTAATGTAAAACTATCCAGGTGTTTAATAAAAAAAATTATATGCCAGATCGGTACCATTACAAAATTCATTTATATAAAACTGATATTTTTGATTAAGAAGATGCTAGTGAGTGAATTGATTTATTTTGTATATTTTCATCATTTAGAACAGGAGAATGGTTACATGACTCTGTTTTAAAATAATCAAAAACTATTTGTTCAAAAATAGAAAATTAAGATAAGAGCTTATCTCGATAATAAGATGTAGGGCCAGATGATCATACCAAGCAGTGGGACTGTATTTCTCAGAGATAAGAGAGAGAGGCAGGGTGCGGGTATGGTCAGTTGGTTGAATGCTTGGACTGTCTAAAGCCACACAGATAAGTTCAAGAATAATAGAAGATTAGTGCAATCATTGTGAGAATTAAATGGTGCAACACATTAACGAACACATACATTAGAGAAACTCCCCATTGAATACAACTACTAATAATACTCCTACAATTACTATAAATAAATAAATCTTACTACAAACACCTGTGCTTTTAAAATTTGATTACTAACACAATTGACACAAACAGCAAAGCACTACAGAATAAAATGCAATAGTCATTAATACTTTCACCCAGGAACAAACTGCATACATTACAATACCTCCACCGAAGTCCTGAAGTTCAGTGACCTAATCATTTTTAAGTCTCTCCGATTGCCACAAAACTTCTTAAATGTAAAAGCCTGAAATTTAATCTTACCTTTAATTTATATGTATGTTTTGATTTTTCAACACTTGTTTTACTATTAATATTCCTTGTACTGCAGTCAAGCTGCATTTTGAGGAGGGAGTGAGATATTTATGAGGAATAAAGTTAAAAGAATATACTGTAAATATATTTATAAGGTTATTTTTATCTAAAATAGAAGTCATTTCAGTTATAAATATTAAATTTAATCCAAAATTAAATTAATTTTTTGTGAGTATTAAAAAAAAAAGAAGAGGTTTGCAGTCAATTGATGGCATAATCTGCAATACTTGTTACCAGAACTTTTATCAAATCTATATCTATTTAAATGTTAAAATATGTTGTTGAACAGGATAAATAACGAAATAAATAAATACCATGATAATAATTAAATAATAGTAAATTTATAAAACAAATAAATCTGAAATATAAACAAACATCCATGATTCAAAAATTCCCAGGTAACGAATCACTCTGTAAGAAAGCAATTCATTTATCGTATGAAAGAAGATAGAGCACAGAACAGTTTAAATGCCGAAAGTGTATGTGTGTTTGTTACACATGACTTTATGAATCAGAAAATCTACAGTGCGTTTTTATAGAGCATTTAGAATAAATTAAGCAGCATAGAATACTTTATATTATTTTAAATTGATGGTTTTTAATGGATTCAAACTGTCATTGTGTCTTAATATTTAGTTTTGATTATTTAATGACATTTAAATCAAAAACACACAAAAAGAACCTAAAAAAATTGTAAATATATGAGTCATATGGTGAGGTCAAGGTGAACTTTGTTTTTGGCGCTTGTTTCAACTGAATAGAGGTCTTCTGGAGTTAAACCTGTTGGCATGACAATGGCAATGCAAAAGCAAAAACCCTTTTTTATTTATTTTTTCCCCCTTTCCTTTTCTTTTTGGCACTTAAATCACTGATTATCATTTAAATAAACTAGTAAAAATCAGTAGATTTTGGAGCCTGAACATAAAATTTCTGTACAATACAAAACAAAAACAGGACAGAGTGATGGAGTCATGCTATACCTGAATTATTTCTATTAATTGGCATCATATTACAGAATTTTTTGAGTTTCTGGTAAAAATTAAAAGAAATTAAATACAAAAAACTATGGTGCAACATAGGATACCTCTCAATCTTAATTTCAGTTCTTTGGATTTGTTAGTTTTTTTATTTAACTAACAACTAATTTATTCTAACATGAATTAACCCTGATTAGACCCATCTTCAAACCCTAATATTACCCTAAGTATCAATAGAACTAATCAATCAATCATGTTTCAAATCATTGTAACTTTTACAATCACTTTAAAAAACTACAATTCAATAAACTGCAAAAAAAGTACAAATTTGATGCAAATATAACAAAGATAGAGTTATGTCTGAAACATAAATGGCCGTGTCAGTCATATGGCAAAGTATTATAGTATACATTGAATATATATTTATTTATAAAGACCAAAAAATTGAATACTTGATTTGGATGACAAACCCTGATTTCGGCTCTGTAAGACAGTTCTGAAAGGCTGAAAGAATGATGATTTTGAGAATACCAAATTGTCTTTTTAGTTTTAATATTTTATTATGTTTGACAAGTTAGGCGCTTGTCAAATCTGGATGACCTGGAACTCAAGTTGCAGACCATCAACAGCCTTGCTTTCACTGTCTTCTGATATAATGAGAGTCACACTTAATCCAAGTGACAAGTTTCTTTTATGTGTGAAAAGTGTACAATTACACCCAAATAAATAGCTATTAACGAGACTCATTCTCACCGGAAAAAAAGCCAATAAGTATGAAATGAAATCAAGAACTCTGCACTCTGTCTAACTTCAGTTGGAAGTGCACAATTAATTAACAAAATTGGATTTTTATTTTCATTTGGTGCTGGGGAAGATCAAAAATGACTGCTCCGTTTGGCTGCTTTTTACTGATAAATTCGGGTTTAATAACATGCTCGATTGAGGGACATTGAGGTGTAACTACATACCTATACATCACTTAAATGTTATCATGTTATCATTAAAATGTAAGTACATTTTACAGAAACTTACAAATATGTTCTCAGTTTCATTATCATTTTGGACTCCTTTATTAGTCCGAATCCTATAAGTGCTCAAGAGATGAGGGTGATTTTTTTAGGCCAATTGTCAAGACATTAATTTTTACTTCCTTGAAATAATTTTGGGTAGTAAGACAGAGAAACAAACAAATTGTCCCCTTAAAAACAATTGACGATGAATTTGACAATTAAAAAACAATACTAAGTTATGCACAATTTCTGTTGTACCTATGTACATTTGAAGTGCCAATAGATACTGCAATAGAAGTGCTGTACAGGCAAAGTTGATAGATCATCATTCAAAACTCTTGCACACTTAAGCCTGTTCCTAGTACTAGTCAGAGTCTAGCCCCAAGTTATGCACCAAATCCAGCGAATTGATCAGGTGGACAAATTCATCAGCTTTCATCTTATTGTGAAAGTTTGACATTAAATGAGGCGTTGTGGCTGCAAACAGGTCAGACAAAAGTTAATACTGAAATTGAGGTGAAAAAATGGAAGTGGATAGGGTACATGTTAAGCTAACCCAGAGGCAGTATTGGAAGACAGGATCTCTACTGGATCTACCAAGGAATCAGGAATCATCTACCAGGGTACATCCGAGGAAGACTACTCAGGGAGAAACAGAGAACCATAGATTAACACTTTCACTGCCAGACGGCGTCCAGGTAGATTTTACTGGGTGGCCAACCGACTCCGATTGGCGTCGAAAGGAATGCAATGTTCCCTTCATTCACAAAGGCTGGCTTTAACCAATCTCCCCTCTTTTTCTCTTTTGGCCGCTCGGTAAAGGCTCGACCAGTACCATTTGATCTTTGGTTTCCATAATAGGAGTTTCGTTACTGTGTGGTTCCTTATTTAAAAGTTTTCAGTTTTTCTGAGTTCGCCAATCGGAGTCGGTTGGCCACCCAGTAAAATCTACCTGGACGCCGATCGGCGCCGTCTGGCAGTGAAAGTGTTAAGCTGGCCAGCAACATCAGAGGTGGCTAGGATTCGTCAAAACCCTATGTATCAATAGGGGACACAAATCGACTAATCAATCAATCATGTTTCGAAAAAAAAAAGTAGAAATTTGATGCAAATACAACAATAAATAGGAATTGAGGTGGGTAGGAGGGGGGAGGTAAAGGTAAAATCTCAAACTTCTGACTCCCTATCTTTTTTTTAAGATAGTAAAGCACATTCCTGCTAAATTTGGCAGGAATATATTTATAAATAGAAATTTATAGGAACAATGAAAATAAATTTGGAGGGGGAAGAAAGAGGTGAAATGTCGAAATCGGACCGTATTACAAGGTGACCCAAATTTAGTGAAGAATAACTTTACAGGCTCAGAAGCCTTCATGGTTCTTACCAGAAAATATTCTTTTCTACTTTATATACTACTTAAATTTAGAACTTTGTAGATGATGCAACATTTTCGCAAAACAGTTTAAAAGTACATAAATTTTGATTGTGCCCTAATCAAAAGCCTGAACTGTCATTAGATACAGCATTCCATCAATCATATACCCACCTTAAACCTTTAAATAACACATCTTTCACCAACTAAGTAAAAGTGGTTTTTTTCCTTATGCCAGGCAGGTTTGGACAGATTTCTTATGAAAATCGTTTGGCCCCCTGCAGCTTTATTAAGAAAAGAACAGTCATGCAAAACCTGATGATCCAAAATATGCAAAGAGGAATTGTGCAACCTTGCAAAAATCTGGTCGAGTTGGCTAAACAAGTAAATGGGGTTAACAACCTTGCAGAAGCTTCCTTAATCAGACCCAAGGAGATCTGGTCAGTAAGAATGATCCACATTCTCCCTCACTTAGTACTTTCTCATGGAATTATCCGTTGACTGCCATATTCTTAGGCAAGACGTTCTGGCAAGCTATTTGAAAGTTGGTAAGTCTTGTTATTTCCAGCAGTTACGTTGCCTAAAATAATTGATTTACCTAGCTTTGTAAAGGCTTAAATAATTTAATGGAATCATTTTCAAATAATTGCCATATCCTTGCATATCAGGTTCCCTGAAATGGTTTCAATGTGAGAACTTTCATAATACATACTTTATAGAATAAAGCCCAGAGCAAATCTGATGTCTGGTGACATGCCAACAGGACGTCATAAATACGCGTGTTCAATTCTATAATTTAGCGTTGTGGACAGCTATAAAGCTTCTTATGTGTTCAGTGCTTAAGCATTAACAAAACCTAAAAAGTTACACATAGAGTATGACACTATTGTATACCATTTGTTACTTTTAAATAGATGAACAATGCCATGTGCAGGCTTATTGGTTTAAAATAATAATCTATTTAGACAAAACTTTTAACAATTGATGTTCACTATTAGATAAGTTCATTTTCTTTAATGGCATACAATAATAATAGATACCATTTTGGTAATTAATATTAAATAGGCTACAAAACTAATAACGTTTTGTAATCAAAAGTGACCATTTTCACTGTCATTATAACTACAATTAAAAAGAAAGTGTAACAATGCCAACATTTTAAACAATCAAATAGATACATGTACATTGTAATAGAGTACATACAAGAAAAAAAAGTGTTCTTCAAAGCAGATTCTAAAACAATTAGTTAAGCTTAAGGTAAAATAATTTATATTATTAACTTTTTATAAAGTGAAATAACATAGTTTATAACATGTGAACAAATACAAGATTGATAATTCCCCCATCCAGTAAGAAAGTAAGACAGTTGTTACTAATAATAACGCAATTTATTTCTATTTAAAGTATCATGAATGTTAAAGTAAATTAAAAATACTATCCAAAGAGGCTGAAAAATCAAATCTCTACACTTACAATACAAAACTAAAAACAGTGCAATGAGCAATTGTGAGAGGAATAAATAAAAAAATAATGATTGGTGCTGAAGGTGGTAAGATCATGTTTTCTTTTGGCTGTCAATTATTAATAATTATAAATATTAGTGGGACCAATCCCACAATAAAAATGTCTCTAATAAAAAAAAATAACATCGCATTAAATAAGAGCATTAGACATAAACATCAGCTGTACCTGCAGCCTAGCAGTAGAAGTGTTAGGTATTTAATAGAAAAATGTACAGTTCACAACATTAATATGTATTATTATATCATACATTTGTTAGTATTGATCTAGAATTATAAATGTTTAAATTGTTATCCCACATCTCAGATTATGCTAGTACACTTTAGGTTATTTTACATTAGTGAGTATTATGAAAAAAAAAAAAAATGACAAAATTCAGTCACAGTTCGCACACTGGCAGTACTTTTAGCATTGAATTTTTATACTACCAAATTTATTACTTGAAATTATGCTTTTTATCATTAGAGGCTAAATAAATATTTAGTAAAACTATGAAAATGAGGATAAGCAGATTTGTGCAAAATTAAAAAAAGTATTTCTGATCTACACCATGAACTTAATCGAAGAATTTGTGATCAGATTAAGAGTCACACAATTTGTTTGCTATTGCGGGGGGGGGGGGGGGACTATCAAGCAAAAATAAACTGTAGATTAAGCTTTTCAGAAACATAAAGATAATGCAGCTACAATTGCCCATTCATTAAATTTGAAATCTAATGTCCACAGTGACTAATAAGAACTACTATTTAAAATAATAAAAAAAAAATACTTATACCTGTAGAGAACATGCTTTTGCCCATTGTCCCTTAAATCTTTTTAACACTTAATAAACTCAACATCAACTCAAAAAAATGAAAGCATAGTTTTCTAAAAACAAACATCAAATATTTTCACCACCATAATATAACATGTTGCGATCATAATTTTTACAATATGCGATTCATGCATTGGATGCTTAAGATTTAACATTGTTTGAGGTGGTATATTAATGATTTCAAGCCCGAATGATGTGAGTGCAAACTTCATTTACTACGTAACTTAAATTTTTAGAGTTTCTTAGAACTCTCTTTTCTATCTATCTATTTATTTGGCCCTAGATCCTAGTTAAGAGCGACTTGGCATGCTCTGGCATTAAGCACCAATTTTTTCAACTAAGCGCTGCAGCAAATCCTTAAAAGTTAAAAGAAAATAATAACTTTCATTTACAATTGCTCAAAGTACTAAATAAAAAAAATGAATTGAAATTAAGCAGAGAGAGATAGAAAGGTACTATACTATATGCATGTAACATTTGACTATCTTTTATTTAAACCAACAGCTTTCAGTGCATTAGCTCAAAGCATAAAGTGATTAACAGCACACATTAGTTGTCTAATCTTGTCTAACAAAAATATATAAATGAATGAAAAAAAATACATGCACACAGGTCTCTATAAAAGGAATGTTTATAAGAAAATAATACACCGAATGAATATGTTAAAGCTATTTATGGTTTTATTCTAACAGGTTATACATATGGCATTTGATCTTTTAGTGCAATTTCAATACTCTTTAAACACTGAACGATAATTACAATGTTCAATTACATAACATATCTAATTTACAATTAAAATGCTTCCAATACTTGATTTGTATCAACTTGCAAACAATGACAAACAATTGATAGAACACTTTTACACGAATACATTCACATATTTATTATTGCACAAGAAAAAAGTAATTTTTAAATGTACATACCTATAGATAAATGAAAATTTTTTCAAGGTTCCCCTGGAGATGAACCTTGGCCAGAGATTCAAAATTTGAGTATTCATAGTTATCTGAATAATTTATTCAAGCAAATAACAAAGATCCATTTGATAAAAGGACATACAAATAACACCAATTTATGCAGCATTCATCCACATTTAAGACTATTATACAAAGAGGCACGATTATGAGCATAAGCAAGTGTGTACAGCTCAGCTCATATGACAATTGAATATGATAGGATACCTTATTATAATTATTTATACTAACTTTTAAGGCAGTAGAGAGTATTTAGTGCCGAGACATTTTTTCGGGTGATACCCATTAAACATAAATAACATATCATCGAATATCGACGTAAAAAGTAACATTTCATTAAAGTTACGACAGCTCTCTGAAGAGATCCATCAAGTTATCAACTATATTTACACAAGAATAAATGAAAATAGAAAAAAAAAATTATTTACACAATAAGCTAAATTAATTATTAAGATGATTATATGGTAAATTATAACAATGGTTTCCCGAATCAGAAAACTAATTAACATGTCTATATATATATCATAAAAATATTTTTTAGAAAATACTGTTCAAGAGATTATTTGTGTCATTATAACTGTGAACTGTCATTTGAAAGACGTATCATAACTAAATTTGATTATAATAAATAGATATTAATAACAATTTAACATAATCTTATACAACAATAATAATAATCAATAACATTTACAATTGATTAGAATAATTTATAAAAATTTAACTAAAATCACAGGAAGCTTTCATGACTGCCTCATAAAATTTTAATATCATTATAGACAAACAAGGATGGGAAAATGCTTTTCATGTTTTCTCACATAGCAAAGTACTAATTTTGGAGTATTTAATTTTTTTTTAAGGGTTTAGCCAATTATTTTTCTGCTAGGGGGATGCTACAATAAAAACCTTTTTATTTTATCCAGACCATATTGAAGAATGAATTTTGAAAATAAGTGGGTTTAGTATTCTGAGAGATGCTATCACAACATAAATATATTATGTATCTATTGTCCTCTACATAGAAAAATTATTACGGATGGTAGCTGTACACTAAAAACTCTATTTTAACTTATACACAGTGAAAAGCAGCTTTGTTTATTAGAGATAGTTTTTAGAGAAAGATTTTCATTTTTATAGCATGGGAACAGAATATACTAATCAGATTTTGGGTTTAAGTTGTAAGTTCACAGAAGTACTTCCCTGCACCACTTTCTTTTTTACGAGAGATTCAATTGATAAATTTTAAGTGTAAAAAAAAATTAGTTTTCTGTGCTATCTTATAATACAAAAAGGTAAATAAGTTTGAATATTTTGGGAAATTTAGGAGAAAATTGATCATTATATAATATTTTAAGTTACCAGTCTTTTAAATGTAATGAACACTTATTTCTTGATTCTAAAATTCTGAGATGGATTTATGGTTTGAAAGTTCAACAACTAAATATCAACCATTTAGTGCAAATTTAAAACTCATTAATCGACAGGTTATTTAAAAATTTAAAACAGTACATATGCTGTTGATAGTAAAATGAAATATTTGAATGAATTAGTATTGGTGAAATTATGCCGAATATTTCATGTGATGCCAAGAAAAAAAATGATCAGAAGGAGCCAAGGGTTCAGTAACAAGCAATGAGACTGTTTCTTGGGAAGGGATCAGAGCCACATTCCAACTATCAGGTATTTCCTTAATTCACTGAATCAAGCTCAGCTACCAATTTTAGATGGCCACTTCAAGAGACAAAAATTAAATTTATGACTACTACCTTATCGAGATGACTAGATCTAGACTAGATGAAAAGTAGGACAGTAATTAAAAAATTTAGTTGCTCTAAGAAGCTCATGAAAACAGTGATTGTTAATTAGCAAGTAATGATTACTGCAAAAGAAAACCCAGAGCCACATTACTTCTTGATAGAAAATTAAAACAAATTTTTTGATTTATCTTTTGATATATTTATTATAATAAATATATATACACAAATAATAATTATATATATATATATATATATATATATATATATATAGAGAGAGAGAGAGAGAGAGAGAGAGAGAGATTAAATACTTACTGTAATTCCCTTTTTAAACTTGCAATTCAATAATAATTTCAACAGAACAGTAAAATTTACTGGTATTTTTTTTTTCAACAAAGTCAATAAATCAGATAGTAGAATCAATTAAAATTTTTCAAACCCAAGTATTTTGCTATGCAATAATTGCAGATCTTTTTAGCATATTTTAAAATATTGTAAAATTATAAATAATTTATTTTCCAAATAAATGGATATGTGGATTAACAATATTAATTTATATTCAAAATTTCATAAAAACACATTCCCATCCGACTAAATAACATAACTTTAAAAGTATGCAATAATAAGACAAAAACACATTTTAAAATTTAAATGAAAAAAATTGGTTTTCAACCAACTTAAATACATAAATAGAAATCACATATCTACAAAAAAAATAAATAAATTAAAGAAGTCTTGTAATTACCCTATACACAACTATATCAGAGAAAGTTCAATGAGATTATAAAGGCATATATTATGTTCAACATCGAAGACACTGCTTGCATTCAATATTTAAATAAATATAGAGCTTTCCACTACATGAGATATTTAAATTCATACATTATAATAGATATATATTGTCACGGCTCAGATCCTATAAAATTCAATGTAAACGAGAGAATCATCAGCATGACTCGAATCTCAAAATGCAGCTATACATGTAACATAAGTACTTATAGATAATTTATCACTGTATGTAGATAGATATGTTGTCGTATGTATTAAAAAATAGAATATCTGTATGACATTCTTAAGCGAATTTTAGAATCATTTCCCGAAATAAAAAACCCAAAACTAAAAATAAAATAAAAAATAGTAATAAATTCAAAACTTACGGATCACCAGGCTGTGCCAAACCGTCTACACCATTTATATGATATATTTTGTTATTCTACTGCCTGGCTCAATATATTTTTGTTCAACTATCTACATACACTGATGTACAAACAGACAAATATCAATAGATATATAGTATATCTATATATTTTAAGAAATTAGATAAGAAAAAAAAAAGAAAACTAAATCGTTGGCTTCTATAAGACGGTGGGGCTCAGCCAGTAGTGATGTGGTCAGGGTATAACAGTCATTAAACATTTCCTGCAACAATAAAGGAAAAAATAGTTCCACTGTACCTTCTTCTATAACTTTGAAGAAAACATGTAACTAGTTTGGTATAGCCCTTGGCAAATAACTACTGGGTCCAGACCACTGTATGCAATATTTACATACAGTTTTATTCACGTATTTTGTATTTCTTGCTTCTAGCCTAAACCAGCAACAATATTTAAATACAGTTACAGAATTTTGTATTTCTTGTTTCTGGTGAGGTTTACTTTAATTTTTTTTAATTGGAGAGGGCTTTGTGAATTCTTTTGCACACTTTTGAGAGAGATTCGTTCAACAATAACTAAATTCATAAACAAAACCAAAACTTAACTACTTTTATAATATTTAATAATAAACACTAACTCCAGCATATTAAATCAAGCATAATTAGACCGAAAATCATTAAAACCATTATAAGGCACAATATATTATTTCATAATTTAAAGAAGTCAACAATCAATGAAGTAAACATATCTTACTTCCAATAGGAAAGTGGAGATTTTTTTTTGCTGTTTCCAAAAAATGAAAATCTTATCCAAAGGAAAACGTTAGTTCAAAAGTTTGTATTAATACAAGTCAACAGATTGAGGTAGAGACACACTTTTGTGAAGACACAGAATAAGATATCCTAACCAGTTCAAGTTATGATATATTAAGAGTTGATTATAAGTTAAAAGCAATTATCTAGAGATTCACTATATCTACGGAAGAGCTATAGAATTCATCATAGACTTACAACGCATAATTTTTCTTAGGGCAGTAACAATGTCTTGAGGGTGTTTCTGAGTTAAAAGCAATTAATAACAAATAAATGGAATTAATTTGCTACATTTCTGTTGTGCAAATACCTATGTTCACTCCAATATATGTATAAGACAAAACTTACATTATATTGAATAAAATAACTAAGCAATAATTTGTAAAAAATTAAGAACAATTGTTAACAGTAGGCAAATCAGAATTATCCCAAAAATCAGATCCTAGACATAAAGACAAAGCCTCCTAAATTATTCAAGAAGAATAATTAATTTAGTAAACTATTTTATTAAAATGATAATTGTTCATAAATTTATGTGTAAATGTTAGCTTTTAAACATATAATTATTAACTTTTGAAGTGCTTAACAATAATTAATTTGTGTCCTCAATTAAGTTGTATTTCCTAAAAGCATCTTTTCTAAAATATGGAATTAACAATTACGTGTCCTAAAATTTAAATTCTTATAAATATATTCTTTTGTAATAGTTTAATTTCCTATGTACAAGAACAGAATAAAAACAAAAAAAGCTTCTAGACAGCAATGACACAAATTAACCTGACTAGATCACGCTCTTCTCTTCTAATCTACTTGAAAGCTCTAGTTACCAGTAAAATTAAATCATATAAATTTAGTAAATAAACATATTATAACCAGACTTTAGTCCGAATTGGGTGAATGTACTGACAGAATTTGGAGGTTTATGCATGGATTGTTGCAAGTCTGCTGCAATAATAGAGTGCTTATTAATGCACAGTCCAAGAAGCTTTTTAATGAAAATGTCACAGAAACAAATGTAATAAAAGTTACAGCCACAAAATAAGGAAATTATCTCAGACAAGACAAGACAGATTGTGAGAAGACACAATTATCCAGTGAATAAGGCAAATGGAGACTTACATTGTGGTGCGACGTAGTTACTAGGGAACAGTCCAACTGCGCCGTTCAGTTCCCCCTTCCACCAAGAAGGTTCATCCTTTGCCAGAACAGTCACTATATCTCCCTTCTCAAAGCTTAGTTCATCTTCATTTTGAGCTGTGTACTGGTACAGAGCAATAACTCTCTCTTAAAAAAGAAAAATTTGTTATAACATAAAAACTAATAAATATATATCAATGTCAATACATTAACAACAACATAAAATAATTACAACAATTCTAATCCATTAATTATAACAAATAATTACAAAGCGATTCAAATCCATCTGTTGTACCAACTTCTTCAACACAAATAAATAGAAGTTTCCCTCTTCTCGGCCCAGAAAATATCCACCTATCTTTCCATGTTTTAATAATAAAAACGTTAAGCGCCAGTTAAGAGAGGAGGAGACTAGTGCATGAAACAGCTGAAGCCCACTAGGGGGCGTGGGTGAGGCCCAGCCTCTGACCTGCCTATATAAGGCCCAGATTTGGGTTTTTTTCCCAGACTCTCAGAACCCGGGCACCTGAAGTGAACTCTCTCTCTCTCTACTGGTGCTTGATGCTCTACTCGAACCATGGCTTTCTCATTCAACTACCTCTGCATCTCTCTTTCCTAACCTTGCTATGTTTTAGTCCGGCGTTGTCAGACCCCATATGTTCCTAGTGGGATTCTCTGCCTTCGAATCGCTAAAATTAGCACCTCCTTGGAAGAGACCCCTTCCTTGTGGATGACGGTCTCCTGGGGCCCTACAAACTTTACCTAGTAGCGTCTCCCCCAGTGTTCCAGTCTGCCTCTCTCTGGTTCACACTCGCCTTTGGGATCCGGAAGGTTTTCGCCTACCCATTAGATACCAAGTGTGAATTCGTAGACATTCCAAGACCACGTAAACTACCTATAATACCTACCCTGTTCCTCTTCTCCTGAACATATTGCACTGTCTGGGCACACCTTCTAAGATCTATACGAATAAAGCTGCCCCCGACTAGGCCACCGGCAAAGGTCAAAGACAACATGTCCACCCCAGCCTGTGAAGGGTGTCCTCCTCACATAAGGTGACCCGACACCATCAATAAAAGAATTTCGACTATAGAACTTATCCTCACTTCAACAGCTATTTTTGTTTTAGATGGAAATAACTTCTTTACCTCCTTAAGATAATATTTCCTCAGGACTGGACAGACAGTGGTATGTACTAACTAAGTATCCAGAGGCACTAAGATTAAGACTTTGTACTAAAATTTGAGAAAAAAAGATTTAAAAGCCAACAAGAGTTATACTGGATTAGCACAAATCCTAAATTCATCAAATTAGATAGAAGTATAAAGTACAAAAAACAAAAACATAAATTGCTCATCCAGCCAAACTTGACTTGTGGTCCTGAAATCTGGCCTATCCTAAAGAAGGAAGTCCATGATCTTGTGATTTTTGAAAGGAAAATGGTGTACCTAACATAATAAGGAGCTCTGGATGTGGGTCAAAGGGAGTATTTTAATTAATACATTATATGAGAAGGTGAACAATTGAAATAGATGATTTTATGCTCTGAGATAAGGTCCTCAGTTTTAGAATCTCTCTCTAGAAGTTCCATCACAAAATTTCATCTGTCGCTTCTATTTCTTGTTTTCAAGGTTGATCTAGTTTTTATACCATTGAAATAAATATCAGAATAAATAAATAGCACTGAGGGATAAATTTTGAAAGCGGTTGGTAATGGGTGAATTCATTATCAAAAGGTGAATAATAGTACATTTTACAGTTTAACTAGGTCCTTTTTTTAAAAAAAAAAATGAAGTAACCCTGCTGTACCTGCAAGATCATCAACTGCACTTCAATGGTTTAACAATCAACTTACCAAGAAGAGTGTCTATTCCCAGGCCAGACTCGGAAGATTTCCTAGAGTGAGGTTGTGAAGCTTTACCACTCCCTCCTAGAAGCTTTACATAAGATGCAGGAAACCAACCGATTTGTCTTTTTTTGCCTTTAGCCTGGAAATAAAAATATAACACTAAAATTTAAGTTAACTCTAATAAAAAGCTTGTAAACTTGTATGTTACTGTATCATACTTGTGTTATCACAAGGATCAAGCTAGTGTTGATAGACACCCTCTGGGCTTATAATAATATATTTATAAGGTAGTGGGAGTAGTATGATTAATTTAGAGTGATTTCTGAAAGTTATTACGGACTGTTTATTTTGAAAGTGGTGCGAGTCCATTTTTTCTTCTTTCTAGATATTAAAAGGTTGGCATTTTAGTCAATTAAAAATATAAATAAATTGTACCAAATTTGGCAATATTACAACAAATTTAGAAATATGTGATTTGATTACATAAATAACTTTTATTTAAATTTAACTAAAATTATATACCTATTCTATTTGGGTAGAAAATGGACTTACAACACTCACAATTATTGAATTTGATTTCTGTGTGATAATATTTACAACATAACAAAATAAATACCTTAAACTCTAGTTTAATAATGACTTATTATTCCTTCTTACCTGCATCGCTATCTGATGTTAATATGAAATTATCCATTTATAGAAGAAAAATAAATAATTGTAAGAAATATTTTATTAAATTGAAATCTCAGGTCTACACTTTGATATGGTCAAACTAATACTGATGATAAAACTGTGTTTTACATGAACATTTTGCTGATTTGGAATTACACAAATTCTCGTGACAAGTTAATACATGCAATATTATAACTGTTGCCTCTGCACTTCTGAGTCTAGAGACTTTTTCAATCTATCTATTTCCATTACATTACGCTTTTGCTGGTACAATTGTTAGTTTTACTCCTCTCTTACAAGTCCTTAATTAGTTATTCCACGGAAAATGGACTTACACCACTTTCATAATCAGACGTTAAGCAATTTTACTAACTGTAAATTGTTTATAAATAAAAAGTGCACACTAAATTATGTGATTTCTCAGTTTTTTTGAAAATGGACTTACCCCACTTTTAAAATAAATAGTCTTATGTATATCACATTAAGATACTGTTTTTTCTTTACTTTTAAGCAAAATAAAATTATTTATCTAATTAAAAATCAATATATATATCCTATATTCCTATAATCCTAGACCTATACAGAGGGGTCCAAAAAAATGTATCCACTGGTTAACAGTCCATAACTTGCAAACTAATTGACGGAGTTGTCTCATTTTTGGTGAAAGTGTAGCTTAAAGTCCAACTTAAAGATATCACTGTAGGTGTTCGAAATGGTCACCATTAACATCCACACACAAACGATGCCGCCGAACTGCAGCACGAACTGCTGACTACAATGTGTTCAGTTGGATATTTGCACATGAATGTACGATGGATTCTCGAAGTTCATACAATGTGCGTGGCTTTTGTTGATAAACGGCGTCCTTTAGTGTTCCCCACAGGTAAAAGTCCAGAGGAGTTAAGTCTGGGGAATGTGGTGGATACTCTACAGCACCTCTACGTGTACCTTTAAGTACCTTTCGTACTTAAAATACCATTTTAAAACAGACTTCCTTTCATCAAATGTAAGCCTTACGCCAGCCATGTTTACTCAAGTAACAAGGTACAACTAACAATAAAACACTAACTATCTGGCGACTGTCATCTGATTTGTCATCTGACAAAGCAAAACAACGCTTTTATGGCGATTGCCGGAACTACAAACTATTACACTACCAAAAATGAGACAACTCCGTCAATTAGTTTGCAAGTTATGGACTTTTAAACTATGGATACATTTTTTTTGGACCCCTCTGTATATATTTTTTTCCACAGTGAATTGACGTGTTGTTTATTATTTAGCATCACTGAATTGCAAACTAAATTTTCCCTGGTACTATTCACTGAATCTGTCATCACTTCGCAGTCAGTATAGCAGAGCAAGTGAATTAGGATTTAACACTGATCCAGGATTTGGTGAAATATTTTCTAGGCTAACTGTCAAGATTGCATATGGCCTACATGCTCAACAAATGTACAGTGCACGAACTAAATTGTTGATGCGATAAGTAAGTAAAAACTTTTAAATAGGATCGAGTTGGGATTCAAAGCGAAAAAAGTTCAGGATTCAGGATTTATGTATCTACTGTTTGCACAGTTGATAAAAACAAAGGTGAAATAAAGTGAAACGATTGTAGAAATCAAACTTGAACTAATATTTCAGTAGAACCAAAAAAATAAAATAAAATTCAAAACTTTATCTCTGGATGTGTTCTATGGATTAATTGAAGCTAATCACTTAGGAACGAATACCTCCATTTACTAAGCAGGGTATAACTATACCTCCATTTACTAAGCAGAGTATAACTATACCTCCATTTAACTAAGCAAAGTATAACTATACCTCCATTTACTAAGCAGGGTATAACTATACCTCCATTTAACTAAGCAGAGTATAACTATACCTCCATTTACTAAGCAGGGTATAACTATATCTCCATTTAAATAAGCAGAGTATAACTATACCTCCATTTACTAAGCAAGGTATAACTATATTGCTCTGGAAAGCAATAGGATTAGATCTACTGACTCCTGTGGATAACTAACCACCCCAATTAATACAATGACATACCTGCAGTTCTCCTTCCCACCATCCTGTAGTAGTTTTCTTTCTGATCATTATGAGTTGACCTCTCTGCAGGCTCAGCTGTTCTTTACTAGTTGCTTGGTATGGCACAATTACAGTGGCGATAAGAGGCTTCCTTCCCTTCCCTCCCTGAAAATAAAATTACACCTTATCAGCATTATTATTACATATCTAGTTTGTGTCAATCGTATTTTTATATGTTCATTAGGGTTTTGTTGACTGTATGTTTGTCTGTTCTAATGATTATTATCCAGGCCTCTAGACACAATTAAGATTGTGTTCACAACTTTTTATGCATTAAGTCCCTCCCAATCTAACACGAGAGGGAGCTCTGTTTTTGTTTATATAGCTTTTAATTTTGTGTATTTCCCTTTCAGCACGGCACTTTTTATTATTTCAATATAGATTTAGGGAGTAAGAAACAAAAAGTAAAAGTAAAAGGTAGCAATGCAAAAAGGGATATTATCAGTTGTTCAAAGCATGGGTTCTACAGTATCTAAGTGAATGGTGGCTAGTGTTAAATTAATTTGACCCTTACTTTTACAACTGTATAGCCTAAGACCCAATTAACTCCCTTATTATTAAACCCACTCACTTTCTTTTTCCTGACTTTTTTGAAATGTTCATAAACATTGCACTGTTCTAAATATTCATATCGATAAATGAAAAAAAAAATGGGTGAGCAGTATAGATAGGAGTGTCTACTGTACTCTCAACATTGAATCAACACCTAGGTAAGTATACCGAGCTAGTAATTTGCTTTCTAATCCTTTTTCTATCATTGATTATTTGAATATAAGCTTCCCTGTTATTATTGATAAATGGAACATAGTCTCAGAATAATAAATATGTTTTACTTTACTTTTAATTTTGTAATATAAATATGAAGGCAGAAAGATGAGCTAAATAATGCAGTGTTATTTCCAATTTTGTGGCAGTCAGGATCACCACCATTCTCAATTTGGATGCCTTTTTCTGATCATTATGAGCATAATGAAATTTTCCTTGTTAATTTAAATTATTGCAAAACTTAAAGAAAAAAAATCATCTAGCTGTCTATAATAACACAACAATTACTGACTGGCTTAAAGTATACTAAACTTCCCCAAAATAGAAACAATTTTTACTATCCTAAACAATACTTAGGGGCAAATAGAATTTTAATTGTATCAAGATTTCTATTTTTTTCTGAATCAGAAACTCTTATGTTAACCTGTGTATTACTCAGTTGGAACCATACTCACAATTAAATTATACATAAGCTAAATAAATTGTTACACCATTTGAATACTAGAAAAAAAAACAAAAAAACATACAACAAAATAGAATATATAGCTTAAAATTAATTAAGCACATCCCAATAAAATAATAAGAAGCAATTTTTAGGACAAATCAGATATTCATCTTAAAATAAGATTTCAAAAGTCAAATTATTTTTTTGTGGAGAAATTAGTCTTCTAGTGTATTATTATTCCCGACTATGTTTTTAAAAATAAGTGATCTCTGTTTACTGTGATAAATTATGACTGTTTTTAGCAGTTAGCAAGGAAGGTTATTCTGGTTCATAGTTTTGGTAAACTTACAGCCTACCTGAAATTTGTGAATGCTTCAACAATTTTGAGCCAATAAGTCAAATATTTACCTACTGTCTTATCTAATTTAAGACACTATATCTTGTGCCATCCTTTCATCCCCACATATTCTTTAGCTTGTTAGATATTTCAATAAAGTAAATATTTTCTCAAATAAAAATAAAATAAACCTGTATTTAATAATTATGAAACATTTATTTCTGTTAACATGCAGAAAATAAACTATATTACAAAACAGTATTAATAAAATTAACAATAAGTATGCTAAAATAAAATGTTCAGGTAGCAAAATTTAGAAACAGGATAGGCTTTCTCCAAGACCACACCCGAAACCAAAATGAAGAGAATTGGAGTGCATCCTTGAATAATTTCTGTTAAGAATAATTTGCTGTTTTTGCAATTTTAGAGTCGAACAATGTTCCTGCATTTCCCGTAAAAACCTAAAACAGCCCTGATATGTCCATAATAGATACCTTAATAATACCTATCTCAATATCTCGTTTCTTTACTCTATCAAAGGACTTAGTCAGATCAACGAAACATACATTACCTTCTTCACTATCTGTCTAATTGAAAATATTAGGTCATGATTACCCCCGTTTTGTCAAACCTCATGTTCTTCATCCAGCATATATATTTCGCTGACAATCTCAGTTTTTTCTCGAGGATCTTAGAGTACACTTTGCCTGTTAGTTTTAATAGTGCTATATGTCGTAAAAATTGAGTCTGTTCAACTACTTTGTCTATCAGTTCTATTGATTCAGTGACAGATTCCTTAAGTGCAGATTATATCAGTGTTGTTTCTTGTTTATTTCTTGCTTTGACTATTTTATTATTTGAAATAAATAATATAAAGAAAAATTATTATCTGGCATATGATCTCCTTACACCCCTGCTGTACACTTAGGTTTAGTGTACATAGGCTTAGCTGCGCTCATCTTTAACTTTCCTGCATTTGCCAGCTTGATCTTATACAAAATGTATTTTTTTAATTTTACCTTATTAACATTAATTGGGTGTCCGGATTAGGATAAAGATTCATCAGTGTCTTTTTCAATGTAATATGAGCTATATTGCAAATTTGTAATTGGATAAACGCGCTATATCACTTTTATTGTCACTAAGGGTCATGGAGGCAATCAACAATAACTTAATTGAATCTTTTTTTAATCAAACACTATTTCTGTCCTAGAGTGTTTTTACACTCTACTATTTTTTATATTAGAGCAAGAAAGCTTTTTACACAAAGTCAGTATCAAATGCTACATAGACAAATGAAACAATACTAAACTAGCCATTTCTGTAGTGTTACAGGTTCCAGTATTATTTATAATTAAAAGACAAAGAAAAAGTATACTGGCAGAATCGGGACCTCCCTAACATCTTGTTGGGGCTCTACCAACTGAGCTAGTTTTGCACGAGTGGACAACCTTCCCAATATGAACCTTCTTTGTCTAATCTCTTGAAGTGTACGAGGAAAACATATAAATATTTATTTCATGACATTTATAAGTTAATAGGTCATCAGACTAACTACTTATTGTGAATTTAGTTGATCTAATGAAATTGAATTGAACCATAAAATGTTTTTTTTATTTTGTATGTTAGATATACATTGAAATGTATCATGTGTCATTTGTCTCATATAGGACTTGATAATGAATGTGTAGCACAGTTGTAAGTGTTCTCATGCTCTTATTAAAAAAAATTGGCGTGGATAGATCAAGTGATTCATTATTAAAAAAAATTATCCATAAACAGCCCTCAACACATAAAAAGTATCCTAATAATGTTTGATTGAAAAAAAAAAAATCCTCTTTAGTAATGACAAATATGAGAATTTTTAGCAAACTAAATAAGACAAAAGATATGGTTACCTAACCATTACTAATGTCAACATAAATTGAAGACTATCGCAGAATTAAAATAAGATCCACATAAAAAAACTCTTGTCTCTCCACAATGTTCTTGATTAAGAAAAACATTTTTTACAGCTATTAGGTATAATGTTCAGCTGTACCCTCCATACATATAATAAAAATAAAAATGGTTCTAGTACAAATCTATATTGCATCTTCAGGTCCATAGGAAAAAATTATTTTCTGTCAACTTAAGAGGTCGCAGTTGCACCTGTCGCAATCAAAAATTTTTTTTGAAAATATTTTTGTTATTAATATTCTTACATTATGGAGCACATTTCAAATGCAAAAATATAATTTTGAATTAATAAATCAGAAACTTTACTTGTGACCACACCGAAGAAACACTAAATAGGCCCGGGCACTGAAAGGGTTAAAGAAAATTGTGGAGGGACTGAGGAATGTTAATTAAAATATTATCCATCAACAACTGACACAAATAAGTATAGGTAGATGAAACAAACAAAATACTAGTATCGAAGAAGATACTGCTTGCAGGAGGGGGAAAAAGAAATAGTGACATCTACAAAATAAATAATATCCCTAAACAAAGTATGAAAAATAAATAAATAAAGCATAGAAACCATTAGAGAACATGCATATATTCATGAGAGGAGAATTGCATGCATTGTACCAAATAAGCCAAGAGTTTGGTTCTTTTCAAGAAAATACAGATTTCAAGCCAAATTAAACCATGAAAAGAATATAAAATTTAAGAAATGATCAGGCAATGCCAATTGATGAAAATTCTTTTTACCTTTGCATCACTTTCCTCTCCACCACTTCCAGACTCCACCTAAATTTGTCAAAAGACAAATAGGCAAAAAAAAGAGTATAACATTTAGGGTTGTAACACTAAACGAAAAAATAAATTGATTAACACAAAATAAAAGCAGGAGTATATAGCTGTTTTGTGTATTACACTATTAGGCACAATATAACATTAAAAGTTTGTATAACAAAATGTATATAAGTGCATAATAACCTGTGATGAAAGTATAGAGAAATCTGGGGTAACAACTTTTCCTTCATTAACAATCTGAAAAATAGAAGAATTGATTGTAAGTAGTAATTTATTTTTACGTGTCATAATGATTTATACAATACTATTAGTCTGAAATTAATATAATTCCCTAATGAGAATTTTCACAAAATATTGATTTTGATCATACAACTAGATAAACATTAAGATATATTTTATTCAGTTAGAATTAATATAGGACGGCACTTATGTTTGCCATTGGCAGATTAGATAAGGTTTTCTTTGAATAATTCACTCTGTTATATTAATACACCTAGTTTTAATGTTATTACATAAAAGTATTGGACCATCCAATTTTACCAAGCACCAACAACCAAATAATTTCTATCAAACCTTATAACAATATTTTTATGATCAAATTGAATTGTATTTTAAAATGGGTAACCAGATAGAAAAAACCTTTCTAGACCTTCACAGAGCCATTGTGGCAGCATGAAACTAATCGAATGGATGTCAACCCATCCCCCCCCCCCTAACAACGAGAAATTAATCCATGTTTTATAAATCATTGTTTGTATTAAGTAACTGTTATTTAAATTATATATGCATTTTTAAATCCAATTATGTTAATATGAAGCATTAGAAATAGACGAAATTATACACTAGCTGTATAGAACACTGAGGTCAATTTAAATGAAACATTATCCTGATATTATATATATAAATTAATCATTAACTATTAAATGCAGAAAAAGAAAATTCCAATAAGGTCAGGAGGTTCTCAGTTTTCTATCTTTATTTATGAAATAGCATTCATGACGACATTTGGCCGATTCAGGCATCTCCAGTTGGGAATGCAGACGGACAACTGACAGACTGTTGACCTTGGAGGAAATAATTTTTTTTTAATTTATGTTGATGATCCGATATTTGATCGTCATGCTGGGGAAGCAGAAGGGAGGTTGTTTTCCTGTCACAACATGTTCCTCGATTACCGTTAAACAACCCCAGTTTTCTCACCTATACAGATAGTGCTGCAAATTTCATTTGTTAGTTTTTTACAATAGGTTTTGTGTTGTGATTTTGTTGTTTTATTTGCTTAGTGATGGCGCCCACATGAAACAAAAATCATAAATACACAACAGTTAAGCTCAACGATAAATGGGAAATTATTCAAATGCAAGACGCGGTAAAGCACCTGCTGATTTGAGTGGGATTAACGGAGTAGGGTGGGCTACTGTATATGACACAATGAAAAATAAAGACAAAATTGGAAAGTTTGGAAAATCCGTCAAAACTGAACAGGAAAAAAAAATAAATTGAGGACTGGCAAATTCCTGAAAGTTGAAGAAGCTTTAAATGCCGGGTTTCGACCTAGAGACAGGAATAATCCAATATCAGTATCAGTATTACTTTGTATTTTAACTATTTTGTATATTATGATAAAATTTGTTTTTTTAATTTCACAATCTAAGAACTGGCATTTTTAGTTATAAAGCTTTGAATTATTTCAACATTGATTCCTTATTCCACTGTTTATTAAATGGGACCCTCAGTAGTCCAGAATATTTGAAAATCTGACAACTTGTAGGTCCCATATTTGTTGGATTATCCAAATTGGACCGTGTATGTCTTTTTTTGGAGTGTTTCTCTTAAGAATACTGAAATATCTTGCAAACTAATGTTGACATGAAGACATTGCAAGGCTTAGGCTTAAAACACCTGGGATAACACCAACAAGAAAATGAGCAAAGTTTATTTTGATGTTTTGATATGGAAGTTTTGGAGCGAAATTCTGAATGACACTACAGAATTGTTGTATTTACCTAAAACAAAAAATAAGTCACCATGGGTTATCCAAGGGAATAAATCAGTTATGTTACTTAGGACATTACGAACAATTAAATGAGGAATAATTAACTTTATTCAGCCGATTTCATGAAGTAATAGAAACAAATAAATTTCAACTTTAGCAGCACATATTTTAAGAACAGATAGGTCTAAGGAAAACTTTAACAGAACCAAAGTTTAAAAAAAATTAAGTTAATAAAAGATGTAAATTATTTGAGCCTGCCAAATCTTAAGATTTCTGAGATATAACTATTTAAAAGTGAAAAAGTGTGTACTATAACTTTAAAAACGTAGAGTAGAGTCTTCACCCAATAAAATAAACAAACCCTAATTTAGTTGTAATATTAAACAGAACTCATTTTGTAGGAAATTCATTAAACTCTCAAACAGTAAATAATTCAACTTTTTTTTAATGTGATTATCTTAGGAGAAAAATTTAAGGATTTCAAGCAGTTTCTTGACCTTGTAAATTTAAATGATTAATAGATATATTAACTCAGAGACACCTGGCAATAACTCATTTTGTATACATATATATTATGATATGTAATATAAAAACCACTACAGCCTCATGATAGTTGGTGCCCAAAAAATTTTGAGTAATGTTTATTTATTTGGGGTTTTGTTTTCAAAAAATCAATATGAAATGAAACTTTTTGTTTTCCCTTTCACAAAATATTACCTGCTGAGGTTCAACTGTGATGGGTGACATCTTTTTCTCTATTACAGGTTCTTCAATAGGAAGTGGAACAGCAGCAATCGGTTCCACCTTTACCTCTTCAACGGGCTCTGAGTTAAACTAAAATACAACACAAAATCAGTTTAAATAATCTTGAATGCGAAAGAAATTAATTAAATTTTTTTTATTGGTATGCCCTTTGAAATAAAAAATATTATAAAAGGGCCACCACATAATCCAGACGCTACTCCAAGCATATCAAAATGAAGGTTCAGAGGAATTGTGGTCTTTATAATATAATATTTGAAATATTTATTTGTGTAGGTTGTGTGGAAATTTAGTTTTTCCATGAGTATAGAATATTGTGATACAAGCCAAGCCGTAGGTTATTTGAAATAAAAAAAATAAATTTATTAATTTCATCTTTCATTAGCTCGCATCAAATTAAAATACCACATTAATTAGAAAATACATTTGGTTATGAAAGGTAACACATCTCTTGGCTGACACATTTATTTATTTATATAAAATTTACAGTTTATTAGATATTCAGAAAAATAAAATATTACAGATAGGTTGTTTATTTATTTTGATTGAAGACCCTTATGCACTTAGTGCAGGAATGGAAGTTTATCATTAACTTTGGGGTGACAATTACGGATAATTAGCTTTTTGGCTGCAGCTTCGCTCACAAGGAAATCTTAATGCAATAAGACCATGTTTGTTGTGCCACGTTTTAAGTTCACTAACAAACCCCTAAAAGAATTAACATGAAGTTACGTATATGTCACCGGACAGTCTAAGGAACATACCAATTTCCAATTTTTACCAATTTTCAAAATGCAGTTCTTGAGTTTATCTCACACAAACCAACGGTCCTTAACCGGCTATTTATTTACCTTATTATTAAGATTAAACAGTGAAAGGAACGAAATCTATGTAGAGAGTAAAATCGAACTAATTTTATTTATAGGTCATTAAGAGTAGAAAAATTATTTTAAAAAAATATTCCACAAATTCACTATAATATTTATTCGTTTAACTTGAAACTTGATTATAAACAACAATTTTAGTTTCAATAAATAAATTCTTGGATGAACAAATCATCCAGGAAAGGGAGATCGATCTGAATGAGTGGGATAAAATCTGTTTCACCCCCTCCCCTTCCCTTTCCTGAAGATATTCGCTTCAATTATATTAAACATCTTATTTATGAACAGCCTTGTCCTGCTGCCTTTTGGCAGGTCAAGGTTCTGTATTAAGATAATTGGTGATTCCACTTTAAGTTAAAGACAACATGGTGAAAATCCAAAAATGTCCAGATGATTCTACACAGTTCTCTTCATTTCTGAATAACTTCAGAAGGTTCTACAGAGTTCTATTAAACTAAACTTGGGTTTGAATATCATCAGGACTATAGGACTGTCCCCAATCACAAGCGATCCTGAAAACTACTCAAATGCCATTTGGAAAGGGGGAGCGTGAGTGGAGGGAAGAATGTTGGGTTATTGTGCATCTCTCTCCCCACTACCTCACTGGCAAACTCAAGTTAGACAAACTTTACCTGGTTTCATACTAGTGAGGTTTAAAAGACTATTTCTATGATGAATATTTCAACAGAAAAATAACTTCCTTAAAATTAACTTAATTCTAATAAATAAATTTAACTAATGGTAAAAATATCATTGCACTATAAAAATAAAATAAAAACAATTTCACAAACAGAAACATTCATTCACATTAAATTCTATGACTAACAATAAACTCACAGTGTAATGATTCTTTTCTTTTTAAACTGTATACTTTTGTAACAACCTACTTGTTGGTTCTGTGAAGAGTCATCATAAGGTTGTACGTAGTTAGAGGGGAATATTCCTGATCTATCTCCGACCTGGCCAGTCCACCAATCTCCATCTTTGCCAGTAACAAGTACAACTTCACCCTGTTCAAAAGTCAAATCCCCACTCTCATCAGACTGGTAAGGATAAACAGCTATGTAGTAGTCTCCACCGTTTATGACTGGCTCTGAAAAATAATGAAAATGACAATTGATTTAATGATCGGTTAATAATTGGTCACTGAATGGTGACAGTACTAAAATATCATTGCAGAAAAATTAAAATGACGTATTTATTTTTCACACAAAAACTAACCTTGAGAAGAAGGAATAACGGTAGTATTAGGTACGGTCTCTTCGATAACAACATAAGATTTTGGAAACCATCCTTCTGCGAGGTTAACTTGACCATAACACCATTGGTCCTGAAATGGTAGATCAAACTCCATTATAAACTTATTTAATCGAAACACCTTTTTTTACATTTTCAGGACTACAACCCTTTTAATTCACTATTGTCAAAATTCAAATCAAGTAATTAAAAAATTAAAAGTGGGCAATAAGAGCTGTCTTAGGTATAAGTGCAAGATTACAGAATTAAGATATTCAGGGTTTTCCTGCTCTGGGGCTCTTTCATTCAGCAAGAACCCAAGAACGCTGTGATAAGAGGATACAACAATAAGAGCTGTCTTAGGTATAAGTGCAAGATTACAGAATTAACATATTCAGGGTTTTCCTGCTCTGGGGCTCTTTCATTCAGCAAGAACCCAAGAACGCTGTGATAAGAGGATACAACAATAAGAGCTGTCTTAGGTATAAGTGCAAGATTACAGAATTAACATATTCAGGGTTTTCCTGCTCTGGGGCTCTTTCAGCAAGAGCCCAAGAACGCTGTGATAAGAGGGTACAGCAATAAGAGCTGTCTTAGGTATAAGTACAGGAGTACAGAGTTGGAACTCGAGATTACAAATAAATCACTCATTGAAAACATGACGGTAAAGTATGGCTCTCACATCTGGGGACATAGAGTACATTTAGAGGAGACAACTCAAATTTTTATAGGGATCTCAGAATGCAGAGGAGCACTCCTAGATATTTGGTAAGGGCATATGTCATCTATGGAAGTTGGCAATTTCTAAAGGAGACAGTTATCTGATTTCATAAAAAAGTAGTTCTAGAAAATACAATTGGTGCCGCCAATCTCACACTTACACATTGGTAAGAAACATTGATCTACTTCATGTAAATAACTGATCTATACATAGAAAAAAAAGGCAATCATGCACTAGATAAATACAAACATTTTGAAAATGCCATGATCAAGAATCGTTGCAGATAACCAAGTACATAGCCCATTTTTTTCTCAAATTTCCCAATCCAAGTTTTTCCCCGGTTATTTATGTAAGTTAAACAATATTAATTCAATACGGGTCATTTCACTTCAAAGAACCTTTCGACAACTTGTCCAGTTAGTAATTCTGTACTGAACATAAACATGTCACATATTTTTTACAACTGCCCAAGATATAATATATTAGAAAGTCAACAAAAAACAAGCAAAATTCAACTCCTTCCCTTATCTTCCCTAGATAAGTTTTGAGTTTTGATGAGGTTGAATAAACCTAATTCTATTTTTCTGCAACCCAACCTCCTCCAAAACTGAGCGGGGGCTTAACTTAAGTGTCATAATAGCTATATGCAATTTATAAACTTTGATAATAAAATTACCTGTATTTCAGATACCCTAATGATATCCCCTTTGAGAAAGGAAAGCTGTGAGCCCTGAGTTGCCGAAAATGTATAAGAAGCTCTAGCAACTTGATCTACAGCTTTCCCTAGGCCTAGGATAGGATTGAGTCCGGTTGGCAATGGTGGGCCTTCTTCAATTATCGAACCAGTCTCACTCTCGGCTACTTCAACTATTCCCCTAGAAAAAGTTATCACATATTTAACGTGGTTATTAGATTACACATAGAACAAACATGTTGTGCAGAATAACCCAATAACAAAAACATGAGTAATTATAAAATTTATGAAGTTTAATACTTGTTATATTATTTGATCAGTATTAGGCTATAATAAAAAATTCAAATCAAGTGTGATGCTGGGGCTCTCATATGATGTAGTGGATACCACTGCTTCATGATTTGAAGGTTTTGGCCTCAAATCCCTTAATTGGAGTACATAAAGGTGTAAACAATTAAACAGGCAATTCTTATGAATCAAAGGAACGAGAAGTTTTATTACAGCTGCTTCATTTAAATGACAGTTTCAATAACTTTTTGTCCACTTAAGACCCAACATATATTAGATATTATTAGTCAGGATGTAGAGTTATTTACTTTGATACCCTGTTCAATAAGAGGACAATATTTAATTTTCATTTACAAATAATTGATTAATTTTTGACCATGGAGATACTTTTATTTTCCGCATCAGAGTAGGGGCATCAAATAAAACTTCCATACCATATACCATCCTACATAAAATAAAATGTCAATAAAACAGAAGTTGCAAATAAAATGTTAGTGATTTTTTGTAACTATATTGAGTTTGGCAAGAAAGTGATTTCGGTTTCCACCAGTAGATAGCGTTACATTTGTTTTATTATTCTTTTGTCAATGTTAGAATTTTTTTTTTTTTTTTTTTCATAAAGGCAAGAAAGTGGCTGAGGCTCAAAAAGAGATAAGTGAAGTTTATGGTGTTGATTGTTTAACAGAACACACGTGTCAGAATTGGTTTAAAAAAATGTTTGTTCTGGAGACTTTTCACTGAAAGATGACCAACGTTCTGGTCGACCTTCTGAAGATGATGATCAACCAATGCGTTTACCAATGACACGTGCGTTCTTTAAACAATCAACACCATAAAACTCACATATCTCTTTGTGAGCCTCAGGCACTTTCTTGCCTATATGAAAATAAAATAATAAAATGTGTCAAAAATGCTTATTTTTTCCATGTTAAAACTGACAGTTGTAAACAAAATGACATAGAATTTCTTTCTATAGCAACCTAAAGGCATCAACTACCAAATCTCAAAAAAAAAAAAAATTCTAACATTGACAAAAGAATAACGAAACAAACGTAATGCTATATACTGGTGGAAACCGAAATCACTTTCTTGCCAACCCAATAAAAACAAATTTACGTATTGTTAATTAGAGCAGTGAGATCTTTCATTTGATAGTACATAAATGTATCTATGATTAATGATTATCATAATATTATCCAATGAAGTTCAAAATTAGTTCTTCAGTAAGTTAATTAGGGTTATACTGTAAGGTTGGTATGGAGTTATCTCAGGAACAGACATCTTTTGATTACTCAATTTGTATGTTGCTTTTAGATTTGAAATAACAAGGAAGAACATTATGATCAATTTTCATAATGCTTCATTTTTTCTGCATACCCCAGACACTGATCAGATTTTAAAGATGTCTAATAGACAATAATATGCTCAAGTGCAAACTTCATTGAATGGGAAAGTTCTGAAAAATACAGAGAACATGCTTACTCTAATGGAGTTTTGGGCGCTATTGCGGTAGATATGATTTCTGAAGAACCATTGAATCCAGATATCGGCTCAACATAAGTTTCTGGAAACCAACCTGTCTGACCTCTCAGTTGACCAGACAACCATCCAGGTTCTGCATTTTGGTCGATTGGAACCTGAAAAAATAATGAAATAAAGAATAAAATTTGTTTGGGACAGTCTACAGAATGTATGGAGGTCTTTGGAAGCTCTCAACTTCCAGTTGCTCCAATCTTTCCCCCAGTACAGTCTAGTTCTCCTGTCTGTGCTCATCCCCTTCCTCTGACTCTTGCGATTCCTTCTAGTCTACTGGAAATGTTAAAATGAGCCGGCTCCTATAATATCTTACATTTGAGACAAAGAGAAGAAATGTCCTGTAATTGTCCTTGTTGTCCCCCAAAGCAGGCAGGTCAGATTCTTAAATACACGAGAGTTCTGTTTTACACATTAGTTTGGCTATGGCCTGATCCAGGTCACATGTTCCGCAGTCTTCACATCCACATTGAGGACAGCATAGGCTATTTGCTCTCCTGAACTTGTGAAGTTTTCCATGGAATCCCCCATGGCTTGTCAGCACATGGGTACTCCAGTAATCTGAGGAGATGCCCTCAGTCTATCCCTAATCCAAGTTCCATTTCTTCTCAATCTTATGTGGGCCTTCCAATTATGGGGTTCCTTCCTGACGGTATCTTAGCAGGGAGGCAGTCTGTGAGGGAGTAGTATGTCGTTTTACTTTCCCTTGGAGACACTCTCTCAATGAGACTAGGTCTATTGGAGTAGTTGCAGCTTTTTGACAAGGACCTTTCCCTGCCTTATACCATGCAGTCCTGTTGACTCTACTCTTGTGATCCTTAGAAGTGCTGTCCTTTGCATTTTTGCCAACTTCATTACACCTACTGACCTTTTCAGATCATATCTTTGCAGACTACTTCGTGATTCCAAGTATTACCCCAACGTAAAGAGCTCTTAATAATGGGTAACTCAGCCCCTACCCACCAATTCTTGTGAAATTATTAATCATACTTGTGACCCTCTCTTCAAGGTACTTAATGTGAGGTGTAATCCCCAGGCCCTGACCAAGCTTCATTACTCAGCTCAATACTCTCTCCTACAATGTTCAGGCAGATTGGGTAAGAGACCTGTCCACATTGCTATCCTTTGCTGATCAGAATCTTGGTTTTTGTTGTAGCCATCCTTTACTTTCGTTTCTTGCACTAATCATCGACCAGGATTACACAACTAGTCCCTCTTGTTTCCTGCTCAGTCAAACTATCTGCCCCAACAAGAGTGGCCAGATTGTCAACCTAAGTCACATCTGTAAAGTGTACTTCCTTCAAGGTCATGAAAACTCTGTTGAAGATTAATTTACACAGTGCTGACCCTTGGGGCATCCTCGTTCCAACCAGCATTCAACCTCATAGGTTTCCCCTCTTATGACCCCAGTATATACTAAGAAGGTAGATACCTACCAGGTCATGCAGATTGCTGGGAGCTTCTAATTACTGTAGCTCCTTCTGATATAGGGCCATTACCAACTGTCAAAGACAAGAGGAGATGCAAATGTCATGATAATGGACAATTTGGAACTAAGAAATGCGCTGTATTGCACAGAATGTACTTCTTCCATTGTACAAGCTAAATTGCCCGTGGGTGGTCTGCTTTCTTTTAACTCAGTATGAGAGCACTGACTGGAGGAGGCTGATTTGCCTATAGCTCTTGGGTGCTGTCAGGTCCTAATTTATTCCAGATTAGCTTGAAGTCTGCAAATGATGTTGCCCACCAATGCACTTCTCTTAGCTCTCAACCTGAGCTGATGATGATCTCTGTGCTTTCTCATGCTTCAACACATTTCTTAATTTCATCGAGCAACCCTTCCACTTGGATGTCACTAGGCAGGTAAAGTGAGATCATGAGCAATCTTTTGCCGTTCCATCCTTTAGAGCAAACTACCAAGTCAGGTCAACAGGAGAACTGGTTAAGTGCCATGACATCAATAGCAGTATTAGACAGACAATTGCACCCTCTGGTCACCACTCCTAATGGCAACGATTCTTGTCAAGGCTCCAAAACCTGAAACTACGTTATCCACAGCACGGTTCTTGTATTAGCATTGTATTGTACTTTGTGGTCAGCGGCTCTAGCTCAGCTGTCAGATAAATAAAACAGAAAAAAAAAATTAATAATGTGCAACAAGTGAATAATCAAATATTGTAGGAATTTTAATGCTATTGGGATACCTCTCAAAATAGATGGAGAGAGGAAAGGAGTTATTTATAAAGGAAGGATTTGAAAACTGCATGATCCTTCTAAAGAACAAGAATAAGATATGAACATTTCTTGAACCTTTGAACTAATGATGAACAAATTAAAAAACTATACATAGAGCTAGACAGAAATATAATTAATTTGATTATTGATCTTATTGATTTGTTAGATTAACACTGTGAGAGGTTATAATTTATGAAAACAAATTTAAATAAATAATCACATCAAAGTGTTAATTAATAGTATTATTAATGGTTCATACCAAAATTGTATCTCCTGGTTGAAATGAGAGCTCATCACTATTTCGAGCAACAAACTCATAAAGAGCACGATACCTAGAATATCCTGAAAAAAGAATGAAAATTAACAAATGAAACAAAATTACTCAAATAACACAATTTGGTAATTTTTTTTTGGTTCATACAGAAATAAAATTTTTCCATCTTACCCGGGGTTTCTTGAGTATCATCATCGGGCCAGGCAGTTGTTGTTGGAGCACTATCCCAGGCTGATGTACCCCAAGCATCGTCAGGAATGATAGCAGGTCTATTTAGCCCTTTGGCCTCAAGGTACTAATAAAAAAAAAAAAAAAATCTTGATAGAATCATAACTTATCAAAGCTATACCATTAAAGTAAGTATCTCTCTAAATAAATATTGTTGTGATATTTAGATGTTGTGAACTCTATGATGTTGCTTATGATGTGAAATTAGCGGGCATAAAAGGGCGGTAAACGACCTGTGGATCATGGTTATGAATGTATGGACATTATTTGCTGCCGTTGTATAATATTAATATTTGTCATAAATAATATCAATGATTAAAGTCAAATATTTTATTATTGTATTTGCTGACTTTAAAATAAGAAAAGTTAAAATATATGAGACAACTGGCATTGGAAGAAAAAAGGATGAAAAAATCAAGAAGGCAAGGCAAAAGACGAGTGTAAAAAGGACAAGAGAGCGGGAGGCAGGTTTGTTCTTTTTGATCATCCCATGAGACAAGCATATGGAAGAAGAGTTTGTAAAAGAAAAAGGATTGAGATGATAACAGAGGACGCTTATTGATAGCGTGGCACAACAGCAACAAAGCAAGAATTCGCGGAAGAATAAAGAAGAGAAAAGGACATAAAAATTAGTAAATATTAAGGTAAAATAGAAAATTTGTTTTAACATTGTAATTTTGTCACAGACACATGCTTATGTATATAAACCAAATGAATCGTTTTGTAATTAAACAATTTTCCTTTTGCCAGAATTCTTTTTTATATTAACAGAACCTTTAAAACCTAAGATAATAAATTAAAAATAATCAAGTTAGATAAAAAACATAATAATATGCATACAATATTTATAAGTATAGATAATAGACATGATTTTTTTTCTTTTATTACAATCATTTGACAACTAAGAGAAGATTTTTTTTGCCACCCGAATAAGAAAATTAAATGTTAAAATTAACTGGTTAATTACTTGATTCCGTTTTTCTTCATATACTGGGTAAAGTTCTTCACAGTCTTGGAGTATTCCTGTAAGTTCATTTTTCAACTTCTCAAGCTGCAAGTCATTACTTCCAACATCTACCTCTTTCTGTTTAACCTTAAATTAATAACATAAATATTCATATAACAAAATATACCAAACTAACTGATCAGAGGATGAATGACCTCTTCATTTTTTTCTCTATATTAAAGGATTCTTTAAGACTAAAATTTTGTTTCATCAATTATAAAATTGTATTTATGGAAATAACCAAAATTAATGATGTAGAAAGTAAAGCAGCATTATTGAGAGATGGTACGAGTGGGGTTGAGAAAGTTTCTTAAATACATATGAAAAAGATGTTTCTCTGTATTTTTGAGCAGAAATACTAAACTTTAATTGTTAAACCACCCCAGTTACTGAAAATCACCTACAAAAATAAAATAGCTAAAATAATTAAAATCAGTTTAGATAACAGTAAAGACGACACGAGAAGAGTATTTAGTTTAAAAGATAGTCGTTTTAAACAGTGCTAAATACATTTTAAACATTTCTTTAGTGTATGCCTTTTAACTCTTGAGAGTATTTGCAGGTATTTTACTGATAGTAATTATTGAACTCAGTAATAATTTTGAATTAAAACAGCTGGTAAAGATATGTTTTAGCCATATTCTATTGATTTAATTCTATCTTTATAAGTTTGGTAAATGATCTACAGCATGTATACCTTCATTACTAACAAGTATCAATTGCACACTGAATATTATTAAAATAAGTCTTGTGCTACTAGAATACAAATTTTAATTTTTAATTGTTTTGTACGGTTTGTAATGTAAATACATAAGTAACGAAAAATATGTTGCCAGTATAAAACGGATTCAGCTAAAAGACATAGACTTTCACAAGATCCTACTTTAATATAATTAAAAGATCATAACCCACAAAATTAAAGTACAGATGTAAATTTTTTTTTTGGTTTATCATATGAATAGCTAGAATGTAATTTAATAACCTAACAGCTCATTTGTATAAAATCTGAGAAAAATGAGTAAAAATTAATGATAAAGGGCGCAGATAATGATTTTGAAGCTTTTACTGTTCACAACAACACTGAGTAAGTAAAAATCATTAAATAATGTTCTAAAAATACCAATTTTGACAAAAAACTAACTTTATTTAAATTGTGCTCTGATCATTTTAATTACTTGTATTGTAGTAAATCAAGATTGTATAGGGAGTTCAGGGATCATTGTAAAAAACAAATGTAATAGATACTGATAATTGTTTAACTGGGACCAGCCAACAAAAATGATTCCTGAGAAGTTTATATTTTTTATACTATAATTAAAAAATGGCGGTTTCTTTATCTGTCTTATTTATTACAGCTATTAAGTTTATGATGGTTTTCAAGAGAAAAATTAACCATATACAAGCTCTAGTGTCAGAGTTAGGGGGAGGGGTTAGCTCTAATGTATCTTAATGAAGTACAAGCCTCCAATTTAGGGAAAGGTTTCAATAAGAAAATGTATTCATCCAACATAAAATTGCCCACTGTTAAGTTAAGCTCACTTGTGGACACCATACATTTTTATTAACTCACAATGTAAATAAATGAACACTGTATAACTATAACAACAGTGCTTGTTATAACAATTATATTTTAATGTATTATATAACTATAACAATTAAATTTAGGAACTTGTTTTACTACAAGAGTCTTTCGATTAGTAACTCTTAAATGTTAATTGAGAAAACCCAGGGACCTTCACTTCATCATACAGTAGACTCCCATATCCTGACAGCCATTTTTGAAATGAGAAGCTATAGTGTGAACTAACATTTTATAAATTTAAATAGATGTCATGTTCATAAGGCACTGGACTGGCAAGACAACATGGCTCGGGAAAGGTAGACAAAAAAACAACTTAAAATAAATGAGATGTAAAATTTATTCTTAATACACAAAATAAATGTATAATTACTTACATTTTTCTTTATTTCATAAATATCCTAGTCACTCTCCCATATCCAGATCACTCCCGCCCACATTAATAAATATTGGAGTCTACTGTATATCGTAGTTGTTTCAACAAATGACATTTCCCTTTCACTATATTTTATTTATGGCAAACAATTTTTTGTACATTAATCATATTTTGTAATAAATATAAAAACAAAATTAAGAGATGAAAGTAAAAAAGAGATGTTAGATTGCAGGATCTGTGGAGGTATATCTGTGTCAGGTTTTTAATACTTACTAAGCGATTGTGAAAAAGAAACTAGGTATTTTTGACCTAACATACTTTTTTTTTTATTTGTTAAACCACCTCTGTCACAGCGATTTCAATGAAACTTTTTTTTTTTTAGTGATACTAGTTTAAAAAATATTTAACACTTAGGCAAGCGTTCCAGTCGATTGTTTAAGGTAAAAGAACAAAAATATTTTAAGTTTAAAAACTCCATTTATTGAACATTGTTTCCGTCCTAGTTCAATGTAAAACAAGGTTATCATACATATAAAAAAAATATATATCAACTCCTGATAAAGTTTTGTCGCCTTAAGATAACTATCCTCTAAACCAGTGTATAACTTGCAAAAAGAATTGAATTCATTTAAAATTTTCATACATGTACTGAATAAGCATTACATTAGTGAATTTAATTTTCTAAGATTCTTTTTAGATGCCCTGCCAGTTTAGAAAATAAAAAAATGCTATAGCTAGCGAAAGTATGGTTATCACATATTGAAATAATTTGTGAATAAATGACCAACTACAAAGCGAAGTAGGTAAAAATATTGTCTTAGCAACAAATAAACTTGATATTTGTTTTTAGCACCCTGAAAAACCTCTGAAAACTTTGGGGGAAATCAATTTTTTATTTTGCTCTAAATTTTCACATTCCATTTTTGTCTTAAAACCTCAGAAGTACCAATAAGTCCAGAACAATATTACTGATCCTGCCAATTTTAAAAGGATCTAGAGGCCTATTAACAAAATAATGATACTAACCAGGTCTCTATCAATTAAATATAAAATACACTTTTAATTTTTTCGGACTGGTGGCAACGAAAATGGATTGGAACTAAATGACTAAATAATTTTGCTTCCCTAGTGAGTCTACCAAAAAATACATTTTTTTTTTTATTGCCACAAACTTTGTTTTTGTTTACTTTACTGAAAGACCTTTTTTTTTTAATCCACAAACAGGAACAAGACCACAACAATTAACACAAAACAGGAAAATAAACCAATAGAAATTATTTTACAAATTACAAATGTGTGTTTTTGCCTTTTATACAAATAAATTAATACAATCAGACTTTAACCTGACAAAACAACTAGGTAGTAGACAGTCCTTAGCCATTTAAAAGAGACAAAGACTAGAAAATCTCCATAAATAGATCCAAGTCTATTACAGTGATTTCATAAACAAATATATTTATTATTTTAGAAAATAATTACTACTGTGAATACTATCTGCTGTTTTTATGTTGACAGTTGTCAGAAGTGAGAGCTTATGGAGGAAAGTGACTTCAAAGCCAAGCCTACCAAGTAATCTACAAGAGCTGCTCGATTCCCTTTACATCACTGGTTACATGCCTGAATATATTATTCCTGAAAACGAATTAACAGAAACTGAAAAAACAGAAGGTGAATACCTCGACTTCCCCGATTTCAAGAATGTAGAAGAGAATGTATTTGTCCCACCGGAAAGTGAATATTTAAAAAATGATGTGCATTTGAAGAACATTAAGGGCCATAAAAGACTTGTCCCACACATAGCTACAAATTCAAAAAAAACTAAGATTACGGAAAAACTGCGGAATCCTAACATAGGTCCTGATGAATTACGATTGGACTTAAATGCCCATTTAACAGAAAATTTTACTGGAAGGCAATTAGCACAACATGATAGTGCAAAGCTAGACTTTCTTATACCAATTCCAGAAAAAGGTACATACCCACCCCATCCAGCACCAAATATTTACAATATCCCATTAACAGAATCAACTATGTACTATTTCCCTACTCCTGATTCTATAGGAAAAATGTGGGAAATGGAATTAATGAAGTCATCTGTACAGAACCATACAGCCTTTCCACCTCTACCAGGTGGTACTATCATGGATAACCCACCCCGGTCCTATCAAATTAAACAACAACCCAAACCTTTTACAACAGCCCTATATCCTTTAAAACCACAATTTGTAGGAAGCCCACAGCAGCCTTTAGCTGTGTTTCAATCACAAAAGCCACTCTTTGTGTGTACAGCTCCACAGCAGCAGTTTCCCTTTAATGTAAAACAACCTGGCTCACACACAATACAATACCAGCCAGCTGAAAATATAAAACAATCAAACCACAACAGTAGAGTACAACAGCTACAATCTATCCTGATGGGACAAGAGTCTCAACCAGCACCTCTTTTCTTTAAGACAAACAGGACAATATCCAGACCTATCCTTCTTTCAGTAAACCAGCCACAGATAGCACCAGAAAGGCCAACTTCCAAGGTAGTCAACAACAGGATCCAAACAAAAGTAGTGAGCCTGTCTCTTAATAGTTCAGACAGTGGAAACCCACAAATGATGTTAATTAATCCAAATTATTCAGCTGTCCAAACTAACATTTCTCTTGATTATGGAACTACGGCTAATATTGATTCAAAACTTATCAGTCAAACTAACAGTTCAATTAACAGCTATGCTGTGAGTGTAGTAGAACATCCTCCACCAACTAAGCAAAAAAAGAAAATGTTTACCTTTTTCAATATATTTAAAAAGAATAAACAAAATCCCCTTCCTGAGGATCATGCCCATAATGCTTCTTTGAAAGGGAAGAGAGAAAATGGAGCTATATCACTGGCTGAACTTTATAACCGACTAACAGACTCCAATGTCATGAATGAAAACAGTAGAATGGAGAAAGAGTATCCTATAAAGCAGGTAGTTGAAGAACCTGAGATTTACCACAAGAGAAAAAAAAGAAAAAAATGAACCAGAGTATAAAGCGATGTGTGATGCTTGTAAGAAATTATTATCATAAGATATATTGTAATCATCAGATAACTGATGAAATCAGCCCTATGTCAGTGGTTATATAAACGGGTTCAGACTAATTACAATTTATTAGCCTATTTGTTACTTAAAATAAATATTTTAATTTAACTTAAGTCAAGTGTGGTGTATTAGTCAATCAAGGTTTTCATTGAACTTAATAAACTTTCTCATGAATGATACTTCTAATAAAAATATCTCTGATAAAGTGGACCCATTAATACATAAAATATTAATCTAATAAAGTCTTTATCATCATTTCTAATCTTTTAATTCATTATACTGAAAACGATAATTTAAAAAATAATCTTTAATAACATATTTTTGACAACTCCTAATTTAGCGATTTGGTGTCAAATTAATACACAAAAACAATTTATCTAATACTTCCCTGCAATCGAACTTATACACGTTTAAAGCTTGATTTAATAACCACTATCACCCACTCATTTCAGAACTAATCGTTCTTAAGTAAGTAATAAGCAGGCAACACCTCAAAATGGTTAATTTCCATAAAAAATGAATAGATTAATAAGATAAAAGTATTCAAGGTATAACTAACTACCTGTTCTTCAAGGTCTACAAGCTTATCCTTTAAGTTTTTAATAACTAATGCCTTGTCATCGAAGGCAGCTTGTTCTTTTTCTGAATCCTCTTTACCCAGTTTACCAGCTGCTTCTAGTTTGGCCTTCTGTTGAGTTAGTGCTAATGTCTGAGCATTCCTTTGTTTAATCACTGCTTTGAGGCGATTATATTCAGCTAAATTTTGATCCCTAGAAACTCGCATTCCGTCGATCACTGATTTCACAGATGTTACTCCACACCTGGTTTCACTTATTTGCATTGACAATTCTTTCACCTTATCTTCCTAGAAAAAAAATTAAAAATAGATAGACATCATTTATTGATTTTTTTTTTCTTTTTTATAATAATAAAATATTTTATAGAAGACTTTCTATTTACAAACTTTTACAGTAATTCAAGTTAAATCCAAAAAATACCAATGTCCTTTACAACCTCCCCCAACCAAAATTGACACTAATCCACATTTGACCAATTGAACATAAAGGTATTTTATTTATTTTTTAGCCCGTTTTTGTAAAATGAATAATTTTGACATATACAAGGAAAGTACCAATTTGGTATAGACTTAGTAAATAGACTGGGATGAAAATTGTTTACATCACACTCAATTCTTGAAACTGCCTGAATTAGGAGAAATATAGACATAATGTAAAAATATAAAATTGGAGAAACTATAATGCATCCATTGGAAAATTGTGTTTTTTCAGACAGCTGGAATTTAAAAAACATTTATGAAAATTGATTTTTAATATGGGTCCAAGTTTAAGGCAATGTTTTAAACAAAAAAAAGACATCAAGAAATACCTCAGATTTAAAAAAAAACTAAGAATGGAAATGCCATTGACAAAATATGAACCAAAAAAGACAAAAAAACAAACAAGAGAACCAATACCTTCTGAGAAAGTTCAATTGTCAAAGCTTGGCTTTTGGCTTTCAAACTTAAAACCAACTCCTGCTGCTTCTGACGCTGTGTTTGCAGCTCTTGCAGCCTTTGGTTTTCCCATTCAAGCTGTCTCTGCCTCTCCATTTCTCTGAAAATATATTAATTAATAACATCAAATCAATAATCTATATTGACACAGTTACATTGATACAGTTAAAATTAGTATTAACATCACAAGTTATCATACCAAATTTGGTTACATTTTCCCAAATTGAAACGGTACCAAAACCACTACAGCCCTCACACCCCCTCCCCTTTGGTTTCTTAAGCTCTGTCATCGAGCATCTACACAGTACTTCATGAGTTAACTCTTAGGAGCTAAAATACCACGGCTGGACAGACATGATACTTTCACAAAATATTTTTTATTACTTTTATTTTGCCACTTTCTGATCATTAATTTTAAGAACCTTTTCTTTTTTATTTTGATCTGTTGGTCATAATTTTCATGTTATTATTATTTTAATTAGTTTTTTCCAGTTTATTTCTGACTGGGGGGGTCATTTTCTTTTCATTATTAATTTTTTATTATTAAATATACCATATTCTAAATGGGTTACTAGCAGTTTCAATTTATGAATTTGCTATGTACAGTTCACAGTCATTCTCTAGTTAATCAGGCTCAATCTGGGAGTTTTCTTTTTCTATCCACCTATAATCGTCTTCATTAACAATATCCTTAATCATGTGGAAAAAAACAGACCTTTAAATCTTAAATAAATCAGATACCATATTTGGGGCCTACTTTATTCACTTTTTTCACAATTATTATATCTTAATCAAGACAGATAGACATATACAACGTAACCTGGATGATTGCTTGTATCATTTTTAGGAACACTAAAGAACACGAAGAAAGATGATCGCTTCATACCTGAATGAACCTATTCATTTGGGGCTAGGCAAATATTCCAATTAATTTTTGTAAATGCCAACTTAGTAGGAGTAATAATATGACTCGACTTTAAAATACTTCAAAATTTTTAAGTGTGAAAATTATTAGATGCTATATAATTAATTTCTTCGAATGCTACGTACCCCATGATTAGAGGTATAAATAAATAAAAATTTCAATGGACCCAACTTAAAAAATATTTCTGATAAACATTGGATAATTCTATTTTATTAAATATGTCAAAATAAATAATAGAAAATGTAACCAACTCGAGTGAAAAAAATTATTGGAAAGTAAAGTAAAACTTGTATGTTTGGAAAATTAATAAAACGTTTATTAACATACTTTCTAGCTGCTTCTCTCTGCTCTTGTGCTCTTTTTCTTTCTTCTTCCTTGGCCTTTTCTATTTCCCTTTGCTTTTCTAATTGCCTTTCGAACTCTTCTTGTCTTTTCTTTTCTTGCTCTAACCTAAAAAAAAATGTAGAAAACACTTAAATAATAATAAAATAATCGATTATTTTTTTCTCATCATTGGTTTATTGAACAAAATGAATGGATTATTGATCAAAACACTGCTTAAATAAGCAATATTGTTCATAGAGTTCATCTCTAGTTTAGCTTGCTAGAAAATAAAATCATTCTTTTAAGACAATATACTAACAGTTAACTAATACATCAATGCTTTTAAGCAATTTGCTACATTTACCTAATTTTCTCCTGTTTTTCTCTTTCTTCTCTCTCCTTCCTTTCTCTTTCCTGCTGTTCTTTTCTTTGGATTTCCAGAAGAGCTTTCCTTCTTCTATCAAGTTCAGCTTGGCCTTTCTCGAAATTTTCCTTCCTTTTGTCTTCAAAGGTAACTGAAAAGAAACAAACCAATAATTTCAGAGCAACTGTTTATAATCTTAACAAATTATCCGGCTTAATAAAACTCAAAATTTAAAAGAATAGTTTCAAAACAAATAAAGTTTACTAAATAATATTATAGTTGACATAATTACTGAGAAACATTAAATTCACAGAATTACAAATCACAACATCAACAATTTTACTTATAATTATTTTGAAATTAATATTAGCTTCATAGTTCTTTCCTTTAGGATGTAATTTGCAAAATAAACTATATTGTAGTGTTATTTTGATCTCATAATAAATAATTACAATTAAATAGATGAATAAATGTTGCAATATTTGAGAAGTCAAGCAACTCATAGCAAATGAATGATTTTATCAACATGGTACCAAAGCAAGAAGACATCCATGGAAAACGACGAATATAATTATAATTTAATTTCTTTTTATTTAATAAACTTTCCTAAAACGAGTTGAACCACACCCTGAGATTTAAGATTAGCTATAAAACCTTTAATATTTGTAACTTTAGTAAGAAATTGATTTTTGAATAAGAAAGTGAGTCCCATGGTAAATTACATAATAAAAAAAATATTTTCCTATAATATTGAATAAAGTATCAAACTAAAGACCTCGTAGCTCTGATTAATACTATGCGATTTTTTGTTTTGCTGTAGTTAAATGTTAGTAATTAAAATTGTGTTCACAACTCATTATGTGTTTTATAAACAGGGACAATATTTTGCAAGTTAGTTAATCAATGGGGTGGATAAGAAAAGCTGCCTGTGAATGCAACTGTTAATAATAATAAAATTAATTTAATAAAACTTAGGAAATCAATCAAGAGGGAGTAATTAGTAGGCACCTTTAAACAATTATTTATATACTTAACTAACGTACAGCTACCTACATACTTAACAAAGATTTTGTTAGATAATTTTATATTTTAGATATGATATATAATGACTCTTCAAGATAATTTAAAAAAAGGGACAACAAAAGAAATAAACAAATTTTAAACTACAGTAATTTTAAACTGAAGTATAGTATAGATTTTTATTTTTTTGTTTCCTAAAACTCAATGTTTGTTGAGTGATTCCCTTTCAAAAAATCAATTATCAATTAAATATAAAACTGACCTTGATTGATTCCAGTAGCATTCAAATCCCCTTGCTCCGAAGAAGTGAGGCTATTGTTCCTAACTCTGCGAAGAGCAGGGGGTACCAGATTTGGAGGTAAGGTTGCCGGAAGGGTTTCACCGATCCGGGCTATATCACATAAATGTAAAGCTAATACAAATTCTTCACAAGACAGCCTTCCATCAGCATCAGTATCAGCCAAAGCCCTATTAGATCAAATAATAAACTTTAGAAAGAGGGGGGGAATTTTCAGAGTGAGAGATTCACACAAAATTTCATTAAGTTAATAAAAAAATTTAGCCCAAAAGTGATCAAATACATCCTCCCAGCCAAGGTTTACTTGTGATTTACTATTTATTAAAACTTCAATAGTCAGTTAATAAAAAGTTAAATATCTATTTCTTGGTTCATTTTGAGATCAAATATCCTCAAGGTCAATTTGTTATAGAGCAATTTTTATTGTAAATAAGCCAAAAAAAGTGTTGTTTCTGCTACGGCAACAAATTAAAAATTCATAAATAGTACTTCAAAATATAATAAAAATAAAATCCATATTACTATGACAGTGAAAACAATTACATGATTGCCTTTTAATCCCGAAAGTAAAGCTTCTGAAACAACGCCGTGAAAGTGTTACTATCTTATTGCATACTGTTTAAGTAACTTATTTTGAGTGTGATAAGATGCCTAACAGTTATACAATTTTACTTGTTCAGAATCTTACTATAGGAGGATAGAAATATAATGAACAATAACTTTATTTTACAATTTAGAATTTTAAAATAATGGAAAAAGAAATGCATGTTTGAAAAAAAGCCTTATAAATATAAAAATTAAGTAATGGCATAGATTCATTACCATATTTGTGCGAGGATTGGCTGTGATAACTTTGAGGCAAGGAGTATGTTCCTTGCTTGAACCCCAGTCAAGAAACCGGATCTAGCTTTATCAGTCGTGTTGAATAGCTGCGTGTATTTCAACTTAGAAGCTTGAGGGACAGCCCATTCGACCAAAGGCGAGCTACTTCCGAGCCTAAAAGTCAATAAAAAAATATTAACCAATAATAAGACATACACACAAAACAAAGATATATTTAAAAAAATAGAATGATTACTAAAAGGTTATACGTATTTGAAAATTTATCTATATGTATATAAAATTTTACTATCAGGAAGTAAATAAATAATATAAATTTGGTTTAGAAATCTATATAAAAAAAAAAAAAACACAACTCTGTGATATACTCGTAAATCCAACTGTCGTTTAAAATCCATGCCACAAAACTACACAAGAAAGCCTCAATAAATTATTTTGATTTCAAATAGTAATAAATCTTTAAACCCAAGGGTAAATGGGTTTAAATAAATTATAATATTGTCACTTTTTTAAATCAACCAGTAGTCTGACCTCAGTGTCAAAGATTTTTTCCAATTTGTATTTTATGTATATTTAGGAGTTTTGAAACTGTAGTTTTCTTAAACTTTTGAGTTGAAAATCAACATAATATGACAAAAGGATCAACTTTAAAACCTTCTCAGCTAAGGCAATAATTGTATTGTAATGAAGTATCATAGTTTTTAATTTATTAAGTTTAAGTTTTAGAATTTATATTTATTCTATAATTTTAACAATATACACTACATCCTCCAAAAAAGTGGCACACTTACAAAAATTTGCTAACAAATAGAAATATTTCAGTTTTCAATTCTTTTTTAATTAATATTATACGGCTCCAACCGTCTTTCACCAACTTAACAAGGCTACTAGCTCGACAATCAAAACCATTTTTTAAATTAAAATTAAAAAAAACAAAACCTTTTGCTAAATTTTTAGAGATCGGATACTTAAGAAATAAAAATAGAAATTCCAGTATAATATTTATAAATAAATCTTTTGAATATCTATTGGGTTTTTTCTTTATATTTATAGGCCCTTATCCCGGAAATGTTTAATATTATTTAAAAAAGAATTGAAAAGCCAAAATAATTGTATTAGGAAGGAAATATTTTAATTTTTTAAAGAGTGCCACTTTTTTTTGTGGAGCAATGTATTTATCAACCACAGAAAAATATTTGATATTTTTTTAATCTTCAGATGATGCATTTATTGTTGTTTTTTTTTCAATTGAAGCTTATAGAATATTTTAAATGATAACTCAACCATAGCTCATGTCCAATTAATGCCTAAGCTGTAAGAGTTTTAAGATGAAACTTTATACCAGTTCTTCATCACTTGCAAATAGCTAAGGTTAAATCTGAAACAAAAATATACAAGCTTTTCTCTGTAGGACAATTTACATATTCTAAGTTTCATAAAATCATATGAGGGAACAAATTTTTTTATTAGACATTGAATGATCCTTAATTAATACATTTTAAATAGTATTTAAAATAAATATTTGCGGTAAAAGATTACACTTAGCAAAATAACCAAAACTAAACAAGAAAATAAGCATTAAAATTAAAATTAGGTCACATTTACAGACATATAAAAACCGATAACCATAATTATAAAAAAAAACTCAAGCATTAATGTATTAGCATTAGTAACTCTGAAAAGCTTTTACGATCAAGCAATATGCATCCATTATCTGATCATGACAATGTAAAATCATAGAAGAATAAGAAATAAACCGCAAAATATGATTTAGGTATGGCTATGTTGAAATGTCAAATAAATCGCAAAATTAAAAGCCATTTGTTTGGAGTGAAGTGTTTAAAATTGAGTCCAATATTTATGATTTTATAATTATTCTATTTGAATGCCCTACTCATTCCAGGTGATAACAATTATTCCCTTTACAACCTGCAAAAGTAATCCTTAAATATTTTAATAGACCACTTCACATTTGAAGTGCAAAAAATAGTTAGGTTAACGCTTCACTCCAGTATAAAAATGAATTATTTTAATAAGCAAGTTAACACATAAGTGTTAATGGCAAATAACAATATCTCACCACTTAAAGCTCTCATAATTGGATAGATGATTCCTCCTATGATAAAGAAAATGTTGTAATAATATAATAAAAATACAACATTAACATTATTAATACGGGAAATCTCAATAGCTAACAGAACTCATTTCATATACAAAAAAATGATCTATTTTTGGTAAATTACTTTGTAAAATCAAGAACAAGATTAAAAAAAAAAAGTATTTTTATTAGCGAGTGGATGAATTCGTTGGGATTAGGATATCAGCTTAGGTTGATGAAAGAGAGATTTTCATTTATAGTAATTCAATTTATTTACAGACAACATTTTGACACAGTATAATCATAATGATACAAAGTAAGTCTAGATGTTCATCAATACCAATGATGGAAATCTATCATGTCCCTTTTTATAATCAAAGGTGATATTATACCCATTCATATATACCCAACGAAGTCACCCACTCAGTTTTATATTCCCAACTAACACTGAACTTTCAGTATAATATTTTTATTATCTTTCAATTTCGACTAAATAATTAAAGCAGTAAAAGAGAAAAATGAAATGTAGTTTTTATTCCTTGCATATTTCTGTAATTAATTAGTCAGTCACTATCTATTATATAAGGAATATTGCTAAAAAATATATTGCAATAATATTTTCTAGGCCATTTTTAATTTAAAATAGGAGTAATTTTAATTATCAATATTGATTTGAATCCAAGATAACTAGTTATTTTATGTGTTTGTATTCAAAATAAGAAGAGATAATGAATAACTCTCAATTGAGAAAATTTTGGGTGCCCCCTATTTATGTAACACAGAAAAAGAAATGAAATTAATAACTTCTATTTCAGAGATAGTTTTAGGTTACAGTTATAAAACGCAATAAAAATTTGAAATTGCAATAGAATTTAAAAGTTGGATAAATTCTGAAAAGAATGATAACAAACACATAAATAAAATAAAGCTGCTATAATTCATTTCGTGACACATTTTTGTATGTTTTTTACATATATAACTAAAGAGTATTTAGTTATGAGTATAACATGACATTTCCAAGAGACACAGATGATAACCTGAAAACTCATGAGTAATAAGGAAATTCATTCATTACAATAAAACATTTAGTATTTGGTAATCACAATAAATTTTAAAAACAAACTACAAAATAATAAACCTCCAAAAGTCAAAAATGTAACTGGGATTTAACCATTGTTCATATATATTCGAGGAGTGTCACTAGTATAGATCAATTTTAAATAGCCTAAAACTTCTACAAAGATTGCCAGCAGCATTAACAAATTATGAACCGACCACTAATAATATTATCAATTTTCTGTCCAAAACTAATTTATTCCATAACATTTTACAACCTACCAAACATTTAATTCAGTCATTTCTTTAAGGTAATCAGCTTGTTCAAAGACATCATTAACACCCATATAGGAATAAAATGTTAAAATACTTCCTGTTGTGAGTGTAGGATAGCTGGTAGCCTGGGGACTATGGAGCTATGGGAGCGTCACTGGTATCTGCATGTTAGTTCCAAGATGAAGGAAGGATTTGGATTTTTTCATATGTATGATGAAAATGAGAACATTAGTGGATTCTACAGGTGGATCTAAGTTAAGTTGTTGACACGTTCTTTACCTACATCCCTTGATCATATGTCATGCCCTATAAAACACTGCCTGACATGTGCCTCCCTCCTGGGCACCGGGGAGCCTGTACTCTACTCTCCTTGTATTTTCTTAGGCTTGCATCAATGTTATTCCCAAATGAATTTAAATCTTCGAACAGTGGAATTGATGACCTCAGGGTTTTATGGCAAAATAAACCCCCCAAAACAAACAGAAAAAGAAACTTTTCCAAATAATTTGATTTTTATCTTTATTTCCTTTAATTATTAAATTGATCAGTAATAAGGTTTACTATCAGGGTTCATACTAAAAATTTTAGTTTATAAATAAATTGTCTAAATATAAACAAAAAAATATAGATAAATCTTTTGACCTGGTATTTAACCTATTTCCAATACAGATAAATAAAAATTTGTTTTAAATCTATTATAAATATGCACACATAAATAAAAATAATTATAACCCTTGGTTAACTACTTACGGTGAATCAAGTGACAGAACCCTGTCTATAGATGGTTGAGCAGTAGAAACGGCTATCGGAGGAGTGGGTGGTGTCGGTTGTGTTGGTGGACTAGTCTGTGCAGTTGTGAGACCACTAAGGGTGGCTGGCGGGGCAATGGCAGAAGAAATCCCACTATTACCTCCCATGAACGATGACTGCCCTCCTAGAGTCACTAGGCTAGGCTGAATGGTTGATGACATGATTGGAATGCTGTTCTGGCTGGCTGATGGGGCAGACATCGATAGAAGGCCCAATTGGCTACCTGAAGGCTGAACTGGAGGAGGGATTGCAGGTGGTGCTATTGGAGGTATAATCTGCTGCCCAACAGATGTAAGTCCTGGTGGCATGGGAGTCATTCCTGGTTGACTAGGAATAGGCATAGGGGTCATACCAGGCTGGCTAGGAGCCCCTGGGATACCAGGAATGAGGGCAGCCTGGAGTGGGAGCTGGGAAGGGATGATAGGCTGAGGGGCTTTAGACTGCATGAGAGGGAGCTGGGGATGGGCAGGGATAAGGGGAGGTTGGCTATGGATAGCTGGGTGAGGAGGAAGCACAGGCTGTGGCGGCTTAGGTGGAGGACCGCCCCCAACCAGAGGTGGCGAAGTGACAGGAGAAGGTCGTCCCGACGGTGGTGATATTGTTTTAGCCACAGACACTGGCACCGATGTAGACTGAAATGAAGCCGGATCATTGGACATCATTAATAACCCACTATTAGGGAGAGGGGGAATGGGTGGCTTGGACTGCACTGGAGGAGCTGAAACAAAAAAAATTATTCTATTCAGCTTGTTAGTGATTAGTATATTATACAGTCAAATCACATAAACAAGATATGAACTTTTCTGTTGACTATGAGAGGAATTTAAGAAATTCAGGTATAATTAGTTATAAAAATTAACGAACAACCATTTGCATTGAGAACTTGAAGGGATCTTTAAATTCACATAAAACATCTATGAATAACTGACGGCAATATTATACATATATTATTATATAGATACACATATACAAACGGAAATACATTGTTGTGATATTTTGATGTGTTGATTTTTGATGGTGTTTTTGATATAAACTCAAAATTAGCGGGCATAAATGAACGGTGGATCACGATTCATGAATGTTTAAACACTATTCGTTGCTTCGAATCTACCATTAATATTTATAATAAAAATAATATCAACAATTAAATATAAATATTTTATTTTAATAACTTCAAAACAAGAAAAGTAATCATATATGAGCCAAAGAGGATTGAACAACCAAAGAGGTCAAGAGATCAAGATGGCAGCGAAAAGGACCGAGGAGACGAGACCTAGGTAGAAGCGGGGCACTCTTGCACGGACGGCCCGACTGAGAAGACAAAAGAAGAGGCCGACTCCCATTTCACTTGCATCCGACCTGGCAACGAGAACAGATCACGCACTCTTTCATCAGGGGCCCGGGAGACCAGACCATGATCACCACGAGGTACGCATCGAGGACAAAAGAAGACGACGCATCGTGGAACAAAGAACACAAAGAATAATAAATAAGAACCATCACAAAGAAAAACTGGCCAGTCTCACGGTTAGTTATAAGGTACAATGTTAAATTTAGTTTCAATAGTGTTCTTTTATTACGTACGTATTTATTTGTATATTAATTTTAAATCAATTTGTGTAAATAAACAATTATTCCTTTTGCCAGAATTATCCTTTTTAAATTATCAGAACCTTAAAGATAAAATAAAAGTAAAAGATCAAAGTTTAATATAAATTATTTAAAAGATATGATAATAAATATTTTAATAATATATATACAGACTAGACTAGAGTTTAGAGAAGGATAACTCAGTGAAAGTGCATCCGGTCAGATATTCCAGCTCTGCAACTTTCTGCAGCATCAATACCACAACTGATTGTGATTATTATTAGTAAAAATCTTGTATACAATTAAAGTGAAAGAAATAAGTTGTGTTTTGAAATTTAATAGGGTATATACATCATGATAATGAACTACATGTACTTAAAATGTATGTTTTATTTAGGGAGTATTATTGTTCTGTTTTATAATATGGGTGTTTGATTTTTTTTATATGTATATATGTATATAATTTGAGTACTTTTGGACACTTCCTAACTGTATACGGGACGGCCCAACACTAAAAAAACAACAAATCAAAATTAGGGGAAATGTATTTTGATTGAGATACAAAAACATAGTACATTCTATAAGCACAAAGTTTTTGAGGGGAAAATTTGTTTGAAAAAATTATGCAAATTTTTTTTAAATAAAATTATTTATCTTAATAAACAACTCCAGTGAGTGTTTTCCTAATATTCGAAGTTTTAAGTTACTTGCTCATGGTTGCACAAACTTACACGAATAACATGTCAAGCTGTTATATATATTTTTGTATCAAGCTATTAACTTCTTTCAACCAATAATCATGATATAGCTAACAAACCCTAAAGTAATAAATCCTTAAGTGTAAAGAAATCAATATAAACTATAGATAAAACTTGCTGTCATCAATAATTTTGTATTATTGATAACCAGTTGTAATTGCAACATAGTGTCATGATTATTGGGAAAATTATCTCAACGGTTAGGTGTGTTATGTAGTCCACCAAAAATTATTCATAATTATTATTTTTTTAACCCTAGAACTTTATAACTAATAGTATTTATAGTTAATTTAAATAATAATAAAAACATACGAGGCTGTTCAACAAGACTTCTGAGTGTTGGAGGTAAGGCCTTTGGAAGATCAAATCCTCTTAATTTTAAATTAATTAATTTGCATGCTATAATAAATTCATTTATGTTCATTTTCCCATCAGCATCTGTATCAGCCAATGCCCTATAAGAAAATAGATAAATTTAAAGAACACAAACAGGATATGAAATTTAATTCTTATTAATTACAATTATTAGCTCACATGAATGCATAATTAAAATGCCACTTAATAAACAGATTGATAATTATTTGTTTGTACCATAAATTGATGTACACATCATATTGCTTTCAATATACATCATATGGCTAAACAAATTTTGTTTGGGTTAAGTGCTCCTTAACCCACGGCACGATAGTTAGCTATAGATAACAATAGAGTGAGAATTATCCTATTGATTGTTACTAAGCAATGCAATTTTATTTCCCGCTCAATCGAAGTCAATCCGCTCTTGGTTAAATGGACCAAAACAATCTCCAAAAGTCACCAAGTGTTGATAAACAGGCTCTCGGTAACTTTGATGGCTGTCCACTCTCTTTGAGTTTGCTGTAGTATGGAATCCTGAGCAAACCACCAGCTAGCTAGAAACAGTACGTCAACATGCCACCCATCCTGAATGGTAAAAGTGCAACACTTACCTCTCTAAAAAGCATGGAGCCAAAATTTTAAATGAAGGAGCATGGGACAAGCACTACCATCTAAGTGTAAGGTCAAAATATTAAATAACAAGACTAAAAGTGAAATAGTGTTTTTCCAGTAGCCTTTACTCAATTTGTAATAATGTATTCATATTTTTCATTCGATAATTAAGGTAGAAAATAAATCAATAAAACCATAATTTGAAAGAAAAATTAATAAGAGTTTGATTATAAACTGTGCTTCTTCTACTTTTAGATCAAATGGCAAACTGAAATGAATAAAAAAGAAATGCAACTGACATGCGGCCTGATAATTGTCCCATTCCAAACATAATTTTGAATTACAGTATTTATTACTTATAGAGTCAAAACCAGGGATTTTGTTATAATGAATAGACAGTAATTGGAGTGAACAAGCTGCCAGTTCTTTGTCATATTTTTATGATCTGAAGCACAACTTTCAGTCTCTTTTTGAAGTCTTTCAGTATCAGGTATATCTTGTTAAAATTAAATTTGTTCTGGCTGGAAATTTATTCATTTATTAGATAATTTTGTCTTACTTATAAAAAGAAGACATAATTGGAGCTCACAGAGTGAATAAAACCATTATTCAGATAATTCAGAAAAAAACATGAAAATATTCACAAATATTAATTAGAACTAAACTCAAGTTGTGCAGCCACTAAACAAATGCCTCAAGATACATTTTCATGTAAACTACAATTAACGTAGAATACATGTATTGGGAGGAAAAACATCATAACAATCAATTATCACACATGGGCAGATGTTTTTGTTTATGTGACAGTCAAGATTTTAGTTGCCAGTTGCTACATTTATTCAGCAGTTGCATTTTGTACATTAAAATTGATATGTAGCTAGATCAAAATGATTGTAAAAGAAAAGCAATAATTATTTTATTTCCATTCCTTTACAATATTCCTTAAATTGCATAGCATATAAAATGAAAACACAACATATTCTATGAATTTTATTTCGATGGAAATGAAACAATTTTTTTGAGATTGATACCCACATTTTTTTTTAGCTCGGAAGTATTAGTGGAACCTACATGTAGCCAGTACAATTAGATGATACATAATGTTAATCAGGACATCATGATCTTTAATTTCATCCCCTACTCAATAATTTAAATATATTTTTACTTTTAAATTACTGACTATTTTATTAATGATCTGACATCATTTTTCATGGGGATTGACTTTGTTGTTAGCACTATAGGTCCTTTAAATAGAACTAATGTGCAAAATTTGACACTCTAATCATGCCAAAAATCAAGTAATGAATTATAAACACGATGAAGTTTTATAATCATAGTTTCAAAAATAAAACAACAATTGAATATTGGTAATCAGGACATTGAGACCTTCTATTTGATATTCTCAGCAAAATTATAGAGAAATGAAGATTTTTTTTAAATCAAAGAAAGTATTCAAAACAATTCTTAAATATGTGCATTGGTTGTTGAGTGTGATGGATGAATAGCTACGAGATAAGATGTATGGGTATGGGAGTTCTGATATGTGGAACAGAAGGAAAAGGAGGGAGGAAGATGGCATTTATAGATTGGATCTCAGAACAAGTTATGATTTTACAAAGTGTAATCACTAAAAAAATGGTGGCTGGGGTATTTCCACAGAATAGGTGTGTTTTTACATTCTTGAGTTTCAATGGTGAGAGGAAGGCCTTGTCGGTTGCAGAGAGATCTTGATGAAAAGGTCAAAATTAGATATTGGATACATCTGGGGATGATACAGAGGAAAAACAGAGAAGATGGTTAGGGATATGCACCGACACAAAAAAGTAAGTAAGCAATGTGAAAAGAGAAGAAGGTATATTCTTTTAATAAATAAATAAAAATCAATTATCTAAATAAATGATGTCACAAGCATCAATAGAGCACATGATTTTTAAACAACTCAAAGTGTATTGCTACACATTTTATCATTTAAATAATATTTATAGTATAAAATAATTTAAGAACTAAATTATTTTTAAGTCATAAGGGTTTAAAATAAAAAATAATCAACTTATCAAAAAACTTGATCACGCTCACCAAATGACTCCAAGTATCGCTGGGGGTAATTGTGACTGAAGCAAGAGGCCTTTGGCTTGATCGCCTGTGACGATTCCATTTATTGGTTTCAAAGCGTTGAACTGTTGCTCAAAACGGGCTCTTTCAGCCGGAGTAATTATATATGGATCCATCATACCTGTAAATGCATTAATAAATCCACAAGTGAACCACAGACTTCGTAACGCATGATTTCAAAGGAGCTAAACTATTCAAGCAACTTATGAGTTCAACATAAATTGATAAGGATGTAGTGCATTCCTCATTTGACCTATAGAGTACAAGATAAAAGTAAGCTCAATTTAAAAAAGTACTAATGCTTATACTGAACTGAATTTAAAGGAAATAAATTCAGCTCAAAATATCGGGAATTACAATTATAAAATGGGTCCTACGATCCTTTTAAAAGATAAATATCACTTAAAGTAATTGAAAATGTCATACAGGTTAGAATACTTGAACGGAAATTACTTAAGTTTCTCCAAAAGCAGCGTTAAACAGGGTACTATAAGGAATACATAATTGCAGTGGTTATTAGGAACTTTGATAGATTCCTCACAAAACTCAAAGGTACATCAGTAAATACGGCGAACACCACAACCTAAAATTTGACACCTCCCCCAGTTAGTGATATGCCCCTCTACTATAAATCAATATATAGGCAATTGCACTTTTCTAAATCGTACTCAAAGTAGAACTTTAATATTTTTAGTATAAATTTTTATGTGTCACAAAAGTGATTTTACATTTGTGTAAATTGATAAAAAATAAATGTGGATAATATTCAGTTATAAAATATCGAGCTAGCGCGCGCGCTCCAGTGTCTGTATGCGAAAGTATGAAATCTCAAGAGCAGGAATGTAACTATGTTCAAACCGTCGCCTGGTTAGCAATGGGACGAATGTGTTTCATTTTAAGTGTGTCTATTCTCTAAGTTCAAAAAAGTGATTACCTATCTGTCAACAACTTTTATTTCTTGGGTAAGAGCTATTTTTACCTCATATATGATAATTATATATTGATATTAGTTCTTTGAAATATGAGAAACAATAATAATGATGCTGGATTATACATATTCTGCAACACATCATTAGACTCATAAAAATAATTCATGGATAATTTTTTTTCCTCAGTGAAAAATGTTCTTTTTACGGGATAGTTTCCGTTTCCGCTTTTCATGCTTGAATGTAATTAGTCCAGCTACTGGGTACTTTTACCAAGGACAGGTAGAAGGTTTTTTTTTTTATCTAATAGATATTAGTAGTAGTAAAAAGAACATGAGTTATGAGCTTTCGACCTCCTACCCCCCCCCCCCCTCGACTTAATATTTAGTGGACAAAAACCATGAAAATGTCGTCCTTTTTTCGGTTTTTGGAAAATAACTTTTTTCAGGTCAATCGTAGTGATAATTAGTTTCTTATTAATTTGAAAGAAAACGAAATTTTGAAATTTTCTACAACGTTTGTTTGAAATATTTTTTCAACCCAATATAAGCGAGAACAAGATCATCAAAGTTGCGCAACATTGTCTCTAATTACCCCAATCTGCGAGTTTATAAAAATAAGTAAAAAAGTAAAAAACTAATAGGAATTATTTCATTACAATTTTTTGCATTTATAAGAAAACTTATAAAACAAAATAAATTTTATAATAAAATAACATGAATATACACATATAAATTGAACAAGTTGAAATAAAAGAAATTAAAAACTAATTAAAAAAAAACGAATAAACAATTTATTCGCCGTTTTTGGCATTTTGATAGTTCTGGCTGATGATAATTGTCTTCTGATTGTGTGCTGACCATGGAGGAATCCCAGTCCTGTTCACTAGTTCATCCAGCTTGTGGAACACCTACTGGGTTTTGAATCACATCAACGAAAAAGATCTCCAGATAAGTCAAGAAGTCGTAGTCTGGAACATTCCCGCAAGAAGTGCCACTTCAGTGTATGCAAATTGAGTAGCGATGCCAACCTGCTTTTCGGCTGCTACAAGCTCTACTGCAAACTTTCATGACACCGCAAAAATAAACTGTAGGAGTGGCTGAGGTGAAGCGTTTTTATTCACCGTAATTGAACTTAGACCGGAAGAGCTTTGTACCTATCCTCTTTCAAGTGGAGTTTTTTGTGACCCAGCCAACTTAAACTTTAAATCTGGGGATTACTTTGAAGTGCCTGAAACTTAGTTGCGTCTTCTGTAGGTGGCAGTCTAGCAATATTAAATTTACTTTTTAAGGCAGATTTAGTGAAGATCAGGTATTTCCATTCGTACAGTGATTCGTTTGTTTCCATTTCACCACCATACAATTCAAGGATAAGATATGTTGTGTAGCTTGACTAAGATATGATGTGAGGGTGTGGCTTGGTTGAGCTCTGGCTGCTTTTTCAGAAGAGAGCACAATTTCGATTTTCCATGGCCAAAAAAGGCGAATGGATTACTTACATGCCTTCCTTTTCCGATTCTCGGACCAGCATCAAAATCAAACGCAACTTGTTCTAACTCCCTAGGAATATTTATTTATTAATTACAGCATTTTTCTATTCATCAAATATGTCAGCTGAAGTGAATACCTTGGAAAGACGAATCCTTTCACAAGTCTTAGTTAGACCTTTGAGCCAACTCGCCCAGACGTCCAGAGAACCATTAGGTACGCTCCTTGTGCTTCCTATATATATATTTTGCTTAAATGAAACCAAAGTTGTCATTGCGATGTCATATGCGCCCGCCATCGACAACAAATATTTTGCTATTGTCAGTAAATACTAGGTCCTGAATTGGTGCGAATTCTTTATATGAGGGAGAATTTGTCCCTTTCCACAAACAGCCTTCTTAGAACAGTCACATAGGAAAGGGGGCAAGTTCAAATGAAAAATAGTTTTTCAAGTCTTCTTCGGACTGCTTCGAAACGAAACCTTATGAAATAGTGTTAATGGATCAATAGCAGTTATTTCCTTGTTCCCTGTTTTCAGAGGAGTGAAAGATGCAAGTGATTCAACTTTATATTTCTGTTTAAAAGTTACATTTTGGAACTCTTGGCCAATAAATAAAAAATCCATTTTTTCTCAACTTCCTTAGATAAGGGACAGGCTACCGCCAACCACTCCACTGCCGAATGAGATTGTGAAACAACTGTCAAGAAGGGGAGGGTGCTGAGGGAGCCAATCGAGCAGTTTTTCACTCTCCACTGTCCCGGCTTGCACGTGATGCTCTCATATCTAACATAAACGTATAAACATATGGATAAATGTCCAACATTAAAAAGCTGTATCTCGCTTAATGTTGGGTTAAGAAAAAAATGTTTCAAACAAACGTTGTAGAAAATTTTGTTTTCTTTCAAATTAATAAGAAAGTAATTATCGCTACGATTAACCTGAAAAAAGTTATTCCAAAAACTAAAAAAAGTCCGAAATTTTTATGGTTTTTTGGCTACTAAATATTAAGTTGGGATGGAGGGAGGAGGACGAAATCTCATATTCTTCTTACTACTAATAATATCTACAAGATAACAAATAAAACCTTCTACCTGACCTTTTGCATGCATATGCCTATTTTAGCTCCCATGGTGACTGGACTAAATTGGTAGTTAAAATTTTTGAAACGAGAGTTGAAAGATAGATAGACCCTCGTTTTCTTATTTATTTTGTTAGTTAAGTTTATTAAAATGTTTTTAATTCTGGGACCGAGCTCACCATAAATAATAATAAAATACATCTAAAAAAAATTAAATTAAAAAAATTCCCAGATGGATCGTTTAAGTAAAGAAAATAAGAAGAAAAATTCAGTGAAATACAATATTTAATTTAAAGAATATCTGTATACATACAAGATAAATAAACAATAGACAAAAATAAGGATGGTGTCAGCAAAACATTTGGATGTGTGTAATAACAAAAATTAAAATACGAAAATATAAGTAAATAAATAGTTCCCAAGCTAGCAAGTCTGGATGGTGAGGAGGAGTCGGGACAAGAGGGTTTTGAAGGTTCGTATGCATGACGACGGATATTAAAAGGGAGAAAACTCTAGAGAGTGATAGACTGAGAAAGAAAGGAACGATCCAGTTTCGCGAGAAGGTTTATAAAGGTCAGAGTGTTCCGGGGGTAGATGAAGGATTTGAACTGTAGGACATTGGGTATAAGGACGTTGTTAGAATGGATTGCTTGGGAAAGGAATGAACCAAGGAAATATTGTTAAACTAAGGGAGGGATGAGCCTCCGGAATTCGCCGCAGAGACCTCTAGAGGAACTCGCCATGCCCATGGGTGCGCCGCGGAGTCATAAAAACAAATCTAACGGAACATTTGTTCATTTTTTTTTATAGAACAAGGCATCCCAAAATAAAATCATGGGAGAAACACGAGATGTCAGTTATATCCTTTGTTTTTCTGCGTTGTTGTTAGTAAGTGGCTCTGAGGCACTACGTGGGTTGGTGCCAAAACTTGTTACATCTTAATTATAATTTCTATCTTATAACTCGGATTTGAAACTTGTTTATTCATTGGTCTTCGTGGAGCTTAGTGAGCCCCGACTGCAACCCACCCTTTAAAGAAAAAGTCCTGGGGAGCTGGTAATTGAATCATTGTCCTCGCAGTAAGGCATCTGCTTGCTACTGGGCGACACAATTCAAATTTCCTATGAACCAGCAACAGTTAAGACGAGCTATTGATTAGCTCAGTACTGTAGGAGTCGCTAAGTCGGAAAAACTGGCCCCCTGAAGTCACTGGTAGGTAGGCTGGGATTCACAGGATGTAGGGATGTGCCAATGATTAATTCAGGATGAATGCGGTCCATGTCCCATCCCCCAACCTAAATATAGGATGTGGGAAATCAATAGCTCGCCTAGGCAGTGTTGCTAGATCTTAATTCATGATTTTATTTGTGTAATATGTCAGAGATTGGAATCATGTGCCTTGCATTACTTGACATAAGGGCTGTGTCGGGTTGCCACTAGGGGAGTGCCTAATCACTCTAGCCCTGGTGACAAGTGCGGTTTGTTGTAGTTTATAACATGGACCATGTTCCATGTCGGCGTTAATATCTGACTCCATTTTATGATAGGGATGTGTCCCGACAATACACTGTGTTCAAGAGAAGAGGTACATAGGTTTCATGAAGAATAAGACAAGTTTTCAGAGTTCCGGTGGGGGCCCAGCAGCGTAACGGGTACAAGGCGCCAGAGGGTCTGCAAAGCGGCTGAGAAATAGGGTGACGGGTTCAGAGGCGCTGAAGAGAGAGTAGGCTGACGAGGAGTCTAAGTGACTTCCTTCCAGGGCCAAGTGGCCCTGGCGTAAAGTGGCTGACGAGATGAGGAGACTGAGAAAGAGTAGGCCTACAGGGCGAAACCCCCTGGTTTAAATATTATTTCCCCTTCCTACCGGAAGGCGGAGCCTGGCCTGAAAGGGGTATGTTTATGATGTCACACCTGCACCTCTGTCACAAGGCGCGTGATCGGGGACACGGGTTGCTTAGTTTATGGCATGCTAGGGACTCACCCCTTAAGGTTTATGAGGCGGCCCTAGGTCTACCGGGTCTGTTTTATGACGGCCAGATGGCTTTTAAGCCGTGCACCTGCTATTACCTGACTTGTTACGACTGCCGGCCCCTGCTTGATTTATTGCTTAAAATTTTAAACATGATTTACATTAATTACAATATATTATATATGCACCAGAGTATAGGGTGATTTAACACTTATGTAGTTAGGGTCGCTACAGGCTGTTTTTTCAATCAGTTCCCAGAGAAGAGATATAGGTGGCACTTAACAGAAAAGGATTGCCTGAGTTGATGAAAATCTACCACCTGGCAAACGTTATAGAAAGAATAAATGAATTCAAAATTGAAAAAGGAGTAAACCAGCTGGACTACTGCCTGAGCCCATTACTAAGTTAATTTTCTTACTAATAATTATAATCCACAGAAAAATTATTCTGGCAGGGTTGGGACACGAACCCTTGCCCCTCTAATATCTAGTTAGGGTGTTACCAACTACGCTACTTTACCCCAGACAAGATATTGGGGAGGTCCCGATCCTGCTTATATATTTTTTCTTTGGCTATTAATTAAAAATAATACCACGCCGAAATTGACTATAGATTACATTTTCTATTATATATGGAACACATTCGATTTGCAGATGAAGAACCGGCAGGGCATACCTTGGACAATAGAATTTACTTGCAGTCGATACCCACACCCATCTCTAAGCAAATGGCATAGTTCTCAGTTTGGGGTCTCGGGGAAAATTGCAACAATAAATCGAGAACGATTGAATAGTTTAAGGATAGCCATTGGCCACCGAAAAATTTTGGAAATATGAGCTTTCCAGGAGAGGATCTGATCCATGATGATACCTAAGTTTTGACAGCAGAAGGCGATATGCTGTTCATTTGGGAATAAGGGAGGAATTGCAGCACAGGATCTTAGGAGGGTACTGGAGCCTATAACAAGGTCTACGCCTAAGCATAGAATAAGGGGGAATAACTACTTGTGATCCGTCAGGGAGAAATGACCGAAACCAGTGGATGGAGTTATTGAAGAAGGTTAATTATTTTACTGTGGAAAGAAAGATTGAGTGGGTTATGGTAGTAAAAGCTTTTGAGAAATCTGTTAGTTAGTAGCCTGTTAGTTTTTGTTAATCAATACTTCATAGGATGGCTTGAGGAACTCCAGAGAAAGGGAGTGAAAATAATTACAGAGAAAACTACAGTTCTCTGTAAGCATTACTGTATGCATTACTCGGGATGTAATGATTGACTACTTTGCAGTAACTAGGAAAAGTCAGAGGAAAAACTTTGATGGGAATGAAAAATCTCCCCAAAGAAAGAAATGACTGGGGTAGCATGACTTAAAACCCACCCAACGCTGAAGGTATTATGGGCAGGAGTAAAAGAAGAACAAGAACTGTTTGCATGGGAAATCCACTTGATATACAAGCATCGAGAAAAAATAAATTAGGATCATTAATTAATCAATTACTTGGAACTATTTCGCCTAAATGAAGGGTCATTAAATATTAAGTTATAGTGTATAAAGTAAAACAGTTATGTGAAAAACACACTGCAATATATATACTTTGCTTGCTGTACAGTGCTAAATCTGCCTCACATTGCAGATCTCTCTCTTTCAATTTAAGTACCAGCTTGTTGGTGTTGTGTTATGTCCCTTGTGAAATGTTTTTTTTTTTTATTAAGATAAAAGATCTAGGGAAAATTTTAATTAGTTTTCATATAACTATTTCAAGAATGTTAATATCATTTGCTGTATGGACATTTTTACAATCTGTGAAACAATATTTCATTATTTTTTCCCGTTATTATTATGAAATGTCGTTCATTAAAACAGCGTTTATTATCCTTCATGTTAGAAGTTATTTCTAATTTATTTCTAATGGATGATTCAATATGTATGACATTTGAAAGGTATGTTCTAATGCAACTAATATGATTATTATTTTTTTGTTAAAATCACAGGAAGAATGATTAAAGAAAGAATATAAACGAGAAAAAGACGGGTCTAATTCCCTAACTTTTGTAATTCCTCTAGACCGAAGTTCTGCGTTTTTCGGAGATGTTCCAAAAAATTTTGAAAACCAACAATAGAAATCATATATTTAAAAAGTTCCAAGCTGCCTTTAATAGGTTTTAAGTGGTCAATAGTTTAACTACTTACAATCTTTTTTATTTGTGGAAAAGGCTCCAGTTTTGGACTCTAAGTGACCAAACTTCGTGTAAGCTTTTTTATAACCTTACACTTCAAATACTTTATATGTATGTATGTTTTATGACTGAAACATAAAACAAGTTTTATAAATATATATATACTAATAAAAGCAAAAGTGCTGAAATTTGATGCTCCAGCTGTATGACGTAACTTTCATCATTATATTTGCCTAATTAATTTGTACGAGTACATCCTTGAACGGTACTCAATGCTTGCTCAATTCTGTGATCCTTGCTGCTAATTGGTTCTTATTAACTTCTGTTAATTAGGTCATCAATTGACTAAAGGGAAATGTTTGACAGATAAGTAATTATATAGTTCGTTTTTTTCGTCCTTTAACGAAAACTAGTTATGCTTAGGTAACTTTTTATGGTACACATTACCGTATCTTAAACTGAAAAATAAAAACCGTTCGGAAAAATGAGCGAAAATCCTCATATAAATAAGAGTGGATGTAGTTTGAATATCGCCTTAGGTCAACCAGGGGCAACTTTAGGTTGGTCAAGTTTTTGATTTACTGGTAGTTCAGCGTTTGTAACTAAGAAGGAGTAATAGAGAGTTGTATGTTTCGGCTGCAGTTTTGGATGGTGTAGAGCCAGTTTCAATAAAATAACTCGTATGTTATTAAATATGGATTAATTATTGCTCGCCATGAGTCGAGAAGTGCTTTAATACGAGGTCACGATGAATGCACATCGAAGCGAATCTTGCTCCTCGTATATTGATCATAGCAACAAATCTTGGAACGCTGCCATCATACATTTTTCAAAGGCTAAGTTCATGGCTTAAAACGCTTTGAAAAAATGAACTAGAAGCGATGAAGTTTACAATATTTAGTAAAGTATGTGTTTTAACTGGTCAGTCGATAAAAAAAAAAATCATAGAAGCTTTTAAAGGGAGAACTATGAAAATAAACCTAATTATTTATAAAGTCCTCTATCTATTTAAAGGATTATAACTTTATATTCAATAATATGTAATTTTTTTTTTGTCTTTAATTTTCTAATTATTTGCATCTTCCCATATCAGTTTTAAACGATTTCAGCGTTTGTAGTGGTATTTTCCTCCCAGGTACTTCAGTATATGTTAAATTTTTATACTGTTATCTTGAAGTTATATATGCCAACTCATACATTACATCACAGATTAACGATATTTACGTTATGTTAGTTTGAAATCATTGTATGCAGTTAAGCATGTGCTTATATTGAAGGCTTGAAGGCGGAATAGAAGGGCCATCCAATTGGTTGCTTTCTATTTAAGAAAGTGAAATGAAATAACCGTCCAGTAATTCAAACCAGCTATAAAAAATATTTCAGGGTAGCTAAAATAGTAGTAGCATATGGGGTGAAAAAAACCTGCAGTAAATTAAATTCTTTGAGCACTTATGTCGAGAACCGTTTAATATTAATTAAGAGCTGTTAGTACGTCCATTGAGCCAATTGGCTTAATCTACATGTATGAGCAAATATGTTTCTCTATCACACTAATAGTCAATCACTAAAATAACCCTAATAAGATACGAACAGTTTTTGTAGATGATGTTGAACATTCAATCTCAGTCGGAGTTGATTCGAGAATCAACATTTCATTTTTGCCATCAATTGTTACATCAGTTATGAAATAACTCGTTGTTGAGTTCGGACTAATATATGTATCTATAATCGATTCATATACATTTTCACCTACCTTATCCGGAGAACAAGGCGTCTACGCTCAATTCAAATAATTTACTTGATTGATTTCGGATGCCGTTTAACTATTTAAGCTACTTGATTTGACTACTTTATCAAACTCTGAGAGTATTGCGTTGGAGTGAAGTTATAATAACATAAAATTGATTAATATAGATTAATGAAGCAAAATGTTCCCACATTACCTTCACCCTCTGCCGCAAGTCTTGTCCACTAGTTTTTTTTTAAATTCTATTCCTCTCCCTGTATCCGGGTTAGTACGGTACTTAGTCTTCCATCTCGACACACGGCTGACCTGAACTCACATACGAGGCTAAAAATACAAGAACTATACAGACGCTTTGGACAACTATATGGACTACTTCAAAGGACATCCCATCTCTCCATAGAAAATAAATTACTAATCTACAAAGTTATACGTAAGCCAATCTGGACATACGGAATAGAGCTATGGGGGACAGTAAAAAAGTGGGACATCAAGCGTATCCAATCCTTTCAATCAAAAGTCCTGAGAACAATAGTAAATGCCCCTTATTACGGCAGCAACAAAACCCTCCTTAACGATCTTAATACACCTTACATTCTTGAACTCATCCCTTCCAAGTTCATGAAATTCCATATTAACCTATCCAACCACCCTAATCCCCTAGCGCAGTCATTGCACTGCACCACTCATCCCTATAATCCTCCTCGGAGACGGCAGTGGCCTCATGAACTGCTATAAATGCGTAAAAGTGGGAGTCCTGGCAATAGCCAGTTTCTCCAATCATGTCCTGAGCGTATGTGGCTCTCGCGCTCTTCGTCACCCTCCACTGGCTCGTATCCGGCGACACGGCTGACGGAGGAGCGTGGGGGACTTCCCAAGACTCCGCTTCCTCTTTCGCATGCGTGGGAGGTCTCTGGACTGTTTGTAAATACTGTATGAATGAGGGAGTGAATGCAAATTGTAAATATAGTATGAATGAAACATTTATCACAATTACTTATTGTCTTATCAGTAATATAGATTTAATTTGATTTTGCTCTAATTATTTTTTCCCAAAGGTAAATTTCGTGTTGATAAATGGAAGGAATTTATTTAATAAAATAGAATTCACGATAAAAATAAGTTTTGTATATTCATGACTGAAAATAAAATAAAATAAAGTAGAATGGATGATTGATTACGGTAAACTAAACATTAATATATATTGCCTCACAACACATCAGTGTCCTTCAGGATTGAAGGAGGGCCCCATCCTCTTCTCCCCTTGCTTACTCTCCGTCTTACTCCTTCCCAAAAAGTGCTCTTAACTGTCTCACCCCTGAGACCCCAATCTATCCCCTTCGTAGATGTCCCCCCTAACTCTTTCCCAGACCAACCGTGTTTTCCATCTCTTTCCCTTCGATGGGAGAGGTCTTATGATCTGCACCGTCAAATAAATAAGGAAAAACTAAAAGGTTGTCTCTTCACAACTCCTTTAACCAAACGAGTTTGCCAAACTTCACACCTTCGTATGTGCTACGTCGGGTATATCCCCAGCCCAATTGTATGATTCTCATCGTTGAATTGACCTGTTTTATCCTTTATTCTCTTAAAGCCCATCTGTTCCTCTGTAAAAAGTGATGTTTATCACCCTTTTTACGGACGCCGATAAAGACACTTATGAAGTATAGTCAATTTAGGTCATATTAATCAAACCTCCTATGTGCATATTTGTTTTTTTGTGTCTTTTTTCCAAATAACTAAAGTATAGTGTGTATGGAACTTGTAGTGTAGACCAAACAATGGAAAAAAAACAAGAAAAATAATGAATAAAAACGTTTCTCTTTTTAGTTACCCTAAAATTATCACATGAGATCCTCATTCAAAATCTTCTTTTGTATGTCCTGAATAGTTTACCGACACTATATACAATTGAGATTTAATAAACGTATTAAAACCTAGAGGTTTACAAAAAAAACATTGCTAAATAGTCCAATTAACATATGAAACTTGCTGGAGTTTATATCTCATAGTCATTTGCGATCCCTTGCAAACCATTCCTAATTTTCTTTCAAAATGAGTTTAATTATTCAATTATGCAATATGTACATTTGAATATGGCATTAAATAGCGCCTAAGGGTCTAATCCAAAATACTCTACCTCATCAATAGCCCTTTGAGGATTTACATTGTATTAATGGCCGCAACCATGTTTGACCTTAACCAAGGCTATTTCTGTTTTGTATGAAATACCATCGTTCTTAGTGCTTCGCTTTCCCACCTTATTGAACTTGATTTAACTAGGGCAAAGGAAAAGAAATATTACAAAAAATAACTTAGTTCTAGCAAGAAATATAATTCTGCAAACGATGAACCGACAACTTAAAATGACGGAAACGAACTTATATCGGTGGTAGTGTATTTTAGATCGATACCACCAACGCAAAATACAGCTACAACTCAAACACGGGCCTCTCAAAAAGAGGATGAACAAAACACAAGTAAAAAATCAATTACATACATTCAGTTATACTCAGGTCATCAGCCAAATGATGTTTTATAAGATTATTCCGACCTCGTCCTCGCCGTGGAAAACGCCATTAAAACTCTGGCACTTGGTTTCGTCGATGTGTGATCTGATGTGAAACTAGTCTCACCGTTGAATTGTTGACTGTGAACGATTAATTAGTGAACCTCCATGTCAGAAAAATACAGATAAAAGGAGAAGACTGAAAACATTTTTCTATCTCGATTTGTTCTCATTTGATGACAATAGAACGTGTCAACTTTCGTTTACAAAGTAATTTATAAAGCAGTTTTTTATTGGGATAATCTTCTGACGCTCAATATATCACTAGATAGTGTCAATTGAAGGGGCGCTTTAATAATAAATTGAATCGATGCAGCTTCTTAGTTCACAAAAAATAATATGTTTTATATACGTACATCATTACGACTGTAATATTTCATTAGTAAATACATTATTTACTGAGCTGAGGAATTTATTGTAATTTTATTCTTTCAATTTTCATATTGTGACATGTGCATATTACATTAAAAAAATATTATTTTGTAGCCTAAGGATAGCTAAAGCTTAAGGGATAGTGAGACTGCAATGTTTAATGACCAACAGTTGTGTTCAATTTTTGAAATAAGTGAAACATTAGGAATTGTAGTAAATGTTTAGTTAGTGCGAGTATAACTCATTTTGTGCTATTCACCAACGTTTTTGTTGGAGTCTTAAATTTGTGAAATATTTATATTATAGTAACTACCTTTTCCAAGAGTCAGTAGAAGTTTACCTTTTTTATTAATGTGATAGCAATCTAGAGCAGAAGATAGTATTCGAAATGAAATGCAAGTGAAATGAAAAATAAACTTATTCATGAACATTAGTCCTACATGAATAACGAATGAATTTCTAGATTGTTCCATAGTTATTCTCCCACTCACCACACAACACTCAGACACCAGGCTTGATATCCTTTTATTGATTCCTCTTATAATCTTCTCTCTTCCTCACAATTCACAGTACTATTTCTATCCGCCAATGATCTAACAGCAAAACCTTCATATTTCTCTTCTTTATTGTCCTCACAAGCACTAATTTCTTCTTTAACGTCTGAAAACCAGCTACAGTCCAAAAAATCTCTTGTTTTCCCATATTATATCAACCTATATAATTTCCAAAGTGAGTTGCCCCAATAAGAATAGACAGCCTGTCCTGCCCCGAAAAATAAGTAATACAATTTTAAAACCGCAATAAAATTTAAAAATTAAACCAGGACCATTGTCTACCGTAAAGACCATTTATACCACAAGCAATTTCTTTCTTTCTTCATAAACGATTCACTTTCGACTTCCACACATCTTTTCAAATTCCTGGTCACCACACCTTCCTTAAAATCTTATCTATCCTGGGCAGGCATGCACCCTGAAAGCCCATTCTCACTAACCATCCTATAGTCCCAGATCGGAGGGGCCAGGTCAAAATATTTGTACCAATCCATTTTATCTGGTTAAAAAAGTTAGCTGGTTTTTTTTTGTAAAGGAGATGATGGGAGCGTAGAATAGACATCAACAAACCAGCAAACTTTTCGTTTCTTCCCCATTGTGATTGCTGCTTTGGTTATGGTGGTCTCTCTCGGAATCTCGATGAAAAACTGAAACACCTTATGAATTATTCTGATACCTTATGAATCTGTAATGAGACCCTAGATTGTGTGATACGTACACGGTTTTTTTTTTGAAAAATTATTCTGGGATATTTTCACGGGAGCTGTTTTGGTGGATGCAGCCATATCCATAGTTGTACATACGATTTATCATCATTAGTGTTTATAAACCAGACAAATGCCTGAGATCTGCTTCATCCGTCCATAATGGACATTTTGTGGTTTATTTGTGTGATTGATGTGGCAGCTAATTGAGATTTAACTTGTCATTTTAGCTTATTGAGAAAGTGGTGCCTAAGAACAACAAAACATCCAATAAGGATGATAATTTAATTACTGAAGGCGCTCTGGTGGAAATATAATATCTGTGAACACGCAAAACTAACTTCCATTATTATTTATAATTTAGAACCACGGATGATCCTAATGATTTATAAGGACCTCTTGCATGGCCTATTAGCAGATACTTACAGAGTAATTAATTGTTCCAAAGCAAAAATACACCCCTCCTCCATCGGGACTTGACAAGAGGGGGAAGTCCAGGAAGGTGAGAGGGGGACTAAAGTAGGTTAGGGAGGACACGGCAAAAGTTAACGTGACGACTACCGAAGTGGCAAGACAGTAGACGTAAGAAGCATGAAACGGACCCGTCTTTAGTGCTTATCATATTGCATCTTGAGTTGAAGACGAAGTCTAACGAAGTCGAAGTAAGTTTGTGAGATCTATCAATCATGGAATCGGAAAAGACGAAGGAAAGCCCTGCAGCAGAGAATAAAAAACCAGCCGATAAGAAGTAAGTAACTGATTAGATGGTTAAATGTTTTTGAAGTAGGTTAGATGAGGAACAGAGTAGGTACAGCGCACATATGACACACGATTCAAGTCAAAGACATATATACCCCTCATCTGAGGATTTCATTGCGGTTGCTAGGAAGTTGCAAATTCGATTTAATGACTTTGAGTAATTATGGTTTAAATTGTCCGTTTACTATTAATTATAGGACGTCGAGCCATTCAATCTGTAAAACTAATAAAACCAATCGTGGTTGTCAGTGCAGGTCGTTTTTTAACTTCAACTCTCAACCATGCAACCACTGATTTTACTCGTGAAGCTGAGTGGACCTCGAGCATACCTTTTTTTTTTTTTTGTTTTTTTTCCACTCTTCATAGCCCCTTTAAACTTACAGACAATTATATACAATTATAGATCCTCAGGTGAATCTATTTACAAATTATTTTGTATTTCCTGTATCATCGCTACATTATATACAGGTTTTGTTATTTTATAGAAATTATATAATCGAATAAACAAGCATAATGATATACATTATACGTGACTAGACTAAACTGACTAATAAGGTGATGGGGCTCACTTTTTTGATCAACCTTAAAAGAGCATACCTGCCAGAAAGAAGCAATTCCTTATAGTAGACTGGGATTCGAAGTCTGTGGGGACTTATTTCTTTATTAGAAATGAATTGATTATGACTGCACGGACACCTACTGATACAAAGACAGCCCTTGCCTTACTTATCTGGTAACATCCCACGGCTACTTAGCAAACGTTGTATCAGAGATCTTCTAAATTAATTAGCTATAAGAAATCATCAAACGTAGCTCCAGAAATATGGAGGTTAACTCTTCCATGTCAACCATATTAATCACATTTGGAGCCCATTGCGTACTGCTACGTTGTTAGTCATAGTTGTGAATAAAAGATTTGACTTATTTATTGTCCCATGAATATAAATAATTATTTTATTTGTAATCTTTTTAAATCAACTCCATGATGCAATCGATGAAGCTGCTGTTGTCTCACGGAAAGTTAAGGCCAATTCAATGGTATCTGTAATTCAAGCATTCCACGAATATATGCTTGGCATTTTACACCTCATTAGATATGTGTTAAAATTCATAAATACACATGCACGCACCATAAACGTGCAAAATAGGCGCTTTAGACTTGACAAAACAATTCGATTTCGATCACGCCGAACAATATATTGTTGTTTCAACTGAAAGTTCCCTAAAAAATGAAAACTGACGAGATAACAGCTGCTCATTATTACTGTGCTATTAACACGGACAGAAGTGTAATTACCACTGACAATAGCACAATTAGTTCCGAAAGAATATAATTGTGACTGTGATTACAGAATAATTATCATAAATAGTGGATTAATTATCATAAATTGCTCTGTAATCACCATGGCCCACATAACTGTGAAAAATATTGTAGGGAAAGAACTTTGGTTACGTGTAAAATTGCTTTTAAACAGGGTGAACCAAAAATCATATTTTAAATTTAATAGCAAATTCATTTTGTCTTCCGACAAATCGGTATATTTACATTAAATAGTCCTTTCGGCACCCCACACAACCGCTATCGAGTTTTGAGAATGTGCTTACCTCAGCTGTGTATAACATTTTCAGTTATTCATTTAATTAAATAACTAATCACGAACAGGAATGATACCTAAAATGAATTTTTTTCTTATTTTGTATTAAGAAAATGTCTTTTGGAAATTTTACTCCCTGAAAATTCAGTTTTAGAATGACGCATTTTTTATGCTGTTGGATATTGATTTATTACATTTGCGATTATACGCTGTTATAATTTAATATTATTATTTTTTACTTATTCCACAAGAAGCCGTTGAAGAATTCCCATCGTTACGCTATGGCTTATCTCCTGAATATATATTGAATTTATCTTTTTGCTCGGTGATGCCATTAGCATTCAAATTTGATAATTTTATTTTTTAACATTCATTTGTCTCAATGTTATTTTACGCTAAAATTAATAAGTTGCTCTTCTGTGTAGGACCGAATCTACAAATTTAAGGCCCCCCTCCAAAGCTTCACAAAAGACCCCTCAAAATACTGGGGGTTCTGGGGGGGATATTTAAACTAAACGCTTAGAAGTCATATTTCACACTAATCTTGCACTTAAAATTTAGAGGTAAGTGTTGGCAAGTTTTTTCGTTTGTCCTATCATGTGACTTGAAGATTACTCAAGATCGCTTTAGATAATCTTTCTTCTACTTCAATACTCCTGTTCAGGGATTCAGGGAAAACAAAACGTATAGAAAGTATTGTATAAAACATTGGTGCATTCTCGGAATGGACTTAGTTTCCAAATCCTTGCCTTCTTTCAGGTTTTCACCCCCCCCCCTTTATTTGTATTCCCCCATAAATATCCCTGGGTTTTTCGGTCCCTTCTATGTAACGATGAATATCCTATATTGCAGGTTTCAGAGGTTATTGGTGATAGGTAGATACAGTGAATGTTCAGGTCATGGCCCATTACCAAAGCCGAAGCCTGCTATTGAAGTAGTGCCTGCGGTAAACATGGTTTAGTTGCATTAGTAATTATTTTAGTGATGAAAGGTTTTAATTCTTAGGGTATGTGTTGTTAGTGAAGTATGACTTTGTCACCGAGGTATATGATACATTAATCGTTAATCGTCTGGATGGATTGTTTATAGTCTCTTTGACTGCTGGATTATTCCCAACTGCCTTAGAATTATTAATTGATTAAATTTTTTTTTAAATCTTTTTAATAACATCAACCACATGATTAAAATTCAACGCATGACCTTGGATTTGTGAAATAGTGGTTAGTGGCTGAACTTTAGCGGACATTTCGAAAAATGGTGATTTTCTATGCAATTCACATATCGTCATCGTTATAAGAAAACCTCGTGACTCCATATAGTTCATTATGGCTATGATGTTGTATGTAGGCTCATAAGTGGCAATCATTTGTAGTACGTTCATAAGCCGACAATTTGCCCAGTTAAAATTTTGTTTTTAGGTTCGGTATTGTGGCATGAAACGAATAGCCTAGTCAAAACATTTTCATAGTGTGTTTATTCGCTTGATTTAAGGCCCATTATAGTGAAAGTTTTTATCTTTGCTTAAAAGTCATGAAGCATGCGAAACTTGAAAGTTTTTAGAAGTTAAAGTCTTTTTAACTATACTACAGAGCAATGGTCTGTCTGTATCCCTGTGAGTAACAGTGCTCGTAAAAACAATCCAAAAGATCAGAACTTCTGTTTTATTATAGTTTACTCTACAACAGCCTATACTAGGATGTATATATTAATTAACATATAATAAGTTAAGTTTGTGGGAAAAAAAGTTTCACCGCTGATTCGAATTGAAATATACTCTAAAGAACATAAGTTTTGAGAGCTTCGGGGAAACTTAGGTGAAGTAGGTTTTAAGTTAGTATTAATCAAAGTCATCCATAACGTGAGCCCCATCATCTTTTAAATTCCCAAAAACATTATACTGCCTACGACAGATTGTAAGCGAAAAATATTATATATCCACACAAATGATGTAGCTACGCAACATTAAATATATTCACAATTTTGTAAATGTATTCAATGTAGAACCTATATTTTGTTAAAATCTACATACAATTAATAAAGCAGATACGAGAGGGAAAAAATCGTGTAACAAAACTTGACATGGTAAAATTGTATATTTAGATTCACAAGACCTGTGAAGACTAAGATGAGCCAGTAGTATTATAAGTCGCAATATGAAATGAGCAAGGATCCTGTTCCTATTACATATGCAAGTCCTTGAAAACTTGCCTAGTGATTGCCTAGTATAAACCACAAACTTCATTAATATACTGCATTCTATGGCATTAGCGACGTATCCGACACAGGATGCCAACAGAGGATTTATTTATTATTGGCATTTAGGTTTTGTTATGGGATCGAAAAAAATTGTGAACGCTGCTTTAATGACTTTTTGTTACAATTGTCTGCTAAACTTCCTAACATTAAAAACTCGTAACGATGAAAAATCTTTATTTTTGTATCATATTTCTTTTTAGTACCTCTATGAAAACTACATGCATCATCTAAGCTAATACATAAAACCTAATAAGAATATAAACGATATGGTGGTAGTAGATTACCATAAATAAAGAAGATGAAAAATAGAACTTAATAAAAATAACAAACAAATTACGTAAAACGTAAATAATACATAATTCACTAGATGCTTATTTATTTACACACTGTATATAACAACTTCACTACGATAAAATTAGAATCTGCCTGATTGGGCTATAAGTAATTGTGATAAATGATCTCATTCATACTATATATACAAACAGCCCAGAGGCCCCCCAAGTCCACATGGTTGTCACCTCCCTCGCGTGCGAATGAGGAAGCGGAGTCTTGGGAAGTCCCCCACGCTCCTACGTCAGCCGCGTCACTGGATTAGAGCCAGCGGAGGCTGACCAAGAGCGCGAGAGCCACAGACGCTCAGGACATGATTAGAGAAACCGGCCATTGCTAGAACTCCCACTGTCACTTATATATAGCAGGTCACGAGGCCACTGTCGTTTTAGTCTCCGAGGAGGATTATAGGGATGAGCGGTGCAGTGCAATTACTGTGCTAGGGAATTAGGGTGGTTGGATAGGTTACCATGGAATTTTATAAACTTGGAAGGGATGAGTTCAAGAATGTAGGGTATATTCAGATCATTATGAAGGGTTTTGTTGCTGACGTAATAAGGGACATTTACTTTTAATTGAAAGGATTGGATACGGTTGATGTTCGACTTTTTTGCTGTCCCCCATAGCTCTATTCCGTATGTCGAGATTGGCTTAACTTTGTAGATTAGTAATTTATTTTCTATTGAGGGATGGGAAGTCCTTTGTAGTAGTCTGCACAGTTGTCCAAAGCGTCTGTTTAGTTCTTGTATTTTAAGCCTCGTGTGTGGGTTCCATGTCAGTCTTTTGTGGAGATGGAAGCCTACATACCGTACTGTACTTAACTCTGGTTTCCCTTCAAAGCGAATAAATCTTTCGCCTTTTTACTTATATATTGTGAAAAAATTATAATCTGCCTTATTGGGCAATAAGTAATTGTGATATTTATTCTATATTTACAATTCTCAACTAAACTAAGTAAAATGTTCTCAGAAACTAAATGCAGCAATTTTTCAAGCATGGAGCAAAATTTCAAATGCAATTGTCAGCTCGTAAAATAACACATCCCCGGTCCTTGAAACGAGTATAAATTTTCCTCAGACTTATAATTAAATTACGTTTAATGATACGTTTCGGGCACTCCTATGAATATGCTAGTTTCGCTGTTCTATTCCAGAATTTGAAAAATTAATTAGGAGGACATTTATTGTTGGATGCCATTTTGAATTTCAGAAGTACTAAATCACTTATTTTATAACGCTCCAAGTCTCTTGCAGTATTGTTTCCATTTTAAAAGCAGAATGTTGTATTTTTTTTTTTCTGTTGACTCCAATTTTAAAGGATTAGCGACGCCAATACACGGAGTCCCAAGGACGCTATGACCATGTCCGGCTATCCAATATTCGCGGAAGTCTTTTGTAACCACAGTCAGTACAATGGCGAATCTTAGAGGCTTTGAAAAAGGTGAAATACCATTTTCTAATTATTCATGGATATTCATTTCAACCTCCGTTTTTGCAGCAATTTTGTGTAAAAGATAAAAAAAACAAAAAAAACCGTAGTGGCTCACACACCTGCTGACCCAATCTATCTCTATCAAGTTCATGATTTACAAGACCATACCCAGCCCGGCTGTGCTGTACGGTGCACAGTTTTTTAGTCATCTGACGTAAGTGGCTCAATTTAGCAAATTAGCAAAGCCTTTGTTACTTAATTTTTGTATTTTACTTTTCTGAAGGTAGAAGGGCAAACGTATTTCGTAGGTGTATTGTAACATACTAGGGTAGTACTCTTTAAAATAGTCTAATCTATCTGCAATGGTAATTATGTGTATATAAGACACCCTGGATTAGATTGGGTGTTTTTTAGTATGATAATAAGCTGTCTATAAGTTATATTACAGCTCATCTCTGGTTTTTAAACTTTTTCAACTCACAGGTAAACAATTTCAAAACGGGATACTAATGAATATGGTCCGACATTCTCTTGCAGTATTGTTCCCATTTTAAAAGCAGAATGTTTGTATTTTTTTTACATCAGTGGAGGGACAGTAAGTTCCTCGAAAATTTTGAGCCACCTACTGTGGATGAGTTCATTCGCTGCAATATTTAACGAAACCCGCGTTTAACACGATTTTCCCCTCTCCGTTTCCCCGTCGATGGAAGCAGGGTGTCGAGGCGGGATCGCTCTACGATTAAGATAGTTAGTAAGTTAGTCTTAGTTGTAGTCCGATTTTGAGCCCCATTACTTAGTCCTTTTTACATTACATAGTTTTAACAATAAAAATATAGATAAGTTAGGTTTCTAAATCTGCTTACAATAAAAAGCATGTAGTACAAGGAGCTATTTACAGTTCATTATATCGTATTTTATTGCATATATTTAATTTTTTAATCACTATTGGGGATAAAGGGGGGGGGATATCATACCGGAATTCGTAGTAGTATACGAATCCCTGTATGGTGTTTTTTTCACGCTGAAACTGGCAGCGGAATGTACAAACAAAGTGGAAACGTATAAAGGAATAATTAATCCAAAATCAGATAACTATTATCCAACTGAAAACAAAGTTAGGCCATTCATTAGCTAATGTGAGTAATTTTCGTTTTGTAGAGACAGGAACTCGTGTGAGATTCCTTGTCAAGTTGTGTAGATAAGATTGATGTCGACCTTCGACCAACTGGAGGCAGTATTCCCCTGTAAATAATTTCTTCATTGTACAATTATATTTCTTGTTTCGTTGTTGAGGATATTTTTGGATTGATTATTTCGTTCTTCACTGCCACAGGGCAGAAAGGGCTGGTCTTCTGAATGTTATCAGACTTTTCCAGCCAGAATGTGACGAGTTCATTCTGTCGAAGCCACGAACTAATATGTTTCCCACTCCGTTAGTGATTGGTGTAAAATCTAAACGTCAAATAATTCATTTGTTTCCTCGATTAAGGGTTGCCTCGATATATATGTTTTTATCAACATATTTCATTTTACATCCAACGGTTCCAGCCCCATTGATGGTATTGGGAAAGTAAATTTTTTGAGCCTTTCAGACTCCCAATAGCTTTGAAGTTATTAGATACAGTATTTGTATCGTTTGATAAATCAATTGTGATATTTAATAGCCAATGCGGAATAAGTTGGGACAGAGCGACGACTTCAATTTGAAATTAATACTCTGAAGTATATTTTAAAATTTTGTTTACTTTTACTATTATGAACTCATGAGCATTTAGTCGCTCTTATGAATAGGAATCGTTAATGGTTTAGAAATAGTTACTGATAGTTAATAAAATGTTGGCATCTATAAAAAGTGTCTTTGTACATAATATAGAGCGAATAATCTTATGAAGTTTTATTAACTTTGTTGTTATAATCAGCTATCTGCAAGCTAGAACAAGATATATAAAATTTCATTCAGGAACAAGATATATAAGAATTTATGTGTTTAAAAGTAACATAATACTACATAGATAATGTTTATAAACTACATAATACAATATATAGACCATAGTGAAATATAGTTTACGCAATAACAAAATTGGAAAAGTAATAACAACAAATCTGAGAAAGTTCACATTCAAATATCCTTTTTTTATTATCAAAATAAGTTTATGAACAGGCGAAACGTTGACTGCAGATGATCTATTTTCAATAAAAGGAATGTTTTGAATGTACTGAAGCTTGAACCACCCAAAATATAAACTTACAGACATTACTATTTATGATCCACCTTTTTTTTTTATGTACCCTGCCATTGTCAATGGAGTATCATAAAGCGGTACCCGAGATAACGCACAAGTGCCTTCTTTTTTTTTTCCTCTCATTTCCCGTCATTGTTTGAACAAGGGTATGCTATTCGAACTGGTTATCCTTCAAAGGCCTAGGATTCCTTACAGTGTGCAATCAACCGACATCGTGGCAGTGTGGCCGACCGCATTGTTCTCCTTGCATACATGGAACGGCACTCCGTCTAATTATTCTAGGCACCTGCGTCAATGTTCCATTGTTAGAACGCTGTAAGACATTCATGGTAAAGATGGTGGTGATATTGAAGGTAGTTAAAATCCTTTTTTCGAAGCCATGACGAAAACCTGAGTACGACATATCACTTTGATTTTTTTTATGAGTATATTTATGTATGAGTTAGCAACCCATTCTACAAACAGACATAATAAAAAAACGTATTTTTCATTAGGTCGCTATGATTGACAATGATTTATGGATTTGGCTTAATTGCTAGTGCTATTTATTTTTTTTAGACCAATGAGACTTCAAATACTCTTCAGCAAAGCCTTTGTTACTTAATTTGTGTATTTTACTTTTCTGAAGGTAGAAGGGCATACGTATTTCGTAGGTGTATTGTAACATACCAGGGTGGTACTCTTTAAAATGGTCTAATCTATCTACAATAGTAATTATGTGTATATACGACACCCTGGGTTATATTGGGTGTTTTTTAGAATGACTATAAGGTATATTACAGCTCATCTCTGATTTTTAAACTTTTTCAACTCGCAGGTAAATGATTTTTACTCTAGAAAACATTAATGATATGCCTAGAAATGTATACCTATAAATCGCTTTAACTGCTCGTTAAAGCCGAATTTAACAGTTTTTATCTTCACATTTGTTAGCTTTATATATATATTTTTGTCAGAGATGATTTAACAGTTTGTTCATGGCGGAGTCCGTTCCTGCTTAAAATATTTAGGGTAGGTCATTGTTTCACGTGGGGTGTGTGGGAGAAATCACATCATTACTAAAAACATTTAGGCAGAAAATGCCCTGCTACGATCCAAACAGCTAGTCAACTTTTTTTTGGTTAAAGTGCATCACCCACTCAATGCAATATAGGTCATAATTTATAAATCAGTGATTGACTATGAGCCATTAGGTAATGGCTAATGAAACCCGCCATACTTGTGGATATTTTGGTTCTGAGCTTTAAGACATGTTTTGGTCTAATGTCCTGAGAGTGAGGAGGATCGGAGATCAGGTGACATCTCTTCATTTCTTTCTGTAGCATTTGTCAATTCAAAAGAAAGAATATATTCAGTACTCAGCTTACTAGACTCATGAAAAATACATTTAATAAGTGCTCCTTCAGGCTATTTTTATCAGTAGATATTCTTGGTTTTCTCATGCTCTTTAAAGCAACATTCAACTCAGATTTATAGTTGATGTATTTAATAGCAATAAAATCCCAAAACACGGTATCAAATTTCTTTCTAAGCACTGGAAAATAATAATAAAAGTTAAAATAGTTTATATAAAAGAAAATTACCGAATATATGAGTGTATCGATGATCCTTGTCGACATGACCTAAAACAAAGAAAAATATTTAGTCAGTATACAAGTAGAAAAATGCATAATAAAGAGAAAATGTCAGCGACCCTTGGACTTAATGGTAGTGGATTACATTTGGAATACTCACGCCTGGTGAGTTGGTTTCACTAAATAATAATACATTGAAACTTCTTTATTGTGCTAAAATTACAATCTGCCTTATTAGGCAATAAGTAATTGTGATAAATGTTCTCATTTATACAGTATTTACAATTTTCATTAACTCGCTCATTCATACAGTATTTACAAACAGACCAGAGGCCAGTTATGTAATGCTCATAAAATCTTACATTTCAGTAGAAACAAATGCCAAAGTTGAGACTTATGATCCCTTTTTTTGTAAGTAACCATTTCCCAAAAATCCTACCCTTTGGCTACTCCTCCCTCACCCTACAAGACACACTTGTGCCTTAGCCTTCGGTAAAGTATGTTCTAACGCTGTAACTGATTAATATTTGCTTATATATATATATCAGTGTTTTGATTGTTATTCATAATAAAGTTTTTTAAAAGAATCTCCTTTACAAGATTATTTAACTGGCCTCCCAAATCCACGTGGTTGTCACCTCCCTAGCATGCGAAAGAGGAAGCGGGAAGTCCCCCATGTTCCTTTGTCAGCCGCGTCGCCAGATACGAGCCAGAGGAGGAGGAAGAGCGCGAGAGCCACATACGCTTAGGACATGATTGGAGAAACTGACCATTACCAGGACTCCCACTGTCACGCGTTTATAGCAGGTCACCATGCCAATGCCGTTTTAGTCTCCGAGGGATGACTGTGCTAGGGGATTAGGGTGGTTGGATAGGTTAATATGGAATTTCATGAACTTGGAAGGGATTAGTTCAAGAATGTAGGGTATATTAAGATCGTTAAGAAGGGTTTTGTTGCTGACGTAATAAGGGGTATTTACTATTGTTCTCAGGACTTTTGATTGACAGGATTGGATACGCTTGATGTTCGACTTTTTTGCTGTCCCCCATAGCTCTATTCCGTATTTCCAGATTGGCTTAAGTATAACTTTGTAGATTAGTAATTTATTTTCTATTGAGAGATGAGATGTCCTTTGAAGTAGTCTGTACAGTTGTCCAAAGTGTCTGTTTAGTTTTGTCTTTTTAGCCTCATATGTGGGTTCCAGCCGTTTGTCGAGATGGAAGCCCAAGTACCGCACTAAATCGGATACTGGGAGAGGAATGGAATTTAGAAAAACTAAATACTAAATAACCAAAAATTTACTTTAGCTTCCTTGCCATGTTCATATGTAGGCACGACATTACTTTATAGGCACACAGTTGTTTGTACCAAGCATTGAATGCGACTTAACTCATACTTAAATAATAATTAATGTGAATATAGAGACAGACACCTCATTCGGCATGTTTTGATATTTAGATTAAACAAACACACTTTAACGAATAATTAATTAAGCAATCAATGGGAGAGATTACAATTTAGAGGGAAACATGTGCGGAAAGATATCGAGAGACGTTGATAAGAAGGCATTAAAAAAAAAAACCGAACGTGACTTTATACGCTCTATTAAAAGTTACACAACGATTCAAAATATAACGCTATAACGGAGGAAATGAAAAAAACATGCTTGTCTGGAATAAACATTGAGGCGACGCGCGAGACGCCTATCAGTTAAAAGCACGCTATTCTGTCTGCCAGGCCAATAGAGGCCAATTGTACAAGTCACCCCACACAAATTACCTCACTCGCTAAACAATTACAGCAGGCGTCGAGTTGTAGTAAACATTGAGACAACGCAGTCAATGGAAAAATTAACTCTAATCTGGGAAGACAGTTCGCTAAGAATAACTAGGTCAAGCCTACATAACTAAATGTACAGAAAACAAATAAAATAAAAAGTAGAGGACAATACTGTAAAAATAAGATAAAATTAAATGCAAATATGTAATATAGCAATTATACTAATACTAATATAAGAAACATTAACAATAATAAATAGGCATAAATAAGGTGATTACTACTTGTTTACTGTCGAGTCCGAAAGGAGAGGTTCTTTTTTCATTCATGTTATGGTAAGCTCTTATTTCGTCCTTCTGGTGTTCTACGGTAGCGGTTGTAAAAATGATTCAAGCAATCAGACATTTTTAAGATACAGTCCATGACATCTCGAAATACGCTGATTTGTTTCCGTTCAAAATAAAACGTACGGGAAATAAATAAAACGTGAAGAAAGTCCGTTTTGTTTTTTAGTAAGAAGTGTTATTGTAGGCGTCAATACCAGACCACCGATAATAGGAACGTTTGTGACCTTTTATCGTTTTTTTTTTATTTTTAGGCTAGAGATAAGTGTTGTAGATAAGTTTTTATATATACGATGAATGGTTGAAACAGTCCATTTTATGTATAGAATAGTAGACATTTTTTTTTTTTTTTCGTATACGTAGTTGATTTTTTTTAGTTGGTAAAGTTAGTTTCATGTATTTTCGTTTATTCTGTATAGTCAGTTCATTTGATATATTTGATAAGTAAAAAAAAACAAAAAAAAGTCTTCAAGGAAATACAATGAATAATGTGGTAAAAACGAATGTCGAGACAGGTTTATATGGGGTAATTAATTGAAAAGTGTTTGTTTTTTATTCAGTAATAAGTGAAGTGACAATTTCTTTGATCAATAAAATAACCTTAATGGATGGTAATTGTTTGTTTGTTTTGGTATGCTAAATGTGTAAGGAGGGAAATTACAATCATAGGATAAAGGATCGTTTAAAGATGCATTTATTCTAATAAATGCATTGTTTCTTTTTAACCCCTGGGTATTGTTATATAATGGCCCATCTGATATCCATAATTTTTACACGATTTAGCAAATGTGCGAGAAGTTCCACCTCTTTATGATAGAAAATACCTTGAAGCCAATATCTATTTGCCTAGAATAATTTAAGGGCCAATTTAGAATTATATGTGTGAGAGATCTCGTTTAAGTCAACCAACAAATAAAATAATGTAATCGATTTGTTTGAATGGGACTTTAATAAATTTTGTCTTGAATTATTAGTCTTTTGTTCGTCTGCTTGTTTGTACGTATGTTGTACGATAGCGGTAGTAAAAATGATTCAATCAATCAGAACATATATTACACAACACTTTGATTTGTTTTTCTTTTAAAATAAAAGGACGAAGTGTTTGCGAAACAAATAACACGTAAAAAAAATGAGGCCGTTTTTACAACTTTTAAGTTTTCTCAAGACTTAACAAGGTAACGTGGCAACGGACATTCTGGAAACGCAAAGCTTATTCGGGTGATAAGGTTATTTCAAAATTTTATTTTTTTCAATATTTGAACTATTTCAATTTTGTTTTATTTGTCCATAATTGATTGTGGTACCGACTTTTTTCTCTTTTGTTTCTATTTATTGAACTACCCCTTAATGTATTTTGCCAAATCATTTTTACGATTTTGCCCGCACGTCCACAATACGGTTGCAAAAACAAATCCATTAATATGATGGACCTACAAAAGTATCATTGTTTTATTATGTGATGTGCTGGTGGCTAAGAGCAACAGCTATAAAAATGTGGAATGGAATCTTTATCTTATTTGTATGGTTTACCGCTTTTTCGTTATCTGACGTATACGACAGCTCGGCGACTCCAACAATTCCAAAACGGTATACTGATGAAAGTGGTCAGAGGTACTTCATTCGAGCAGCGGAGAAACAGTGAGCTGCATGAGATATTTGAGCTGCCTACGGTGGATGAATTCATCCAACGTAGACATATCAAATTTTTCGACTCCCTGCAATACCTGACAAACCCGGTGTTTAACACTATAACCCCCGCTCCGTTCCCCCATCGATGGCAGGACGCTGTCGCGGCTGGAACGCTTTAGTTTTAGGTTATAGTTTGTAAGTTTTTCTCCCACATTATCAAACTGAAGGTGAGCCCCATCACCTAGAATTGTATTCATGTTTAACTTTTAACCTCAAATCAAATTTATGTAACCCAACCTCCTTCAAATGCATCTGCGCATAGCAGAATGAGGAGAGAGCTGCCAATTCTTGTTCATTGATTTTGTTCATTTTTCACAAATTGTATTAAATTCAAGGGGTTTGGGGGGGGGGCAAAAAAAATTATCTTATTCCCTGATCAGCACAGTACTGTCACGGCCTTTGTGAGCCGTCTGTTAAACGCCACGTTTGTGTGAAACTGATACCGCACTGTCTTTGTTGTATTATCGATTTGCTCTGACAGGTATCATACAAGAGCCGCGCTTTCACAACAGACAACAACACGTGTAAAAACATCTATTTATTTTGTTTTACTGTCGAGAAATTTAATACAACCTGTAGACAAAGAAAGGAGTTCTCTACGTCCCTTTTCTACTCTGTGGGTTCATAGGTAGTGTTATAATCATATTTTAGGGGATGATTTTATGGCTTGAGTTGATAAACAAGAATGTTAGATCTCCATTATATTTATTTATGAACGAAGTCGCTGTGATTGTGTGCGTCACGTACTGGTAACAATAACATATAAGAGAGGTGTTAAAGTAGTGTAAAAAAAACTATTCAAAACAAACGTTCAATAGTTTAGTGAAATGAAACACATATAGAACTGCCCATCAGCTTGAATTTAAAAAATAAGGAATAATTTACGGAAAATGACAATATTACATTCACGACGAATATAAGACAAATGTATGTACTTTACAATGAAAAATGAAGAAAAGTATTCACAGATGGTGTAATAATAGTACATCAATTTTGTGACAGTCGTGACAAGTTTTACATAACTCAACTTACCTGGTTTTTCCACAGAATTATTAATGAGTTTATTTATAAGGTTAATAAAAAAGAAATCTCTTTATATGAGGTGGTCAGAGGGTGGAAAACCCCAAGGTATTGCAAATTGACTGAAATGGACAAATTGTCAACTAAACGAAAAATTAAACTTTGAATGCTCGCATGGACATACCTAGACTCAAGACAAGAACTTTGAAAACCTGTGTATTCCTGTCCTAGTATCGGTATAAAAAAAAAAACATATATTTTTCTATAATAATTTTATCAAATCTCGACGTCCTAATTAATAATAGGATTATTAACTCACCATATTTTGAGAATAAATTGGTCTTCAATTGTAAAAATAATTAAAATCGTTTTCGTAAACAAAACGAGTACCATAATTGTGTAATGTATCATACTTGACTTGATTTTTTTTTTTTTTCGGCTACCACATATGTAACTCTCATTGCTCTCTCAAACTTTTTTTTTCTCTTTAACTATCACCGTTAACAATTATATACATCTATTATTTCACAGACTAGAATATGTTTACTTCTAACGGTCTCTCTTCATTATTTGTGTTCGTTTATTAAATTATTCCCTCCCTTATGCGCTCCTATTTAGGGCTGAAAGGGAGTGAGGGGAATTTCTTATAGGGAGCCACCCAAAAATAAATTCTCGTCCCATCTAGGGATTCGAAATGAGGACCATTATATCATGCAGGTGCATAGCACGATTATGTATCTCATCATGTAATATAATTGTATTTAGAAAATCTACTTAAACGTCTGAGCAGGTACTATTTAACTTGTTTTTTTAAGGATTCAGTAAGTCCTATTATTTTAATTAATAAACATTTGTACTCTATTTTAAACATTTGCTACTATTTGTATCTATCAAGTCCATGATACCTGCATAGTAGCATATTTTTTTTATCAACCTATCCCGACTCCAAACAAAACGCTTAGCTGGAACACACTATGCTTGACTGCACTATCAAAATAAAAGGCGGATGATCGAAACATCTTGTTCAATGGATGAACGAAGGAAGGACTATGTAGGCATTATATTATTATAATATTACCTGGAATAGCACGAATGTGTTACCTGAGGCAAGAGGATTTGGTTGGACGGTTTGATATCCGTCTTAACTGGACCACTGAACCGAACCCCGCGCCTCATCTAAATTTGTTTTAAAGCTTTGGCAATGGGAGCCCATTGTATTTAAGTAATTCTTTTACTGAAGAGGAGTATCATGTTCAGATTTCGCAAAATGTAATTACAAAAATCTACTGATATTGTATGTGCGCTCATAGATGGATGAAAAATGTGTACACAATCTTGTGGGTAGATAAATGTTTTCATACATTCGTCACATCATAAGTCTAAGATTTCTTCCAGTATAATCATGCGGTGCTTCGCGATCTTAACATCAGTTAGGTTGGAGTCAAAAACGAATGATTAATTAAAAAAACATTCTTGTGTATTCATATAGGGATTTCTGTCATGGAGGAGTTATTGTTCTCAAGAGGTAATTATAATATTATTGTTTGCTAATGTAACTCGGCCATTATTGTTTACAGTCCTCAGCACCGTTTTGCATACTTTTACTAGTTTGCGTTATCGTCGTCTTCTTGTTTGGTGTTTACTATCTATTTTTGTAGCGCCAAGGCTGAATGTGTGAATGATTATTCTTTAAAAAAAAAAAAAAAAAATGTATTTGCTCTGAACAAACAAATGTATTATTTGATATACGAGGTATTTTTCGCCATGTGGTCGAATGGGTTCAAAAATGACACATCGTCTTAAAAAAATAACGTAATCAATAAAATATGGAAGTAAATTTAATCGTATTGATTAATGGTAACTCTCGTGAAACATCTGATATCTCGTAAAGAAGCGAAATGTACCAAATTATGTCAATGTTTTTATAATGCTACTTTATCCAGATCGATCATGGTTAGATTTCAGGAGGAATGGCGATGAGATGAATGCTTTCGGGTAGGAAATTAACTTCCATCATCTTAGTGACCAGAACCCCCCCCCCTCCTTGAATTCCAAAATTGATTGATGTCAACTCAATTTGAATATAATCTACATTTTATTACCGAGTCCGAAATGAGAGCGGCTGTTCTTTCGGGTAGGGAGGAATTGCCTCTGGTCATTCTGAATTTGTCTATGTATTAAGACAGGGCTTGTATGAATGATGCAATCTATGATTATATTTTGGTTAAGATTCTTAACGAAACTTACTGCGTATAATTTAGTGTGCCCTAAATTTCGATAGGCACTTAAGAGAGACTTCTGGAGAGATACCCCGATCCGTACGAATCAAGTATATCTCGTCCTAAAAAAAGAGATTCCTCTCACTTCAGAACCAGAACATAGAATCATTTATGAAGCAGCTGCTATATATATTAACGAGAATGAACTTTTTTTTTTAATTTAATTTTGTTTTTTCTATTTTACCTCCTATTACACGTATACAATTGGGAAGGTAAACACCCAAAGAAGAATTAAATGTCCAAAACTATTGACATTAGTGTTAAATTCGTAGTCTTTGTAGGCAATAAGCGGTTGGTGACATTTCCAATCACATTTAAGCCCATGCTTAGTCGAATAGATCTCCGTGGAAGATTGTGGGAACGAGTGGAACTATGTATAGCTAGAACCTTGAGGAAATTCGTAGAAATAAAATAGGCCATTTATCTTCACATTAATTTTTTTAGGGGTGGGGTAGTTTTAAACTTGAAGATGGGTGCTATAACAGTCATATTGCTTTAACATTTTCCCACATGTATAGCCACTACTGTAAAGCAAGTAATGGTATAAAGAAGTCATTAGAAAACATACTAAATCCTATCTACTATTTACTAGTTATTACTGGACTACTATAAAATTAATGTTATTCTCAATTGAATTTTGTTATTTCTGAATTAAAAATTCATAGCTTTCGTGTTGGTCGGGAAAAAAAAGAGAAACGACTTAAACGACAATTTTAATTTGTTAGCTGTCACCAAATCTTTGATAATTTCCCGGAACAAAGTGGAGTTGAGTTTAATAATTCACAATAATAAGGCAATGTGACTTCCAACAACAGCCAGCCAGCTTTTGCTTTTCATGCTTAGATTGCTTTTCAAAGATTTCTAAGTGGCACACTTTTAAGAGTGATTCGTAAAACTTGTTTAACTATTTTAAAGTTTTGCAAGAATTGCCAATCTGCAATAATTTAGTAAATCTACTAGTATCTACTAGTAGAGAAAGTAATTCTTAAGACCCATTTAGTCCCTTGACCACCTTCTTTGAAACGTCTAAGAGGGTTGGAGCAGGATATAACGATTCTTGTGTTAGTGGGTTTGTACTGAATGGTGAAAATTGTATTTATTGTTTCTTGACGTAAGGGATATTGCGGGGTGTCGGGTCGTCACGAGGGGGTGCCTAGTTACCCTAGCCCTGGTGACGAAGTGAGGGTTGATTAAGTTTATAACCTGGACAATCGTTTCATGGTGGTCTTACTATCTGACTCCACTTTTGATAGGTATGTGCCCTGACAGTGCACTATGTTCAGGAGAAGAGGGATAGGGTAGGTTATAGGTAGTTTATGTGGTCTTGGAATGACCACGAATTCACACTCGGTATCTGAGAGTAGGTGAAATCCGTCCGGATCCCAAGATCTGGAACCGGATGTGAACCCAAGATGTGAACCGGAGACTGAATTGCCGTGGGGAACACTGCTTGGTAAGCTTGCAGGGCCACGACAACCGTTGTCCACTAGGGAGAGGTCTCTCCCTTGGAGGTGCTAGTTTTAGCGAGACGAAGGCAGAGATTCTCACTAGGTGACGGACAACGCAGGTCTAAAACGTAGTGAGGTGAGGAGGGAGAGAGAGATGCAGAGGTTTTTCATAAAGAAGAAGCCATGTTTCAGAGTTTCAAGGTGAGCAGCCACGAGCCAGTTATAGTTCCCAGGAGAATGATATACAGGCCCCAAACCGCCGTTCTTAAATACCCAGCTGGCTTCGCCAGTAGCCAATACGAACCGTTTTTGTAGTACCCAATCAGGGTTTGAGTGTGTGGTTCCCTTTGTTCTCTGACAGAGACGTGAGCCGGGAAGGTCTCTCGGCGGCTTGGGTCTAGTACCTGCCCTGACAGCTGGTATCCCAGTGCATATAACTAGCAGCATGTTTTATTGTTTACCATATTTACAATGATTTATATTTTGGTAATATTATTTACATTTGTTTACAATATATTGTAACATTCATGATATTTGAGAATAAAGATCATGAACCATCACATATGGTAAGAGTCATTTCCCCGAATTCTCCTAGGAGTGGGGATGAGCTGAAAAGAGCAGTCTTAGCCCAGCCGTCGAGAAGAACGCAGCCGGCAAGCTCCCGAATTGGCGGTTGCCATACTATTGAAGAACCAACAGTAGAAAGTAACGTTGGTTGAATTGAACAGGAAGATTATCGATTGAACTGAGAGAAGAAAAGAAAAGCAGTTCAATGTTTATTGAATACCATGGTGTGTTGAGACAGATGGGCGGATAAGTTGTAGGTGGGCGTTATCAATATTATTTCTTATTATGGATCCATTAAAAGAGATTGAGCTCAAATTCATGTTTTGTAATTAGTAGTAACTATCATAATTTAAAAGGATTTGAATATTTTTTTTATACATTTTGTCAATACTCTATGTTAATTATAATTATTTGTCATAACCATTTTATTTGAATATATTTCACAATTCCTAGTTTCTCAATTTATTAATAACCACAACATTAGCCTTGAGATCGGGCGATTCAATCGGGATAAATTCCTATGTCAAAGACATAAAACAATTTAAATTAAAGATCTCATGACGGACCTGCCAAGTAAGTTAAGTTAAATTGATCAAGTAAAGTAAAAAGAGAGATGGTAAAAAATGAGGTAGGTTTCAATATATACAATAGAGTGTAGGTTGATTTATCTTATGTAGTTAGCGGTCGCTACACGGTGTTTCCTTTGATAAAGACCAAGGAGGATGTACAAGCTGCATAAAAAATTATGCTCTGAATATTCGATCGTTGGGCACTACCTCATAGTTCTGCAACTGAAGTCATTAGATGAATACGTAGCGTTTGTTAAGTTCTTTTTGTTGAAAGCACTGCCCATGTCAATTTTTTGTCTAAATTAATACCAAGGTATCGGAAAAATTCAGCCGTTGGTAACATGTTTCGTTGAAATATAACGGTTGAGTTTTTTGATGACGGAAGCACGACATTTTTACGTTTTTTTTTCAAGTATAGGATCAGGATTCGATACAAGGATGGCCGAGTCATCAGCGAATGTTGTATGAACAGATGTACGAATAATATACACCATTGGGCAAAGTAAGCTTCCTTGCGGCAATCCTGCATTGATGGTTGATCAACTTTAACCATCATTCACCATACAAACCTGCTGCTATGATTTCAAAAATAAATAATAGGTCAACGAAAGAACCATATTCAATTGTACCAGTAATCTGTCATACAAACTGACATCATTATCAATCGCCTTATCAACTGTCTCTTCCGGAAACTAAAAATACTGCCAGACAATATAATTTACTTTCTATGGAAAATGAAATGAAATCAACTAATGTATGGTGGGATGAGCTGGTTGAAATCCAAACAGATGGGTTGGCATTTCGCTTAAATCAAGGCATTTAGCTCCACGAGATGGATATTTAAAAATAATTCTTCTTCGCACATTATTTAGATAAGAATACATTTGTATGTGATAAGTGAACCTTCATTTGTCTAACCGTTTAGTCACTTTTAAATTGAAGGAACTAATTTATAAGTTTATTTTTTTTTTTCATCAGATCTCAGAATTAGATAATAGATTACTATCAATCGATCGTGTGTTGTTTAACACTTTTTTTGCTTCTAATTTTATTATTCATTCAATTAACTATTTTGTATGTAATTGTCTTCTAAATGTGTAAATTTATGTTTCTTGTTCTGAATTGTATACCTAAGGATGCCTAAACAGGCGAAACGTCGACTGATGAAGTCATATCTACAACAAAAGATATTTTGGGAGAGACGCAAACCAATTCTAACATGACATAAATACCATTGTATTGCAGAAAATGGAAACCCTTAACATGTAGTATTCGATATGAGGGGAGAAGTTACAAAGACTCCAAGTAGAGACAAGAGCCTTTAGCTAGTATCGAAAGTGGTAATTTTTATTGATATCAAGATGAATAAGAACATACAAGTGTCTCCGGCAGCAACTGTAATGATCACCAAGTGAAAAAGGTGGTACATGTTTTTGTTTATCGATTGGTCTAACGCATTGGTGTTGAAAATGATCCACCTGAATCCTCTTTGGATGAATATCAATAAATATCTTTGAGCATTGGAGAATTTTTAAGTTTTTGAGAACAGCGTGTTTGCGGATACTTCAAAAGTTTATCGAGTAAAAAGATAGGATGTGGTGCTGGGGACATATTATTTTGTATATATATGGATGGCAATAGTTCTTAAAATTATTCGCGACGGGCACAGCTACGACAAACCACTCAATCAGACTTTCTCCTTCAAGATTGATCAGTAGTTGCAACAGCAGTCCACCTTGAGTTCTGACCCATCGGAGATTGTCCTATTTACCCCGCCTCGATTGCGATACCTATGGCCGTCCTTGACTCACATCGCCTGTCACCTACCTGTTTTGTTGACTATCACCAGGGACATATAACCTAGTCACCTTGTGTCAACAGGTTTGTTCATCTCATGCTATTAATTCGTTTGTAATCAACATGCTAACCAATTGTTCAGCGTTGGTAATGTTTTGTTTAAAAAAAAAGAAACCCTTATTAATAATGTAGTTACATTTCCACTCCTGTGTCTATGACGTCGTAAAACAAATTACCAACAATATTAAACGTTAGTATTAATAACAAGGTCAGAATACTTCTTCTGACAGCAGTTAAACTCTTGCTGCTGGGTTTGCTTGACCATGTGTAAAGAATGGTACCCTAGGCAAGTGCTGGAAGCTAAGGTCCAGGGCCGTCGACGGAGAAAGGTAACGTGGATGGAGGGGTATCTTACATGGCACCTGGCAAAATAGAAGAGAGTGGCAAATCTCTATTCAAATTAGGAACCAGTTGTGTGATGCTTGGAATCGTTTTCAAAATAACATTAGTATGTCGAATGTTCTTTGAAAGAGCTTAAAAAGAATAATACGATGGCTACTTTTAGGAAGTTGTTGATGAAAGTCTACAAAGTTGACAAAGGATGAAAGTCACACCTTCCGCATAGAAGATGATCGGAATAAGTAAATCGAGTTAATAATTAAACCGCAATTAATCCATTAGTGAGTCTGGGCCTCCATTAACAGCCTGTTAATTCAAAAGGATGTGGGCACTGTGTTAATGGTTGTAATCCAAACTGTCTAACTAGATGTTTCTAAAAAATTGCATACTTTTTTTAAAATTAATCTTTAATGTGAAATTTATGTTTACTTCCCCACCTGCTTTAATTAATTTTAAATTACAGCCTCTATACACATTAATTTTACTAATGTTGCGGTACCAATATATGAATAATATATTAAAACATGTTTCGTCTTTCCACATCATACAATAAAAAATTACAGTTAAGTCAACGAAAATTCGACTGATTCTTTGTTATTCCAAATTGTTAATCCTATAATACAGGATAACAATGTAGACTGGTTTGTTATGATGTAAATCCTTTAATCAGCCTGTCAAGATCTTTCATTTAATACCCCTCTCATTTTGATTGGACTTTTATTTTTAATAAATTACTAAATAATTTATTAATTTGGCAATTAAATTATTTTTCAAGTCTCCACATTTTGTCCTATCATCTTTTTCATAAGGGGTTCTGGTTCTGAAAAAAATCAACGAAACCATACGAAATATTACGAGTATTTAAGAAACTCAAGTAGTTTAAAAAAAGAGAAATCAGTGCTCACCTCAGTAGTTTTAGTTCACCTTGTTGTGTAGATTGAATGCAGAAATAACGTTATTTTTTTGTACGCAAATTATTCTGGCTTGTATATTTCTTTTGTGCCTGGCCCAGTTCTTCTACTGTTTTTCACTTTCATCAACAACTTCCTAAAAGTAGCCATCATATATTGTACTTCTTTCAAATAACACTCCATACTAATATTATTTTGAAAACGATTCCAAGCATCATACGCCTGGTTCCTTATCAGTATGTTCTTGATGTTGTGGATTCCATATAATAAGTTCTCCTTTGTACAAATCATAAAGTTCCATTGTAACTTTATAATTCCACTTCATTATGAATTGCTTGACAGTAAACTTCGACAGACTCAAACGGTCGTGGGAACGCGAGTACGAGCAGTACTGGCTGATCGTCCGCCGGAAGCAGCTGCTGCTTAATTGAGCTGAAACGTTACTCTTCATTTATCTGACTGCCAAGATACGTAAATTTGATTTATATTTTGGATAATCTTTATCTCTGTGAACTTTTTTATTTTACTTTCGAAGTTGACTTGCAATTGTGAAAGCCGTCCACTAGCTACTAACCGTTCAATTAATATTGAGATCCAAGGATTAATTTCCTCACCATTTTATGTCTTTCAATTTTTTATGCTTATCGCAACCATTATTTTCTGTTTTGATTTTATGAAGTATTAATTGAAAAATAGAAGGTAGATAAATAAATTAATTAAATTGAAAATTAATGGAAATTAGTAAAAAGTGAAATACATCTCCCCAAGTTTCCGTCCTTGAGGTTTTTTGAGCAAACCTTGCCCTTCGAGTTATCATCTATTGAGCTGATCATCTATTCACTATTATCATCAGGGATAATAGTGATTAGGTCTCGCTTTGATGGTACCAAGTGACCGGATCCTGGAGACGAAAATTATTAAGAATATGGACCAGTTAGACCTACATAAAATTTCCTGGCTAGAAAAAATATCAATTTTTAAAAATAAAAAATAGTCTAAAGTAATATTTCAGAGCAGTGACAACGTCGGAATGAACTAGCATACAGTGATAGCATAGAGTAATCAATTCAAAGCAAAAATTATTGTTGGTCTCGTTCATCCATGTTTAAAAAAAAAGTATTTCAGACGATTTATAATTTCTTTCTTGGCCAAGAATTAGAGAAAATCCCCACGTGCGATATAAAGTACTATTAAAATTTTCTTATCTAACAATCATACGAGCATTATCGCATGTTCGATATTGCTTTTCAGTTGAAAGTTCGAAGGGGATATTATCATTATCAGATTATTCAACGAGTAGTGAAATAACTTCCCATTAAAACTTCCCATTAACTTGAGTGGTTACTTCATAACTCTGTACATATTTATTCCAAATGATCTAGTTGCTCTAGTTAAAATTTATCAAAAAATAAAAGGTTCATGAACAACAATGTCTGATCGGGAGCAACTTTAGCACTTTGGGTGGCAGCGTGAGGAGTTGAGAGCCCTAGTGCGTATAACAAAATACTGATTTGTGGCCAGGAATTGTATGATAGTTGATGAATAAAAACTTTACTATAAAAAAAACAACCCACACGCTAAAATTAACGGTTAGCATTGATTGAAAAGTCCAATATTGTAGTATTCCATCAATGCTATATCGATTTATAAACTAATTCATCGAGCATTGGAAAGTTGTTACTTCTACCTGAGTGAGATAGTTGACAAACCTTTTGTTTTTATACTCCGTTAAATAAAATAACGTGCCAAAATCATCAGTAGTATGAAATGTTAATATTAATAAATCTGCTATCCAATCCTTCCAAGTTCTAAGAACACCTGTTCATGAATTTTTTTTATGTCACAAATAAAACCCACTATAATAATGACCTTAACATTCTCACTATCCAAGATCGCATCCTCAAAGCAGTTCTTAAACTTTCATCAGAAATTATTTGACCATTCAAATCCTCAAGCAAGATCACTTTCAAGTATCACCCATCCCTGCCACCCTCCTCGGAGATTGAACTTGAAGTGGCCCGATGATTTATTGTAAATATGTATTTAGTCAGTTTTCTTATTTCTATTTAATTAGTTTTCTCCCCTCATGTCCTGAGCGTCTGCGACTCTCGTACTCTCCTTCAAGCTCCCCTGGTACGAATCGTTTCTACAGTCCTGGCATCCTTCTCCAGAGCCCATAAGGTAGAACTGTTGCGTGAAAATTGAGAGATCCCTGGGCTATATATAACATACTCGTATATATGCCTACATTGTACGAATGTATATTGTAAATAGTATATGAGGGTATATGAAAATTTGAATATATGGCATGAATGCGACCATTTATCACAATCAGGTATTGTCCTTTTAAGTCAGATTGTAATCTTCGAATAAACATTTAAAAGACAAAACAATATTTCTGCTGTTTAGTTAATTAATTTTTAATGTGACCCCTGTTTGAGCAAGCTATCCCTTTCAGGTACCAATGCCTTCATCTCAGTCCATCTCTACAAGGTTGTTGTTATTCTGTAACCCATCTCCTACATGTGTTGCTGACTCCTTCTGCGGGATTTCTGGTGTTATCAGTTCAGGGCCAATTTTTTTCCACGGCACCCAGTGGCTTCCTCAGTGTGTGTTGACCTGTTCCACTTGTCAATGTTTTTTTTTACTTGCTCGTTGTCTCAACTGTTAATTACTTGCTACTTGTTAATGATGTGCCTTAAGCAGTGTTTTCGAACACTGCCAGCCTCTATTTAACTGCCTTTGTGAATAACTGTGGATGAATGCCCCATCCGAAGCCCGAACCATTAACCAAGACAGACATATATATGTGAGTGCTTAAAGATATATTGAAACCTACCTCATTTTTTACCATTTCTTTTTCTACTTTATTTGATCAATTTACCTTAACTAATTTGGCAGGTCCGTCATGAGATCTTTAATTCAAATTGTTTTATGTCTTTGACATAGGAATTTATCCCGATTGAATCGCCCGATCTCAAGGCTAATGTTGTAGTTATTAATAAATTGAGAAACTAGGAATTGTGAAATATATTCAAATAAAATGGTTATAACAAATAATTATAATTATATAGAGTGCTGACAAAAAGTATAAAAAAAAATATTCAATTCCTTTTAAATTAAGATATTTACTACTAATTACAAAAAACATGAAATTTGAGTTCAATTTCTTTTAATGGATCCATAATAAAAAACAATTTTAATATCACCCAATCGATGATCTTCCTTTTTATCCAATCAACGTTACTTCTGCTGTTAGTTCTTCTCCTCTCTTCCTGTTGGTGACCGCCAATTCGGGAGCTTGCTCTGGTTCGCTCTTCTAGACGGTTGGGCTAAGACTGCCCGTTTATCTCATCCCCACTCCTAGGATCATAAGGGAAGATGCTTACCAGATGTGAAGGTTACTGGCCATGATATGCTCAAATATCATGAATGTTACAATATATTGATATCGATATGGTGACCAGTCGATAAATAAAAACATGTACCACCTTTTTCACTTGGTGATCATTACAGTTGCTGCCGGAGACACTTGTATGTTCTTATTCATCTTCATATCAATAAAAATTACCACTTTCGATACTAGCTAAAGGCTCTTGTCTCTACTTGGAGTCTTTGTAACTTCTCCCCTCATATCGAATACTACATGTTAAGGGTTTCCATTTTCTGCAATATAATGGTATTTATGTCATGTTAGAATTGGTTTGCGTCTCTCCCAAAATATCTTTTGTTGTAGATATGAGTTCATCAGTCGACGTTTTGAATGAATAATAAAATTAGAAGCAAAAAAAGTGTTAAACAACACACGATCGATTGATAGTAATCTATTAACTAATTGATGAAAAAAAAATAAGCTTATAAATTAGTTCCTTCAATTTAAAATTGACTAAACGGTTAGACAAATGAAGGTTCACTTATCACATACAAATGTATTCTTATCTAAATAATGTGCGAAGAAGAATTATTTTTAAATATCCATCTCGTGGAGCTAAATGCCTTGATTTAAGCGAAATACCAACCCATCTGTTTGCATTTCAACCAGCTCATCCCACCATACATTAGTTGATTTCATTTCATTTTCCATAAAAAGTAAATTATATTGTCGGGCAGTATTTTTAGTTTCCGGAAGAGACAGTTGATAAGGCGATTGATAATGATGTCAGTTTGTATGACAGATTACTGGTACAATTGAATATGGTTCTTTCGTTAACCTATTATTTACTTTTGAAATCATAGCAGCAGGTTTGTATGGTGAATGATGGTTCATGTTTATCAACCATCAATGCAGGAGTGCCACAAGGAAGCTTACTTTGCCCAATGGTGTATATTATTCGTACATCTGTTCATACAACATTCGCTGATGACTCGGCCATCCTTGTATCGAATCCTGATCCTATATTTTATTATTATGTCATGTTAGAATTGGATTGAGTCTCTCCCAAAATATCTTCTGTTGTAGATATGACTTCATTAGTCGACGTTTCGCCTGTTTAGGCATCCTTAGGTATACAATTCAGAACAAGAAACATAAACTTACACATTTAGAAGACAATTACATACAAAATAGTTAATTGAATGAATAATAAAATTAGAAGCAAAAAAAGTGTTAACATAAAACAACACACGATCGGTTGATAGTAATCTATTATCTAATTCTGTGATGATGTATTTTTAGAGCAAGCTAGATGACTCAAAAGAAAGGTCTTATTGTGTAGAGTTTTGATAATTTTTAATTGTGGTATTGGTTAAATGATCAAGATATTTTTTCTTTGGCTGATAGTTATGTTTGATAATTTAAAAATATTAGCTAAATGCATGGGATATTGCTGGTTAGTATCTATTTCAGATTGTAGGCAACGTGTTATTTTTTATGATCAACAAATCATATTGTTTAAAAAGTTCGATTAAGTATTGATTATGCTCTCCCATTCTATTTTTAGAATTATATAATATATTTTTAGGGTTTGTTTGTTTTTTTCCAAATCCAAAAGAGAACTACCGTAACTGGCCGTCGGTCTCTTTGACCTAGTAACGTCAAATTTTACACGGAGGCCTCATGTAAATTGATTTAAAAACTGCATGAAAAACACTGCCATCTCCATTAAACGCTATTAAGCACCTTTAATTAATTATTATTTAAATGGTGTGGTCACTGATACTTGTATCTATTGATTTATTTGATTTAATTTAGTTGTGTACAGCTGTACGTATGCATATTGTTGTAAGTACAACTTCACATATATAATAATATATAAAAAAAACCTTGCAGTTTATATTATATTATGGGGGGGGGGGATTGTACAAGCGTTAGTTTTGTACATTAAAGCCTGGTTTCACCGGTGATCTTTTAATATCGCTACCGTGACAGCTAGCAACTGCCATGATGTAAACTTTATGACAGTTACCGTCAAGAAAGCAACTGCCACGTGCATACGCCTTGACAGTGAACTGTCGTGCCTTAACTCCCATTTAACCGCTTTTGACTCAGCGGAGGTGGCGATTGTTTCTATACTGTCTGAATATTGTTTTTTTATTATGTCTCCACTTGAAATAAAATTGATTCGTTCCACCGTTTAAATATTTCTACATTCTTGGAGGAGCATCGATGGCTTCCCTGTTTTTTTCATTCATAGCCCCTTTAAATTTACAGATAATTATAGATCCTCAGGCGAATCTATTTACAAATTATTTTTGTATTTCCTGTAGCATCGCTACATTATATACAGGTTTTGTTATTTTATAAAAATTATATAATGAATAAACAAGTATAATGATATACATTAAAACTGGACTAAACTGACTAATAAAGGTGATGGGGCTCACCTTCCCTATTTAAAAAGGAAATGCCTATTTATGGATCCTGAGTTTAAAAACCGCGTGAAGCGAGATCTTTAACGCTTCAATATTGGTACTACGAAGGAATTGAGTCAAATAATTTGATTTCTCCTAGTTGTAGTAGTTGATTTCTTCTAAGAATCCAATTTCTAGCCCTCATTATTTATTTTGTTGGTACGTCACTCAACTATTTGGTAATTTATAAAACAACTGCAGCAACCAATTCTACATCCGCCAGTTTTTCAACTGATCGTCATCAGGTTAACTGTCATTGTGTGAAGACAAAATCACTGTTAAAACTGTCGTGACAGTACTACCGTGACAGAAAACTTAACTCTTCATATGTGCAAAGGTGTATACATTCCACACCTTGGTAGAGGACTTAGAAGAAGGTTACTACGGGGTTTACACCTGCGCAATACAGCCAGTGTTGAGGGCTTCGCACGCATGTCACGCCACCCGTGGTCCGTAGAGTATTGACCCCCCACGCCAAGCCGGCACCGATTGACCTCCCTGGAGGTCTGTGGTTCTGTGGTCCACGTGTGCGTAATACATCAAGTACCGTGCACCGAGGTTATTTCTAATTCTTTGACTAAATTTAGACCGAGTAACCTCCAACTGAACCTGACCTGCTTCTACCGTCTCCGCGTGGCGAAGCCCCGCCTTCAGTCGGCCTGTAGCTCTCGCTGCGTACGGTTATGTTCCGTTCTCATTGTGTTCCTTCACACATTCTGTCGAGTGTTCAGCTGGTCATGTGTATCAGTGTCTGGTGATATATTTAGCTTTCTGCGTCATACCAGGGGTTTTTGCACTTCTTCTCCACTGACAAAGAGGTAATTTTGACAGATTATAAAATAAGAAATGTACAGAAATAATTCAGCCCTATGATTTGAACGACTGAAAACATCTTACGCTTTAATTACTGATTCTGGGTTTAGATTAAGTAAATAGCGTCCTGTTCGGTCTTCCGCATTCAGAGCACTTGAGAATGACAGTACAGAGTGCTATTAAATAAGGAAAAGCTTGCTTTATTTACGACTGAGAACACTTTTTAAATCATTATGTACTTACCTCTACATCAATAAGTAACTAAATTGATGTACTTTTAGCAAATTTCCCAACAAAGGATTGTCAGTTTCACCGGTAACTTTGAACCAGTGACCTACTTAATAGACTAGGGCTATTATATATTATTATTATTATTATTATATAGCGTAGTGACTATTTATGCATCGCGAATTGACACTGATTCTCTATCAAGTACAATAGCTATAAATTAGTTAATTCAAGGGTTACTGACCTAGTCATTAACGAATTAAAGGCCTGGGTTAGGGGGGGGGGGGTATCAAGATATGGTCCGGGTGCTATATTCTTCAAAAATAATTTGTAATAATAATGTCAACACTTCTGTTACACTGAGCCAGTTTTAAAAATAAACTGTAGATAGTTATTGATAAGAATAACGTATTAAAGTCGTCTCTTGCACTATTAAATACACAATGTTTATTGTTGGTTTTTTTTTTTTTTTTATATCTCTTACAATGTATTTTTTTGGTTTATTGGAATATAGTAAGACAAATTAATTATATAATAATTACTACACCAATATTATTTATTTATTGGATTAGAACTTTATAGGATTCAGTTCCAAAGAGTCAAATATTAAGTGCCTACGTACAATAACCCGATAGATTCTTATAAATTATTTAATCATCGATAAAAAAGGAATTGGTTTGAATATAAGAAATAATTACAGAAGTGCTGTTGTTTTCTTATTTTAATGCACATTTAAATTGTAATATAGTTTGAAAACGTCTGATAAAATCATAATTGATTTTGCTTACTTCTAATGGTACACTTTTACTTTTAATTGATCAGAAATTTCTCTGAAATCACCAAGGAAAAAGGTATCGCATCTTAATAAATTTATTATGTCTATACGCTATTTGAGTACTAACTCCTGTTGACCTTATTCGCCTGGAAGTCAGGAAGAGACATCTGCTTCAGGGGGCGTGTGATTATTGGTGGCGGTCAGGACAATACAGGTGGCGTCCGGCAACTGTATTTAATGGGTCTATGTACATAAAAAGGAATTCTATCTCTCAGAAACAAAAAAAAATATTTGAATTGAGTCGAACAGTTGTAGAGATGAAAATAAAATATCAAGTCTAGCGAAATGTAGAAATCTTTGCATTAATAAGTTCGAAAGGACATTGTTTTTTTAAGTAAATTATAAAATTACCATGAATATATTTTTCGTTAGGAGAGAAATCATCCCCTCGCGTAAGTATATCTAGGTCAAGAAGGCGCTCAATCCACAAGCCACCCTCCTCTTACTGGGCTTGAATCGGCTAAATGCGATACTAAGCTCCCACCGAGTAAGTTTTTATTAAAAACACTTGTCACTTTATTCAATGGTATAGCTCCACTAATTATGATAGATCGGTCATTATCATGCCTCATACCCCCGCGAGACACAGACTTATTCAAACGAGGTATACTGCCTTCTGTACTGGGTAGCTCCCGATATGAAAACCTACTGATTGGGAGATACATGGGAACGCAACTCAAACATTCAATTTTAGTTCACTTAACATAAACTCTTAGTGTGTGCTGCATCACGCATGTCACGAATTTTATGTATTATACCAAAATAATTGGCGCAAATGATAACATGAGCTGTAATTTTTTTTTTAGTACCATTACGAACTTTCAAGTAGACGATCACTTTAAAATCGATTTTATGTACTTTTTTAACGTTCCAAATAACAATCCTCAGAACTACCGCCAACGCTACCTTCAACATCACAAACGCGTCCCTTCACAGTGAACCTAATGTACCCTACAGTTCTTGATCCCATAACCTCACGATTTACCGAATTCCACGAAAACTTACCCGCAGATCCAAATCCTCTTGTCAATTCCTCCTTATTCAGTAACACTTATCATCCTTTCTCGCATAAGAGGTAAGGCCCTCTTCTTACCATCTTGATGTCCTGATCGTCTGAAGCTCTCTTTCTGACCTTTCTTCCTTTTCTTCCTTCGCACTTTTCTGATCTTCGCCATATAGCGAAACAGTACAAACAGTGAAGCGGTTTGTTGCCCCCGATTTCTGAACCAGCATTACTGGTTCACTCCTGGCAGATTTTTTATGAACAAGTTGTATGAATCTTGACATAATTGTGCACTGTATTGTTTTGACTGAGTGGAATTTTATGTAAGGTATGAATGACCTCTTAAACCACAATTATCACTGCTGGGAGAAGCACAAATTTAAAAATAAATTTAATTTATTAATTAATCTATTAAGTAATTTTGAAAATAAAGGACTTTTTAAAATATATTATGAATTATTAGGTATGATATCGATCCCACTATTTTTAATGCTTTATTAGCCAAAGGCAAGAGATTGTGACTAGACTGAGGCTTGAATGTGGGACCTACCGTTTCCTTGCACGAACACCAAAAGAGACTATTGAATAGGCTAGTATGTTCGTACAAGGATAGCCCTCAGCCATTTAGACAAACATAATAGCAAGTCAATATCAAGTATCTTTAGTTGTTCGTACAAGGATAGCCCTCAGCTATTTAGACAAACATACTAGCAAGTCAATATCAAGTATCTTTAGTTGTTCATTCAAGGATACCCCTCAGCCATTTAGACAAACATACTAGCAAGTCAATATCAAGTATCTTTAGTTGTTCATTCAAGGATACCCCTTAGCTATTTAGACAAACATACTAGCAAGTCAATATCAAGTATCTTTAGTTGTTCATTCAAGGATACCCCTCAGCTATTTAGACAAACATACTAGCAAGTCAATATCAAGTATCTTTAGTTGTTCGTGCACGGTCTCTAAGTTAATAGATTAACTGGAGATTAGGGAGCTTTCGGGTTCTTGTTCTCCAGCCCGATTAACAGTTTTTTTTTTTGGGATAATGATCACTATTTTTTTCTTATTCAACAATTGAAACTAAGTACTGTCTACTTTTGCCCAATCGTTACGTTAAGTTAGTGACCAAGATGGAACTATAGGTGCACTTCACGGTACTCGTCTTGAGCCCACTTCCTCCTCTTATTCAATGGTCCTCCTTCTTATATTTACTTTTCTCTTCCTCTTTCAAGTCCATCCTTCATGCTAAGACGCTAGCCTTTAGCGTTGCAACTGACCATAAGCTGCAGTTCCATTCCAACGTCAAGGCTTTTTTTTTAAACCGTTCTGCCAAAATATCGCTTTGGAAGAGCTATTCTCCCTTTGCAAATGAATGCCAACTTGTCATCAGAGTGGAGTTAGTACCCGTTATCATTCTTGTCACTTTCCATCCTGTGAATCATATCGTATTTTCTACTTTATTGAAATCAGGCATTGTTTCTACTAGCTCAAGACATGTTTCAATGGCGTTATGTTCATCATGTATTGGACATCTCTGTGCTAGTCACAGTGTTTTTGAAGACAATCTTTCCCGTTCTTCGGAAACAGTAAAAATAGCATCTTTCATCGTTAACATTTTCAAGACATCATCCATGAAATTTGCAAAGTTTTCTTCGAGAATAAAACGAAGAAAAGTCTTTCTGTACATTCTTTTTAAACTGGGTATCGCACCTGAACCCATGGGCTGAATTTAATAGTAGTTACGAAGTTATACATTGTGGTAGATAGTAGACGAAAATTTGTCCTTAGTTGTTTTCACAAAGGTATGCGTGTACATTTGAAACAATTTTATTTTAAAAAAACAATTATTAAAAACCACTTCATCTAAATAGCCCAGGATGATTGAATACCCGGATGATCGAGGTTGAACAGTACTTTATTTTTATAGCTCTTTTTAGTGCAGAAAAATTGCTTAAGACAAAGTTTTAATTAGCCAAAATATACACACGGAAATTCGCGATTTTACTTATTGACTAAAAATTTCAGTTTTGCTTGAGAGCTCGGATTATTTAAGGCATAGAGAAAGCTACTGTACTAAGCTACATAGTTTCAGAATGCCCAATGATAACGGATGGATTAGAACTATAATGCCACGTAAGGGCCTAAATGTTAAGTAAGAAATAATCTCTTCTAAACTAAGTGTGGGTCAGAAGCGTTTCGATGCGATTGAACCTAGTTTTATGTTGATTTTGGTTTTACTTGTTTTATTTTTACTGCACAATCGTTTTTCCGGCAACTTTCCGAACCAAATTTCAACAAGAAAACGGCTATCCTCAAATACTGAGAAAGATCCGTACGACTGTGTGAAGGAATTCAGGAGGTGTTGGTCCTTGAAGATATCATTGCCATTTGCAAAATACAACGCATGACGTATTTGTTTGATACTATACAGGTGTCATGTTTCAACAAGTGACGACATACTGTCGACATATTTAAACATATTATCCATTGTTCCGTTAATAATTCATCACAATTTATTTTTCCTGGGAAAATTCGTTGTAGAATTTTGATTTTTTTTTTTTTTTTTTTTTTATAGTAGAAAATATCTAAAGGCGTTGTGTACATTTTAATGTCAAATTCGATCTCTTTTTTCGGCTTTAGCTAGCTGAGAATGTTTCACTAAAATCCAGTTCCTATTGCTCGCAATATTAATTTCAATGGGAACTATTTTGTTTCTCTTCTTAATCACAAAGTAGGAATGATTAGATGGGTATACTAAACTAATCGGGTTTATCGTAAACAGGATATGTATTTCTGCACTCATTCATGACTAGGTCAGGTGATGTACGTGGGAGTTGCCAGAATATTCACTTAGCCGTCTCTTGCCAAGTGAGCGTCCATTTTTAGCGTTCGGCCCACATATTATGTAAGGAGTCCGATTTTGGATTTTCCTTTAGAACAATTCTTTGTCTAGAATTTAATCGTTCTAGGTAATTTATTTGATCTTTCCACCGCCCCCCCTCCTTCTACACCTCCGAACAAATGATTAATAGAATTTTGGTTTAGGTTTAATTACGGGATATTAAGGCATTATTACGATGTGTTTGTACTGCATCTAACAAGCTTTTCTCTGACTTTTTAGCTTTCTGAAGCCTCAACATAGTAGCTGTATACGTAATGAACTGTGTTTAAAGACGACATTTTATTCAAATATACGGAACAATATTCTATAATACAGCAATCATTGCTTTTAATATACGTCTCCACCTAATAGACATGTGCATTGACACACATTCGTATTTTTTTTTAATTAATTAAAAAAATAATAAGTTGTAGTAATGAGTAGTGATAAATAGAGTGAAATAAAAAAAAATATGTGTCTCTCCCAGTGTATCTTTTTTTATTTGTATGCTATACTACAAACATTGCCAGGACTTCAATTTAGAACAAGATACATAAATTTGCGTATTTACAAATTCAATTGCATTCAAAAACACTTAATTTAACAAATAATAAGATTGGAAACAATAAAAATAGTACAACTACATATCTGTGTATAATATCTTTTCAAATTTATCAATCCACTGTCATATACACAGGTGGTCTGAAAAGTTTCCGACCTCATAATGAAGATGATAATAAAAGCTAGTGAAATAAAAGCTTTGTTAGGTCGGAAACTTTTCAGTCCTCCCTCGTATACCGAATTCGTAACATTACTGCAAAATGTATTAAAATTTCACAATAGTAAATCAATAGTGCATTAAAAAGTAACTCTGTTAAATGGAAAAGCATTTTAAAAATATGAATTATATAAAAACTAACTTGAATAATTGAAAATGGAAAACATAATTTGCACATTTTAAAAGCAAACAAACATCACTCTGTTAGGGAGGTTATATAACTTAGGAGGAAACATTAAACCCCAATACATAACAGAAATCGCCAAAAATAAAATTATTTTTTATTAAAACCAGCAAAAACACACAAAAAAAAATTCTATAAATCCTAAATACCAGAATTCAAGCAAAAACTTTCAATGTGTCCAAATTCATTAAAAGTTAGAGATATCAAATTTTCACAATTAATCTTATAGTTAACCACCAAATCCAATTTTTTTTTTGTAATTTCGAACGCTTTCTTCTGACTCGTTTTAGATTCCTTCGGGTTTTTTTTTTGTTCTATTTTTTACATTGTCAAAGTCGAACTTGTATTTGTCAATTTTGATATCGATAGCTTACTTCTAAAACCTTTCTTGTAAGTCCAATTCACTTCCTCCATATAATCTTGTAAGTAATTGATGTTCACTCATTTACTTAAAAAATCTCAATGTGTGGTGTTATTTTTCCTACAAATGTCAGGGTTTATTTCAAAATACAACAGGAAAAAAATATCACAATTTTTATTTTTCTTCTATTGAAATATAATTTTTTTTTCCCTGCATAATTTGTAGTTTTAGGCTCTTTATTTTCTGCATTTTTGAAATCATATTCATGTTGGTATAGTTATTTAACAAAAGAAAAAATGTATATCATGAGAGACTCCAGGACTGTTTTTTCTTTTTCTGACATAATGTTAGAACTAACGTAAGTACTACTACTCTGAGTATTAATAAGAAATGTATACTTAATACAAACAAAGCCTAATCAAAAAGATGGAGTCCTAAACTGGAAAAATAACTTTAATGTAAATTCATTTTTATTTGTTTAACACGTTAAAACACTTGCGCACTTGTTCTCTGATACATTGTCTATCGCGTTATCGTGAATTATCTAACAGGGGGAATACATTTTTCTATTTAGTTTCCCTCGGGACGAGCATGTGTGATCTTGATTAATCAATGATCAGTGGAGGTCAATATACTGTTGAGTGGTCGTTTGTTTGTGTTAAACATTTCCTTGAACTACTTCCACAAAGATCTTTTATCATCTCTGGTCCGCATTCTTGAAAAAAATGTATTTGTATATCTTGTCTCGATTTCATTGCTGGTTCGTATCAGTAATTTTTTTATTTAAACTTCTTCAGCCACCCTAAAACAAAACGAGACCTGTAGTTGCAAGTTTTCCTCGTGACCTTCAATGTGTACAACTGACACGTGCCTCCGTCGTACAATAATATACGACGATAATATTATAATTATACATCATTAAATCTAGATTGTCAACTAACTTTAAAACCAATTAAAACTGGCCAACTTTCGTCCTTGCCCCCGGACTTAATCCACTTTTTACACTGATCGAGTAATTTAAAAAGTTTTAAGGAGGATGCGCTTGGCGTCAAGAATGGTTTTTGTGTGGATTAGTATTTGAAAACTTTGCTATCTGATGTTAGTTTTTTCTGTTAAGTTTCCTATAAAGTTTTCCGAACTGCCTGTTGAGTTCCTGACTCCTATATGGGTTCCAAGTTAGTCTTTTGTCGAGGGGGAATCCACGGGATCGCTCCCGTCTGATGTGAGGTAGGAGAAGTGTTGGTGGGAATGGTCTACAGGATCTGCTTTGTAGAGTGGATTTCCCTTCGTTAACTTTGATCTTCCATCGCTTTAATAAATTAAAAAAAAAACAAAAAAAACTTGGCGATAGATCTGAACCTTCTTTTACTGATCACCATTCTAGTGAATTACGCAATCTACATAATTCCAAATGAGGGTGGCCTCAGGTCAGTGGCAGATATCTTTGAATGAATACAGCCAATAAGCCGTGGCTGATCTATCAATGGAACGAGTCCCATATTCGATCGAAGATGTAATCAGTCATCCACGGGCCAATAATAGACTGCAGGATTAGCTTTAATTGTTATCTGTGACTAGACGTGGTTAAATATTGAATCGTAAATTTAATCTAATCATAAGTGGTCGAGATAGTCGTGGGCCTGCAACATTCTGACCCTTCAGTGTTCTGAGCACAGTCCTAGTGGAGCACTCCCGAACGAGCCGTTCTCTCCTGGCCACTCCGGCTTCTTCAAGGAATTACAAAATGTAGCTATTATTTGTATTTTTTACATTGATATCTATTTATTTTAAATCATTTTTTTCTTTTTGCTTCAACTTGTGCACTCGATACTCTTAAATATTTTCATACAATCTGTAATCTTATCGTTTATTTTGCGTCCTGGCCGATAGAATAACATCAGACTTGGCCATGCTACCAAAAAGGGGGGGGGAGAGAGAGATATTTTGCTATTTCACTACTAACACATTTATGTACGATGATAGGAACAGATTAAATATTCCTTAAATGAATGAATCATTCATTTTCTTATTATTAACTTTTTCAACGATAATTAAATAATTTAAATTAAGAGAAAAACTGAAAATAAAAATACCCTGTATCAAAACGATAATATAATCTAAAAGAATATTTTTGATAGGTTTTATCTTCCCTAATAGTACAGTCTTATAGGTCGAATTAGCTTGTAATAAATATTTACATTAGGCAAGATTTTACAATAATATACGTTTTGTCCTTTTGTGGTCATGCCATTTTAACTTAGATATCTTTTTTTCAGTATCTTCTTTTGTCTATTAGAGGCTTTGCCGAGTAGGAACATTTTTGAAAAAATAAAAATTATAAATGTTTGATATATGTATCTATAGTTGTTTCTTTTAGTTTTGGAGAACATGACGTTTTTTGGTAGAAAGTGAAGAAAGAACATCTCGAGATGCTTACTAGACTCCTCGTCAGTTTATTGGAAACTTATTAAATTCTTGTGCAAACGCCACTTGATATTTTTTAATTTTTTAAACCATTCTGATTGGGATACGTCCTATAATACGCTAATTCTAGTACGTTGGCTCTCTAAACTTTTTTTTACCGCTACCATCCTCAATGTACCTTTAAACTTCGGGGAAACCAAAAATTTTAATTAAGGAATAGCTTCTGAACTGGAGTTTGAAAAATCTCAAAAAATAGTGAAACGAGACCGACCTTTTCACTCTTACTTTTTTTTTCGTTACTTCCAGTGGGATTGGATTCTGAAAAAACTAATCAGTAGTGTTTTGGGATATGCCTGTAAAATTTCAGATTGGACCGTTTTTACGACCAACAGATACACAAAAATGACTTCCCAGTTCTTATTTTTAAATTGGTTATTCCTTTAAAGGGTACGAATTTGAATCCACTAAAAAAACGTTATCATCACCCGAAACTGACCCGAGTCACCTATATCTGGTCTGCTGTATACTTGGAAGGACCAAGGGTAAATTTAACATCGATTCATGTATGATAAGGTTCAGAACCAGTATAATACGACTAATGTGATTGTATTACTGTTGAAATATAAATATTAATTTTGGTGTGTAGATTACAGCATTTAATTACCTAATTACTGCTTCATACCCGGATTGTTTGCTTTGCCATTTTTTCCATAATGTCAAGATTTTTTTTCTATCCAATATAATTTTTTTTTTTTTTATGGACATACTCCTTTGAAAGGACCTTATGGAGAGATCATGAAAGAGTTGGTATTTTTCATCAAAAATAATACACGATATTTGTGGAATATCTCAGTCTCTTATATCTTGTGGTTGGCTGGAACGGTATTAAATACCTAATTACTATAATTGGCTACCATACCATAGTATAACAAAATATATAATGGAATATCACTATGTAGCGACCGCTAACTACATAAGATAAATCACCCTATACTCTATTGTATGTATATTGTAAACAAATGTAAATAAAATTACCAAAATATAAATCATTGTAAATATGGTAAACAATAAAACATGGTTGGGAGCCAATTAGTTATATGAGCTGGGACACCAGCTGCCAGGGCAGGTAGTAGACCCAAGCCGCCAAGAGACCTTCCCGGCTCACGTCTGACTTACTCTGTCAGAGGACAAAGGGAACCACACACTCAAACCCTCATTGGGTACTATAAAAACGGTCCTTATTGGCTATTTACGAAGCCAGCTGGGTATTTAAGACCAGCGGTTTGGGGCCTGTATATCATTCTCCTGGGAACTATAACTGGCTCGTGGCTGCTCTCTCTCTTGAAACTCTGAAACATGGCTTCTTCTTTATGAAAAACCTCTGCATCTCTTTCTCTCCTCACCTTGCTACGTTTTAGTCCGGCGTTGTCAGACCCCACACCTTCCTAGTGGGAATCTCTGCCTTCGTCTCGCTAAATCTAGCACCTCCTTGGGAGAGACCTCTCCCTAGTGGACAACTGTTGTCGTGGCCCTGCAAGCTTACCAAGCAATGTTCCCCACGGCAATTCAGTCTGCTTCTCTCCGGTTCACACTCGCCTTTGGGATCAGGATGGATTTCGCCTACCCTCAGATACCGAGTGTGAATTCGTGGTCATTCCAAGACCACACAAACTACCTACCCTATACCTTTTCTCCTGAACATAGTGCATTGTCGGGGCACATACCTATCAAAAAATGGAGTCAGATAGTAAAGTCGTCATGAAACGATTGTCCAGGTTGTAAACTCAATCAACCCTCACTTCGTCACAAGGGCTAGGGTGACTAGGCACCCCCTCGTGACGACCCGACACACTGAATTTATTTTCGCGTTATCATCTTTAACACGTTACAAAAAAATTTTTTTTTTAATTCAATCAATTTTATTAAGATAAAATTACAATCTGCCTTTTATTAGGCAATGAGTAATTGAGTTAAATGGCAAAAAAAAAAAATTAAATTAAATCTGAAATAGCTTCTGAAGAGTGACTTGAGAAACCTAAAAAGACTATATATAAAGAAATAAATTTTATAATCTTATTCATTTAATATGTAATTATTAAGGCTGGACTTTATAAGTAATAAAAAAAGTAAAATATTTACATTTATATGTATTTATTTTCACAGAAGTGTGTAAGGAAAAATGAGAAATAAGTTAAAAACGTAAATACAATTACTGTGACATTTTATAATAACACCATTTATTATCATGTATGTGTTATGTGACTGTTGAGAATCTGTCACTTGACACATATGTACACTTAGCCATCGATATTTTCTCTTTTTATAAAGTAAACAATTCTTAGTCTAATTATTTATGAAAACCAGGAATCTGACCGAAAAAAGTAAGAATTTGTAAGAAATATTTTAAAATATCTGCTTTCACTGAAACACGTAAAAATATGTAATATATGTAAAATAAAATTATCCTAATTTACTTAAAATGCCTTATAAAGTATATTAATCGATGTTACACCACATATTTTATATTCTTTGCGGGAAATATGTAAATACATATAGTCCCAGCCCTAGTAATTATATAATATGTATTTATTTATGTTAATGTATCTTCTTAAATATTAATACCCTGGAAAATAGTTTTATTTATTTTTTTTATTCTTCCATACAATGTTTACATGAGATATATTAAAGCTCTCAACAATTTGTTCTTCAGTACGGTCTAATTGGTTATTTTAAAATCAACCAAATTATGAACTCCGTAGCTTTTGTGCCCAGTTGAATGTACCTTTAATATTTCAGATCGATTGGATTACTTTTCTCATCACATGTCTCGTTAAGATTTCAGTTTTGCCATCCTTTTTTTTTTTTTATTAATTTTAAATTTTAGCGGCGTCTAACCTTGTAACTTTAACATCGAAACCTTTCTGAACGTAAACTGCTCATATACGTGTTGATTGGAAATTATTTTTTTCATTAAGTACGCCCATTCGGTTCCACTGCGTTTCTGGCTAATTTCATTGGTTTCAGTTGATATCATTGTTGTGAATTAATAGTGTTTTTCTGTGTTCTGACTTAAAATTTTCAGTAACCTTAACATGTTTAACAAATGTAATGAAGCATTTTCGGACAAAAATACAGAAGAAGTTAAATTAATATTGTATTCATCTTCGTGATCACTGAATAAAAACTCTAGAGAATTTCATGAAAATTATTTATCGTACTAGTTACCGTCTTAAAGCCTTTTACAATAAACATCTCTATAATAAAATTTTATAGAATTTTATTACAGTGGGATGCCAACTATGCAGCAAAGTTGGTAAGCTTTAGCTTATAACCTAATTAAGACTGTGGAGGTTTTTTTTTTATGTTGCCTACGGTCCACAACCACCATAGAAGTCATTTTGTGTTTTTTCATCATCGATCCCTTTCCCTTAAAAGCTATACTACCCTAATGTATGATTGTCTTAGTGTCTATTGCTACCAAAAGAAGAAATATAGTGACAGAACGGCAGCTCCGAAGATCTACATTCTCAGTTATCTCGTAAATAACACGAGCCAATCTCTCTAGCTACTTTCGTCCATCCTGTCGTCATCATGTGTTTTTCTTTGGCCAATCATTACTAAAGCAGTGGGATTACTACTAGTAATTGCTAATAATACCTTTATTCCCCCCTTCCTGGGATCGTAATCCCTTAACCGTATTTCCCCCAAGAGCCCGTGGTGCTGAATTATGAAGTGTTCGCAGCCTGTCGTGTGCGTTATTCAGTGCAATTGGGTATGTTGCATCGGTCAGCCCACTTTGGTTTATTCTGTTAAAACGTCTTTACTCATGAAAACAAAATTATATAAACCTCTTAAACTCTATTTACAAACTGCATACAGCGATGCTTACTAACTAACAATAAACTATTTACAATTAATACATCATCTTCTTGTCCTAAATCTAACTTAACTAATATTTACCCTTAATACTTACTTATCTTATATTCACAACGCCTCCACGCCAATCCTTACAGCGATGCCTTCTTGATGAGTCTTTCCAAAATCACGGCTGCTCATCCTGCACCACCCTCCTCCAGATTGTGAAATGCCCAAGTCCGTAATGCTCCCTCCCACTTCTGGACAAAGAGAAGAAACTAGCCGAACTTCTCTTCCGTATTGACCAGCGACGGCAAGTCGGGTTCGTCAAAGCTGTGACCTCTTCTCCGCAGTGCGGGCCTTCTGCTCATTTGTATTTGTGCACCTTAGATCGAAATCCCCTGTGTCCCGTGAAAGTCTGTGAGCTCCAATAATTCGGGGAAACTTGTCTCACCCTTAGCCTGTCCCCGACTGAGGGGAAGAACTTACTAATAAAAAAGAAGAAACTATTGTTAATAATACTAACATGAATGTATAAATATTGTTTCAGAGCTGCGGGGATGGCTTACGACGATGTCGTGGATATGCTGGGGCAGTTCGACAGGTATCAGAAGAGGATCTACATCTTGCTCTGCCTTCCAGCAATTTCGTGTGCCTTACACAAGCTTTCGGGGGTGTTCCTCCAGGCAAAGACTGCTCACAGGTCAGTGTTCATAGTATATCACCACTGTATTAGATAATGGGCGTATCATGTACAAGTTGTATGTTGGTCTGACAGCTAACTACGAAGAGCCACAATTAGGCCAATTGTTTGTCGAAGTCAAACTGCCACTTTCAATACTTCCTTTACGCCGAAGTAACTTAAGATGTTGCCTCTGAAGCCACTCTACTCCACTCTTTCATAGTATTAACGTCGACTTCATTAGTGATCTCCTGGGCAAGCAAGCGCTTACTTGATTAAATGTTCACGCTCCTAAATGTCTTTCTTATTTCCTATATTTTCCAGGAAGAACATTCTACTTACCTATTATCATTTAGGAATATTTATTTTACCCGCTCTTCACATCATCAACCCTACAATTTTCCACCAATTTACATTGGTCAGCTGGTACTGCTGAGGAATAACAGGGACTACCTCAGCCCTCAAGCACACACACAAGTACTAAGCCCATATGGAGTCTTACTTTTTGCACAGCTTAGAAGTAACTAAGAGACTGAGAGAAGAACTTAGCAGGTTGGTGCTTAGCAGACTCCTTTTGATACTCATCACGACTATGAATGAGAAGAACACTACTTCAGTCGAGCAGAGAGAGAGAAGAAATAAGTTGGACAAACTCTGCATTTTCTATATTCTGAGCCAGAATCAAATTCACCAGGAATTTATCTCAATTAACCTCAAGTCATTAGCCTTTAGCTTCATCGTTTGCGCCGTAGCCCACCATTCATCCTGTTATCATTAATTTAAAAGCAATAGGGAAAATAATCTTCAGTTACACACTAACCAATATTGTACCCTGATTTTGGCAGAAGGGCCTCCCTTTTTTTTATAAAAGCATGTTTGTTTATCCATCTTATATAGTATTCCTTTTATAACATTTATCGATATACAGTCCAATACCCCATTTTAGTACTTACCAGCGCAGCAAAAACTCACTATCCTACCAACCAGCACACTTAAAAGATCATTCAGGATTCCACAGACTTCATCACCGTTTGGGATCCAGAGAATCTGATTTCCAGATCCCAGTTTCTTGGACCATTTCTATCAGTACACAGTTTGATCTTCATGTCCTGCAAGGTAGGGCCTAGAGGCTAGACCAATGTTCTTTAGGGGGAGACCTCATGTGTCCCTTTTTTTAAAAAAAAGAGAGAATTTCATTTTATGTACATTACATATGGTTGACAGACGCCAGAGCGCCTCTAAATGAAAACTAAAATATATATAAATATTTATTTGTATGAAGGATAACTGAAACAAAAAAAAAAATACTAACAAAAGACTAATTTCTAGTTGTATTTTAGGATAAAATGAATTTCTTTATGCATTTTCTTTCTAGTTGAGACATGTACATCAATTAGTTAATTATTGTTGCTACTTGTACAATTTTCAAAAAACCTTTGAGTACTTTCTTTTACTACGTTATAGATAAATTCGATGTCAGTATTTTGTTGTTGTATATGATTTTATTCTGTATTCTCTGCAAAGATTTGATATAACTCCTTCAAATTTTACTTTAGCAGTTCATTTTCGATTCTGATGGTACTAGTGGGACTTCAACACAAAATGTTATGTCAATTTGAACGGCAGCTGAAAATCGCAGAAACACAAATGAGTTCTCATTTTGAAAAAAAAACAAACTTGAAAGTAAATATGCAAACGGAGGTGTATAAAATGAAACGTGGAGAAACTGAGATGACTGATCATACGATGATTGCGATTGGACAACATATGGCGTGGTCGCCTTGACCCTGGCATGACCCCGCTTTGAGGCTCAATGTTGTCCTGACAATATGTCGCCGATCGTAAAATGATTTGATTACATACATCTCGGAGATAATCCCTTATCTTATCCTAGTGCTACAATTGTAAGTGAAGGTGTTAAATTATGTAAACCTTATTTACAAATTCGTTACTTTCCCTTCAAATTTGAACGAGTCGGATCAAATCTTCGCAAAGAATACGGAATAATTTTATAAAGTAAGGTTTTCGCTGGAGCTGCGCACCTTAGCGGTTGTCAGTTACTGCTGGAAGTTAACTATTGCTTTGTGGGATATCAAGGGACCATATCTAGTTGGAACTGCTCCGGCAATTAGCGGCTGTGACGGTTGTCAAAGATTCGGTCTCCCACTGCTTAACTGCTAGTAGTTACTCCTACCAACCAACCTCTACCGTGGACTGTTCCCGCAAAAACCTACCTTAAGAATAATAACAAATTCATCTAGGCGTAATGTCATCCCTCGGCTACACAGACTTAATTTATAACGAAGTAAAAAGTGTTTTGCATGATGCTTCAACTAGGAAGAAGATACATTCATTCATTTTATCCTTTAGTACCACTATAAATCAGTTTTTTAGTTGTAGCTGTTGTTTGTTTCCGTTTTCCTACATATGAATAAGTATATATTTTTGTTTTTACTCATTAATTGTATTTTATTTTTAGTTTAGTGGCGCTCTGGCAACTATATTTAAAAAACCCGAGAACATTAAATTCTCTTAAAAAAAAAAAATCAAACCTTATATGCAATCTTTATGAAACAGTCTTGAGACACAAAGATATGCAAAACCCTTACTAGGCCTTCCTCACAAATTGCTCTGAATGCTAAACCTTGACGAAAACGAATGAATATTAGTGATATATAGATCTTAGGTGGACTGTTTGATTAAATGTTTCCCTTAAAACTAATACGTTGTGCTGGTCAAATACAGGCGCAAATACCTTCAAAGGCTCTGCCCGATGAGATATAAGGAAGCAGGCGCGTCAGAAAACTAATATAGCGATGGCAGGGCAGCACCCTCTTTAGTGTCAACAAATGGAGGACGACACTACTCACCAGAGAAAACTGAAAGATGAAAAGATAGAGCAGGCTGATTAAGAGCCTCTAAGCTGGGTGTACTTCCAGGGAGTTATAGTTATAGTAGTGAGTCGGTACTAATTTGTTTCCCATCATCCTCTCTATTAGTAGTTAAGTTATTTTTACCTTAACTACTAATATGATTTCACCCTCCTTTTGGGGCGTTTATATTCGGGTTCATCAAAGGGATAGAGAATCGTATGGGTTTGACGACGAGAAGTGTCACCAAGCTGCTGGATCTTCTTTGACGGTAAGATCTACTCTCAGCTATAATCTAAAATGACTTCTATAATGGAATAACAACATGATAAAAATATTGTTAAGATGGTCAGCTCACATTTATGCTTAGACCTTTTTATTTATTTTTTGTGTCTTTATTTTAGGTATTGTTGAATTAATTTTGTTTATTTCTGTTATGATGCTCATGTATCATATACGTGAGCATCATTTATTGATGATCTTATTGTTTCCTGAGTGACGTATAGAATACTGACCGCATGAAGGGTGCGTATCTCCTTCTCCTTCAAGACTGCCGTGAAAGAGTGACAAAGCTTTCCTAATCTATTTCCCTTGTCTTGCTCGCAGATGCTTGCTCCCGGGGGAAGAAGGGAACGCGAGCTATGCTGCGATCAACGAGACTATCGCTTCCATGTACTACCCGTGGGACAGCCTCCAGAAAGCGAGGTCTTCTTGCCTCAGATATGATGCTAACTTAAGCCTTCCCTACATCGAGGCTCATGTCCCAGCCAAAAATACAGTTCATTGCGAGAGTTGGATTTACGATACCACAAATTATCACAGCACAACTCTCACTGAGGTAGGAATGTTTTCTACTGCGACCTGTAATTTTTGTAAGTAAAGTTAATCTGTAACAATTAATCCGCGCTGAAATTATCCAATAGAGTGAGAAATGTTTCTGTCAATGTAGATATTTTTTATAACAAAAATCATGGAGCGTGGAACTAGTTTATAAGCAAAGATAATCTATAGGTTAGTGACAATCCCTTTTAAAAAATACATTTATAAATTTAATTATTCAGAATTTAGGGTTTTTATTATCTCGAGGTGGAAAATGTTTCTAACCACTATAATGTTATTATTGTTTAAAATTTAATTTTATATACAAATAAACATTGAGCTGGATTAATATTGCATGCTTTGCATTCTAAGCAGTTTCTGACACAATTACTAGTCTGATTAAGGTTGAAAGTAACCTCTGATTGATCAGTCCTGATCGCTCGTTTAAAGAGGTAAGTTACCCTTTTGGGGTTTGCGATTTAAGATCTATTCATTATCAGTAATTACTGGTTGAGGGAGTCCGTTCATTAGTACACCGTTCAAAAGAGAATTCGTTCATTAGCAGGCGTGCTTAAGAGGCAAGGCCCAATATGCATGCATGACCGAAGTGCTTGTATTTTAGTATCCCTACGCGCCGTTCGCTGCAGATTTGGTATCAGGCGCGGCAGTGGTAATTGGCAATGTTAGTTGGGCTCTCTTAGTTATTGGATTGAATTATAAAACTCATTTTAACTTAATAGAAGATTCAACCGCTTGACCCACAGATCAGCACTATCACTAAAATCTTCATAATTTTTGACAGGCTTCTTTTTTTTTTACATCGATCATAAACGAAATAAAGGTCGCAAAAAGTGAAGAAGAAATATGGATAGGTCATCTCGGGAATCTTTGAGCTCCTTAAATACAAATGAAATGGTAGTGAAAAAGCTGCTTGTTATTTTTGATCATAAATATTTCATTTCTTTTTTTAAACCATCTCGTTTGCCGAATATCACTTTTTCAGCAAATACAAAAAGTTTAAATAACTAAAACATTAATATTAATAAACAAATTAAAACTGGCATGGAACATATTAAATATTAATAAGTCCCTTAGTCCCTAAGTCCTTATAGCCCCATCCAAAAAAAGAAATTACATGATTTTTTTTTTTACTGTTATCCATGATTGTAATAACTGTTATCCATAAAGAAAACCATCAACATATTTAACCACAAAGTGTATGGGAACTTTTTTGAGCCAGAATACATGTATTTGATCAATGAATATTAATAAGTTAAACATTTATGTCTTTTGATTAGCAAATGATTGTTTCATATATGTATATCCTCTGTTTAGTGGAACCTTGTATGTGATCAAGCTTGGCTAAAGGCAACTTCTGATGCAATGCTCATGATTGGAGTCATGTTGGGATCCATCATCTTTGGTGATCTTTCCGACAGGTGACTAGGTACACCATCCAGACACCCCCCACCCTTCCTTCTACCATATATTTTTCATTCATTATTTTTTTAAATGTTAATTTGACTTTTATCAATTGTAAATTAACTTTTTTATTTCCTCAGGGTCGGGCGGAAACCAATCTTTTTTCTATCACTAGTCATGCAGGTTGTGTTTGGAATACTGGTAGCGACTTCTCCCAATTATTATTCTTTTATGTTCTCAAGGCTAGTTGTTGGTGCTACCACTTCTGGTGTCTATTTGGTAGCATATGTAATAGGTAATTCATTTTCATATTAATGATTAGATTTCTATATATCAGTAGATTAATTTCAAGTGGTCTCCCCAGTCTGCTTTTTTATTTTTATTTTTTTTATTTTTACAAAGATTAATCTGTGGTTTTGCCAAAGCCAGAGTTATTTGATGCCTGAAACTATCTAAAACATCTACCAAAAACATATTTAAATGTCTTATTCCCCGATAGTTCTTGACCCTTCGTCAAGTTAAAGTATTTTAGTAAATAAATGTAATTATTAAAATTGTCTTATTTCCTAAATTCTTGAATAAATAGAAAGAAATAAAACAACTGTTGATCACAAAAAAAATATTAAAAGGAAACTATTTGAGTGCTTAAGTAATTACTATTGGGGCCAGGATGGAGGAGGAGCTTGATTGTAGGTTACAGTTCATTGCATTTAGGTAGCTATTTTTGGGAAAGAAAATCATTTAGCCACACCCTGTTACCCGGAGGTTTTCAGCCTACATGTTGTCATTGGTTTCTTACATCAAGTCTCTAGGAGGTAATTTTACAGACAAGGAAATGGAGCACTTGACCCTCCTGCTTCACCCCTGGTTCTATGGAATAGAATGAATAAAATTTACATTTTTCATATATGGTTTCCATAATTTTGATTTTTGATCATTTTCTTATTTTCCATCATGAAATCTTAACAACATCCAATCAAAACAGGCCAGGATCTTATAGAGTTTATATTTACAGAAAATTTCAGATTGATTGGATCATTTGGTATACTAAATCATGTTCACAAAAATACATTTATGCTTGCCCGAACCTCTTTTGAAATAATGCCTCACCCTTTGTACTCAGCAATCATTAATTTAATCTTTAGATTCACATGTATAGTTGAAATAGAGTAACAATTTTATATTTATAATGATATTATGTTAAGACTACAAATCAAATCTTTGTATTAAAACAGTTTATATTTTTAAAAGTATTACTTGTAATTATAGCTACTTTGTGTCAAATTACATCTTAATAACTTCCACAAATAAATAGCTCAGATATTAATTTTAAAAATAACTAATGCCTAATAATGTATATTTTTGAATCTAACCAAAAATTATTTATAACTTAGTCATTCTTTGCCATAGCAATGGAAATGGTTGGTCCAAAAAAAAGAATGGTGGCAGGGGTTATCTTCCAGATGTTCTTCACTTTTGGATTTGTACTTACGGCAGGATTCGCCTTCTATATTAGAGAATGGCGCACTTTACAGATCGCTCTCACATTACCAGGGATAGCTTTCTTTACTTACTGGTGGTATGAATGGCATTTATAATATGTACATCGATTGAAATTATTTATCAATGTAATGTTTTTAATAAAGATAAGTTGCATTTTTTAATTTTAAATAGTCGTGTACATCAATACGCGTGATGTCTCTGATTTTTTTCTGCAGTGCTGCCTGTCAAATTGATTCCTTCTGAAAAAGAGGAAGTATAGTAACTTAGTAGAAAGATCTGATGGATATATTAGTTGTAGCCCTGTGAAAAAAGCTCAAGATATCCAGATAGCTTTCGAATAAATGTTTATTTTGCACGATCATTACAAGGATATTACTCCTGTATTGAGATTTTTTATGATTTGAAAGTTTGAAGCATTTGGACAGACTAATTTTTGAAAAAACTTCAATGTCAATTCCATTTTCATTATTCCAACCTTATATTTAATCAAGAAAATTCTATTGTTATAAGTAAATAAATTCCTTTTGAGTTTTTTTTTTATAGATTTATTATTTTTTTTATAAAATAAATAACATTATTTTATTGCCAAGAATTTCGTATTATAACAGTTCTCCTAGAGTTAATTAGTGCCTAAATAAAACAAATTGTGGGATGATGTTTTATCCCCAGCGAATCCCAGTAAAGTTAAGGTAATCTATTTTAAATGTTTTACAGGTTTATACCTGAATCTGTAAGGTGGCTACTAACTAAGGGGCGATTTGAAGAAGCAAAAACTGGTCTAAGAGCTGTGGCTGCAGAAAATAAGAAATTATTACCAGAAAGTATTCTTGACGATCTTTGTAATCAGGTAAACATTTTAAACATACTAACAAAAAACTATAATTTTTTTCTCATCTCACCTAATTAAATTATGCTCCAGACTGAAAATGAAAGAAAAGCTGACTCTGTTGGAAAAGAAAAACCTTCCCTACTTCATCTTTTCAAATATCCGAATTTGAGGAAGAAATCTCTTGTTATTTTTTTCTTATGGTGAGAATTTTAAAATTTATGAATGTAATTAATAAAAGGCAATGATATTAACTTTATCAATTTAAACACACTATATGTTTGCAATAAAATAAGTAAATTTCCACAGGTTTGTTAACAGCGGGACATATTACGGTCTTTCATGGAACACCTCTAATTTAGGAGGCAATGAATATATCAACTTTGTGATCTCGGGTGCTGTTGAGATTCCAGGTTACAGCGTCCTCATCTTCACCCTGGACAGGTGGGGTAGGAAAGCCATTCTCTGCGGCTCCATGATCATAGCAGGGGTTTGCTTGCTCGCTACTGCACTTGTCCCACCTGGTAAATACACAATGCATACTTCCTATTTATTCACTTAACTTTCAATTTCCTATTGGAGATGAAGATCTAGGTAAACTGAAATGATGAAACAGGCTGTAGTTCCCAAATTCGGTTCGGAAGCCTGGATGAATCCTCATTGTTAATCGATATATATATTTATTTTTCATCAAATATGTAACAAAAATACAAGCTGTGTTTAAAGCTGTATGGTAGACTATTGTGTAAGGAGCCTCCTACTTTTATTTATAAAAATGAAATAAATTAATTTTCCATTTTGGGATTTGAACCAAGAACGTTCATACCATGAAGAATCACATCATATACGCTAATCACATCATCATAATAGTGTAGTAAAATTAAAATTAATTTTAAAAAAAAATCAAGACTCAATGAACATAGATTAATATGTTATACATTAGTTTCTCTAAACTATAAGTGATTTCATAAATTATCTTTTATAGTCATACATAAAATAAAGAATTAAATTTAAAAATTTGAAAAGTAGATACATTTTAAAACCAATGGTTTGTATAAAATTAATTATTGTGTGAACTGCAAAATAGTAAATGGGCTAAGAAATGTTGTTTGTGTCTGCGATTTAACTGGTAAGTACTTAAAAGTTCTGGTCTAACTTGGATTTTTATAAATTTCTTTAGTAATTCCTCCCTTTAGTAAGTCTCTGCTCTGAAGTTATTTAAGATTTTATTTTCTGATTTTTTTTCTTGTCTGTTAATGACTCATTAGAAATGATAAACCAAAAAGAAACACTGATATTTTCAAAAACAAAGTTTAGAGAGCCCACAACAGAAATCACTCAATTAATGTTGTTCAAGTTGATTTCAAGATGTGTTTTGTCAATAATTTTGCTTTTTGAGATTGTTTTTTTTTTATAGGAAATTTTCAGAAAACAAAAAAATGAATAAATTTGTAGTAGCAATACCGAGTAGCTTTTTCACAATTGTTTAATAGGTTTTGAAAAACTTTTAAGCTGAATAAATTTGTTGGAAGTTTAATCAAGTTATAGTATATATTTACTAATTCTAACAAGCTAATGTTTATAATGTTCAAGAGATGGTGTAAAATTCAATAACTTTTTAGTCTAAGTAATAATAACAAGTTGTGTCTAACAATCAGTTCAAATTTCTAGACCTTCAGTGGTTAAGCATAACATTGGCAATGGCTGGGAAATTGGCCATCACTTCTTCTTACGGGACTGTCTACATCCTGACTGCTGAGCAATTCCCAACTGTTATAAGGAACGTAGGCATTGGAGCAGCTTCAACATTTGCCAGGGTCGGAGGAATCCTGGCGCCATACGTCAATATAATGGTTAAGTTTCAGTTTATTACCATATCATCCTGCCTTCCTTATTAAATACACTCCTTGTCAGAAGTATGCAACAACTAGAAATTTTGTATTTCCTTAAGAAATATCTTTATTGAAATGATTAAATGCAATCAATACCTAGTATTTAAAGCAATGCTTAGCACTTCAGGTTTAAACATCTTTATCATTAATGTTATGATTTGCGATACTTGTGGGGAGGAGCATAAAACTCTTCCATTTATTGGAATTTTCTGCCACATCATAATTACTACAATTAATTTAAACTAGCCAAATTAATAATAGTTTATTCTAGGCTGAACTATGGACTCCTCTTCCTTTGATGGTGTTTGGTATACTTGCCTTGGTAAGTGGTACCTCTGCTCTTATTCTGCCTGAAACACTCAACAAAACTCTTCCGGAAACTATTGAGGATGGAGAGTTGTTTGGAAAGTAAGTATACCTTATAATAAAAACATTTACACATTTTCCATTTCTCCTTTATTGTTTCTCAAACTTTTTTTTTTTCATGTGCATTTATACATATTTCATTATTTTAAAATCAATCAACCTGTAAATAATAATTTTATTCTTGGGGACCTAATAAATTTTGGGCAATTAATAAGACAACTTCATGTTTTATTATGTTATTTTTATAAATTGTGATAATAGTTTATTTATCTTCCAATGAACATCTTCAAAATTTACATTCAGCTTTTCAGTTCACCATAAGGGAACATCAAATGATCTGCAGTTAAAATCAACAACCATGACCAAATGGTTACACCGTGACAAATTATTATGGAATTACTAAAATCACTCGGAGGAGAGAAATAAATTGTTGATTTTTTTTCCTTATAGTACATAGTAGTAGTACCTATATATTTGTTGATTAATTATTTGAAGAGTGATTTCCAACCACCAGAAAGCTTATCATATTTCAAGTTATTTATTGAAAGAAAATATGCCATTCTCCAAAGCTTCAAAATTGACCTGTAAAATTCGAGGATTTAAGTTTTCCACACTTGGCTTCCATCAGAAAAATGCAATACTGTCTGCCTATGGTTATATGTATGAAGTATGTGCTATATCCTACACTAAATAGGAAAAGCAGTATAAATCTAGTGGTCACAAAGTTGGTTTATGAATGTATTTTAAGGTGGTTATTATTGCACGTGGCCTGCGGGGAGCAAGTGACAGGCTCGGTGAAAAATTGAGTTGAGGCTTTCCCAAATAAATTTTAAAGGATTTCTCTTCACACACTGTGTATCCTCCAACTAGCAAACTGCATTGTATGTGCATTATAAGCAAAAAATATCTCAATTTTTCTCTAGTAAAAGAAGCAGTCACCTAGAACCTAGGAGCCACTGCAACATTTGAAGGTTAAAGCAAAGACTTCTGTAGGACATCCTATAGACAGCAAAAAGACATTATATATATATTATTTAAATTGTTTCGTGTTTGTTACACTATTTTTCCGTTTCTTTTTTTTTCCCCATTCATTTTTTTTAGGTAAGGATGTATTTGGAAGAGATTAATCCCCCACTCTAGTTCATGTAAGTTTCAAAAGAACCGATCTTTTCTCGAAGAAATCCCTGGATTCTTTTTTAAAAACCTAACCACCCCTTGATCACGTATCCAAGCTGAAACTTTGAAGTCAGCTGAACAAATAAATGTACTTATGATGAGCAAAAATTGTATTGAAGAACTTATCACATTTATGAATTACAGGAAAACCTATCAGACAAAAGACGAAAGAAATGGAGAGGAAATGTCGCGACTAAGTGAAAACAACAAATCTTGATGATTTATTCAATTTTAAGATGTACAACAGCCACTGACATCACGGGAGATATCAGTATTCTTCTATACATTAGGAGCTCGTATATAATATACTGTTATGAATGAATTTTTATTTTAGAAATAAGGACTAGACCATTCAAGTGTTACTTAATTATTTAGGAATCCCTTAGTGTTTTAATGTCTATGTCTTAAGCGCCTTTCATAATTTTAAGTATGTATTGTATGACTATTATGAATTCAAATTTCATGACTAAGGTCCTTTTTTTTCTAGAATTTGACAAATAAACTAAAATTAAAAAAGGTAATACATATCTGAAAAGTGCTTTAATTTATAAATTGTATATTTATATTTTTTAATATTAATGTCTATAAAATAAGTGGTCAGAAATATTTGTTGTGTGATCATAATTTTTTGTTTTGGTGGTGAGCATACACCAAGGTTTGCTCTCGGTTTTGAGCTAATGAATAATCTCTGTTTAGCTTTTTGTTTCTCTAAACTATGATAGCGGTGTCTGCCTTTTTTTATTAGGGGAGGGGAAAGAGCTAAGAGGCATTTATTTTTAGATCAAAAAATAAACTAAACCAGCCTAGGCCTCCAGCCATTTTGGACCAAGTTTAAGTTGTTTTTGGTGACCATGTATAAAGAAAATTATGTCTTTATTAGTATAAGAAGTACCTCCTGGCAGTTTCTGTGGTGCAATTACAACTATTATTGCTCTTTGCTTTTCATGGCAAAATGTCAAATAACTACTTAGCACTACAGCCATCAAGCACTAAAATATAAAGTAAGGCAGTTTTGTCCAAAAATAAGTGGTATGATTATATATAGCACAATTAAATAAGAATATATGACTACAGAAGTTGATAAAAATGAAATGAGATTACTAATTTAAATTTTACCATGGTCATAAAACATTGAACTGACATATTTTTTTTTCAAATCTACTTAATTTTTAATATATTTGACTACTTATTTAGTTATATATCAATTTTATTGTAAATAAAAATGATTAATGGCAATATGTTTTGACATCAATTTGTTGAACATAATATTATTTTTAATATGAACAAACGGTTTTTAAAAAGTTCTTCTGCTAATTAAATTTTGTTTATTTCCTTAAGTTGCTTTGACCCTTTGTTTTAAGTGGCTCTAAATGAACTAGTGCAATATCACTGTGCAATGAAAGGGTTAATAAGTACTTAACTTATGTTAAAAGCTATCCCTAAGTGCACATGTAGTAACATTCTGATCTTCGTTGTATTGTCTTAAAGTTCCCTTCATCTTATTTTATAAAGAGGAATCAGGGATCATGGTTTAGGAATCCAACCCCTGTGAAGTGAGGCATTAATGTAATAGGTCCCAGAGGTAGAGATAGCAAAGAAACAAACTGTCTCTTCTCTATTAAAACTCCACAGAAACTGAGACCAAGAAAACAGCCTGCCATAAGCTCAAAGCTAAAGACTTTGAAATCTTTATTTTGAAGAAAAATAAACATAAAAGTCTAAGACAAGTAAACACAAAGCAAATAGTTGTGTAATACCATTACAAGAATCACATTGTATTATGAAACACTTCTAAATGAAAGTCTTGAATGATTTAATATGGGTTTTCTTTTGTTAAAGAAACTTCTGTTCTGTTTTTAGTTACTCCTGTGTGAAATTCGGACCAGTATCATTATGTAAATATACATAAAATTCATTTTATTTATTATTTTATTGGCTTGGTACCAGTTTGATCATAGTAATCAAGCCAAAAAAAGTTAAAGAAGCAGAAAGAAAGTTAAAATTTCCATAATTCTAAATTAAAATCAGCATTTATAGTCAATAGTTATTTATAGTGCAGTTAATTAATTCCCAATTAACCAGTACCCTGATACTTAATTGAAGTTGTGATGTTATAAATTTGTTAATCATTTTTTTATATTTTTAATATTTATTTAGAATTGTGCATTTAATCATTTATTTAACAATACTATACAAGCAGAATACTTATTTTTCATATCATATGAAGGAATGTAGCTGATAAATTGTAGTTATATTCATTAGTTTTTGAAAAATGGTAATATTATGACCTACTATAAATAATCATTATTCCTTACTTTATTCAACCATTCCAAGCATTGTACTTTTTGAAATATTTTCACCAATAACACTTAACATTTTAGTATTGCAGGATACAGGAGAATACTTAATTAAATTTGATGCTGCATCCAACTCTGGCTAACCAATTTATCACCCCAGAAATAACTTTATTGTAAGCAACCCTAAAATATTTGTATATGGATATGTTTAAAGTTTTTTGTAAATAATATTTTTATAGTATTTATACATTTTAAATTTTTGTTATAAAATCAGCATTAAACATGTTTAGTAATAATTATTATAAAGTCGTATTTATTATTCCCTTAACAATTTCTGTAAACTACCTATTACCTTGAAGGAAATTTTTTGTTCCTTAGAACTGTGAAAAGTAATTTTTTAAGGTAAGGACAGCTTTTATAAATTATTTGTAATGGTATAACTCCTACTATTTTGAATACTTATTTGCAAAAAAAAGTTTTACGGGGTCTAATTCCTCAATCTCTGGTCCAATACTAAATGCATTCTAAGGATGTAAATCCAGTGGTCAAAATGTTATAATAACATTATATTATAATATAGAATAATAATCATTAATTTACCTGATATGAAAACACCAATTTAAATACTTGCTTAACGCTCTTAACCTCTTTGTGACTTTCAATCAGCTTCTCCTGACTTTTACTGAAAACAGCAGTTGACTGAATTGATTTGTATCGGTTGATTTGAATCAGTTTAATTTAGAAAAGGATTGAGATGAAAATATTGGAAATTGGATATGACTCCCCAGCTGTTGCTTGAAGTCGATTTACAGGAACATCACTTCACTTTATTATTTACATAAAATTATCACATGCAACAAATACAATACAGAATAGAAAATATTTTACATCTAAGAGCATGTGCAAGGATCCACTTTGCATTGCTAGTGGCACCACGGATTACAACAATCACCCAGTTATACTTCAACACCTTTCAAATTTTTTTTATTTATAATATTTACTAGAGATCTTTAAAACACAGGTACAGCATTATATAATAAACTATATCTGTAAGAGCATGTCTACAAGATTGTATCGCAATTGTCTTACAGTTAAGAAACAAAGATCTGAAAAAACAGCCTGGTTCCACATTGACTGTCACTACTCTACAGATTTTATGTGGATTACCTAAACCCTAAAAATCTACCTGTAGACTTGAATGATGGGTAAGAAGATCATGACTAATTACAATATCTTCTCAGAGGGATGATAGGACACTGATAGAGGCATTTTCATAGAGATAGGGTCCGGAAATAATAGGGGGACCGGAAAGCAATGTCATTTTTGCACATGTCGAATACCGAAATTCATTTATCAGCTCAATGTGTACTTCAGTCGTTCCAAAGACATTTTAAGGTAATAGTGACTTGTCTACTCATAAATAATTAAATCTTAATTTTTTTTTTGCAATTCATGGTGAAATGTCCAGTCAAATACCAAAAGAGGTACATATGCGGCATTGAATACTTTTTGAGTTTCAAAAGGGTAAGGCCCACTACCAGTTTTGCACTGTTCAATCTTAATTAAAATTAAAATTAAATAAAAAATCATCAATAAATAAAAAGAGTCTTTTAGGGGAATAGATTTTAAATAGCTCCTCCCGCCACCACCACCACCACCGCCCCCACCACTGTTCCTTATAATGCCCACAAAAAAAAAAAAAAATCTTAACGAAGGGTTAGCAAAAACTGAATTCTATCTCTGACTTAAAAAAAAAAAACCATCCCTTGGTTTATCAAACAAATAATAAAAATTAAATTCTATCTGTTTGGATTAGCTTAACCATTAGTGGCCATAGGCTTTATTTCACAATTTAAAAAGATTTTTGGTTTCTTGAAATTTTGTTCAGTTGTTGGGGTTAAATTTTGCAAAAACCAAACAAATTTTATTTTGACGACAGTGCTTTCTTTTAAGAACCATTGTCACATGACATGGCTTTGTAGCTTCCTCAAAATACTTGGAAAATTCATTGAATTTCAGTGTTAAAACAAACTCACATTTACCTTCAAACCAATTTTCCAAGTGGAAGGGTCCAATTTTCATGGGGACACAAACTTCCTGTAGTTTAGGCTGAGGGGGCACAGTACTCTTCAAATTTCATTAAATTCCATTCAGTAGTTTTGAAGTTAAGGTGGGAGAGAACAAGCAGGAGGGGGCTACGACAACAGACCGACAATGTTTTGAAACAAATAATGCACTGACATAGAGTAGGTAAAAGATAAAATTGGGGGAGTTCCATAAAACCGATTAACATACTTTCTCTACAATAAGTATTTGAGGAAGTAAAAATCATACAAAACCAATTAAAAATAAAATTAACTTACTTAATCTTAGTGGGTTTCTTTCCTTGCTGATAAATAAACAGATTTTTTTTCCCTTAACCCCTATGTCGGGGCGTCACTAGGGGAGTGCCTGATCACTCTAGCCCTGGTGACAAGTGCGGATCGATGTAGTTTATAACATGTACCATTGTTACATGTCGGCATTTTTATATCTGACTCCATTTATTGATAGGAATGTGTCCCGACAAGACACTATGTTCAAAAGAAAAAGGTAGAGAGGTAGCATAAATGATAATACCGGTTCAGAGTTCACACGGGGCACGGCGGCGTAGCAGACTGAGGGCGGCAGGTGGTCGGAAGACTCGGCAGACAGCGTGACGACCCATAGGACAGCAGGGAGAGAGAGTAGGGTTTTCTCCTTATTCCCTCACCTTTTTATATCATCTCCCCTCCCTCGCGAGAGGTGCAGTTGCTGACAGGGGCATGTTTTATGATACGTGTTGACCACTTTGCTGTATGGCCGTTGGGATAAAAAGGGTGTGTTTATGGCAGGAAGGTGGCTAATTCGTGTAGGTTTATAGCCGTGCTCTTTGAGTTGCTGTCTACGACTTCCGACCTCTCTATGATTCATTACCGTCTGTCGGTGTTCGTACTACGTGCCGCGACCCTGATTTATTCCAAAGAAGCTTACAAGATTTACATTATATTATCATACATTATGAACCAGAGTGTAGGGTAATTTACATATATAGTTAGCGGTCGCTATAGAGCTCCCCCAAATTGCCCTACACTCGGTAATTATTGAGTTTTTTTTTTTTTTTTTTTTTTTTTACCTTGCTTACATTACATAATACGTACATGATACAAACAGATTTTTATCAATTTTTCTTAAATGCTTACACGTGTGTGTATATTGGAAATTATTTGTCGAACAATTATTACTAATAAACAATTAAATATATGTTATACTACAAAAAAAAATTATCTTTCACATGGGTGACAATAAAAGAATTCATATTTTACTTGATTAAGTACCAAGTTAGCTCATTACAGTGTAACAATTACAAACAGTTAAAAGTATTAAGATACACATATTTACATACACATTCGACTGACATAATTTTACTCTATTGATCGCTGTTAACATTTACGACGAGAAAAACAAAAAAAAAAAAAAACATATGATATAAATTGAGTTACAGGAGCCAGTGCGAACTTTCGGTCCTAATAAAAATTATTATAGCGTATCTTTCGAAACAACCTACAACAGAGAGAAAAAAAAAATATATTATTAATTATATTTTATCAGTGAGTTCATTTTATATTTACCGTCGTGCTACCGCACTCCTTGTGCAGAGGTATGGTGGTGGAGGGTTTCCTAATTCCTCTGGTTCACCCGGTGGAGGTAAACTTTCGGCTGTGTCTAGCAAATAGGCTGGCTTTACACGGTCTAGGGAGATGCGAGTCTCTTTATTATCTGCCCTTATGACCAAGGTTTTATTTTTCCTGCTGACTACGAGGTGCGGGCCAGTATAAGCCGGTTCTAGGCTACGCCGGTGTTCTTGTCGAACGAAAACGTGAGTGCAGTTGTTGAGGTCCTTGCTGACGAACGTCTTCCTCGTGTCTTTCCGGTGTTGAGTGATGTCGCGTCGGACGTCAAGATCTACTCGTGTTGGCGTAAAGTATTCTCCAGGAAGCCGTAAGGGTTTTTGGTATGTTCGCTCGGCGACACTGCACCCTAGGTCCTCTTTGATTACACTTCGTAGGCCGAGCAGGACTGCTGGCAGGCTTCACGTCCATTGACGGTGTTGTGAATGGGCGGTTAGTGCGGCTTTAAGCGAGCGGTGCCATCGTTCAATTCGGCCGTTTGACTGTGGATGGTAGGTGGTAGTCCGTATTCTCTCGACACCCAGGAGGCGAGTTAGCCTCGTGAACAGGTCTGATTCAAACTGGCGGCCTTGGTCAGTCGTTATTCGCATAGGTGTGCCGAACCTGACGACCCAGCCACTAAAGAAGGCGTCGGCTACGGTGGTAGCTTCCATGTTGCCAAGTGGGATTGCTTCCGGCCATCCCGTGGCTCGGTCAATCACGGTGAGGATGTATCGCTTCCCCTCTGACGTTGGCAGTGGTCCTACGAGATCGATATGCACGTGCTCGAACTTTCCCGCGTCCGCGAATCGCCCTGGAGGGGTGATGGTGTGACGGTGTATTTTTGAGGTCTGGCATGCTATACAACATCGCGCCCATCGAGCCACGTCAGCGTTCATACCCGGCCAAAAAAACCTCTGGCTTATCATCTTCCGACTTGCTCTTACTCCTGGGTGGCTTAGGCTGTGCAGCTGGTCGAAGGTGGATCTTCGAAAACCCGAAGGCAAGTACGGCCTTGGCTCCCCCAGTGAGGTCTCGCAAATGAGAGAAATGTCGCTGCCGGGGATGTTAACGGGCTCTAGCCTGCATGTGGTGTTCTGTTCCCTGAAGAGTGTTAATTCGTGATCTTCTACTTGAGCCATGTGTAATTTTTGAAAATTTTCAGGTACGCAGACGGCTTCTATTCGCGAGAGGGCATCCGCCACGACGTTGTCCTCACCCTTACAATAGCGTATTTCTGTCGTGAATTGAGCTATGTAATTTAAGTATCGCATGCGTCGTGGGCAGGAAGTGTCACTTTGTTGGGCCATGGCGTGTGTGAGCGGCTTGTGGTCTGTATAAATGATTACTTCCCGCGCTTCGAGATGCTGTCGAAAATATTTGACTGCTTCGTAGATAGCTAATAGCTCTCTATCGAAGGTGCTGTATTTCGACTGAGCAGTGTTGAAAGCGCGGCTGAAGAAACCGATGGGCCTTAGAGCACCTCCCTCCATCTGTTGTAGTGCCGCACCCATAGCTGTGTCGCTGGCGTCAGCGGCTAGGATGAGCTGCCCGTCTGTTGATGGATGAGCAAGATGGGCGGCGTTTGCCAGAGTCCTGCGGGTTTCCTCGAAGGCGCTAGCAGCTTCTTCGGTCCAGTCGATTATGGTACGGTCATTTTTCTTGGCCCCTTGTAGGTAGGCGTTAAGTACCCTCTGGTGTTCCGCTGCGTTAGGTAAGCACCGGCGATAAAAGTTGATCATACCGAGAAAACGTCTGAGGTCTCGTATCGTAGTTGGTCGGGGGTAGTCTAAGATCACCTGTACTTTAGCTGGCGATGGAACGATGCCCTGGGGTGAGACGTGGTACCCTAGGAATCCGACCTCGGGCTGTCCTAGCACGCATTTCGCGATGTTAAGGGTTAGACTATGAGCCGCCAGACGACCGAAGACTGTTTCCAGGTGACGCTGGTGTTCCTCTTCGTTGGCCGAAGCGATTAGTATGTCATCGAGGTATACGAACACAAATTGTAGATCTCTAAAAATGTTGTCCATATACCTCTGGAACAACTGGGCAGCGTTGCGAAGTCCGAACGTCATTCGGAGGAATTCAAAAAGTCCGAAGGGTGTGATAATAGCCGTCTTGGGGATGTCCTGAGGGTTTACCGGAATGTGATGGTAAGCCCTTTTGATGTCAAGTGTTGAAAATATGGTAGTGCCAAACAACTGGTTGTTAAAGTCTGAAATATTGGGCACACCATAACGGTCTGGGATGGTTTTATTGTTCAGTTGTCGGTAGTCTCCGCAGGGGCGTATTGTTCCGTCCTTTTTCGTAACAATGTGAAGGGGGCTGGCCCACGGGCTGTTGGAGGGCCGACAAATTCCTTCGTCCATCATTCGCCGGAATTCTTCCTTCGCGGCCTGATATTTTGCTGGCGCTAATCGACGAGCCTTGCTGCATACGGGCGGTCCCCGAGTGTCTATGTAGTGCTCTACCTTTGTCGGCGGAATTGAGCCCATAGGTTGTTGTGGTCGTGTTAGCTGAGGGTAGCGCCGTAAGAGGCCGGCGTATTTGTTGCCGGGTGGTATGTTTGATATCACGGAGAGCGTAGCGACGTGTGTTCTTCCCGTGGTACGACGACCGGTAATGCCATCTATCAGCTGGCGGCTCTGAAGATCTACCAGTAGGTGGTAATGAGCCAGGAAGTCGGCACCTAGAATTGGCTGCTGGACTTCTGCCATAATGAAGTTCCATTTAAAAATTCGCTGCAGGCCTAGATCGAGGTTCCTGTTGACTTCTCCATACGTTGGAATGCAGCTGCCGTTAGCGGCGTAGAGCTGGTAGTCGGAAGATCTAGCCTTTTTTACGGAGATAGCTGCTCCCGTATCTATCAAATAATGCTGCCGAGTGCGGACGTCTGTCACGAATAGGCGGCGAAAGGTTAGGCCTGCCATGGGTACCGCTTTGACCGTGGCGACTTTTAGTTTCCTCGTCGGTGTGGTAGCGTCATCAACCCACCTACAGGGCCTGCGACATCGATATGCTTCCTTACCAAATCTGTCGTGGTAGAAGCATAAGCCCTTATTACTAGATCCGGTAGTTGGTTTCGGTCACTGGTATCGCCGCGCGGGCCCGTTTTCTTCTCGTCTGTTCATGGAATTGGCCAGCACAGTTACTTGTTGGGTGAGCGTTGCGATGGCTGTCTGGCAGTCACAGCTGGAGCGTGGCAGGCTGACCTCGTCGTGAGTTGATGCGGGCTGGACTGCGTGTATCGCGGTTGTTGAACTTAAGTCCATGATTTTGTCCGCGATTAACGTCAGTTTCGATAATTTCGCCTCGTAGTGCGATGCCAGTATTTCGCGGACCCTGTCTGGCAAGGCGCAAGCCAGAGGGTGCGAATGACGTCCTCAAAGGTCGTGGGTCCTGCCAGTGCTTGCATTTGCCGCAGGAGATGTGAAGGTTTCTGGTCTCCGAGGTGTGTCTCTTCCAATAACCGGATCAGTCGTCTGTAGTGGCTCTGGCTGTATGTTTCGATAAGCCGAGCCTTTAAGTCGTCGTAGGGGCTATCGCTTGGAGAATACGCTAGGTCTGCGACCTGTGTTAGTACCCTGAACGGAAGCTGAGCGTAAATGTGCTCCGATTTGGCCTTAGGCGAAGAGATCCGGCTCGTTAAAAAAATATTTTCGACCTGCAGGAACCACAGTCTTGGGTCTTCTTCATGAAATTCCGGCAGTTTGCACGTCCGAGAAATGGCGTGTACGGTCGCACAGCATGATTCGTCGGACGGAGCTGGTGAGTTGGCCATCGTAAGAAAAGGTTTCTTCTGAGATCACGGTGGTTTCTCGCGGCGGGTTCACCAGTTGTCGCGGTGGCTTGATCGCGTTGAGCTTCTCATTCACGTCGAAGGTTACCAATTGTCGGGGCGTCACTAGGGGAGTGCCTGATCACTCTAGCCCTGGTGACAAGTGCGGATCGATGTAGTTTATAACATGTACCATTGTTACATGTCGGCATTTTTATATCTGACTCCATTTATTGATAGGAATGTGTCCCGACAAGACACTATGTTCAAAAGAAAAAGGTAGAGAGGTAGCATAAATGATAATACCGGTTCAGAGTTCACACGGGGCACGGCGGCGTAGCAGACTGAGGGCGGCAGGTGGTCGGAAGACTCGGCAGACAGCGTGACGACCCATAGGACAGCAGGGAGAGAGAGTAGGGTTTTCTCCTTATTCCCTCACCTTTTTATATCATCTCCCCTCCCTCGCGAGAGGTGCAGTTGCTGACAGGGGCATGTTTTATGATACGTGTTGACCACTTTGCTGTATGGCCGTTGGGATAAAAAGGGTGTGTTTATGGCAGGAAGGTGGCTAATTCGTGTAGGTTTATAGCCGTGCTCTTTGAGTTGCTGTCTACGACTTCCGACCTCTCTATGATTCATTACCGTCTGTCGGTGTTCGTACTACGTGCCGCGACCCTGATTTATTCCAAAGAAGCTTACAAGATTTACATTATATTATCATACATTATGAACCAGAGTGTAGGGTAATTTACATATATAGTTAGCGGTCGCTATACCCTACTTTTTTGAAATTATAAATTAATATGTACAATTACATGATTGAGCTGAGGGTTGCTCCTTCTCCATAATATATGCATTTTAAAGAGTTCTTATTCTATAAACTGACGATCTTTTTATGATTAAAACTTATATAAAGTGCAGACAGGACTTGGTGATGGGTCTCACCTTCAGATTACAATGAGGGGCATACAAACTATCTTAAAACTAATCTTACATACTTACTTAAAACTAGAGTGTTCCTGCCTCGACTGTCTTCAGCCATTGATGGGGAAACAGAGCTGGGGTAATTGTGTTAAACATGGAGTTTTTCATATATTGCAAAGAATCGAAGAATTTGATATGTCTACAGCAAATGAATTTATCCACTGTAGGCAGCTCAAAAGATTCGTGGAGCTCATTGTTTCTCTGCTGCTGCAATGTAGTATGTCAGACCACTTTCATGAGTATCCCGTTTTGAAACTGTTGGAGTCGCTTCAGTAAAATGACTAAAAAGCGGTGCACCATACAGCAGAGCCTGAGTACACTCTTATAAATCATGAGCTTGAGGCACAGTGATAAATTGGGGGTAGTCAGCAAGTGTGTAACCCAGTAAGACTTAGTGCATGTTTGTTTTATCTTCCTCGCAAAATGGCCACTAAAAAGGAGGTGCATTCCATTTTAATGCATAGATATAGGAGACTGTGTATATTTGTGTACACTAGGCAGTAGATTATTTTCCCTATTGGAATGAGAAAATTTCGCAGTCAGTCTTACCCACGTTTACAGTGATATTGACCCTAATTTATCAATGGTCTCGTTACAGGCTGTTTCTACCTGTCTATGGGCTCTCTTGGCGCTCATGCTGCTACTGTACACCGCAATGTCGTCGGCGAAAGCAGCAATTGTGGTGCTTTTGTTTCGGGCTCCGACAATTTCAGCCGTAAGCAGCTCGGCCCCTTGAGGTAGTCCACAGGTCAGTGGCACAGCTTCGGAGAAGCGATCACCTACCCGCACCCACAGCGATTGCTTTTTCAGGAAGCTAGCCAGAATTGAATAGAGCTGCTCCGCCCGGAGTGAATGCCCATTCACGGTCGCAGAGCATTCGACACAGAGTCCCGTAGGGCACTGAATCGTAGGCATGCGTGCAGTCTAGCGAAATCATAGCCGTGGCATTTTGATCCAATCTTCCCCATTTGTCGTAGTAAGTTGATCAGGCGATAGTGGGTTGGGAGATCTCTGCTCCTGGTTGGATTCAGTAATGGGAACAAGATGGCTTGTTTCCATTTTTCGGAAAGTACCCTAATCATATACAAGAATTGTACAAGTTTGCTAATTGTACTATCCCTCTCCTCGGCATTTGTTTTAGCAGAACAATTTGTATCCCTTTGTGCCCTGGTGCTCGGTTTCCCTGACACTGGCGAAGAATCGCCTTGAGCTTCTTCGGAGATACAAAAATGTAGTTCTGTACCGTTTCTAGCGGAGGAGGTGGGTGGTAGTCGTCTGTCCTAGTCATGATATCCACAGTTTATTTACCTGTTGCTCCGCAGTGAGAAGAGTGTCGTCTTCGCGAAGGCGGACAGAAGCTGTCTTGCTTCTTGTCATCTCTAGTAGTTCATGCCATGTAGTAGCTCATGCCACTTTGCTGTCTTCCAGATTTACATCAACCTTCGACAAAATCCACAACCACCTTGGCTTGATGGTCTCTGGTCCTGTACCATTTGTACTTCCAACTAACGGGCAAGGCAATAAGTTTCAGAATATGGTCTGGAGTTGGTTGCAGGGTCAGTGGCATGAGGCTGTACTTCAAGATAGCAGTGTCAGTGGTGGCTACGATCACTTAAGAATTTTATTTTATTTTTTATGAATGACAGTTCCACTCTTGTGCGGAGAACTGGCACTGTATGCAGGTTCCTGGACATCCAAACCGAGAATAAGATATTTCTTATTTCTTAAAGCGAAGGAGTGGTATTGCTTCTTTGTGTTTTGCAGGATATCCAGGATTTTACCCCTGTCTTCCTCCAGCTCTGCATATGTAACGTCCTCTTTGGTCTTTCTGAGGGCGAATTTACTGATCGTTGCTCTCGGCGGTAGCCGTGCGACGGAAGTGGGGGTACGACAATCGGTGGTGGCTTCTGGACTGCCGGGGCTTTTTCTAGTGTGCTCTCAGGTGACTGGTTTCCGAGAACCTGGAACTACATTTCTACCGGTGTTGGAGTTGCTTTGGTCGGTCTCTTGGCCTTTGCAGGGTTTCACGGGGCAACTAATCCTCCTTCGTTTTCTGTTGTTGATGGTGTGGAAGCCGGCCGCTTCTGAGAGATCTCGACCTCTATAGCCGTCTCCATAATTTTCTTCAAAATCCTTCTTCTTCTTTAAAGCTGGGTATTCCGGAGATATTTTTTTAACGAGATCTCAGCTTCAACTACGTTGCAGTGGCGTAATAAACAGATCAACACAAAAAATCTTTTTATAACTACTTAAAACCTTCAAAGCAAATCAGCTCATCTCCCGTCGTCTAATGAACCCATTTAATAGCTGTTAAAATTTAAGCTACTGGCTAACCCGTTTAATGGCCATAACGCTATGTGTAGTTAAATATGTTTTTAGAACAGAGGGTAAAATTTAATTGAGCTTTATTTTAACGTATCTTTACGTAAAGAGTGATATATTGGTTATTCTTGTAACTGGGGGGTCGATTAAATAATTTAAGGAAACATATGGTTTAGTTTTAAACAAAGTGATCACTAGATTAGAAAGAAGTTGATATAAACTATTAATATGACAAGGGGGGGCACTCTAAAAGATTTTGAATAATAGTTCCCAAATTTTTAAATTATATTCCATAGATTAACTAATTAATTTCATCCGTAAATAATTTTTATTTTAAAATTTAATTATAGCACAAATTATGTTGTTCAACAGAAATTGCATATGTTATAACAGCTCAAGGTTGTAACGACAATTATTCAAAATAGAAATCCGTTAGAATTCAAAGTTTGAAAGATGTTTGATGTCAGTGACTGCTAACTGTTTTGATGTCCAAGGATTTTGATAATTTCCACTTCTGAAGACCCTTGGATGTACGACAGCGTTTGCGTATTTGGGATATTGTTTGTAATTAAAAGTAGGAACAATGGTTAAATATAACTCGTTAAAGTATCTATATGAAGTTGAGAAAACAATTGGCTCTGGAGGATTTGCCAAAGTGAAATTAGCAACACATTTGCTTACTGGAGAAAAAGTTGCGATTAAAATCATGAATAAAAGTTTAATTGGGGTTAGTGGTTGCAATGATTAATTCTGAAATGTATGGTAGAATATGGTAAATTACTGGAACTAAATTTTATTGTCTAGGATGGTTATCCCAGGATTAGAATGGAATTAGAAGCCTTAAAAAGTATTTCTCACCACCACATCTGTAAGTTGTTTCAAGTGATAGAAACCAAGGATTATTTTTTTATAATAATGGAGTACTGCTCAGGCGGTGAATTGTTTGACCACATAGGTATGTCTTGTTTCTTCTACCCTAGTATTTTTTTTATAATTGTCTTTGACCATATTGTCATATATGTAGTTTATGCTTTGTAAGGAAATTATTCATGTTTCAGTTGAGAAAAATAAACTCTCAGAATTTGAAGCTCGGTTATTCTTTAGGCAGATATTATCTGCTGTTGCTTACTTGCATAGCAAGGGATATGTTCACCGCGACTTAAAACCAGTATGTAAATTGTTTTGTACTTATGTTTATTGTGGATAAACATCATTAGTTCAAGTTTCAGAATGTCACTTTCATAGAAAAAAAGTTAAAAATTTGTATATAATAGAATTTGATCCTCGTTAGTTATTTGAATGGGGGTTTGCTTTTAATTGGATTGCATTAATTGAGCATATTTCCTGATGTTTCCCGCCTAGCTATTTTAGCAATTTTTTATTTTAATGGTAGATTCTTAATAAGCTGGGCTGCTAAAAGTGAACTAATCATTATTATGGTCAAGTTAAATAATGCTTATTGTCTTATGGTAATTTCTTATAATGGATTTTTTACTTGTTAACTGATAGTTACAGGCTTTGTTCAAACATGGATCAGAATTTAAAACAAAAGGTTTTTTAACATTCCCTGTGACTTTTACACATAGTTAATTTCTACTAATGAAAATTTGTTTGTTGTCAATCTTTAAAATTGAGTGAGCTTATGAGCCAGAATTTTATTCAAAAGTTTTCTTAATGTAATGACATTGGTCTTCCAATTTATTGAGCAGACAATTCATTTATAGTGACTCGACTTCTCAAGGTTGGGGATCTTTGAACTGGTGTGGCAATATCTATGGTATCCAAAATATATATTTAATCATTGTCATCAATAAACTATTGTACTATTAGTTTTTACGTTTGTAGGAAAATATATTATTGGACAAAGATTTGGGTTTAAAACTAATTGACTTCGGTTTGTGTGCTAAACCTAGTGGTGGTATGGCTTCTCATTTACAAACCTCATGTGGATCCCCAACATATGCGGCACCAGAACTTATTAAAGGACAACAATACATAGGTACAGTAGAAATGATTAATCTGAGCAAACTTTGAAAATGAAAATATTACACGTAATAAATTTACAAAACTTCAGAGCTGAGAATAACAGGCCTACAAAAAAACATTTTTTTTTGTGTGTGTGCCTAGGATTTTAGAACTGTGCCAGTAGCTATATTTGGGGCGCTGAATCTAAATATGAAATCAGTTTTTCTCTACCTGCTCTACTTTTTTAGATCAGCGTTTTGCTTTTATGTGGAGTTCTACACAAAATGTGTATTTCAAACTACATTTTGTTTATTTCTAAACCACATATACAAGGATGGGTTCGCGTACATTTGCCCTGTTGTCAGTCTTCTGTCTAGTTAGTTTCCTGAAAATCAGGGTTGGAAAGTAAAACCTTATCCTACTGAACTTCTCATCTTAAATTCTTGAAAAACTCATCCTGACGCAACTTACTGTGTCCAAAACATTAATGGTTTCCTATGCTGATGATGTCCTCTTAGCAAGCCAACACTAATTGTTACCAACTGCAATAAGCCACAGTGGAAGGGAAAACTCAACCCAGACAAAAGGTCTAAGGTATTTGGTCTCAGGAGGTTTCAAGAAGAACACTAAAACGAATTTACAACAACTTGACAACACTCCACGCCTTTGGTAGACCAAAAGTGCATACAATAATGGCATGAATACTTTTTCTATGCATATATTTTTCACAGTGATTATCTTTCTTGAAATATATTGTAATGTTATTCTTAATATTAAGAAATATAAAATTAGATTATATTTGCTATTAAGGGTTAGATTTCGAATGTTGCAAAATAAAAGATAGGGGAGATAAGAGCATAGACCAATAGGAACAGTCCATGATAAGAACTTAAGTGGAAGTGGGAAATACCAATATAAGGTATAAGGTAGCTGCAAAATATCAGGTTGGCCAAAAAGTCCGTTCGGTTTTTGTCGTCAAGTTTGAAGCGAAATTCCGACGATACTGGTTTTATTTTGTGTGTTTAGGATCATCCTGAAAATGGATATGCACTGTATATGGAGAGGATGCTGTTACAGAACGTGTGTGCCAGAAGTGGTTTTCAAGATTTCGATCGGTAAATTTGTTGGTTCAAGGCGCACCTCGCTTTGGCCGGCCAACTGAGATTAACAGCGACAAAGTGAATGAATTAGTCGACACCAATCCCTGTTATACAACTAGGGAGATCGCAGTTATCCTCAAAATATCCAAATCAAGTGTTGAAAACCATCTGCATCAACTTGACTACGTGAGCAGGCTCGATGTTTGGGTTCCCCATCAACTTAGTGAGGCTAACTTCGCCCAAAGGATTTCCATCTGCGATTCGTTGTGAAGAAAACGATCCTTTTTTTGAAGAGAATGATGACAGGGGACGAAAAGTAGATCGTCTATAACAATGTGGAGACCATACGCTCATGTGGGAAGCACGGCGAATTACCACGAACAACCTCCAAAGCAGGACTTCCCCCAAAGAAGGTTATGCTCTCGATTTGGTGGGATTGGAGGGGTGTTGTCTTTTACGAACTTCTTCCCACGACCAGGACCATCAATTCGGATGTGTACTGTGACCAGCTGGACAAATTAAATGCAGCGATCCACCAGAAGCATCCAGAACTAGCCAACCGTAAGGGGATTGTCTTCCATCACGACAATGCCAGACCGCACACTTCTTTGCAGACGCGGCAGAAGTTACTGGAGCTTGGCTGGGAAGTTTTGCCGCACCCTCCATATTCGCTCGACCTTGCACATTCAGATTTCCACCTGTTTCGGTCTTTTCAAAATTCATTGAATGGACAGACCTTCAACTCTGAAGAAGATGTAAAAATCCACTTGGAAAATTTTTTTGCCAGTAAAGACAGGAAATTCTTTGAGCATGGAATTATGAATTTTCCCATGAGATGGCAGAAGATACTGGAACAACAAACCCCACTGTGACAGATTCAATCCTTGGCATTCACTGGGATCCCATACCTTATGAATTTACTTGTAATTGATTAATGATTCTTTTATTATGAATTCTTTACAAAACATATTTAATCATATTCAATACAGTAGCATACAATTAATTACCTTGGATTCATATTCAAATTTATCATCTCAATAACCTTGCCAATTTTAGGTGGTAAGGTTGATGTATGGAGCTTAGGGGTGCTTTTATATGCATTGCTTTGTGGCTTTTTGCCTTTTGACTGTGATAGCATTGAAAACTTATATAAAAAAATTTTGGTAAGTTTTATAAATATAATTGTGATTTATTTTATACTCTTCTATATATAAATAAATATTTTATTGTTCTTTATGTTTTATATAAGTCTGGCAAGTATACAGAACCATCTTGGTTATCAGAAGAAAGTAAACAAATTATTAGGGATATGTTGCAAGTCGATCCAAAGAAAAGGATTACTATTGATGAGTTATTGTCACATCCTTGGATAACAATGGGTTGTTTGGATCCCGTCACACTTCAAAGCTTAAATATGGTTAGTTTTGGATTTTTTTTCCCCCAGCTTATTTAAAGTATTTAGTATTTAACTTAGAAGACTTATTAGAAGGGGGTAGGCAATGTTTACTGCTCCTACATACCATTGAAGGATTGAAGGTATAGGAGACCAGGGAAGAAAAAATAAATTTGTCTATGGACCATCCTGCAATCCATAGATCTGATTCATACATCTAGGAAGAATTGAGAAGATCTAGGGAATACAGACTCTAAAATCCATTAATAGATATGCATCAGAAAAACATTAGTTGTTTTAAGGAAATCAGATTTTAATGGTTTTCTAAATTAGTAATCACAAATAACATTATACTACAATATCAGATAATCTAAAATATTATCTTTGATTGAAATGGGTACATAAATGTATGCCCAAGCCATAATTTTCAAAGAATTTTTTTATCCTGTTTTAGTACCATGAAAAAAATAATGATGTTCTTAATGCTCTTAGTGAGTACTACATGATTGATAGTGAAGAGATGTGGGAAAAGATCAATAAATGGGAATATAATTATGACACATCAACTTATCTACTATTGCTAAGCAGACTGAAGCAAGGACTTCCTTTAAAGCTGAGTTCCCAGTCTCGACTGAGATATAGGATTCAGGTATTTATTATATATTTCTATTAATAGGTAATATAGTACATAATTTAATGTCATTTAATATATTTATTTAACATTACTATTTTAAATATTATCTCAAGAGGAAGAAATTACATTTCTTCTCTGTTATAACTAACATAAGATGCTTTATTCTATAATTAATTACAACACCTATACCATTCATAACTTGATAAATTTACAGATGATTTATAACATTTGAGTTATGGTATTCTCCAATTCATGTATGTTATAATTTGTATCTCAATTAGGATGCACTCTATATCCGATTTTGAGGCTTATATATTATGTAATATTTAAAGAGACAGGAAATTCAAAGTAAATCCCTTATACATTTCTCAAATGTATCTTTCTAAAACAATTACCCATTTTATTAATGAAATCAACTTTTATAGATTCACTTTGAGTATTGCAAATGCTATTGGTTGAAATTAGTTCAGTAGATCAGGGGATTTATGATGTAGTTTTTACATTGATATGATCTAGGAGAGTTATATTACACTTAAGTTTTGTTTTCAGGGGATTTCTTCTTCAAACACTGGTACACCTGCGTGCCAGAGTCCTGTTAGACATTCCTATAGGCTATTGAAAGAAGTTATGAACAATGCCGAACTAGGATCGCAAGGTAACAAAATTATTGGTATTTAAAAGCAGTTTTAACCAAGCCATGTTTGAAGTAGGCATTTCATCAATTTTTATAACAAAGTTAATTTCAGTATTAAATACAGTGAGAAAATTAGATTTTTGTATTAATTGATAGTTCTATGAAATTCAAATTGGGATTTACTCAGCCATGTGGGGAGTAGTTGCTTGAACAATGGACTATCAAATCCGGTTTGCAAAACTGAAATAAAATAGGTCGAGATGTAATATCCATAGAGCCAATCAAAGATGAAAATTGTTTTTAAATAATTATGTATGAAAGGGTAATTTAAAAATTTATTTAGTTTTGATTCCTATTTTTATATATTATTATGATAATAAATATGTGATGAACAACCTTGGCCCCATGTTGGCCGCCAAATATATAAAAATAATAAAAAAGTTATGATTACATGGCCCTAGTTAAGTTAATATAATGGTGTCTCCATATGGGCAAGAATTTGTAAAGTTAAAAATAAAATAAACATGTGACCCCAAATTGTAAAGTCCTCGTTACCCACAATAGCTAAATGGAGGTTTTATAAATGTTAATAAAATAAACTGATGAAACATTTCATTTTATTATGAATTGACTTTAAATTATTTATTCTTTGGATTTTGGGTAAGGTAAACACTCATACATTAATGCTAATTTTATTTTAACTATCTTTAGACATTTTTATTCTTTACATATTTTTATTTTCTTGTTTTGTGTTGATAACATTCCTTCTCACATGTTAGCTTGTGTGCTGACCGAAAAAGAAAATATTACATCTAGAACTCCAAACAGGACTAATCGGAAGAGAGGACATGGTACCGGCGAAGAAGACATCATTTCCCCAAGTTAGTTCATTTTTATCTTTCCCTTAGTTCTATTATATATTTAATTAAAATTAATTAGCAAGGCTTATTAATAATTTTTGTTGTGTTAAAAACCAAATAAAATCTAAAATATATTTCATTAATTTATAGAAATTATTTTGTGTAGCCCAACTTGCTTTTAACGCAAATTTTAATTGAAAAATATATTTAACATCTGTTAACAGATTATATTTTTGTGTCTGAGAATTTATTTTTTTTAGTACCAACAAAGAGGACTCCAAGAAAAGCAAAATGTGTGAAGAATATGAACGAGTAAGTATTTAATTACCTAATTAAATCTGCAAAAAATATTAGTTACTTTTGTATCAGATTAAATCTTCTAGTCATTAGTTTTTCTTTTCACTTTTACACATATCTTTTCTGCATGCCCCATACATTTATAAATTATGAATATGGCTTAGATTTATATTGTGTATAAAAATATTTCTTCACTTGTAAATGTTTTATTGTTTTATACATGTATAGACAGTAAAAAATGGAAATTATTCAAACTTTTAAAAAATAAGTAATATATATCATAGTAATTACTCCCTCTTGATTGATTTCATAAGCTTAATGAATTACTTTTACTCTAACATACTCATTTATTTAGAGTTTTGCTAACACAGCCAATGCTTTTTTATGTTAACATTTTTTAAAAAAATATTCATTAATTTGTTTAATAGTGTATTTTTTTAATTATAGTCTACTCAAACCCCATTATTATATATATTCTTCATCAGACCTTTAATTTGATGACATGCGCAATATGCTAAGAGAGAAAAAAATTCTTTATAAAATAGTTAACTGATTAATGGCACTATGTGTTTCAAGTGGTTTATAAAATTGTACGTACTCTTACTTGATTCACAAAATTCTTAAAAATTATTAGCCAGAATCAAAGAATTTATAGGGCTGGGGATTATTAAATTGTTTTTCATGCAATAGAATTACCTTTATTTTTATCCTCATCGGAGCATCCAATAAAACTGTACATGTACATTGTCATCTCTGTGTGTTAAACACAGGATGAGTTAAAAATGTGAACCCATTTGTAATTAAATTTCAAAAACAAAAATTACATATTATTAATCTAAATCTCAAGATGACCTTTGATTTAATAACCTACTTAATATAAAAAACAATATTTATTTTTTATTACCAATTAATTAACCTTAATTGTGTTGTATGGAGTGGAAAATATTTGTAATGATGTCGGGTAATCAAATGGAATTTGGACTGCCCCCGAAGATAATAGCAGACACTCATAGTATTTTATTTTTTAAAGATATATTTGATTATCAAGTAAATTTTACGTATTTCTGACAAATTGAAGCACTTGAAAATGGCAGTGTGAGCTGTTGAAAGCACTGGTGTGTTTGTGTGTAAATAAAGATAATAATTTATCTACAGACATTGTTATTGATCATTATTTATTGAACTTTCGATATAAAATTATATCGTTGCATATTATCACTTTATATATACTGAAAAAACTTTTGTTAAATTAATTCAAATTTTACAGATCTCCATCTACTCCAGTTAATTCCACGCCAGGCAATAAAATCCTTTGCAGTCTAGAAAAAAAGTTGAATAAAGTACGTGGTGTCCTCACACCTCGAAAGAGGAATACCGTGCCAGAATATTTTTATCCTAATATATTAACTTCTAAGGTATGTTTAATAAAGAAATTCACTCTGCAAAATAAGGCAGTCATAATTACCACTTTTAACAATATTACTTTTACAGCAAATGTGCAATGTTTCTACCACTCCATTCAAAAATCCTGATATTGCTCTTGAAGAACTCAAAAATTGTCTGAGGGCAGCTGGAATTTGCTGTGAAAGCAAAGGGTTTGTAACAATTTAAATATCTCTTAATTATGTTTGTAATTTTACTTTGTAAACCCATTTCTTTATAATTATTAGCCAGAATAAAAGATTTTGACAGGGCCAGGGATTGAATCCGGGACCTCCCCTCTCTCTGGCTAAATGCTCTACTTGAGCCATCCCTCTTTATAAACACTAGCCTTGTCAATAACAAATCTTTTTAGTTAGGCTCTCCCTTGCTAAACTGTATACCTACCTATCTAAAGACCTGTAAAGTAAGAGTGAAAAAATGTTACGTAAAGAACAGGATAACATGAGAGTATTTATTTATAGAGGTCCCTTGGATTTTCTTAGTAAATAGATTTACAGTTTTGAGTATGGAAAGGGGCCATAACCGTAAGGAGACATTACATTGAAAAATATTTCAAATAGGTGCAAAACTTGTTTGGTTCAAATGAAAGTGTTTTTCTAAAAACACAAAGAACCATCTGGACGGGAGGCATGAGGTATGGGCACGTACCGAACCCCTGGTTAAGGGTAATAAAAGGGTGCACCCCATCTTGGAAGTAGGTAGACGTGAGAGTAGAGAGTGCAAGGAGGAGATGTCCATGGGAAGGATTTAGCCTCCTCAGAAGGCCCCAAAATGAAAATTCTAAGAAAAGGAAGGGTAGGGTAAGAAAAAAAACAGGCAGAATTATTTTATTTGATTTGAGTGAATTACCGATTGTATGAAGCAGTAATTTATTTATTAAATAAGTGATTTAATAAATAGTGTATTTAAATAGGAGAGGAGATGAAATGGTAAGTGGGGGGGGGCCGAGGCTGGCGGGGGCTGAAAATTTTTCAGGTCGGCGTAATAAAAGGGAAAAAAAAATATATATATATATATATACTCACGTATGTATAACATAATTCGAAACTGGCTGATCCGGGCCCACTCGAATTTTCCGTCAAGCTGAAACACGCGTATTATTAATTTATTTATTTTAAAATAACACTATTAATTAATAATGAATAGGTTGTTAATCTTAAAAATCAGCTTAATCTCTTTCTGGTGGTGGTACGAGCCCAGAAGATTAAACTGATTTTTGGGAAATGACAGGAAAAAGTTTCATGTCATCAAATGCTAATTGTTGTTCATTTGTCCATTTAAAATTTGATTTTGCTGATGTAAGTTGAGATAATGATTTTGTAATATCTGTTGTAAAATTAATTAAGCCCAAGAAACTTTGTAGCTCTTTTATATTTTTTTATTCTCAAAAATTCTTTATATCTTGGACCTTACTCGGATCTTTCTGTATTCCCTCATCTGTCAGAATGTACCCCAAAAATGGAACAGATTTTCTAAAGAATTTACATTGATATAAATTTATTCATTAAATAATTTACTAAAAACCTCCATAAATTCTTCAAATGTTTCTCCATGTCCACATAAACTTTTACATTTTTAAATATTATTATAAATAGGCATTCTTTAGTATAACGTTTTTAAAAGCTTTTATCAAAGCTCCCAAACTACAGATAAACCGAATGGTAACCCTTGTAATGAAATGTTTCATTAAAAAATTGAAAACCTGTGTACAACTATCTACTTGATTTTCTCCAACTTAACTTGCCAAAAAGCTACTTTTAGTTTTTGGAGCATCATACATAGAAACTAACTGTTTATTAATGAAATGGTCATCCAGATATATTCTTACTTTTGATTGTATATTTTCTCCCATTATAGGGTCATTATTAATCTTTTCTACTAAAATAATTGGGTCAATAGTATGTATGGCGAATATGAAATTTCTATATCATCAGCTAACATTTTTCCAATTTAAATTTTTGCTTGTACTATTAATTTAGGGTTCAGTTTGTATTGAAATTGTTTATAGGATGTAGGATCCGTAACTTCTAAGCAAGATTCATTTTGTCTTTTAATTCCATCTTTTGAAATTCATGAATTTTATTTGCTTTTAAAACCATAGGCAATTTGTTACATGTATTATTTCTATCCTTTTCGGCATTATTAAAATTTTGTAATTTCGAGTTACCCTTGGATTTATACTCAGAGAAATTTTTAAAACTTACTTTGTTTTCATTTACCCATTTTGCTTGTACATTAAATATGGTAGGAAAGAGTTTTGATCCATTTTAGTTATTAATTTAAGTTACTCAAACAATAATGTTAGGCGAAGAAGAAAATTAAGTTTTTTTTAAAGACAACAGTTTACTGACTAAAAAGTTTAACGGGCGGAATTACTTAAAAGGACTTTTTGCTAAAATTACTTGAGTTATCTATGGTCAATTATTTTTTTTTTTTTAAAGAATTCAAACAAAAATAATCAAAACAGAAGGATAAACACTTTATTATGAACCCTGACCAGTAGAGTGAAGATTTAAGAATTATATATGCTAAGTTCCCCTTTACATCGTTCATCCTATTACCTTGTACTAGGACCAGATGAAGACATTTGTAAGATGTCAAAATGTATGTTTAGTTCATTAATAAATTTGGCTAAAATCTAAAACCTCTCTTTCCTTAGCCTAAGCTGATATTTCCCAACAAATTCATCCTCTCGTCTTTTAGGATGCACTCTGATTTTTTCAGAAAACAAAAAGGGGGGATGGGGTTTGCAACTCACCTCATATACATTCTTAGCCAGCCATTCACTAACTCTAATTAATTCCATATAGTTCAAAAATAGATACTATTTTTTCAGTATATTTGAATTTTGTATTCTTGTTATTTTTTCCCCAGGTTTATTATCCGTGGTAAAATAGCTGAACATTTAGATAAAGATTTAAAAAATTGTAAATTATCCTTTGAGCTGGAAATTTGTTATGTCCAATCATCAGCTAATAAAGAAGAACAAATCATTGGAATTAAGAGGAAGAGGCTGAAAGGTGATGCTTGGGCTTACAAGAAAGTTTGCGAACAAGTACTGAATTTGACGAGTTCAGAGTTGAAAAAATAACTTCAGATTTTATGAATAATGAAATTTGATTGGACTTGTACATAGTTTGTATATAGAAATTTAATATATATTATATATATTTACATTATTGGAGTAAATTGATTCAATTTTACCTGTTAATTTATTAGAATTAATTAAATTAGTTCGCATTTCATTTTCAGCTAACTGTAGTAGTTTATTTATACAGTACACGCTCTAATCCAAAGTAACATGAAAAAAATAATGTATAATTGTTATCATAAAAAATAAAGTTAAATTATTATATTTACAAGCTAATTTCCACCTTTTAATGTTGACTCTATTTATTAAAACATAAATAGATATAAGAAATTTTGGACACCAACCACTAATACCCAATGTTAATAACTTCAGTTCACAACCCCCAACAGTAAATTACACTATACAATCCTAAACCGACTTTTATTTTTACTTTCACAATGGGCACCTTTATGCACCCTTCAAGATTTAAGCATGCTCATTTTTTAGTAGGGTAATTAGCTGTTCCACAGAGATTAATGATTCAAAAGTGAGAATTATTCCTGAAGGTAGGTATTGTGATGCCAGGCCGGCCGATCCAAAGACAAAGGAGCTATTGATTTCAGTTCCTATTGTGATATTTAGACAAGGGCAGTATGAAATGAAAGTATCTAAGATAAATGTGTGGTGTTAAGTTACTACCTTATCCAAAGGTCAGAATTAGCAAAACCAACTCGTGGCAGATTGGTATCCAAAACAGCAACTCACATTATCAAAAGAATTAACATTGTTTATCAGTGTACTAAAAACTTCAACATCTTTTTACTTTGTATTGTACCATGTCCTCTTCACTAAACAGGTTGTTTACATGATAAAGTAGTCATGTTCAGTGCTATCTAGTAAGCCTAGTACTTAGGGCTTCAACCATTCCGACCTAACCGCATTCATTACTTTTCGGTAGAATTTCCTTAATGAGCCATAGTTTTATTTAATGTTTTATTCTGCAATTGTTTTTGTTTTTTTGTAAACCTTACCTCCACCAACTTTCTACAAAAAAAAAAAAAAGCAAAATTATATATTATTAATTTAATTCTAAACAAACTACAACCCCAATAACCCTCATATTTACTTCACTATTCATACCCACAACTAAAACTTGGCCTTTCTAAAAGCGACCTAAAATAAATAAATTTTAGTCATCAGATAGGGTATATAAAATTTAAGAATTCAATGTTCTGGTTTATGGCTTCAAATTTGTGTTTATGGTTTAGCAGACTATTATTCTTATAAAAAAGTCATTTAAATTGTTTCTGACATTTTAACTAAATCCCTAATAGGCATCATACTGGTTTAGAATTTTCTTTTCTCGTTTTCAGGTCCTGATCCTTTCTGAAATGTTGCCCATTAATAAATGTGAAGAAAATGTAATTATTTCACCAACCCACCCCCCCCCCAAAAAAAAAAAACCTACATCAACTTCTTTATTCAGAATTTCTCCCGAGGAACACAGATAACTAATAGGATTTAGGTGAGACTGTGACTCTTTATTTATTTAATACTAGGGGGTTCCACACCAATCCCCATAGTGACAGGAAGATTTGCCATTTCCAGTGATGCTAACATGGCCGGGCACCTTGATCAAGTGTACCTTGACTCTACCACAGCTAGTTCCCAGCTCTGCCAACAAGTGTCACTAAGAATAGCATGACAACCAAATTTTTATATAATAGGGATTTGCTAACTACAGGCTAATTGCTCAATAACAATAAATGCAAGATCCATCAACTGTAATTTGTGTCAAAAGTACTACTTAAGCCTCATTCAACCAGTGAGCTCAACACATTGCCTTGGCTGGTTAAAAGTACCAGACAAACAGGAATAAAAAAACAACACAATAGTGGCAATTGGAACATATAACGCAAATAAACAGAATAACAAAATGAATACTTATCAAATGATTTATTAAATCTATATTTACAATAAGTGATTTAACTTTGTATAATTGTTACAAATGATGGCAGTGATTTAATTTACCTTCATTGCTATTTTGAAACAATGCAATGCTATATACACCACAACATACATAAATTGTACAAAACCCTAAGAAATTATTTATTTTTCCTGGAGAAAATAAAACACTAGCCTGCATTAAGCATTACTAGAAATGAAAAATATATTTGCTTCACAGTCAAAATATCTAAAATAAATGTTGTAAAATATTCAACTGAAGATATATTTTTTTATAAGTAAATAAAAGATAAAAATTAATGGACCTCACTTAAATGAGGGATCAAAATATGATATACTATATATTATAGTTAACAAATAAATGATGAATCAAAATGTAAAGTAAAAGAATTTCGAAGAGATAAAAACTAATAAATATTCATATAAAACTTAGGGGAGGACTTTGAATAGAATTACTAACACAGCATAAAATAAATGAGACTTTAGAGAAATTGTAATATTTTGGCAATTACATCAGTCTTGTTTGTTCCCAGAATATCCTAAATTAATCAGATTATTTCTGAGAAAATTTATTTGCTGTTCATCCTCAATTATCAATACAAATGAAAAGTAAACTGTAAAGTTAACTCTTGCAAATTCTGTAAATAAAGTGAACAATCACTAAAAAATATAAAGGAAGCCATCTCGACCAGATATAGGATGGCCATATTGTGCACAGAGTTTGCAAGAGTTCATTGGTTTACTAGCACAGGTGAGCTTGGCAACTTAATAACTAATAAATCTACTTGTGTGGATAATAAAAATGAACATGTAACACTTAAGACGAACTATATTAAAAAAAAAAGTTTCTAGGATAAATCAAATTCAAAATAAAAGTTGCATTACTTTATGCTGAATAAAAATTAATAATTCACAAATTAAATTTTAAGTGTTACTATTCATTTTATTTACTATCCATACACTACACACTCAGAACGAGGTTGAAAGCTATATTAAATCATGGCAAATACTACGCCTTCTAGGTTGCCAACTTAGTTAATTATTTATCCCACTTATCAAGAAAATAAAACAATTTTATAAATTCAAAATAATATCTATACTGCAGTTAAACTAATTTATAATAAAAAAAAACAAAAATATTTCAGGAGAACTTAGTAAAATTACATAAACTTAAAGAAAATGCAACAGGTTATCAAGTTGAGGATTAAAGGAAGCCTCGTTCACCTGGCTAGCTAAAAATGCTAACTTGTGTGCATACTGCACTTGTGCCGGCACCCTCACTGTTGTCTGAAAAAAAGAAATTGTGAATACATTGATAAAAATAACTTTTATAGCAAACAAAATATTAATATAAGAGATTATTATTTAACTAAATTAACAATTGATATCATGATACCGAGTCTTAGCTGTATTAAATTTTGGTGTCCTCATTACTTGTAATCAGGATGGAAGGTAAGGGAGATAGTAAATATACTTTTTGAAAGGTCAGAAAAGTTGTTTTTAATCCCTATAATTATTGTTATAAAGGATTTTCTGTAGTATTTTTAAATATTTATTCTTTTATGAGTAGTAAATGAACATTTTGTTTTAATTTAAAGTCTGGAAATTTTTACAACAAAATTTACCAGATATCCAAAGAATATAGAAAATTTCAAAATACAATATTTTTTATGAGTGTTAACTGAAATCTGCTGTGAAATAAAAAATAAACATTAAATTTGATCTGCCTTCTATAATTAGATACTTTAAGGAAAAATACCACTTTAGGACCTTTTTAGACAAACTCAATAATTATAAAATATTGAAAATTACAGGTCAATTCAATGTGTAATAAGCTAACAATTAATAAAACACAAAATGAATACTTACACTACAGTTAAAGTAAAGGTGACACATTTTATATGTAAGCCTCTGAAAATGCGAGGCATTTACATTGGATGTATCATAGATTACATTGTAATTAGTTGGAGTCACGGTACCCTGCCTTACTGATTGTGAAACCAAGAAGAAATCATACCTGCAAAAGGGACATTTATGTATTAATGCTTATTTAAGCTGCTTGCGAAGTCAATGAGGGCCGCCACTGAAAATGGGTTACATGCCCTTGGCCAAAGGACTTAAATAATCAAAAAAGCTAAACAGACCTAGGAAACCTTAAAAAAATAAATTAAATTACTGTTTTAAAACTTCAGGAAAAATTTTAAGTTAACTTACTTCTCAGGTCGAGTGATAACATCGTCAACGATAGTGCCTGGTAGAGGATTTGTAATATTATCTCCATCTTTGGAGAAAAGTCTTGTCTGAATACGTTTTGATACAATGACATAGATTAATACACCTGTATAACCTGGGATTTCATTCTTTAACCTCTCCTAAAAAGACATGGCAATTATAATATAGAGTAATATTTATAAAATAGATAGAAAAATGGACATTTGCAGTAGAAATTATTCTTATATTAAACACTTCAGCGTTTGGTTACTACAGTTATAAATTACTGTTTTCCTAATTTCCATCATTCAAGAAATAAAAGGAGTTAAGAGTGCAGTATCAGACAAATAATTGCATTGATGATCATTCCCTCTTGATTGATTTCTCAAGTTTTATTGAATTATTTGTATAATCAAACCCAATAAAAATCAGTTTTTATAACACACCCCATTGATTGGCATTGTATGTGTATCAGTCACCAAAGCAATTACATTTGTCTTTTTTTTTTAAATTGTCATCAATCTTATTTTATGCTTTTTTTGTACTTATAGATTATAAATATTTTAAACATCATGGCAAGATATTTAATTTGACACCCTATACAATGTACTAGGAAAACAATTATTTTTATGACTATGTAATGACCAAATTAATGGCACTTAAAATTTATAGGATTACTTTTATTACAGCATGGTCAGAGCATCAAATGTAAATAACATAGAGGTATCGTACCTCTAAAAATACTCACTGATTGAGTTAAAGTTTTAAACACAACTTTAATTACAGCTCAAAAAAAAAAATTTACATATTACTAATCAGGGTGGTGAGATCTTTAACTCTTTCAGTGTAAAGAAATTGTTGGAAGGGTAATTAGGCAAGGGGCATTCAATTTACATAGATAATTTCTATACATCTGAAATTTAGTCCAGCACTTGTTTTAAAATGATACATATGCCCCGGGAACCATGAGACTAAATATGAAGGGTATACCATCGGAAGTGAAAACCGCTAAGGTCAAACGAGTGGATGATGGTCTTTGCCTCATAAAATGGAAAGACCAGAGATACATTTGTAAGTTTATAGCCGCATAATATCTATTCATTATAGTATAGAAACTTTATTTTCTAAATAAATTTCTTTAGTTGGAATTCAGACTTCTTTTCTTTGTTATCAACACACCATAACCCAGGTAAAAATTTATTTGAAGATGGGATTATTCAGACTATTTGGATTGAGATAGACAGTGTCAAATGTGAGGACTGTAGTCATAAGCAGAACTGGCCGCCCAGTTTAGCATGCGTTGACAAGAGACTATTGGACTCTGGAGTTCACATTTTAAGCAAGGACAATTTATTAACATTTATGCCTCATAACTTGAACATGAATGTATAGTTGTTTGTTTTCTCATCAATAATTTTTTGAAGATCTTTTCTTGTCTAAGCCATTTCATAATCAGTTTTAAGATTAACATTTTTATTAATTACATTACTGTCAAACATAAAATTGCTATTTATATACACCTTGCTGCAACCAGCGAATATTTGACAGACGCACAGTGAATTAAGCCCTCGATGCCGTCACGAGGGAATTTCGAATGAAACCTTACTGGTAGCTACAGCGAGGAAACATGAAATAAGCCCGACAATATCAATCAAGGAAAGTGACCAGGCAGCAATATTATTTGGAAAAAAGACACTATTTAAACTGGAGCAAGCCAAATTTAATGACAAAAACTAATTAAGAAGTCAAAAAGTATGTTATTTAGTATAATGTCTATAAGTGTTAATATGTTTGTGGTTGTCAAGATCCAACACCTGAGATGTAAAGAATAAATTCTAAGCTTAATTATTTTATTTTATCTTAAATATTTAATTTATATATGTATAAATAATTATTATAGTATATATATATAGAGAGAGAAATAGATAGATGGAAAAATATTTATTATTTTATTACAAAGTAATTAATTATAACACATAGTAATTTACCCTAGGGATGATTATTACTATTAGCACCACCAGATAATCAAATGAAACTAACCTGTAAAATATCTCTCATTGTAAAACCCGAGTTGAGTTAAAATTGTTAACCAGATTTTAGAGACAGTTTGACTTTGTATAATTAGTTACAAAAAATAAAATTAAATATTATTAATCAGGAAAAGGATATCTTCATAATTTCAAAACCTACTGAACATGATCAGAAAATACTGTGTTTCTGATTTTGAAAAAAATAAATGTAACCTTAAAGAATGAATAATATTTTAATTTATACATAATTCAAGGCTGTAAGTATCCAATGAACGGATGGTCAAGACTGCCGGATTTCCTACGTAAAAGAACCCAAACTGCAGATTTTAATTTTAAGAGAATGTGATGCACCTTAATAATTATCTCTTAAAAGAGGAATTAATAAAAACATATCACCTGGATCATCTTGACTTCATGGTGCAATACATATGTGATGTTGGATTCACCAACTCCATCTCTGTACATTATTATTCTTGGAGGAGGAAATCCATTTAAAATTGTAAAGCGCTTGGCTGCCTCTGCAAATATATCAACAAATAAAAAATTAAATCATCATACCATTAAAACATTCTGTGATGGATTACTAACCGGTTATTTGTGATGGCAGGTGATCAGACAGTTCGACCCCATGTCGATTCCTAGTTACTGAAGAGAAAAATTTTGAGAAATTTAAGTCAAGTGATGCTACCAAGGCACCGATAGAGGAGCCTTTACTTGACGGATCATGGCAAACATCATATCCACATATCAAATTCGCAGTTATTGTACCATTCTGAAATATACTTCCACTTAATTAATTATTTTAGATCAAAATTTAAGGTAAATGAAAAAGAAAAAGTCTTTGTTCTGGAATATTGTCCCCTAAGAATTATATATATGTACCTAATAATAATAATAATAAAAATTAACTTCTGTTGTGTTATGTTAGCCCAACAAGGATAAGCTAAAGGTGCTCTTTACAAAATTGAACATAAAAACTACTGGACAAAATTAGCACATCACTTTGTATTTTATATTTCTTTGTTTACATCTTCACAAGAATTAAATGGAATTGCTCTAACCAGGACTGGTACACTAATAGTCAGGATTATAGATAATCCACTAATGTAATCTTCTCCTGAGAGAATAAATTAATGGCTCAGATTGTGCTACACTTCCAACTGTGCCCCTTACTTTTTTTTATTTTTCCATTGTTTTTAGTAAGTTCTTTTTGAGTTTGAGTTTTATAGAGGTTTAATACGAATAGTCCTAAGGAATTCCCAGTTAGAACACTAACACTCATGGGTAGGCTTGTCCCTAATGTAAGTGCCCATTCGCTTGGGAATAAACCGATTAGCTGGATACTCCGCCGATTCAGGGAGACAGAGAGCAACTGTAGGAGCCCCGGGGGGCAAGGGCTACTTCAGCCAGAGATGACCATTTTATAATGCTCTTGGTTTTGAGACAGAGGTTTCAAACAAGTCTTCAACTTCAAAACAAACTTCATTCGGTTAAAAATGCAATTTCAGACCAAACCATAAGAAGACACCTCCACAAAGTGAATCTGAGCTCTAGATGCCCTGCCACTTGTCACCAGACAGCATCAAGTAGACAGGCTTGAATTTTCACAGCTGTATGCAAATTGGACAATTATTGATTAGAAAGTGGTTTAGTTCAGTGATGAGTCAAGGGGACCCTACATTCTCCAGATGTTCGGATATGGGTCCTAAGATATCCTAAAGAGCAGTTTACTGCCTCCGACATTGCTCAAATAGTATTTGGAGATGATATGCTAATGGTGCGGGCTGGCACAAAGTTACATATAATTAACGGAGGCTCACTGACTGCAGAGTGAGGGAGAGGAAGTAGGCATTAATATTCTGCCCATTTTTTGCAGCAACAACACTTGTTGAACTTTAAAACACATTATTGGAAGAATAGGAAAACATTCCCCAAGAGGACATAGCCCTTGTCATACTGTCAATCCCGAAACTACTGGAACCTGTTAACATTTTTTTCTAATTAATTCAGTGTTCCTAATTCATTCTTATATTAAAAAGATTTGTAATATTTTCCTTGTTTTTTTCTTACTTCCCTTTTAATGTTAATCGTATTGCTGAAAAAACAGTCTTTATTATAAATATCTAAAGAAAATTATGAGAGGTTGTTGTTTATCTATGAAAAATGAAGTGATGCGGTGATTTTGTCCAGAAGTTCAGATTGCTGCTCATCGATTCCACACCACCAGTGTGGGAATCAGCGAAGTACTCCATGACACAAGCCATGAAATAATAATATAGTAATTTATGAATTAATAATAATGTATACTTACATGAGTAAGCGGTACCACAGAATACCATGGCGCCCCACCCAGTTTACAATTCATCTGTATTACAATTTTTGTAGCAATTGATGTTAAATTTTTGTGTGTTAAAGTCTTTGTTGCAATTACTTGTGAAGGGACTGAAATTAATAAAGTTAATCAATTAATAAATAACACACTAAAGTAGATATTGTAATATTGAAAGTGTACAATCAAATCTGATAAGATTTATTTGATATTACAAGTTAATTACATTAAAACATACAGTACCTCACCTCACTGAAACATAGCTAATTTAAGGTAGTCAGTACACATGGCAGGTTGAGGGTCAAAACATTTCCTAAAGGGGAATTTACATGGGTCAATGACATTGATCACCGGGTTGATTTAACCGGAGTAAAGCCAACGACGAATCTGTACCTCAACTCATTCATTCTACAATTCCCCGCCTTTAGATTCACAATTCCCATTTCAAAGTCCAGTGTTAATTCATAAAATTATTAATATTAAAGATAGTTCAAGATAAAATCGATTAAAGTATGAACTGAACCTATGACTTTTTAATTAAGTATTAAAAGAATAGCGAATTCAAAAATAAATCAATGATTAAGAAATCTTGTATTATTACATATTAAAACCTGATATTTTTATTTATTTGTAACAAAGAGGTTATTTGGTGTCCCCACATGGTCATATATTAACTTACAGCCCTAAGAGGTTAAAGTAACTATTTAATTTGACGTTTTCATTATCAGGTAATATATATTAATAATTGGGTTATTATTAATATCCCTAGTAAATTTACTACAATATATTTACCTGCATGTTCACAAAGGCACTTCTTTTTAATAGCAGAATATAATCGAGGTTTGTTTGATTGTATAACACACATCACCAACTGATAACGAGCCCTGCTAATTAACTTCTCAAGTGCATGAGCAATATCAGGGACTTTATCAGTCTCAGTTAAATGTCTGTAACATATTTAAGAATGAAATGTATTGTCTTAATGAAGAATAAAAACAAGAGGCATTCATTAGTAATCTTAAATAATAATGATAAGAATTAAAAGGAACCAGCTTCTGCAATGAAAAAAAATAATAAGAGATATGTCACGTTATTTTGTAAGTATAGTAAATGATGTTTGTTGTAGGTATAGTTCGACCTACTAGGATCAACGAGAGGTACTTAGGCCTTATACCAAAGCTCAGATAGCACAAGGCACCTAGCTGGTCTAGCATCAAACATATAATAATCAAATAAAGCATGTAGTGGGAGTGTATGTTTTTTGGAACAAGAGGCAGTGTTTGTTTGGTGTGAGGGTTATTCTGCCACCTATTCAGCCGATATTTCCCTGATCTCTAGTAATTGTGGTGAAACAGTAATTTCCAAGCAGGAAGGGCTTGTCTTACAAAAGGGGTATGGTGCAATCAGATTTGGTCTTCAATGTTCTACCACAGTAGTCATGAAAATGATATAATTGATCTGAAATTTTAACTTAAATTAAATTTAGTTAGATTAGGTATGCTGATTAGATATAGAAAACAAATTAGCGGGAAGTATGTGAACAAAAAAAACATATATCTCTAAATATAAAACATTCAATTAAGAGTGCAACTTTATGACCATACCAATTACTCCCTCTGGATTGATTTTTTATGATTTATTGAAGTTTTAATTAACATACATATTCAACATAGACCATTGGTTGGCATTACTTACGGGAATTTAATCTATGTATATTAATACTTATGTACCAAATCTGTTTTATTTAAATTTTTTTTTTAGTTGCCATTCAGAAGAAGCAATATCTGCAGTACTTAACTTTCTAGAGTCTCGATTAATTCTTCAACATATTTAATCTCATGCAGGCTATTTATTGTTATTTTTCTCTCGCTATTTTATTTATTCTCTTTTTAATGATACGTACTAACATTTTGCTTTGTCATTATTCCTATTTATAAAGTATAAAGTTATGTTCCTTACTATATTTCTTCCATTTTCTATTTGAAATAATTGTTCTCATTTTCTAGAAAAAGTGTAGTAAAAGTACAGTAAATTCATTCCAAGATTGGTTGTGGGTCGGTGTCCTTGGCTTCTTTCTCGGGAGCCGAACAAAATCAGGAAAATGATCATAAAGATGTGGGCGACAATGACCCTTGTCCACTAAACTCTTGGCATAAACATATTCTTAACAGCTCAATCAGATCTTTCATTTGATACCTTACAATTTACTAGTATTTTTGTCATGACATGATAATTATCTGATTAAATTCATTTTTTATTAGATTACTTTTATTTCATCATCATCACAGAATTGTGGAAGTATGATGAAAAATATCATGCCACTAAAAAAATCACTAATTGAGTAATTACAGTTTAATTTCCATGTCTCCCATATTTGGGTGACTACAAAAATTGTAATCAGGCAGAGTCACCCGGTATTCGGGTGTCAGCAAAAGTTGTAATCAGACTGTGTCATCTGTTTTAAAAGATTTTAGTAGTTATTTGGAAAGATATTCTGCAGAGCGTAGTAAGATTATTAAATTATTATACATGTTTATTAAAACAATTATTTAGAATGAAAAACTTTAAAATATCAAATACAAAGTTGAGGTTGATCAGGGCAATTTGGACAAAAATGTATTGTCTTTTTTATGTTTTCTTGTGACTTTTATCGATCTATTTGAAGTCTTTTATTGGAATTACATAATTTGCACGCACCTCTAATGCTTATTCCTGAAGCATTTTTTTTTAAAGGCAATATTATGCTGAATAAGATGAAAAGGAGATTTTATTGTATTTTCAGTCAGCCCTAATAATTCTTTTAATTTTCTAACATTTATTATTCTTCTTCGTTGTGATTGGCTGCTGGCTTGTAGAAACAACACTCATGCCTTTCGTACTTGGTACCATGATGGGAGCATGTTTTGTTGATAAAATGTTTACGCCCTGTGAATATCTCCATTTGAGTACGATAATACCGTTATTAAACTCTTTGGATATTATCACTTCTTTATTCATATGTTTTAATTAAATGAGTCTTCAGATGTAGATGAGTGGACAGATGTAGCTAATTCATAGCTTGTATAAAAGTTATCATTATATAGCGTTTGTATTTGTATTTGTATCCTGGATAGAAAAGTTTATCTGCAAGTTATAGACACACATAGTGTGCCAATCTTGTTTCTATAATACAGTCATCAGCTGACTTACCACAGTAAATTTTCAATGACTATGTATATCCTTTGCTTGAGCATAATTTGAACAATTTTATCCCATATTTATGTGTGTGTGTGCTGCGAACACATTTTTAATAGCTTAGTGAAATCACAGGTCAAAAGTAAAATTATCACATTGTTAATCAGGGTGATAATACCTTTAACTCAATTTTTTACTGACTTTTTTTATTACCAAGTAATTAATAACCCATAATTGTGTTTTAACAAGTTGAAAATATTTTTCATGTCACCAGATAATCAAAATGTAATCTTGATCTAAAATTTTTATCCATTTATCAGGGGACTTAACAGTCACCACACACACATGAGACAGACGTACAAGTGAAAATATAAGGGTATCTCATAATGAAAAAAAATCAACAAAACCCTAAAAAATGGACTTATGTGTATATATTCCAGTTTAACTCTGGAATGCCTGCAGCAATTTACACTAAACTTGGTATATATATATGATTCTTGATCTGGAATAAAATAATGTAAGGGTATGTTACTCCTAGCACCCCTAGGGATAAGAAGGGGGGGGGGTGATATTTAACAGTAATCGAAAACGACCATTACTGTTGAATTTATGTAAAAAATGTTGTTTATAATAAAGTTTTGAGTTAAATTAATATTATAATGAATTTGTATAATATTTTTCTTAATAATTTTTATATAGCATTCATAAAGGGTTGGCCAAAAAGTCCGTTCGGTTTTTGTTGCCACAGAAGGAAGATATGCCTTGTATACGGAGAGGATGCTGTTACAGAACGTGTGTGCCAGAAGTGTTTTTCAAGATTTCGATCGGGAAATTTTTTGGTTCGAGACGCACCTCGCTCTGGTCGGCCAACTGAGATTAACAGTGACAAAGTGAAGGAATTGGTAGACACCAATCCCCGTTATACAACTAGGGAGATCGCAGTTATCCTAAAAATATCCAAATCGAGTGTTGAAAACCATTTGCATCAACTTGGCTACATGAGCAGGCTCGATGTTTGGGTTCCTCATCAACTTGAATGTGAAGAAAACGATCCTTTTTTGAAGAGAATGATGACTGAGGACGAAAAGTGGATCGTCCATAACAATGTGGAGTGCAAACGCTCATGGGGGAATTAACGCTCAGCGAATTACGAAATTCTTTCTAAACAGGACCATCAATTCGGATGTGTGCTGTGACCAGCTGGACAAATTAAATGCAGCGATCCACCAGAAGCGTCTAGAAATAGCCAAGCGTAAGGGGATTGTCGTTCATCGCGACAATGCCAGACCGCACACTTCTTGGCAGATGCGGCAGAAGTTACGGGAGCTCCATATCCCCCGACCTTGCACGTATAGATTTCCATCTGTTTCGGTCTCTTTAAAATTCATTGAATGGACAAACCTTCAACTCTGAAGAAGATGTAAAAATCCACTTGGAAAATTTTTTTGCCAGTAAAGACGGGAAATTCTTTGAGCATGGAATTATGAATCTGCCTATGAAATGGCAGAAGATACTGGAACAAAACGGGAATTATATCATTGATTGAATAAATTGCTTTGTGTTTAAAAGTTGTGCCTCATTTTCACTTCAAAAACCGAACGGACTTTTTGGCCAACCTGATACTTTAAATTATATGCAAACAAAATTAATTTGATTCAAGACCATAGATAGAATTTATTCCCGCTCCTCCCTAATTGAAGATTGAAATAAATAAATACCTGAGCAACAATGGGTAAGGAACCTTTGTTTATATGGGATAAACTCAGGAACTGCTGAATGCATATGTTGAACCAGATATGTGTATTAGTGCCTATTAGTCATTAGTGATTAATTAGCAGAAATGAGATTTATTGCGGTAAAAATTATTTTAAAATTACAATTGTTTAAGTAAGGAGCAAAAAAAATTCTGTGATAATATTAATACAGGGTGTCCCAGAATTAACGCAAGATTTCATTTAATAGAAAACACAGTTTTTAGTATTTTTGTTATTGAATTATAAAGTAAATAGGATAGGGTTATTTATGGAATAATACATCAGGCAAATGGCCTCCACGACTTTGCTGGCACATACACACTCTTTTGTCGAAATTTTCCATGACTATTTGGCATAAATGTAGTTGAATTTGAAAAACACATACTAATAACACTAATAATAATTAATACTAATAACAACACATACATATTTTCATTTAAAAAACTTACACTAATGGGGGTGCTATTTGGTTATGCAAACCTCTTGATACTTTGATTAATTCAGATATAAAATTATCGACAATGTTTCCTCGAATTCCGCTTTTTGCACTTCCTTTTTGATTCCCTGTGAATTTTGAGGTAACCAATGCCCACTGATCTAATTTAATGTTGCTTATCATATGACAATATCTCAATTGAGAGGTCCAATCCCCTTTATGATCAGATATGGTATTGCCCTGTCCAAACACTACACCTTCAGGTGCTAACTTCCTTGCAGGTATCGTTTCTAGAGATGTACTGAAGCCCATATTCCAAAGTGTCAGATTAGATAGTGCCTGAAATAATTAATTAGTTGTTAATTGACACTCAATTTTTCATTCTGACATAATTTGACAATTGAATTGTGAGAAGTTGTTTCATTGTAAGGTTTAGTAAATTTGGATGAAAAATAAATAATATGAACCATGCATAACTAATTTTTTTTAATAATTAACACCATTTAAAAGCACACACTAAAACATATATACGAGTATATTACAACAAAATATATATATAGAAGGACCTTAATTCTCTGGCCCTCCTTGATCCAGATCTCCAGATAATCTGGATCAGATATGTAGACTTGACTCGCCTACTATAAATAACTATGGGATATAGTGTTGAGCTTGCTTGATCCCTCCCTACCCATCACTTGTGAGAGCAAACAGAAGGCTTCCCTCTTAGTGGAACGGGGTAATTGTCATTTTGTTTATCATGTGTGGTTCAACAGGATTGTTTTTGTTTACCTTTATTGCTACAATTTATAATTTTAATTTTGATTACTGGTTACATATTTAATTTTATGTACAAATATTGTACCAAAGAGTTTTGTTTTGTATCAAAGTGTTTGGTAGTGTACAAATTTAAAATGGCATCGAATAAACATATAATACATAATTTAGATGAAACAGAACTGTTAAAACTAGGTGGCAGGTGGTAATTTTTATTGACCAGCCTCAGGACCTTTGGGTTACTCCTTGAATTGTGTTCACTAGTTTATCTAAATTTGAACATCCCCTCTTTTAAAAGAATCTAATTTGCAATGCTCAAAAAATATTAAGAGTGGTTTTTAAAGTATTCTGTACTTTACCTGGGCAATATTAGTTGTAAAATAAACTTATTGTTCGTTGTTGAGATGTTCAGAGAAATTCTTGGCGCATGAGTCTTCCATGAATGGGGGCAGCATAACATTCCCTAAGTGTCTTCAGAACTACTAATACGCATCCTACTGCAAGCTCAATGAGTTCATCCCATATGTTTTTTTAAGCCAAATACAACCCCCCTCCCTGATCTTGCACATCACAGATTTGCAGATATACTTCATGATTTCACAGAGTTACATAACTCCACATTGATGAGCAAAGGTTCAGGACAGAGCAGGGTTACGCAGCATAACCAACTTAATATCAAAATCTACTTCATTTATATTGAATAAATGAATGCCATCAGAAACAGATAGTCTGTGGTAAAGGGGATATCTGCCATCTGGTGTCAAAGAATTATTTGGTTAGTGGACAAGGGTATTTCTTGCAGGTATTGGCCACCGGTCATACATTCCAAGGATACATTCCATACAATCCAAAAATCATAGTAGACTTTAAGATTTCATGAAGTACTGAAGAATCAAGAAAGTATCAATAAACTTCTGGGCCAGAAATCTCAGTGCTTTTGACACTGCCTATTTGGGCAGGCATGATTTCAAAGCCACAGAAAAATGTGGGCAGAAAAAGTATGTTAACAACCCCCACACAACTGTAAAAAAATTTTTTTTTTTTTTTTCTTCCTAGCCCCTTTAAATTTACAGATAATTATAGATCCTCAGGCAAATCTATTCAACTGTAAAAAAATATAATTGACCTGAATAACACTTGATAAGAAAACATTAAGAGGGATTAGGTCTGAACCCAGTTTTAGGCCACTTAGTACTTTTTTTTTTTTTTAATCTAGCATAAATCTTTTCCTCTACAGTAAATGAAGAATCGTGATGCAAAAAGAGAGAAGACGAAACACCACCATGTGGAGTTAATGAGAATGAACATATCCCGGCTTAGGCCAGAGTTTGAGGCCTCTTGGTATCTAAATGTTTTAAAACTCTTTCTTAGCTAATATTGAACATAAAAAACTTATTATTATTAGGGCTTAGGCCAATTTTAGGGCTCTTAGGAGTGAATTATAGCCTAAAGCCTTAACAGCATAATTCCCGACTTCATTGAAAATACACTTAAAATTCCAGCTCAATTGGATCATTTTTAAGGCCACTATTGAAGAGGTCCCCATTCAGCACTCTAGCGACTCTAATTAATTACAACTGTTACAATTACATTTTTTTGGATTATGCTTGTTCTTGCAATTTCATAATATAAATATTTAATTCTTAACTTGATGTTATTTCCATTATTTTAAAAATCCCTCCTTTAATTAAGTTTTCTTATAAACTATAATGGTTCGGATGAGTAACAGTGCACTGTATTTAATACATAGCTTATGTTTAATAGTTCTGTATAATATAATTATGTTTAACATTTTAATATGTTATTATCAAATGTGCTACATTGTGTTTACACTGCACCCACTTGCATTTAATTAATGTTGTAAGCATGAGCAATGAAAAATATAGAGTACAAAAAGGACTCCTAGGGGCTAAAAAACCCCCGATCTACACAGAACTGGAAATGATTCTTCCTACTTAATTGAGTTAACCAACCATTTTTAAATTAAACTATTAACTATATCAATACAAATATAGGCATTAATCAACGATAATGGTATACCTGAGGGTTATTCATCAATCGATCCATAAATCGGTAGTATCGTTGAACACGTTGTGCAGGTGGTACACGTGTATGTTCAGCCACTGTTGACATCAGCTGAAAATTCGTCCTGTGTTGAAAAAAAAAATTAACAAGAGCAAAAAAAAAAACAAAAAAAAATGACAATGTAAACTATAAACCTCATTTCCTCACTGAGACCAGTCATGAAACAAAGTTCAGGAATTAGCAATATATCCTCTCTTATTCCAGCTCTTCTCTCTCTAGCTTTTGGCCTAGATATCAGAATCATCTGGTTGTGGTTTTGAATAGTAAGACCGTATTTCTAAATAAAAAAAAGAAAGAAAAATAAGATGTGCATAGTTAATAAGTATTGGGGAACCTTGAAGACATAAGTGGTTGGTTTTTAGAAGATCAAGGAACAAATCCATTCAGTCATCAATGCCTGTAGGAAAAAAATATGTAAAGAAAAATAATACACACATTGGTATGCAGTGTGAACTTGTAAGACTATGGAGCACACAGCCCCAGGCACCAACCTGGACCTGTCAGAGAATAGATGTGGATACGAATCATGTACCTTAACAAGTAAAGATACATCAGCATAGTTCACCAATGTATACTGAGTACTGTATACTGTACAATGTTACATAGGGTATGCAACTTCGGGCCTAGGATCTTCTGTCATAAAGATACCTATCCTCCCAAGGGCATCATATATTGCCAGCTGACCCTTACTTAGCCACCAGCATTATAATGCATTCAGCCCTTAATAAAATTTGGTAAAAATTAGAAATATATCAGGGGTTGATAATTCAGTCCACCTTCCTTCACTTCTAACAAAATCCTAGCCTCCTACCGAGAATACCTCTGAAAACACATATTATTACCTCAAACAAAAATATACAATGAACTTATAATAATATTTCAAAAAATGTTGTGAACGTATGGTCTTACAATTGAATATACTTGGCTCTTCCACCTTAAAGCTGAACCAGTCTAGTTGCAGATCAGGCGCTAATTGGGAGTCGTCTGTCATTTTGGGGAACATTCACATCAGAAGTGAATCTGTGTCAAAAAATCTCCGCCAGCGTTACTGTCAGGCTATTCTGAGTTGTGCTGCTGTTGTACTTTAAATTTTCCTAAGAACTATAATGCCTCGATCCGCTACTCTCAGCCTTGTCCATGATAAATTAACACTACAAACCTCAATGCCATCCACTCCAATTAAAAACAAGACAATGGAAAGAACACCACTTCTACTATACATTATATGTACGTGATAGTACCATTCATGACAACACTGACATGGAAAAGTTTAAAGTCCTCAGAGCTAAACAACCTCTGTAGTCCCACCCAAAGCCTGAGCAACATGGGTGCTTGGGCTCAGACCTTAATCTCTTCCTCACTCACAACTGTTGAATCTATTTCACATTTATCAAACAATAAGAAAAAAGTATGTAGACAACACGATAGAAGAAGTTTTTCCTGGTACTTATTTTATAAATAATGGGTTGGCCAAAAAGTCTGTTCGATTTTTGTCATCACGAAACTTCAAGCAGTCTAATATGTAGCCAACTTCAGTCCATCCCTTGCGAATGCACTCTCGTCGGTTAGTAGACACTTCAACGTAGTTTGACGCAAAATTCCGACAAGACTGATTGAAGAAAACGTTCCTTTTTTGAAGAGAATGATGACATAGGACGAAAATTGGATCGTCTATAACAATGTGGAGCACAAACGCTCATGGGGGAAGCGCGGGGAATTACCACAAACAACCCCCAAAGCAGGACTTCACGCAAAGAAGGTTATGCTCTCGATTTGGTGGGATTGGAGGAGTGTTGTCTTTTACAAACTTCTTCCCACGAACAGGACCATCAATTCGGATGTGTGCTGTGACCAGCTGGACAAACTAAACGTAGCGATCCACCAGAAGCGTCCAGAACTAGCCAACTGTAAGAGGATTGTCTTCCATCACGACAATGCCTGACCCCACACTTCTTTGCAGACGCGGCAGAAGTTACGGGAGCTCCATATCCCCCGACCTTGCACGTATAGATTTCCACCTGTTTCGGTCTCTTCAAAATTCATTGAATGGACAAACCTTCAACTCTGAAGATGTAAAAATCCACTAGGAAAATTTTTTTGCCAGTAAAGACGGGAAATTCTTTCAGCATAAAATTATGAATCTGCCCATGGGATGGCAGAAGATACTGGAACAAAACGGCAATTATATCATTGATTGAATAAATCGCTTTGTGTTTAAAAGTTGTGTCTCATTTTCACTTAAAAAACCGAACAGACTTTTTGGCCAACCTGTTCCAGACAACCAATAATAAAAATTACTTTTTTTATAACTACTAGTAAAGGAAAAAAGATAAGTCATGGGGACTGATGCTCTATCTACTAAGCTATCCCTATTGAGCAGGTGCCTAGCCAACATCAAATTTCCTTAGATATGCTCTTGCTAACTTCAGAAGATCACCAGATGCTAAGTCCTGTCAAATGGGAATCCAGAAAGGGGTATCGGTGGAAAGTTTTGGAGAAGTTCTGAAAATTTGCTTTATTATGTTTTTTATGGTGCTGATTATGAATTTAAACTTTGCCACCTCACATTCTCATGGCAGTACAAAAAAAATGTCTCAAAAAAACTTTATTTTTGAAAACCTTGCGTTATTCGAATAACTTCATTTTGTATTATATTAAACATGAGTAAATTACCAACAATTTTGATTCTTATTATTTTTTAGTTAGGCCCTCTGTTTTGAAACGAACACGAGTCGAAATTATGAGACGGGATGCATAATTTGGCACCTGCATCGTTTTTTAACCTTTTTGCATTATCACTCACTTCCTTTGGCCTTTTCCCTTGCTTTCTTTTGCAGCCACCTGTCATTGTATTCTTCTAACCCCCTCCCTCTAACCCTATAGATGGTAGATAGCAATCCATTCATCTCAAGGAGAAAATGTCAAAACAGTTCACAAAAATGTCGGAAGCAATATATCAATGAAAAGTTGAATGCCGCCCATGTAAAAAAGGTTTGAAGAAGAGGTCAGATCCAACAGTTACATTTATTTCTAACTGCATTTGCCTTAAAAACTAATTTTTTTTGTGTGGATTGGGGATAACACTAGAGTTTGTGGTTGTTCAAACCCGACTTCCTAAACACAACTTAGTGTTCAGTGTTTGGCAATTAAAATTCGGAAAGAGGAACATCTTGAAATAATTTAAACAGCAGCTGCAATGACTGTTGAAGAAATATAGTCCAGGCTTTCACTAGTTCACATTATCCACCACCAGATCATTTTTTTTTTTGAAGGACACAACACAGGGAGCTCATTCTTAACACTCCTCACGCTTTCACTGAAACTGTTGTGCTGAAGAAGTGTGGAGACCTTGAAAAATGGAAGAAAAATCATAGGACTTGGTGGATTTAACTTACTTTCATGGCAGCAATAGGTTTCATAATGGAAGGGAGTGGCCTGAAGGAACTAATCAGCACTGTTTAAGCAGATCATGCCAATTCAAGACCAGTCAGACCTCACATTTTGGCATATACCACAATAATCAGATTACTTGAAATTAAAAAGGAGTGATAAGTGTGCAGCCCCTTGCCATTATGAATACTTCGATAAAATAAGAGATCAGTTAGTTCCAATTAACCCAACAACCCTACTCTAAAGCATCAGCATAGCAAAACAGTTAAATGAAGATTTGGAAAATTTGTTGACATATGAGCTCTCTCCTTAGTCCTTTGTCTCCACTAAATGGAATAAGGAAATGTACTAAATCTAAATCTACTGTCAATGTGATCAAAACAGTAAAGGATATGAATTTGAACCACACTATGATTATTATTAATTATTGGTTATTGATGGTGGGATGTTGCTAGATAAAGTTATATGGTGGAGTGGGCTACCACTTGAATCTAATTGTGACAGTTGTGTAGTATATGTTAAATCCAAATACAAATCAGAAGTGCTTATCATTTTTTAAGGGTATTCCGAAAAAGGAACTAAAAGCATGGAATAAAAACAAGATCTCAAAAAAACATTGCTTTTGAAATATTTTTTTATGGGAAAATGATACCTTCGCAGTGAGAATTCTTATAAAACAGTTAAAATAAAATTCAATTAATTGCTATGCTGTTTCAAATTGGTGAAAATTCAACAAAGAAAAATTGGGATGCAACCAAGAAAGAGATGATGCTGATACTCCAATAATCGGCACTGTTACAGTCACATGACTCGGTTACTTACATACGGCGAAGATGTTGACCTTCTGGTAATTTTTAATCAAGTCTCTGTAATTCTCAGAACGTTCATTACCTAAAGCCATGAAATGGTAAAATCCTTCATATCTTGAATCATCCAATAAATTCGATCAACCAATTCGTTGCTGAACAATTATTGTTTTTCCATGCCGTAAGTGGATGCCTCACAACTTCGGCTTTCTTCAATCAGGGCAAGTTGAAGTTTATCAATACTTTGAAAAATAATCCTAGTTTGTGTGACGCTATCCAAGTATGCTGAGAGGAAAGATATTGCTGAAGGGGATAAACCTTTCCTTAGGGCTTTATACAGTGTTGATGGAAAGAACAAGTACTTATTGGACCAGCTCAGGTATAAACATTATTTTAAGTCAGCTTACAAGACTACGGCTAACACTGCCTCACTGCCCCAAATTGACGATGCGTCTCACAAAGTACAACAATGGCTTGGGCATGAAAAACTACCAATAGTGATAGAAAACATCCAATGATGGAGTCATGCCAGTCCCCAGCTCCAGAGGCTATATTAAAAACATTTTATGTAGATGTAAAAAGGGCTGCCAAAAAATTGTGGCTGCAGAAAAACAGGCTTATATTGTTCTCCAATTTGTTCAAACTGTGAAGGAATCTTTGGAAAACCGTCTTTGGATAAGGATGAAGGAGATCAAAATGATCCTGGCCTTCCAGATTTTTAAACTGACCTAGACCCTGAGCAATCAAAAGGTACATATTTTGATTCTTTCTATGTTTAATTTCACTCCCTTTCAATACTGTTATATCATATCTTTTATACGCAAGTTTGAATTTGTTGATTTTGAAGAGCTTGGACCTACCGCAATAAAAATACAGAAACTATTTTGATTTAAATATTCTGCTTGTGCAATTTTATCCATAATAAATAAAGGTATTAGTAGGTTATATACAACCATTCTGTTTCATTTTTATCCCTATAACTTCTTCCAATTCCTTTTTTTTTGTTACCTACAGAAGCCAATAAACCAGTTAAAATAGAATAATCCTAATTAGAAGATAAGAAGTATACTGTGTAACAGAAGAAGTGATAAAAAGTTGAACTTGTTATAAACACCACGCGAGAAATGATCAACTACTGAAATTTCCATGAGTGCATGCTCTTAAACAATGCCCTGGATGAAAAAATCATTGAGTACAAAAATGTAAGGAATTTACTCATGTTTAAATTAGTATATGTTGATGTTATTTAAAAAAATGCAAGGTTTTCATGCTATGGGAGAAAAACCGAAAAAAGATTAATTTTTTTAATATTTCTGAGAAAAATTTGAGGCGGCAAAGATGAAATTCGTATACAGCACCCCAAAAATTATAAATGAGCAAATTTTCAGAACTTTTCCAGGTAAAATTACCTTATGACTGGAATAAAAAAAGATTATAGAATGTAGTCCTTAGGATTTTAATTCTCTGAGAGTTAGTTTACCTTTTATAGCATTACATATAAGTATGTCGTAAAAGGTATAATGAACAGTGATCCTACTGTTCGTAGCTACTAATTATTAAAACAGTGGTATCACATACCATAAAATAACAATCAATCTCTTCTATATACCTTAAATTACATCAAGAACAAGCTCTCTCAGTATAACAAAACCTTGAATTTTAAAATAATCATTTATACTGTAATGTTATTTTTAGAGGAGTAATTTGGAAGAAGGGAAATAAATTATAAAAAGTTTAAATTCAAACAACTGAATGGAACATCAGGGAGTGTGACCAGTATGGATCAGCTGGGAAGAACACTGACAGTTCAGTTATTTAGAGTGGCTTGAAAGGAGAGGTTGTCAGTTGTTTAGATTTGTTTGAAAAGTTATCCGGTGTTGATGACTATTCAGTGCAGTTTGCGGTCAACATATTTGACGTGAGGTCCCTATACTTAATACCTCTTATGCCATTTCTTCGTTTTTCAAACCATCAATTCGCATCACCCACTTTTACTGTAATTTAGATGAAGGAAAATAAATTACGAAAAGTTTAAATTCACACAAATGAATGGAACTGCAAGGGGTGTGGCCAGTGTGAATCAGCTGGGAAGGAAACCATGAATTGGTTGTTTGAAGATGCTTTAAAGGAGAAATGGCGAGTTGTTTAAATTTGCTTGAGAATAGAGGTGTTGATCATGATTTTTTGCAGTTTGTGGATGGTCAAACATATTTGACATAACCCCCCCCCCCATACATCATATTTGCTCTTATGTCATTTCTTCAGATTTCCTAATATCCTCGTAATTACCATAAACAGATGTAAAAGCTTTACTAGTCAAATTGACAGAATCTACAGGCCATTGAGGCAGCCTTATAGTTGGAGCATTGTTATCAAGAAAACGCACTACTTGGGCTGGAGCAAGACAAGTCGAGACAGAAAAATCTTGGAGAACTTAATCAAAAACAGTAAATGCATTATTTTTATTTATTTTATGTTAAAAGTTTGGTTGTCAAGGATTCTCCTGAGATAAAATCAATTATATGTTCCATTTTTTTTTTTGGGGGTAAATTGACAAAACACTACAAAATAGCTACCAGAACGTGGGGTTATTTCATATTTTATTTTAAGGCAATGAGTAAACTTTACAATACATACTAATTTTTTGTATTTTTTCTTTCTTTACCGTACTTTGTGCAACTAGCACTGTAGCACACATGCCAAGCTATATACTATAGTTGGTTTTACGAATAAAACCTAAAATAAAATTGTTTACAACCTCTTACACTGAACTCATCTTTCGCGAAAGAAAGGTGAAAGCAACCTAAAGTAAAGGTGAGGAAAGAAAGTGCACGTGTCTCTTGTAATGTGGAATGCCATGTTGAAACCCATTTTGAAGAGTAAATTGAACAAGTTCTGACAATCTTAACAATATATGGCTATAAAATTGATAAATGATTAGTGTCTGTTGTTCAATTAACACAAATCCATACCTTTCCACACTGATTTTGATCTTGCAATGGGAGGAATTTATTGAAATCTTTTCTCTTAACAAATTATCACATCAATGTATTAATTTATGCATATACGATAGAAAAGAACAATAATTTCGTCTAAAAAAAGAAATGTTGGAACTAAAGACAGTGAAATATTTTATTTAATTACTAAGTGAAGCTGCCTAACGATATTGGGTTGAACACAGGGTATGTATGATGGATATAATCAATTACTATAGTGTAAAATCCACCTTGAGAGCTATAGATAACAATTAAGCATTATGTAGTCGATTCCCAAATTAAGATTACAAAAAGTAAAATAATAATCAGTTAATCAAACATAAAAATAGGAGTTTTAACTTACTTCCTGGTAGTATTGCGCTAACGTTATTTGTCTATCTCCTTTCTTGAAGGTGAATGACGGTTGTAAATCATAATCAATGCCATCCACTCGGTAAGGTTTATTATTATAATATGTAAAGACAACTGCACCTATCATAGTCTCCTCAAATACTTTCTAGAAAAGTTAAGTTATTTAAAGATTAAGAAGTTATTTAACAAGTAAAAATGTATTAATATGATTTCATAATGTATGAATACTAATGAAAAGCTTAAACCATATAACAAAATAAAAATTATGTCAATTCTGAAAAGATGGCTAATAAAGAATAGTTAATTGATTTAAGATAAAGAGTTAGAAGATTTAAGTAAAAAATTACTTCTTAACAAATCTGGCATAAGTTCACTAAAAAATTTACAGTTCTGTACCATTGTAATGCTGCTGTAATATTCAAGAGCATGATAGAATTGCAATAATTCAATTTATAAAAATTATTGAGGTTGGCAAGGAAGTAATTTCAGTTTTTTTTTAGTGTGAAATAAAACTTAATTTTTTCTATGCAAAAAATGAACTTTAATCAGTCAAATATCTTCCATTCTGTTCGATGACCTTTTGTTATCTTTCTGGTAACTTTATGATCCCGTGCTCATAGAACTTCTGGTCCTTATCAGTAAAAAACTAAACCAAGTGCGATTTGAGGTCATCGTTATTACTGAAATTTTTACCATTTAAGAAGTTTTGTAAACTTTGAAATAAATGATAATCCTATGGTGCAAGGTCGGGGGTTGTGTGGGGGATGCAACATCACTTCCCAGCCAAGCTCCAATAGTTTTGTGTGTGTTGCTAAAGATGTGTGAGCCCTTGCATTGTCATGGTGGAACCCAAATATCGAGGTTCTTAACAAGTGCAAGACGTCTTATATGATTTTCAATTGTTGTGTGTGACACATTTAACTTTTTTTCAATCTCTCACACAGTTATATAACGATTCGACTCAATTATGGCTTTCATTTCGTCGTCATCAACTTCAGGTCAACCAGAACGTTGGTCATTTTTCAGTGAAAAATCTCCAGAACAAAATTTTTTAAGCCAATTCTTGCATTCTGTTAAACAATCAACACCATAAACTTCATATATCTCTTTGTGAGCCTCAGCTGCTTTCTTGCCTTCATGAAAATAAAAATATAAAATGTGTAGAAAATGCTTATTTTTGCACTCCATGTTAAAACCAACAGTTGTAAACAAAATTACACGGAATTTCTTGCTATAGTAACCTAAAGGTATCGACTACCAAATTTCAAAAGAAAAAAATTCTAACATAGACAACAGAATAATGAAACAAACATAACTCTATATACTAGTGCAAACCGAAATTACTTTCTTCTTTCTTGCCAACCCAATAAAATACCATATTCATACATTCTTTTGGGTGATCCCAATAAGAAATTATAAACAAAATAAAAAAGTTGGATACAAAATTAATTTGGTATTTAATAGGTTAAATTGTGGGGATTGAAACAGAGACTGTCTAGTTTTGAGTGATTTTGGGGTTATAAACAGGGGCTTTTGTGGAAAACATAATGACTAACTATACTGCCTCACTGTACTGGTCTATTTTAAGAGATGTTCTGAAATCAACTTACTCTACCATAAACAGCTATATTTTATTTTAAAATGTTAGCATAGAAAATAATTAATTAAATAGTACCTTCCATTGATCTGGAAATCTCTCTTTTATATCAACATAAAATTTGTAGACAGTATCGGTTCTTAGTACTTTATGTGAAACATCTAAATTCAGCATTATATCATTTTCAAGTTGTAGAATTGATGTATTGAATCCTGGCCAAATTACCAGATTATAGTTTTGTAACCTCAGCTATATTACAACATAATTATTAAATTTTTTGATAAATTTTATTGTTAAATAATAACATATTACTATTATATAAATGTAAACATAATTATATAGATAGAATTACATTAATTAATTTCAAAATACCATAATATTCTATTATGGTCTTAAAAAAATATGAAAAAGCTGCAATTTGATGGCTAGCCAATTTGTAATATATATATTTCATTTACTAATAAAAAAAGTAAATTTAACTTACAATTTATTAAATTTCAGGGGTTACCTGTCAACCAAAGATTTACATAAAAGAAAAAAAAAAAAAATTTAATACATTTGCAGTTTTTGAGTTGTTTACAAATTTTCCACAAGTTCGCTGTTGCTCTAAATACGATGCTGCCTCAATGGCCTCATATATATTCCGCCAATATGATGTATGAGGTTATATGATGGCATGAGATGCTACGAGGTAACAATAAATCAGAGATAAGGTTATACGTAGAAATAAGAAGTACGAGGAATTACGAAGTATGAGGAAATACTAAGAGCCCTCACATCAAATATGTTTGACCATCTGCAAACTGTAACAAATCATCAACACCTTTCTTCTTAACACAATTCCAAAACTGCCAACATCTCATTTACATCATCTCTCGACAACCTATCTCTCCTAGTAGCTCGAAACAACTCCAGCTGTTCCAATTACTCACATACCTCCTGCTGTTTACATTCACTTGTTTTGGATTTTAACTTTTAATAATTTATTTTCTTATTTAATATTTTTTTAAATAAAATAATCCTTATTTAAAATCACTTCTTAAAAATAATATTATACTATACTGTTGTGATATTAGATATTGTGGGGTTTGTATAAAAATATTTAAGCCAACCTTGAATCAAGAAGGCAAACAAAACAATTGAGAGTGGAGGAAAAAACAAAAGGTAGTATACTGGTTGTTGTGATGATGAAAACACACACAGAATTATTCTCTCTCTAGCGATGGGATCGGCCTGGTGTATAGGTGTCTGGGTCAAGTTATAATGGAAAAACTTTTATGTATAGTTGTGATTGTGATAATGAAAACACACAGACCATTATACTCATCTAGTTTTGGGATCATCCCGTAATACATATTATTAGCTTGAGATTGTGAGTAAGAAAAACTTAAAAACTTTGTTGGTTAATGGTTATTGACTTAAAGCAGAACGGAAGAGAAATAGCACGAAGAGAAGAAGTATTAATTTTGTTTAAAGAATGAAGAGAATTAAAGAAGAAAAGGAATCAAATTTATATACAAGTATTTATATAATTAATATAAGTTTATTTTTTTATGTTTGTAAAATTAAATTCATCTTTTTGCCAGATATATTTTGTTAATAGAACCTAATTTAAATAAAATAAATTTAAAGTAAAAGAATAAAAAATAAAATTACGACATATTTATTCAAAGAACATAATAATGCAATAGGAAAAATATTAACACTTAAAATTCGCAATTTTACAAAAAACATTTTTTTAAAAATATATTCTACATCTGATCATTTGGTGCCTACATCGGCCATCTGCCACTGATCAAGCAAATGTAATTTTGATTAGGAACAATTTATGTATAAATAATTAACTTTTTTTTTGTTAGTATGTCATTCATCAAAAAACTTTACTTTACCCTTATTTGTTCCACTGAGAAATACAAAGACAAAAAATATATAGTAATGTTATTTTTAAATAGGTTTCAATTGTCATACTGGACTATAATTTGTAAACAATTGATAAATTTAATCCTATAATTTAGTTAATAGTTACACAGGTTTTGTATAGCTAGTTTAAGATTGATGATGAGGCTGGTTGTCCAATGTGATTGGATTGTACTAGTGTGATACGAAGGAATTTGAGAGAAGTGAAAAGAAGATATAAAAACAGTTGTAATTCAAACAAGTGAATGGAAATGTGGGGAATGTGCTCAGTCAGTTATGGGTTCAGTTCTTTAGAATAGAGTCTTGAAAGGAGGAGTTCCCAGTTCTTTAGAATTCCTTGAGAAGAGAGGAGTTGAGTTTGCAGATGGTCAAAGATATTTGTCACGAGGGCCATCATATTTTATTTCCTTGTATCTTATACCTCATATTTCATTTGTTCCTATTTCCTAGTATCTCATGCCTCATATTTCTTCGCATTTCCTCATATGTATACTTAAACCATTACTTATCAATTTGTTAATATATGAAGGATGCAGAATCTACTGAAAACCATTGGGAGATCCTTATAATTCGGAATGTCAGGATTTGGCTCAACAAAACACAGTACTTGGGTTGGATGGAACAAGACAAATTGAGACAGATAATTGTGAAGAACTCAAAAAAGAATACGTCTTATGTTTTTATTTAATGGTAAATGTTTGGTTGTCAAGGACCTCCCTGAGTTAAAAAACAATAAATTATTAGTTTAAAAGTTTCATTGATTTTAATTAATTATTTAATTAAACAAAACATTCGAATATATACTCACACTCGAATTAGGATCAAAGTAATCCCTCCCTACAAGCTGAAATTCCATGGCATCAATGCAATTTCGAAGTATTATGTTATACAATTGAATGTACTGGTAATCACCAAATGCCAGCTCATTCGTGAATTTAATTGTAATTCTGATATTTGTTCTATCTGATTCTCTTTGTGAATATAATTCAGTGATCTATAACAATAAATACATATTATAAATAGTCATTCATTATTTATAGCGCTTACAAACATAAATGCAGCAATACATACATCCTCTGGAAGGCGCTGAATAGTAAACAGCATTGTGCCATCAAACATGTAAGCGTCTGGTATGCTTACTTTTTTATGAACCCTCAACAAAACTTTGCGAATTCTTGTTCTTTCTTCATCAGGATTGAAATCAACCCTGTATTGGTACAATGACCAATTTGTTTTCTTTATTAACTTAAAATGGTTGGTGAGGACCTTTATCTCTGCCCCACATGTTCCTGAAATAAGAACAATATTGGTTTTAGGCTGAAAAGATCTAGCACTGATCACATATTTTCTGTCAAATAATGTTAGAACAGACTTCAGAATATTATGATGAAGACTATAGATATTACTAACTAAATTACACTTTATTGTCGATTAATATGTATTGTTGGTGTTTTATATATCTTGTTGTGTTCTATGTATGTATCTATGTATATATAAGTTAAGCTCCGGGCAGCATCAGTACTCAACCTTAATCCCCGAACGTCGGGATGTAAACATCCCGAATGTAAATATACAGGGTTATAGACTCGAAATAAACAGTCTAGTTCTAACTTTCAAGCGTGTTGTTTCTCTGTTCCTTTTTTCCCTTTGTTTTTGAATTCTAAAGCCGGTAAGCATTAACTTATAAGTTAATACTTATCGGCTTATAACTTATTATAACTTAATACTATTAACTTATAAGTTAATACTTATCGGCTTTCGAATTCAAAAACAAAGGGAAAAAAGGTACAGAGAAACAACACGCTTGAAAGTTAGAACTAGACTGTTTATTTCGAGTCTATAACCCTGTATATTTACATTCGGGATGTTTACATCCCAACGTTCGGGGATTCAGGTTGAATACTGATGCTGCCCGGAGCTTATCAATAGTAATTGGTATGTAAGTAGCTGAACTAGATAGAGAGAGAGAGAGAGAGAGAGAGAGAGAGAGAGAGAGAGAGAGAGAGAGAGAGAGAGAGAGAGAGAGAGAGAGAGAGAGAGAGAGAGATATGTATCGAAGTCTCGTTCTCTCTTATGATTGAAACAAGGTGAACCACTGGAGGTGAATCGTTGGATGGAACTTCAAGAAGCTACCAACAGGAGCGCTAATAGTGAGCATGTGTAGTTAAGGTGGGGTGGAGGAGCAGCAAAGGGGAGTCCAAAGGAAGATGCCATTGAAGATGGAAGAGGGTTCTGCCTCTGAGGGGGGGGGGGCTCTGCCGAGATATTATGCAGAGATGTATTTAATAGTTATTTTATATGAGAGCGTTTATCAATAGTAATTGGTATGTAAGTAGGTTAATTTATTAACTTGATAAGATCAAGTTCATCATCTTTCCAAGTGTAAATAAGCCTCTAATATTAATGTATGTTGTAATAAATTATAGTTGTGAAAGTCTGTGTTGTGTTTGGTCCCAGGTTAAATAATAGATTGGTTATATATAACAAATTTATATTAAGGATTATATATATCCAGGTATTATAGGATGGTAGCATTAAGAGGACAAGGTATGTAAAGTTGACAATAACTTTATAGTTGTTATTATACAGCTAAAAAGGTTCAATGTTGTAATGATGTTTACAATGTCATTGTGTAGTATTTTGTGACTATATACTAAATAACAATTATAATCTATTGGAAAAAATTAAAATACTCTCGAACAACAGAATACCGTCAACTACTTCAAACTCATTACATTGTTGATTCCCTTATTATTACTAGACATAATATTAATAATGGTCTAGATTCCCTTAATTATTAAAAAGTTAGTTGAGTGAGCAGTAACACACAATTTAGGGATTCATTGCTCAACCAAAAATAATTATGGTGGCTTTTGAAATTATAATCCACTATAATCCCACATGTTAGACATATTAATCAGCACAGCATATTAACCAGTATATGCTAATAAATATAATAGGAAAATATTTTGTAATTAATAAAAGATCTTTCATTATTTTTTTTAACAGTGTTTTTATTGTAATCATCATAGAGCATCAAATGGAACTACCAACCAAAATACCATGTCAGGCTTAGATAACTGAGTATCCCTAAAGTGGGGAGGAGACGCCCGCCGCAGGCTAGGGTCGCTACAACCTCTTAGCCACCGTCCGGCGAGTGCCAAGAAAGAGATAAGGCGGGCGGACCTGTGGTCTTTCACCCTGGCTGCCGGCCTAGTCAGCAGGCAGCCTAATTTGTTTTGATCTGACTCCATAAGATCTTTAGAAGCGGTGTGCCCCGACAAAGCATTTATAGGTAGTTTATGTAGTCTTGGAATGACCACGAATTCACACTCGTTGTCTAGGGTAGGCGAAAACTGTCCGGATCCTAAAGGCGAGTGTGAACAGGAGAGAAGCAGACTGGATTGCCATGGGAGACGCTACTGGTAAGTTTGTAGGGCCACGGCAAACGTCGTCCGCGAGGGAGAGGTCTCTTCCAAGGAGGAGCTAGTTTTAGCGAGACGAAGGCAGAGATTCCCACTAGGAGAGTGCGGGGTCTGACAATGCCGGACTAAAACATAGCGAGGTTAGGAGAGGGGAGATGCAGAGGTAGTTGAATGAGAAGACCATGGTTTTGAGTAGAGCAGCAAGCGCCAGTGCAGAGAGAGAGGAGAGAGTAGTGTTCCAAGTGACGTTCCGGTTTGTTATTCTAATTCTGTCTAATGCTGGGGCTTATATAGGCGGCTAGCTGTGGTGGGGATGGGTCCCGTCCTGCGACTATTTCCCCCACTAGTTCCTCCCCCCACTCTCACTGACATCATAACCTTTATTAAACATAATGAAACATAGATACATATTTTCTAATACGAGAAGAGGGGAACTTATAATTATTTATAATTAAGAGGTGGCAACAACACCATGCTTCTACTTTAACTCAATTAAAAGTTTATTTTTGAAACATAACAGTGTGTAGACCCTACTCAGTGTGATAGGAAGGTTTTTTTTTTAAATTATCAAGTGATTAACTAATGTGACATTATTATTTATACAGAAAATAAGAACAGATGCCCCAATTAAAATATAAGGAATACTAATAAAAAAAAATCAATTGATTCCTTTAAAAAAATTCAACTCAAGTATGATGCATCACACAATTAAGAATTTCATGAAGGATACAAAAAGATTTTGATTAATAAGAGAATGAATCGCTTGGGATAACGGCTTAAGTTAATAAAAGAAGGATGTCAGATTTTCCTGAAGTTTTACTATGAATGTCAAAACACCCATTAATAAATTTGATGAAAATTTAACACCTCTCTTTCATTAACTGATATCCCAAACAAATGCATCTACTTGGTTATATATTCACAGCTAACAGTGAACTCCCAATAATTGACTTTGTGCAGTCAAAGTTCAAAAATTACTTATTACTACTAATCATGACCTCTTTTTTAGTTTGATACCCTATTCAATATGACAAAAAATATTTTTTTTTTTATTACTAAAGCAATTATTAAATTATGACCCTAAAACATGTTTTATAGAGTTGAAAATACTCCTCATGTTGTCCGGTAATCAAATGTCCACATAAAATTTCATGTTTATAGGTCAAACACCGGGACTCACAACCTCCCGGACAGAACAAATAGCTGAAAACAATAGGGGTTTCTGATTACGAAAAAATCATCAAAATCCTGAAAAAAAAGTAAAATATATAAAAAAGCTAACCTTGTTTGAGTGAACCTTGAACTTTTTGAGGTCTAGTCAGTACAGGTGGTTCCACTTCCATCCTTCCCCTGTGAGCTCCTCTACGTCCCCCTTCTTTTCTTTCACTACTTCCTGTATCATAAACAACATGATAATATCTGTATGTTAATTCTGTAAGATCATAGAACATTAGGAAACAGTTGAATTTAATAATATGGATAAATATGGATTAATATATGATTAGAACAGAATTTTGATAGTGGTGCTGCATAAACTGTTTCCATTAAATTTTTACAGTAGGAGCACATTTTGAACATTAAATTTAGAGAAAAAGTAAATGAAGAAGAGCATGTAAGATTTATGGGAATATATCGATATATTGTTATAAATCTTATGGCCTTAAAAAAAAAAATGTAAATTAAACTTATAATTTATTAAATCTCCTTTACAAGCTTTTGGGAGTCCTTGACAAACAAACATTTACATCCAAGAAATAAAAATAAAATACATTTACAGTTTTTGAGTTATTTACAAATTTCTTGTCGAATACTTGGTTTGCTCCATCCAAGTATTTGTGATCCCAATGCTCCAAATACAATGTTGCCCCAAAGGCCACCTGTGGACTATGCACATATGATGTATGAGTTTCTATGAAGGCATGCGCTGCTACGAGATAATACGAAGAAATATGAGGTTAGACAATGTTTAAGGTCCCTCCCCTCAAATATGTTTGACCATCCACAAATTGGTACAAATTATCAACACCTCTCTTCTCCATAACAACTCCAAAGCTGACAACCTCTTATTTATAGCCTCCTTCAACAACTGCTCCACTCCAGTAATTACAAACAACTGCAGTCCTAACATTTCTCTCAGTTGTTCCAATTACTCATACTTCCTCTGGTGTTATTGTTACATTCACTTGTTTGGATCTAAACTATTTATAATTTTTTAATATTATTTAATAATTTATGTAATAAAATTATCCTTCTTTCTAATCACTTCTTAAAAATATCATTTTTCCCTCTTTCCTGTTCAAAAAAAAAATTCTTAACTCATTGAAAAAGATTTTTTTTTAAATATATATTTAAGGCAACATTAACTTTGTGAACTAACTGCTACTTAAAAATAATTATACGGTTACATTTTCCCAAATTGGTCCATATGCAATATAAACATGGCATATTTTTAAGATATCTTCTAAAAACAATGCACAATGTTGCAATCAAGCTGGTAATGGCAATTAGCCAACTAACAAGAAAAATATTCAACAGATTTACTTAATAAAGGAAAAACTTGTTTCTCAGCTCATATATATCACACTAAAAATTTACAAAGAATTTTACCATCATGTTAACAAAACATCTTACTTTAAATTCAGAGATTTGAACAAATTTCTGTCTGACATCTGGTCACTCAATTTTCAATTTTTTACTCTTATCAGTTTCAATTTTAACAATTCATAAACAAATGAACAATTCTTCAACATATTTAACCTTGTTTTAAATAAAATTAAAAAAGAAGATATTGTTTTTCTCCTTGTATTATATGAAGTACAATCAAATGTCTATTTTTAAAATAAACACAAAAGAAAATTTAAGGAATCATCCTAATGTATTCCATCAACTAAACATTATGTAACAAGAATGTATAGAGAGAATAGAGCATGAATAAAAAGAATTACACAATATAAAAAATAATGGACAAGTAGGGCTTGTTATTCTCCTGATAATGTCCCAAAGCAAAAATGAAAAATGGGAAGTATGATTTATAGCGAAACATACAGTTCTAAATTAATTTTAGGAAATTAATATAAACTTAAGTGGAAAAGCATTGAAACTTTGATATAGGATCTAAACTTTTTATAATTTATAACAAATTTTATATAGAATAGAGTGTGGGGAATGCAATAAATCTTATGTAAGTAGAACCAATAGAAAATTATTTATTGAATGTTAAGAACATCTTAACAAAAAACAAGTCATTTCTACCAGCATCTACTGGAAGGACATCACGATGTACCACATACACATAAAATTGCCTTCCTATATACCCAGCAAATGATAGAAAATTAATCAACTGTCTTGGATACATAGAAATTAAAATAGATTCCCTAACATTGGACATTATCAATAAAATAGAAAAAATAGTAAATAGACAGATGCTAAAAAACCCTACCCTCTTCCATGCCTTCTAATTAAACCTAGCCGTAGAAGAGTGAAGTCTGTAGAAAATAGCCCAACATTTTTTAATTTTACTTCATAACAAGTATTTAACATGTTCTATTTTCATAACATCAATTGGGTGAGTAGCCATGAGATTAATGTATTATTTTGTTTTTTTTATTTATTTATTTTTGGACGGAATTTTTAAGAGTATAATACATAAAATTGATAAAGCATTTCGGCCCTTTTAATTTTTTTTTTTAATAGATTTTATTTATTGTTGCTTTTAATAATTGAATTTGTTTATTTCTGTATGCACAGGTAATGTTTTTATTGTATGCCTTTTCATTTTAGCAACTGAAGATGACAGCTTAAAAGCTGTCGAAAACTTTTTTTTTTTATAAACAATATTGTAGTGACAGAATATTTATTATTTGTTACTATATTGTTATTAGATGTTCTGGTATCCTTCCCAAGTTAAATGGTATTGTCTATATCATAATACATGTATATAAAAACAATTTTTAGGAGTAGGAAAAAATAAAATAAAAAGTAACTCAAGAAAAAAAAAATCCCAACCTTATTTACAAAATTAAATAAAAGGAAATGATTTCAAAAAATTAAATTAAAAAATAATTACAATTTAAATTCGAATGATCTTTAAGATAAATGTAATAAAGATTAAATCTAAATGCAACATAAAATTTTTAGTTTAGCAACACATGCTTTGTTCTTTTATAAATGTATCCTTTGATAGATTTTCTGAAGCAATTGTTTTATTGAAATAATTTTCTGTTTGTGAACGATCAAATTCTTGAATTTTGGGATGTTGTAAGTAGTTGAGCATAGTGGTCATTTTTATGTAGTGGGGGTAGAGTTGACGATGATACGCATTCCTAGGTTTTGGTAGATTTTTAGGTTGACATTGGTACAAGTTACACTGCTGGAAGTTTTATTTAAAGCAAACACCCCAAGCATTATTCTTAAATTTCCGATTGTGAAATCTTATATTTTTAGCCTATTATCCATTTCTAAGTCATAAATTTAAAGCAAGCATCCTCTTTATGTCACCTTCAGGCCACACAACAACCTATTTATGACTGATGTTCTGGTTAGGTGGAGAGGCCAAGAGTTAGAGATTTGAGTGAGTTGTGAACATTAGAGGTAAATAAGGTACAGCCAATCATGGCAGAGAAAAGAGTAGTAGGGATTTTGAAAGCTCAAGTGGGTAAATGCCGAGACAATATTCAGAGGCTTCAATGATGTGGTAAAAATGATGAACGAAGAACTGAAGGAATTCATAGGTCATAGGGCCAATTGTAATTTGTGTTGACATAGCAAACTGTTGAAATGTTATTTATGAAGGATTAGAGAGGGAGAGTTTATGAAACAGTAAAAGGAAATATACTTATGAGATATGTCTTGTATAATGGAATTAAATAACCAAAGGTTTGTGGGAAAATGTGAGTTAAAATAGAAAGAATATGGCATAAAGACTAATTATATAAATTGAAGCTGGTCTCCACGATGTTCATGTCAACTTGGTGACAGTTTCAGTCTGTGGCCGGTACCAATTGCCACTGGAGTTTCTCCAGGTGGAGGTAGTACTTTACTAAACAATAGTTTATTTGTTTAGTGATTAATGCTTATTTTCAGAATAGCACAAATTAGGCATAAATATTGCTTAGAACAGAACTACCCCTGTGACCAGTTTATTTCATGATAGTACTCCAGCCATAAAATGTATCCTAAGCTAATAAACGTAATTAAACTTACCTTCTGACACCTCCAATCCTTTGAAAGCTGTAGATACACTTTCAATTTTTGATGCCAAAGCCTAAAATAAAATAAATTAAAACAGGTAAATAAATAACTGATTTTTCAAGTTTTAACCTACCACAGATTTCACGTACAATGTGAACTGAGCTAATCTAAGTTAATCATACCCTCTTTTTTAAGCTCCCTAAGTTGCTGCCCCATAATGTGATTGTACATATGTAAATAGTTTAGTTTTGTTAACAAGCGTGTATTAGTGAACTGTCGACTTAAGTCCTAGCCGGCTTATCTAGACACCCTCCACATTCCAGGCAGTAGTTGCCTTTCAGAATAGGAATGAAGAGGTGACAGTTTTCGGCCAAATCCGAATTTCCTGATTTTTTTTTATGTCTCACTCATCGGCTTATCACCATTCCCCACTACTTCAGGGTCTTGCTGTCAAACTTATACTAGGTGCTGAGGTCTCTAATAGAGAAACCTCTTATTCAATGTTTCTACAGTAGTGCCTCGCTAATCCAACCTTGACAGGGCCAGAGGGAAGGTCGGAACGGATACAAGGTCTCAGATTATCTGGAAATGTAACAAATATCTTGCTTATCAGCATAATCTACAATCTAATTAAACAAAATAATTTTTCAGTGAATTTAATAGTTAGGATATTAATAATCAAACAGCTTTATTAACCCTTGCAGTGACAGGGCCTTCACAGGGTGTTTATTCGCTGAAGCCACTAGTAAAGTTTCTAATTTATTAATACAAATATATTTTTGCATTTGAAATTAGCTCCATAATGTAAGAAAATTAATAAAAAAAATTATTTTCAAAGATTTTTTTTCAATCGCAACAGGTGCGACCTCTCGACCATACAAAATAACGTTTTCTTCTGGGCGCAAAGCCTCTTCTGCTATCTTGAGACTAATAAAGAAAACCATTTGTATTTTTTTAATAATCTTTGAATAATTTGAACACAATAAAGTAAAAGTTTCTTTGAATTATTTTAGTTAAGTTCGAAGAAATTTTAATAACATCTAATACAACTGTATTATTTTATAAAGGGAACCTTTCCTTCCAAAGAATCATTTGTGTTATACTTTTGAAAGCAATAACCCAAATAGTCTGAATAATCCCATCTTCAAATAGCCTTTAGATAAAGGTTTACTGTTATGGTCAATTTTTTACCGTTGTTTAAAACAATACTACACCGTTTTCATTTTTTAGCTCCTTTCTTATTGCTCCCTACAGGTGCCATGTAATGAACATCTTGTTGAAATCTGGGGAACTTCACTTAATGTTGGCAGTCATTTTTTCAAAACTAAGGTCATATAGTTTAGTAAAGAAACATTTTGTACAAATTAATTAACAACATTTGTAAAATGTGACAACCCAATTTCTGTTACCACCGGGTAGATTTCCTTTCACCCATATAATACATCACCTGATCATGTTTATCTATTCCCCCATATATTTATGTACTGAACAATAATAAGTGAAGGTTTTTGCATTTTTTTTCTCCTGGTTTCCATCTCCATGTTACTTGTGTGCTCGGAGGATAAAATTAAAACATCTCTCTGGTCTTTTCATTTTATTTGGCAAATACTATCGTCTCTAAACCGAGCTATTTTTTCTCCTCGTTTGAGCTTAGCGGTTTTTACTTCTGATGATATTCCTTTTTTATTCTGTCTAATGATTCATTTTGTAACAAATGAATGCTGAACTAAATTTACAGATGTATAGAAATTATCTATGTAAATTTAATGCCCCTTGCCTAATTTCCCTTCCAACAATTTCATTTTTTAAAAACATTCTTTATTAAATGTAATATTATTTACATTGTGTTCATCCAAAATCAAAATAATGTGTTCAATCTTCTGATGAATCTACCTCAAAATTACTATTTCAAATTATCAATAGCAATAAGAGTAACAAAAAAAAAGAACAAAAGATGTTCAACTTCAATTAGGTGTAAAAAGAAGAAACCAGTAATTTTCTCAAAATCAAAGGCTTGAATTTTTCCTTTTCTCAAAGCCACCTTTCAAGTTCAAAGAATTGAATGAGAATGAACCATTTCCTAAGTTCGAGGAAAAGGGACTTTTATGATGATGGGGGGGGGGAAGTTTTTATCTAGACAGCTATCGATCTAAATTTTTGTGATCCTGGTCACAGAGTGGGCTTTGCCTGATTGCTACTGTTGCGTTCTCAGCACTGAAAGGGTTAATATTGATTTATTTTTGATTTTGTACTCTTTTAATATTTAAACTCAGGTTGGATTCTGACATTCAGACATTTGTGCTTAAACCTAAATTTACCTTATTATCTCTAAACATTTCCAACACTCCACTTGAGTTACAAGCAATCATGAAAAACATGAGTTATAAGCATTAATTGTCTCTAACAATGGGAATTGTAATTTATTCTGGTACTCGCTATTTCTTCTGTTGAATTACATAATATGCCTGTACCGACATGACGAAAAAGGGGTCATCCTTCTATTCCCTTCCTGCTCACTTTGATTCTTCTCCTCCACAATGCTTACAGGCCCACAACAGGCATTCCAATGTTCCAAGGGCCCGTCTTGATGTGTTGGGAGAGCTTCTTCTGGAGCTTTCACAAGAATAGGCTGCCATTATTCCCTGCTTCCTCGTTACTGATAACATTCTTCATTATCATTGGCCCATTCTCATCGAGTCTTGAATCAGGGATGACCTGTTATTTTTTCCAATCCCCTTAAAAAATGACAATTTTATATGTCCTGTAACATCAGTACATTCTGTACAAGGTCTGAATTCGGTATAAAAGTTATATATTCAATACAAGTACAATGATACACAATGTACTTGGCTTGATTGAAAAAACTCTACAAGGTGATGGGGCTCACCTTTTTGATCAAACAAAAAACTTAAAAACTAACATACATACTAATTCTTAATCTAACTTTTCCCCAATAGACTGTTGCCATCGATTCGGAAGGGGTGGTGGGTTCATAGTGTTAAACACTGGATTTGTGAGATGCTGCAACGCGTCAAAAAACTTATGTGTCTCCGGTGAATGAACTCATCCACCGACGGCACATCAAGCAATGGGTGCAGGTCAGCGTTCTTCAACCTCTCGAGAGAGGTATGTCGGACCACTTTTCGCATGATCCCATTCTGGAAATGTTGGAGAAATTTGGCTGTAGCATCAGTCAAGTGGGTAAATAGCGGGGCACCGTACAGCAGAGCTGGCCAGAGGATACATTTATAGATCATCAGTTTGAGACACAGCAACAGATTGGGTGAAGTTAGCAAGTGCGAAAGCCGGTAAGACCTCTGTCATACTGTTTTTAGTTTACTACTAAAATGAGTAGAGAAATGGAGATGCCTATCCATTTTTATACCCAGATGATGACCTGGCCATCGATTTAAAGGTTACCTTTCCATATGGCCATTTAAGGAGTTTTTGTTTAATCTTATTTTATCCTATAAATTATAATTAATAATTTTACTTCAACATACCAAATAAATTTATTATATTTTGGTCTTCAAAATAACTCTACAATATATAACTTAAACTACATAGTCTCGAGACCGTCAGTGGAGTCGGCTGAACACAATTTTATTTATTTGTTAAACAATGTCTATAAATAAGGATGATTTCGTCCATGTTATAAACATGTTTCAGAAGCAAGTTATTAGCGAGTTATCGATAGCAAGTTGTTTAAACTTATCAATGAATACTTGTACCCCAGCAACAATACATAAAAGCTTTTCACCATCATCAGAAATTGTCGATTTCCACTGCCTAATTCGAAATAAAACTGAAAGAATTGCGTCGGAAAATATAAGACAAGGTTTCAATTAAATTAACATTTTCTTATCACGGACATGCTGGTTCTGTGGCATGGGATTCAGAGAATATAGTGGGGACCACAAGATGCTCAGATTACCAAGAGAATAGCACAAGCAGAAGTCAGATTAGTGAGGTTCTAATCTAGGCCCGAGCTCCTTCCTATGAGTAAAGCTACTTTTATTTCAGTAATTATTTTAAGTACAAACAAATGTGAAATAATACATAAGAGTTCTTTTCTAAATTCAATTATGTGTATATAAACAAAGACAGAAACAAGGTTTTCTTCCAAGTAAATACTGCCTTCAAAATAAACTTTGATAAAAGAAATTGAATTCCCTCCTGGGTAACCTTTTTATTGTTCCCTTATTATTAATTCAAATAAAATTTATTGTCAAGTCTAATGAGATGGTTAAGTATTCAAATTTGCCTATAATTCCATTAATAGCATTCTATTGCAAAAAAAAAAAAATGAAAAAAGGAAATAAAACATCAAAGATGGCACAGGATTCCATTCCCACTCAACATCCACTATATCCTGCTGATCTAGGGAGTTATGAAATCTTTTCAATATTGATTATTGTTAACTAATGATTGCATAAGCCTAGTCTATAAAAAAATGTTTACTATCTTTATATTAACATTTGGATTGTAAGTAGATAATCAGTTGGATTATAAATATATTACGTACACAGGCCCCTTGTGCCTCTGTAGGGCTTTGTGCTGGTGGTCGCTTAATAACATTTTGAGACCGTCCTCGACCTGATTGTGGTGGTAGTTGTACCAATTGAGGTTGTCGAGAGGAATGAGGTAGTTGCTGCTGCTGCTGCTGTTGTTGATGCTGCTGCTGCTGCTGCTGCTGTTGATGCTGCTGCTGCTGTTGCTGCATTTGATGTTGAATCAAATGCTTCTCCTGTAAAGGAGCAGATCTGAAGGGCTCTCTAGTTCTTCCTAGAGATTTACCCCTAGCACGGGCTGCTACCTTTTTTTCTTCCGACATATCCTACCTTCCCTCCTGTATTAAAGAGAAAAAGAATTCTTTTTAATAATAAAAATTACAAAAGATCAATCTATTAATCTCTAATTAATAAAATTAAATCAACCATGTCCATTAATTTAAAATTAATGATGAAACCATTAATTTAATTTTCATGAGAAGTAATTAAAAAATATTATCAGTGGCAATTTGCAAACACAAATCTTCAAGTCCTCAAACCGACATCGAACACATTGTGTATCTTGAATATGGTCAAATGGTTTGTGTGTGTTGTTTTGCAGCAACCAGGTTCAATCCCCAGCTCACTAAAGATTTTTTTAATGGGAAATTGATCTGGTCAGATTAACTTAACACATGAAGAAGAAAATAGTGAATCAGATTAAGAAAGTCGAATTAAAGGTTGAAACTGAGAGAAGAGGTATCACTTAGTGCTGGATACACTAGCACTTAGCCTACCAACTGTGGCGAAAAACTTCAAACAGCCCTTACATCTTAAAGAGATGTTATGCCATGGATTTTGTTTGTTTATCTGCTTTTTTGCTTCCACAATCACATAAAAGTTTTTAACGCATTGTGCCTAATGCAATGCAACAGACTTTTACTAGAGTGAATGGCGGCTTTGTATTGTAATATTTTATCAATTTATTAAAATAAAAAAAAATTAATGAAACTTTAAAACTAATAATTTATTATACCTCAGGAGGGTCCTTTACAACCAAACATTTACATAAAATAATACTGCTATATAATTCTTTACAATTTATCTGTCTCTACTTGTCTAACTCCAGCCCAAGTATTGTTTAGTTGATTTTAACACTCCAAATATTATATACTGCCTCCAATGGCTTTATGTAGATTCTGCTAATATGCAAATATGATGTATGAGGAAATACGAAGGTATGATGTTATGCAATGATATGAGGTAATACAAAGAAATGAAATCAGAGGATGTACGTAGGAATGAGGTATGAGGACCCTCACATCAAATATGTTTGACCATCCGCAAACTGCACAAAATTGTCATCAACATCTCTCTTCTCAATTAACTGACAACTAACTACTTTTCCTTTCAAGCATCTCTAAAGTATTGAATTTGCAGCTGTTTCATTCACTTGTTTATTTATTTAATATTTTATATAATAAAGAAGCCTTCTCTCAAATTACTCATTAAAAATAACATTACAATATGTTACCTTTTTAGACAGTGTCAGTTACCAGTCCCATGCCTAAAAATATAACAAAATGTGATGTTTTTTCCTGAAAATGATTCGTTCACTTGTAGTGTGTGACTGTCGTTGTTATTGGTCTTATCAACATCAAAATGGCCTCAGAAAAGAAAGAATACAACAAACTCTAGAACCAATTCTAACCAGTAATATACTTAACAATACCTTTGAATTCCTATAGCACAAGTGTGTTAATCAATCTTTTTGAGTAGACTAAACATATGCTTCTGATTTTTATGCAGTAGCGCATAATGACATCTGCTATTTTCACACAAAAAATGCTATGAGAAGAAGCATATTGTCAACAGAAGATAACACATTAACAAAAACAAATATAGGTAGGAAACATAACTGTAGTCAGCTTACTCTGTTACCAATGGAACTCCTCTTCTTGAAAAGTATACAAGCCAACTCAAGAAATGGAGTAAGTTAGAGATACTATCCACTAATTTCTTAAACTCTATCTGACTTCACATGAAGTTCATAGTTTGTATTTATCTTCTGCGATGGCATGCACATTTATAATGTTTACATTCAATAATCTTCCATTAAGGGCTATCACTTCATCTTTGTAGTTTAAGTATAAAGGAAAAGCACAGCCAAAATTCATTTCTAGTACTTTTGTTTAACTATGGGGTTTAGTCTACATTAATAAGCTAGCCTCAAAGAGTCTGCAAACATTAACAAAAAAAAAGCAATCTCAAGGAATCAGTGGAATCAGCTAAAAGTTTGACTGCAACTAATGGTGACAGAAATATGTTAGGAACAAAGAAAGGATTAGTTAGACACATGTATGAGGCTTGTTATTGCAATGTGTACAAAGCCTTGTTATTTACCAGTAATTAGGTAAGTATTTCATAGGAAATATTTGTATCTGTTAACACTGAGGCAGAGCAAAAAAAAATTCTTGGTGAAATTTCTGTCCTTATTTTATCAGAATTATTTATCAGTTTCATACCAGAAGCCAGAAAGAATGATTTGGAAGGATTTCAAATATAGCTTATCCTAGAAACAAGGATTTAAAACTTCCAATGTCATATTTATTAATGTAAAAACCATTTCAAAATTGCATTAAGGAAAAAACAGAATAATTACCTGAAGTATGTAAAAATGAAACTTAGATTTTTACTATCAATCACATACTAAACCACAATTCTATTATCTTTATTATTTTAAAATTTTAAACCTTAACAAAGTTTGTACTATTAATCCCATATAAGATAATTCCAAAACAATCAGGAAAACATTGCAAACCTTTAATCTTTAAACTGACAACATTGACTAAGTGTAACAGCATTATACTTAATTCATTTAGATTTTATAGAAAAAAACTTCATAAAAATTTAAAAAAAAGAAAAAAGATTTTTTACAGCATTCAACTATAGGGACATTAACTGTTTTAAAGTTTTGTATAATTACAATGAAGATTTCTTCTTCAATAAACTTTGGAAAGCTTAAGCCATTTCTTCAGCAGATAATTTATAAGACCAGATGTCCCCTTTGGCAGTTTCGGTGATTGGATGAATGTTAAAAATAATAAAGTTTTGTAACAGCATCATAAAATTTGGTACGTGCGTTCTTATACATATGCATAATAACGGTATTAGAGGAAATGCTCACGACTTGATTAAAAATTATTGCACCAATAGATGGCAATGTGTCAATTTCAATGGTAACCGATCTTCTTTTCTTGAGGTTCTTCATGGAGTTCCCCAGGGTTCTATATTAGGCCCATTATTATCAATAACATATGTGAACGATTTAAGCTCATTTATCCATGAAAATTTAATACAATATGCAGATGACAAAACCATTTATAAATCCTCTTGTAATGTTGAATCTCTCAAAGAGTTTAATGAAAGCATAATCCATAATGTGACAAAATGGTTCAATTGTAATTTTCTTTATTTAAACATGGATAAAACAGTAAATATTAATTTCTCTTTGAAAAATATAAATGATAATTTAAATAATACCCTAGTTTCAACTAAATTTTTGGGCCTTTATGTAAATAGCAAGCTTAACTGGAAAACCCATGTTGGTTATTTAACAAGCATATTAGCTAAAAGTGTGTATTTGATAAAAAAGATGTCAAAACATGTAGATGTGGATATAATGCGACTTACCTATATGGGATTGTTTCAAGGTACCATGTCCTATGGTCTGATACTTTGGGGTGATTCCACCGATGCCAAAAAAATATTTATCTTGCAAAAAATGGCCTTAAGAACAATTCTGGGGATTCCGAAAACTGAGTCTTGTCGACCAATATTCAAGCAATTGAATGTTTTAACTTTGACAGGCCTGTTTATTCATCAATGTCTTCTGTACATTAAAGAAAATGAAAATATGTATTCCTGTCAATATAATTTACATGAACATTCAACTAGGAACAATTGTGATATAATAGTACCAACTTTCAGATTGACTGCAACCCATAATAGTTATATATATTTGGGTATTTCTCTATTTAATAAGTTGCCATTAGATGTAAAAAACTTAAGCTTTGAACAATTTAAAATGAGAACAAAAAAATTATTAATTGAATTATGTCCTTACTCTGTTCAGGAATACTTTATGTTTTATAAATATTAAGGAAGAAATTGTTGTAATATAGCTTGGGTATTTTCTGTTAAACTACTGTAATTATTTAAAAAAAAAAAAAAAAAAAATTGTGAAATTTAGTATAAATTATAATATTAATCTTAACTCTGACGATGCAAAAACTTTTGTTATGTGTGCAAATAAATGTTTCTATTCTATAATAAATACATAATTTTTCAAAAAATTCAAAATTTCAATTTTGAGTTTTAAGAACAAACTTTTTTTACAAATTTTAAAACTGATCTAGTATGTATATATATACAAAATTATAGCCCTTCCAATTTTGAAGAGAATGGCGCAAGTTTTAGTTGCATAGGATCAACAGTTTTTGAGTTGCAGGATTTAGGACATTTAATAAAAACAAAGCAAAAAACCATTCTTTTTTTACAAATGTAATTATAACCAAACCCGTAACAAAACCAAAAAAAAATTGAAACTGTATTTTTGACTATATTTATGCATAGAGTACAAATATCAAGTTTCCCTCATTTAGAAAAATCTTGAGTCTAAAATCCTTCTTTTATTAGATGATTTGGTATGGAATGGCCGAAATGACTTAAATGCGTTTTTGAAGTACTTTATTTGGAACATGCACATCGGATATGTGAAATTAGTTATAATTTCAAAAAGGTTCAGCATGAGCCCGATCATGAAGAATAACTTTTTATTACTTTGTTGTTTTTTGGCATTTTATACTCAAAAGTGAATTCTAATTTTCTCTTCTAACATAGGTTTGAAAAGAAAATTTGGAACCCCATTAAAAGATTTAGGGAATTTATCCCCTTTTTGTACTGAAAAGTAAATGTGATATTGAAAATATAACGTATAATGCTATTTAAAAACGCAACTATAAGCATATTTTAGCAAAGAGTGCTGTTTGATAACCTTTCCTTTATGCCTAGTTAGAAATTTAATTTTAATCTCATAGATGACAATTTTTTTACAAATGAATCTCGTATTCAATATGTTATGATCTATTACATAAACATATTTAGACTATGTTCTATCTAAAAACATAACTAACAAACAAAAAAGGAACTGGTACTTACAATAAAAAAGGTAAACAAATAACACGATTTGAATTCACGGACGGGTATCATGGAATAAACAACTGAACTTCCAACGTCAACAAACATTGCATGAAAACTTTAGGAGGGAGTGTATTTCTAAAATGTATAAAATTAATTCCTACGTGATAAATTATTTTTAACTTCATGGAAAATTATTAATATATATTAAATTGTCAAAACTTTTATTAACCTACAATAAACTTAGTTGTTTTGATAATGATGAGGGGGTTAATATTTAATGTATGTTAGCAACAGTGTATCATTCCTGAAAAAAGCCTAACTGGAAATATTTAGTTCACAGGACGTACAAATGCAATAGTAAGCAATTACGGTTAATGGCTGAATTTAAGTAGATGACTAATAATTAAGTAAGGGTTAAACACAGCTCACTAGCAAAAAAAAAAACCTATTTCTAATTCATCAGGATGGGCTGGATTGTTAAAAGAAAAGTAATTGTAAATTTCATTGAACTATTCTGGCTAAATAGATCTTAACATCAGAAGAGAAAGGTATATGCATGGCAGTCTTTAGAAGGAATGTACTCACTGAAGGATGATGATCTAATGACGTGCAGGAAATCTACGAGGATACAATTAATTATTTTAATTAGTAGTAGCTACCCTCCAAATAGGCCCGTTTCCGTTTTTTTTATTTTCAGCAACCACACTATAAACAGTACATAGAACATTCATTCCTTTATTTGAGATTTAATAAAGTGCACTCAATAAGAAGCAGTTTTAGTTAGTAAGCCCACCCGATGAGGAATTGAGTCTTGTCTTAATTCTAGGGGTACTCTAGATTAACAAGCTATAAGCGTTGTTTAGTGTGATAGTAAGTGTGAGGGGGTTCCTGGAGCTTCTTGAGTACGAGAGCTCAACTGACGATGAGAACAACACAGTTATATTCCCATCACCTCTAAATCATCCACCTTGTCTAGCTAGTACTTCTAGCTTAGCAAGAATGCTAGAAGAAATTTAGCTAATCTAGAAAGAAACGCTATATATACCCTTCCTTCCCAGACATCACCACTAGTTTGTCGACAGTCTTAGCTTTACTACAATGGTTAATTAACTAGTAGTGAACCAATTATGTTTGTATTTCTTTTGTACTTTGCATCAATAAATTTTCTAAAAACACTAGTCGTTTTTGGAAATAAAATTGGCGCCCGATCAGAGCGCTTTTGGGAAAATAGAACTACTGCACTCAGCTACTCTAAGGAAGCTCACTGCATCATCAGATATTTTCGCAGTATCTCCATCACCAACGAACTTCTTGTCATTGCAAAGTCATTCTTTCGTGCCTTTCTTGAGGCAACGTTATTTCAAAATTTTAATTTTAAGTTCATTTTTTTTTATTAAAAAAATTGAATAAAAAAATGTTGTTATTACTTATTTATTAAAAAGGGATGAAAGAAAAAGATTTTAAAAGAAATAATTTTGAGCAAAAAAGAATCATATGTATGAACACCCGACATTTACCTTAAACATTAGACCCTTAGACAACCGACAACAAATATGGCAATTCATACTTAAGTGATGAAATCCATGGATTATCCTGGATATGGATATGGTCTTGGAATATAATAGGAATCCCCAACAATTAATTTAACTCACTTCCATGTGTAGACGCATTTATGAAACAACGTGTATAACGAAGTCAATACTGCCTTAGTAAAGAACAAGTGCTTTTGATTAAGATAGATGCAAAACTAGTCAGCAAAGACGAAAATATCCCATAAGTTTAATAGCGTATTATGACCTTTTATCATACTTGGAAAATACTTTTAGACACCAGGATGCATGAACAGTTAAAACGCGAATTATACTCAATTAAAATATACCCAAAAGAACATGCTATTGAATTTTTTAATGGGATAGACAACCATAGCACAAATAATTATGCCCGAATTGATTTAGAACTATAATAATTGAATATATCGAACGCGACAGGGCACTGTTCTTCTGAGGGGGTATGCTGTATTTTCATCCACAACAGTTTCACTAAGACCGGGCTCAAATTGTGACGCAGTTCAGTGAGTTGACGCCGTGAGTTTTTGTGAAACACAGAAAAGAATCTAACAGCGAATTTTCGCACGCAGGGTGACATGACTCAGTTTTAGCGCGTCCTTGAACTGCGTCTAAGCTCGTCGTGCCACAGTGTTCATTAGTGTTTACGACCTGCTTGGTTGAATAGTTTTCACGTTCCAGGCAATCGTGACGTCCACGATGGAGGAAAAATTAATCGAGGGAGAATAATGTTATATGGCACTTCACGTGCTGAATACATGTAGTTCAGAGAACTGATGTGAAATGATGTTTATTTTTTTTAAATAACTGCTTTTCGGAAGACTTTCATAAAATAATTTTGCAGTTATTTCGTCGAAAACTTAGAAAAGATTAAATATTAATTGCAGCGATCGCGTACATTGCACATTGACAGCAGTGGCAGTGCCTCAACTTTCGCTTTCCCTCAACGCAGTTGATTTAGATCCTGTGTCACTTTGCGGGCTCAACTTAAAACCTAATTGCGCTAAGTTAGTACAGGTGTGAATCAACAAATAAAATTTAAATAATATATTCTTTAAGAAAAAGGATTGTTAGAAATAATAATTATAAATATTAGTTGGATTCTTATTTCAGTAAAACCATAAATTTTATGTAACATGAGCATACAGGATGAGCATAAATGAGAACTTTATTTTTTTTTACTTATTAAAGAATTTTGAATAATTTAATTGTATATTCAGTACAGACACCAACATCTTCAGATGTTGTGGGCTACAGTTTCAGTTTTAGCATTAGCATAAGACTGTCTTGTTTTCTGATTTTGTGTTTGGTTTATTATTAATTTTACAACCCTGAATAATTAATTTAATTTATAAGCTATTATCATTTTAAAACATAATTTTTTTAATTTACTTATTATGTCAATAGTTGTATATATAAGCTGATTCTATTATACCTACTGAAAGGGGATATTGAGATAAGATAAGAATAAAATTAGTCATTTATGATGTGATTGGTTTCTAAAAATTATGGCATCTTATATATTATGGTGTTTGAGTATCTTCCTTTACAATAATAAGAATCAAAATATGTTGTAAACTGTAAACACTAATAAATGGTAATTTCCAGGTTTATACTTTCAACGTGCCTTATAAATTTTATTTTGGGTATTTATTGCCCAAATTACTGTCGGTGCCTTGTTTCTAATCGCTTACGCCATGTTATGTGCGTTGGGAAAGGACTTATTAGTGTTGAGTTGGATGTGCCACATACTGTTCAGTGGCTACAACTTTCTGATAATTCTATTTATGAGTTGAAAGACAACATCTTTGAGGTACCTATTTGTCAACAATATTTAGTTGCACTTGTTAAATTGAATAATTATTAAGTTTACTTTATATTTATCCATATTAAAATGTGTAATAGTCTTATTAGACTGAAAATAAAACAGTACATTTGTATACAAAAGCAAGCTGAATCATTTTTATCTTACAAATAATTATTTATTTTTTTTAATATAGATCCTTGGTTTGAAACATCTTGTGAAACTAAGTCTAGACAATAATGGAATTCAGTCAGTAGGTTTAAATGCATTTTCAGGTCTTGAAAAAATTGAGGAAATTGACTTAAGCTATAATCATCTCTATTCTATATCTCCTGGGGTTTTTGAAAAGAATCCTTCTTTAATGTCCATATTTTTGCAAGGAAACCCAATACGTTTCCTAAGACGAAATCATCCATTTCTTATATCATCATCAATACAAGTGAATATTTTTCTTTTTTTAAATATCAAGCTTAACATAAATTTATTATGGTGGCGTATGTATGTATTATATCTATAAATTATTGCCACATTAAATTGATTTGTTATTACAGGTGCTGGATATAAGCAATTGCAGGATTAGTTATATCCCAGAGTTATCGCTGTCATCTCTACCTTCTTTAGTTAAGTTAAATATTTCATCTAATCACATTGAAACATTAGATCATCAGTCGTTTGAAGTTCTTAATCATCTCGAAGAAATTGATTTATCGAAGTAATTTAAACTTTTTTTTGTTAATGAAGAATTATTTATATAAATAGTTGTGTTGTTAGTTTTGCATATCTCTGTAGCTTAGAGGTCAAAATGCCTGATTATTAACTATGGAGACCAGGTTCAGTTATTAGTTTCTTTACAAAATGTTTTCTTCAAAAGGTAGTGGTCCTGGATGTGTTTCTCTTCCACTCAACTTAGTGAATTGAAATGAGTAGCTATTTTGGTAAAAAAATTCAATTCAATCGATCCCATAATTCAGGGTTTTGTTACAGACGAATGAGCATATGGTGAAAATAAAATGAGGGTTTCTCATTTTGAAACAAAAAAAAAGATTGAATCTAGTCACAGAGTATGTATCTCATCTAGGCAAGGAAAAGATAAGAAAGCTTGTGAGGATTGCCTAGCAGTAACCCAGCTAGACCACTGACATCTACTCCTATAGCAGCATCCTCATGTAGCCTTATTTCTTCCAGAATTGCATATTTAATTGTTTTTTCTGTAATGTGATACTTGTTGTTGGTGATATGAATTACGATTTTCCATTGTGTCTGGTAATTGTTTATTATGCTTAGCACAAACATTTTTGATAGCTAAACTGTTATCTTCCAGTGCTGAGGAGAGTTCTTACTTAGACAGCAGCCACCCTGTGATAATATACTTATTATCCTGGGACTATATCCCTTAAGAACATTATTTTTGGTTTTTGAAAAAGTTAAAATTTTTTGTACTGTTTACAAAGTTAGGATGCTACCTAACATTAACAAACCCTATCCTTTGAGACCAGTGGTAACCATGTTGCCTTCAATGAAGTCAGTGATCTAAGGCTGGGATTAGATTTTAAGGAGCCTTCAAATCTATTATTTCAAATTCTATTATTGTAGGTTAATTTTAGATTTATGAAACATTTTTGAAAAGTAATAACTTTTTTTTCAGCAACAGGATAGTTTGTGATTCTGCAATTGACAACTTTCTAAAGTGGGTTTCATTTAAATCAATAAGCCTTGTTGGTTCATTCTGCAAGAAATCTGCAACAATACTACCAAAACTTAAAACAATGGAAAAAATAATAATGTTAGATAAAATTGAAAACACTGTACCTGAATTCGAAACAACTATCTATTCAAACACTGAATGTCCTTGCACAATTAATGAATTGGAAGGGGGACAATTTTCTGAAAACTTCACTTCAGAAATTTTTACAATACAAGAAAAAAAATACAAACATGATTATATGATTACATTTTTTGTGCTTACATTTATTATAGGAGTTGTAATTGGCATCACTCTTACAATATGTTGTTGGATATGTAGTCGTGTTGTCAAATTTAGGAAGAGAGGTAATATCTATTATGCAATGCATTTTGAATGTCCTCCACCAGCATATACTACTGATGTACACTGCAGTTAAGATGAAACAATTAACGTTAATTAATAAGATATTTATTTTTTTATTTGTACTATACATTATAAACAATATTATTTTGGAAATGATTCATTTAATTTTAAAGCTGTGAGTGGGTTTAAATACAAATTACTCCTCCTTCAAAACAATGGTCGAAACCTGTTATAGGCCAAGATAAAATAGAAGGAAATAACAGTATCATCTATATAAATCTAAAGATAATACAAGTTTTCAATTTAAAAAATATATTAAATGTATATAAACTTTTTTAAAATTAAGACAGAATATTTTTGACACCAACTTGTTAAAGAACAGCTGTTATTTTGTCTAAGCAAAATAAGACCATGGTGTTTACCTATAAATGGTATGAATGGATTTTGAAAAGAAAATTGAAGATATATGTTAATTGTTGAGAGCTAAAATTTAAATAATATATTAGTGGTTCAATTCATACGTAGAAAGACTTTTCATATAACCGATTTTGTAATAAACAAAGAACAATATGAATATTTAGGCTATTCATGACAATACTATATTTTGAAGTATTTACAAAAGAGGTAATAGAAAATAAGATATGTTGTAAATTAATTTAAATATTCTTATGAAATAGAAGAGTTATTTTTAAAGTATCTAATTTGTTAAAATTGTCTATAATTTTATGTTACATAGATTTTTTTTAAAAACATTTTGAGTCCTGTTAGTATCAATGCTTTAGTTTTGTTTTTATCATCTATCTATTAAACAATGGTTTTTTATTACCATGAAACCATAGGAGTCAAGGATAGGCCTAGCCCCTAATAATATGGCCTCGCCCTTTTCTCCATCGTATGCCACTACATCATCTCAATGGTAGATGGCAAAAAACATTGTCTATTTGATGTGGAGGAGTTTACCAAAGAAAGAAAATAACTGTTTGCAAGATAATTTTTTATTTTATTTTTTTTTTAAATCCGACATTTTGGAAGAAGTAAAAACGTATTATTTCATTATGATATTGCTATTTATATCACTGAAAGTGATGTTTTATTTCAAATAAAAGAAAGAGCCCATGTCTAGGATAATATTAATTTTATCATTAGTTTATAGAGCGAACAATTTATAACAATTGTGGAAGTGCTTAAATGCATGAATAAAATATGAGGTTAAGTTATTTATAATGATATATAAAAAAAAATTTTAACTCATAATTTATTATTTGTAATTTCAGTATGTTATCAACCAAACATATGAACATGAAATAAATACATAACAAATATGACATACTTTTTGTTGTTCTTTGTTTTGTCTTGCTTCAGCCAAATAGTGTGTTATGTTGTTTGTGAGGTTCTTGAACTATAATGCTGCCTCAATGGTTTCCTGTAGATTCTGCATACCTCACATATCAACAATTGAGTGCGTAATGATTTAACATATGTGTTTGAGTATGAGCAAATATGAGGGATTATGATGTAAAAGGAAGTATGAGGGCAACGTCAAATATGTTTGAACACCCTCAAACTATCCTGGAAGCATCTTCATTTCCTTTATCCTTTATTTATTGAATATACATGTTTTGACATCAGTGGAGATTCCACAATATAGAATCTTTACATAAATGCACATTGTGCTTATACATGTGCTGTAGCGTTGCTACATTGTATATAATAATTGAGCTGATTCACAGAATACAAGGTTCTCAACGACTGGGCCCAACTCTCATTTTATTCTAAACAAAAATGGCAAAGACGAGATTTGTTTCTTTCTTTAAACTATTGAACTACACTCAAATGTCTATTTTTCAAAATAATTAACAAAAGAAAATTTAAGGAATTATCTTCATGTATCCCATCAACTAAACGATATATAACAAGATTATAATAGAGAGAATTTGATTTGAGAGAGAATAGAGTATGAACTGTTGTTATTATTAATAATCACTAGGATAAACCAATAATAATTTGACATGTGTAAAGTTTCAAATCCGAATATTAAAATAAATAACTTTGGTAAGAGTCCATATGATCGCAAGGATAAATTATAACAGTATAAGTTATCACTAAATATCTTATCATCTATAGCCAACTTATTAGTTTTAATTTTTCTTTTATACAGTTCATACCGGTTTCTGGCTTGCTTTCAAGTCTCTTCTATATCTGAACTCAACATCAATGAATATTTTTTTCATCATATATGCACAGATGCAGTTTTATTATTATCTTTGACTGTATTTTACCCAGATTTTTGTCTGATGACTAATTTTAACTTTGATAATTGTTCATAAGCGTGTTCATGTTATATTTTTTCTGCTTCCTTGAAAATTTCATGTAATGAAATCTGTTATATATTTTGGTTAGACTTACTGTGATCCTTCTTTACTGAACTGATTCCTTCAAAAACATCTTTATCCATTTCGGCAACCTGATTTTTATCTTTGATTTCAGTGATTTCCCACTTTGAGTCTTCATGTTTCTTTTCTTCAACTTCATTGCTCAGATTGCCAAGGTTTATTTGTGACCCATCTTCTTTACTTTTAGATGTATTAACCTTTTCTTTTAAATAACCCAGATCATCTTTTTCTGAACTGATGTTTTCATCGTCTACTTCATCAATATCATGAATCTTCTTTGCATCATTATTTTCAGAACTGTCTTTCTTCAAGTTATCATTATTTTCCACAAATTGCAATTCTTTTTCATTTAATTCAATTAGTTTTTTTTTCAACAAAAAAACTCATTCAATTCATTTATCTCAGAGTTACAAATTTTTTGAATATCTAATGAAGTTTTTTTCAAATTTATCATCTCATTTTTTGGCTAAACTATTTTGTTCACCCCTAATTTCCATTTTAAAAATAAAAATTATTTTCAAATTTTTTAAATAGGTTTATATTTTCTGTTTTAAAAGTTTTGAATCTATTTTTTAAATCATTTATTTATTTCAAATTTCAATTCTTTTTATTTCTCTCAAATCGAACTGAACCACTTCAGCAGACATGGGTAAAATGATTAATTTAAACGAATGAATCAGATTCAATTCACTCACCTGAATGAATCGATTCTTTTTATTAATTCTTTGATTCTTTTTTAAAAATAATTGTTCCTAAATGAACACAATCCATAAATAATTGAATATTGCTTATAAACAGCAGTTTAAGCATAATTCGTTATAAAATAATTATTTTATTAGCTACCATTTAAGTTTTATGAAATATTCTATAAAAATATAATAAATAATTATTAAAGTAACTAGAAAAATTACTGTTAACCAAGACCAAGACCCTTCATACACAAATGTAAAAATGAAAAACAGTTCTCAGATATTAAAATACATTTTTTTTTATTGACATATATTTATTGTATTTTAAAATTATTTACAATCTAACTTGTGAAACTTGTAACAATTATAAGTGAAACATATTAATTTGTATTAAATTAAACTAAAAAACTTATTTACTAAATATAAAGATTCCTTCAATCTAATGAATTATAAAACTAAGTATTAAACTAAATAAAAAGTATTTTTACTATCTAGAAAGGTTCCTTAAACCTAATGAAAAATCATTAGAAAGATCAATTGGCTGATAAGTTCCACACATTCTCTGCTCCCTAATTTCTTCTTTAGACCATCTAACAGATCCGTGCCTAATAGTTAGACTTCCTTTGATAAATTTATATTATTTTCAATAGTGCGCCTCACACGCTTTGCCATTCCCTGGGCCTGTATACTTGTTTTTGATAATGGAACATTTTTCCCTGAGGAAATTTCCTCAATTACTTCAAAAAAATATATAAGGAGTCTCTCATGGATCCCTGGCACTCCTAGCCTAGTGCCAGCCAGGCTGGACTTGTTACATTATCCATACCTCAGAACAGGCAGGTTAATCTCCAGTCAAGAAATTAGTCATCTAATGTCTCCAATCAACATTCGAAGATTCATTTCTTTAATACTATGATAATAATTAATCCTAGGGTTAGTACAGTAAAAATTATTTTTTATTCAATTACAGTTACTTATTTACAATGTTTCATTGTCCCTCTGCACTAGGGTCTGATTTATAAATAAGCTGGTGGTTAAGTTGTTTCTCATTGTGGGATACTATAATAAATAATAAGTCTAGAGAGTCTTGTTTGTCAAGGGTAATTGAGCAACATAATAAATTACATTAGTATCGGATATGGAACAATTTGTACGACTTAATAACCAAAGGGTTTCCAGATCAGATGTCAGCAATCTGTCATTTGAAGACTTAAGTCTTTTAATTTCACTGCAAATCATCATATTTTGATGTTTAACTCCATGTTTCCAATATTCTGGAGAATTTAAAATTGTTTAATTTTTGGTTGTCAGTAGTTATATGAATTCAAGGTAATTAAATTTTTCGTTGTATATATTAAATATTTTGTTTGTCTTTTGTAGTTTGTCGTTTGTTGATAAATGATAAAATGTTGATTTCGGTATTTTCTTATATATTATCTTGTGGGGTTTTGGGTGGTTGCCAGGTGTTTCTTGGTTTTCAATTGGGACAGTTCATTCGACCTTGTTCATATGGTCGATTATCATTTCTAAATTGTTTGTTGAAATTTGGATTATAGTTTTATCCTTTGTAATTAGGGTTCCTTTCATTCATTGAAGAGGAAGGGGGTTGGTAAAAGATCCATGGTCTTGGATAAAAAGTCTTGGAATATTAAGGTACAGTCATTATGGAGTTTACTCTTAACTGTTTCTAATGTCAGGATTTGTTGCACCGTTAAGTAATATTTTAGAGTAAAGCTAGCAAGGTTTGGAAGGTGATGTGCAAAGGTTAAATAAGAAAAAGCCAATATTTCGAAAAATAAATGAGAGTACTGGTCCCAAGGGTCGACTAGATCTGAACGCCAGTCTTTTTTTTTGTATCCTTAGCCCTTATGTGATATTATTTATTTAAATTTAAATATACATGCATTTTAAACAGTTTTTATGAAAAAATTACATCTATCTTTTTATTGTTGAAATTCTATATAATAAGGGACTAGGTGAGGGGGCTCACCTTCAGACTACATATAAGGACCTAAAACTATCTAACGACTAACTTACAAACTAACTTAAACCTAAAGCGATCCCACCTTGACTGCCTACTGCCATCGATGGGGAAATGGAGGTAGAGATATCGTGTTGAACACAGGGTTGGTCAGATATCCCAGTGAGTCAAAAATTTGATATAAAGATGACCGCAAATAAACACATCCACCATAGGGCACCTCAAAGTCCTCGTGGAGTTCACTATTCCTCTGCTGCTGGAATGTGGTATGTCGGACCACTTTCATAAGTATTCCATTTTGAAATTTTTGGAGTCGCTTTGCTGTCATTTCCGTCAGATATCTAAAAAGTGGTGCATTTTCGGGAGCATACTGCTGTGTACATACAGTGTATAAAGTAGGCAGTGATTTCATTCCCTTCTGAAAGGAGAATATTACGTAGTCAGTCTTTTCAGCATTCACAGTTATGTCGAGTTTCCCCAATCTATCGCTGATATTGTTACGAGCTGATTCTGCCTGTACAAGGTGATAATGAGCTGATTGGGTAGTATTAGACCAGGTGATCTCCGCTCCTGACTGGCTTGAATAGTGTAAACAAGATGGCTTGTCAGCATAACTGCTTGTCAGGAAAGTACCGCATCTGACACAAGAATGGTACAGGTTAACGGGTTGTACTACCCCTCTCCTCAGCATCTTTTTCAGCTGACCAGTTCGTATCTGGTCGTGTCCTGGTGTTCGGTCACCCTGACAGCGGCAAATAACTACCTTGAGCTGTTTCGGAGATACAAACATGTGGCTCTGTTTCGTTTCTAGCAGAGGTGGATGGTAGTCACCTGTCCCCAGTGTAGTGATCGGGCAGTTTCTTAGCTTGTTGCTCCGCAGTAAGAAGAGTGTCACCATCGTGAAGGTCTTAATCATTGTTGTCTTCAACAGCTTCCAGAACTTTCTGTGATTACCTTGCGTGCTACAAAGTCGTTGATGCCACTTTGATGTCTTCCAGATTTGCATCAAGATTCTGATGAATGCCGGTCGTTTTATTTTCTTTCCATACCTTGTTACAACAAAATTATAAAATAGAACATAGGTTCTGATAATTGAATCTATTAAGTGTAAATACTCTTGGCCATTATATATACTGTGGTTTACCTACATTTTACATAATTTTTAGATTATTAACATTATTAATAGTTTACAATGCAATTTTCATGGAACATTTTCTGGTTCTCTACAAGGGTGATATGAGTTACAAAAACTTAAATCTAAACAAACGATATCTTAATCTAATTTTTGCGGGCAGTCTGTAGCCATCGAAGTTGGTTCGTAGTGTTAAACACAGGGTTTGTTAAGTGCTGCACCGAGTCAAAAACTTGACGTGTCTCCGGTAAATGAACTCACCCACCGACGGCATACCAAGCAACGTGTGCAGATCGGTGGTCTTTAACCTCTCAAAAGAGATATGCCAGACCACTTTTCTCATGGTACCATACTGAAATTGCTGAAGACTGAAATAGCTGTATTGTCAGTCAAGTGAGTATATAGTGAGGCCTGTACAGCAGAGCTGGCCGGAGGACACATTTATACATCATCAGTTTGAGATGCAGTGACAAGTTGGGTGAAGCATTAAATATGTCTTCCTTTTCTATTTACCTAGTAGGTAGAGAAATGGATTTTATGCCCAGATAGTACATTGAGAAAGCCGGTGAGGTTTCTTGCCCGTTTTTTTTTTTTTTCCTGTTGGGCGAAGATTACTTAGTAGGTTTATCGGCGTTCACACTGATGTTTAACTTACCCGGACTGTCACTGATTACGTTACAAACTGACTCGGCGTGTGTAAGAGCTCTTTGTGCACTCATGCTGCTACTGTAAGCCGCAATGTCGTCGGTGAAAGCGATTACAGTAGCTTTCTTATAGTTTGTCTCAACATTGTCAGATGTGTACAACAAAGTAAGAGACAAAGCCTTGAGGAACTCCCCAAGTAAGCGGAAATTGGTTTGAGAGGCAGTCACCCACCAGTGCCCTCACCGATCAGTCCTTCAGGGATGAAACCAACATAATAAATGGCTCCTCTGGGCATTCCCAGTCACAAAGCTGTTGGCACAGTATCCCGTCCTCTTTTTGGTTTAATTCCGGTAGACATTATTTGGTTTGTCTATTTTTATCTCGATACCCTCCAGCTTATTAATGATTAGATAGTGTCTTTCACTATGTAGGAATGTGATATTTTCCGGCACTTTCCTGTTTTCTCTCTCTCATTCACGTGTATCCTTAAAGGGTGGGGAATCCTTCTTGGAAAAATGTCCTTGGCACCTGATATTTAATTTTCTATATATTCTTCTGTATGTTCTTTCTGCATGGATAGCTGATACTTTGGTATCAGAATTGATAGGTTAAGCGGCACACTCGCATCCCAACCCATGAAGGACGAGCTGCTAAAACTACTATCTGATTTGCCCGGATAGGCGGGGCGTAGTGGGAAGTTGAATTTCTGTTACTAGGAGACCTTTACCAGAATATGGCATGGGAGATTTAAAAAAAAACCTCAGTCATTGTCAGGAAATATATTAGAAGGTCAGGTGATAAGGTTGGCTCGGTCATCACTCCTGAGGGCCACCAAGTCTATCATGAGGACTCTCATAAAGTGGTGGCTCTAGTACTTTTGGAGAAGCGTTTCAAGGCTGAAGATATACTCCCATTTCACACGGACCGAAATATTGAAGATAAATCAATGCGATAGAAGCCTACCTACGGATTGGATCCTTGAGGTGAGGATGGCAGGTGGACCAACACTCTCTGGGTAGGAAACCTCAGACAATATTTACTATTAGTCTATGTTAGGCTGATAGAGAGATGGATCTACCTTACTACTGGAGCACCCGGGTACTGACCAGACAACTCTGGTGTATGAGACAGTGACTCAGCAACTAGTGCAGGACGAGGAAATGCCTGTGGAATAAGTATTCATTTTATTCTTCAACGAAGAGAAGTTGCGATGACTGGTACAGTACTGAAGATTCGAGCCTAAGCGCCTAGGGTTCTTACTTGAGTATGATCTTTTCACCTGAAACCCATCTCGTCCTCTGCTCACATGTAGGCAGGGAGAGAAAAAAATAAAAAGAGCTGCACGTCCATTTTCTCAAAAATGTCATTGAATTGTATCTGGGTAATACGTAGTTCTAAAAATTCTCTACAAACGTATACAACTCATGGTCTCCAAGTATTTTATCGTGTTATAATTATTATGCGAAGTTTTAATCGATTCGGCCAGTAATACATAACTATGTATTTTAGCATGGGAATATTTATAAAATTTATTTATTGGAAAAACTTAGTAAAATTAACCAGTACCTTTATTCCGTTACTAGGTAAATAAAAGCACATTAATTTCATTTTCTTAATATTTAATAATTTTCCTACAGTAAATTCAAAGCGTTCCGTGCTCTAAAATGATAAGAACAACTGTAAATAAAGCGACTTAACAGAAAGAGTGATCTACTTTCTTTGCTATCTGCCCTTATTAGACAGGTCGCGAGTAATATTTCCATTTACCTACCTATTTAAAATTTAGTGCAGTTAGTTATCGGTGTGATTCGTATTCGTAATCAAAGTTGTACTCCAATACAAACAAAACGTAATTATTAGCTGTTTTTTTCTTTTGAGGGTATTTGTTAAGGTTGTAATATTTTCAACTGTTTCAGTTTTAAAATATTTCATGACTCTTTTATTGTTATTAATTTTTTTTATAAGTAGAAAGTATTACAAATATCTACCTATCATATTGAATAGTTTTTTGATGATATTTAGTTCTTAAATTTATAATTTAAAATTGTTTGCTTCCTGAGTATTCTAAAGATAAAATGGCATTATCACTTTTATGCAATGGTTTAAACCGTTGTGCTATTCTTTTAAAAGGAACAAATTATGTTAGGAAGCTTAATTTGATGAAGAAGGGAGTTTTTTCAAAGGTTAGGTTATGACTTATAGAGGTCTGGAATAAATACTTCATAAACAGTTAGTTGTATCCCTTAATGGTTTGCACTTTGTATTTATTTTATAAGGGCTAATGTTAAGACTAGTATAATTAAGTAAGCATGATTTTTTTTTATCCAAACAATCAAAATTTAAACAACAAGAAGTTTTATATGAGGAAGAAGATGTTAACACTAAATTATTACCAATTAAAGAAATTAGCCAGTCAACCTACTTCAGTATTTCTGTGTTTTTTTTTTTTTCCAAAGCACAGTTTTACTCTTTTGTTACTAATTAGTTTGAATTTAAGTAATTAGTCACTGTTGCACGTATCACATATTTATTAATAATAATTTACTTGCATATTATTTCATTACAGCCTGCTATAGAAAAAATGAAATTTCAATACCCAGAAGCTAGGAGAGATGAAGGTGTTAAAGAAACTTTGTTTGGAATAGAGGTATTGTTAATATTTATTACTTGTTGTCTACAGCTTTGTTCATGTGTATTTAAGAGTTTGGCAAAGTTGAGTTTTTTTTAAACAAACATGAGTTTTTCGAAACACCTATATGAATGCAATTTATTTATTTATTATTTATTATACTTGCTTCTTATATTTTCAAGATTTAAAGACAATATTTCATGTAGGTGACATGTTATGTTTTAGCATATACTCTCTCCTCCCTTAGCTGGATTTTCATAAACTGGTTTAATATTTGTTGGTTCTGTTATGAAATCCGTCTGCTTTAATAATTAGTAGTTTAGCAAGGGGCTTAAACCTAGGACGCTGGTATGGTGTCTGGTAAGATGCTCAGCAGCCTGCGAGTCCTTGCTGTTATAGGTGGTCAGAAATGAAGATATGAGTAGATTATTTGTTAAGAAATCAGTTTTAGTCTATGAACTTGTTAGATTTTCATCTAACACAGTTGATAATCTCAACGATGGATCCACTGGTGCATGTGTTTCTTAATTTTTAAATTAATTGGTGTTAATTAATAATTATTAGTCAAAGAAAAATAAATATATAACATATATTAACGGAGTAAGATAATATGCTGAGATAAAGCACCTTGAGTATCTCCACAGGATTATTGATTCATTACCGATATCTATATCTAATTGTAATATACTCATTTCACACTAGCACCACTCCATCAATATGTATATTTATACTGAGTGTTTTAAATCATTCATCTTCGGCTGTACTGAAGTAGTCCTTCTGTCCACGCCCCCAGATTAACCCCATCTATTATCTTTTGGGGTAGTGGAAGGTTCATCAATTTCTCTGCTACTCTTCAATGATTACTACAACAACCTCCAATTATCTATCCTACACTGCTCAAACCACATTTACGCCAATGACGCCCAAATCTACTTATCCTTTCCTCCTGGCGAGCTCTAATTTCCCTAATGATTGAGTATCCTGAACTAAATTGGGCTTTGAGCCTCTCTGCACAAACTTAATTAAATATGGAGAAGTACAAGGAAATCTGAATTATTGGATCATCTCTCTTGAAAACTCCAAAAGAAATCCCTAACTTTAAACCCAATTCCCATCCTATAAAGTTTTTTACCTTAGTCAAAAACTCATATATGATCCTAGATCAAACTCTATCCTAGAAAGTCCACAAATCTCCTGATCTATGTTCACCCTCAAACTTCTCAGTCCTTCCAGCCATCTTCTCTCAAATGAAAGACGCAAACTCTTGGTCACCTCTCTGATCTTCCCCCAGTGTGACTGCAATTCTATGGTGTATGATGGCCTCCTTAAGGATCTTGATTTATGATAATTGTTTTCCTAAGATTTATGCTCGATATCTTAGCAGCTGCTGCATTTTGCACTACTATACAGAGTTGGGTCCATCGTCAATACTACCTGGGTCCTTTGTTTACTGGACCATCATGACTAGAAAAAGCTTCTACAATTCAAATGCTTTAATTCTTTTAGTTTTTTTTTTCTGTGAGTGACAGTTGTAGAAAAATGTCATCTGTCTAAAATGAATTTTTTTAGATATCCATATTTATACCTTAAGATAGCCATATCTCAGCACCTGTTTTTATAAGGGAATTATGTTTTGCATTAAAACCAATAATTACATGCTGAATACAAAAATGCATCTGTTTTTGCAGGAAAGTCTAAAACTGAAATCTATTCATTTAATCCAGTTCATATTAAAATAAAAGTCAAGTCGGTTAGAAACTACTATAAATCACTGAACAGTGAGCTAAACATTTTTAAGTTAGATAACTCAAAGTAAAATTGACCCCTTTCACTTTATCTTGTTGAATCTTGACTATATTATATCAACTTTTTTAAAATACTTTTAAAAATCTATGTAGGTTGCTGATCCATACAGATGGCTGGAAAATCCAGACAGTGAAGAGACGAAGCAATTTGTTGACGCTCAAAATAGTATCTCAGAACCTTATTTAAAAGGATGCCCTGCTAGAGATAAGATTAAATCAAGATTAACTCAGATGTTGGATTATCCTAAGTATTCTCCACCACAAAAAGAAGGCAATCATTACTTTTATTTCATGAATACAGGCCTCCAGAATCATAGGTATGATTTGTGTTGTGTTCCTTTTAGTGACATTTTATCCCCGTCTTTAACCTGACAAAGTGATTGGTTTTTAGTGTACTTTACATACAAGATTCATTAGATGCTGAACCGAGGGTATTTTTAGACCCTAACACTTTTTCTGCTGATGGAACTGTTGCCTTGACTGGGTCCTCATTTTCAAATAACAGTAAATTAATGGCATACACTGTTAGCAAAAGTGGATCTGATTGGTGTACAATTCATTTCATGAATGTGGAAACAGGTAAGAATTTTTCTAGTTTGTACACAGAGTGTTTCTAGACTAAGTCTAAAAGATAGACTCAATTTTAAATTGATATATTGTAATGTTATTTTTAAGGAGTAATTTGAGGGATTATTTTATTATATAAAATATTAAATAATATAAAATCAATTATAAAAAGTTGAAATTCAAACAAGTGAATATAACAGTAGGAGGTTGTTAGTAATTGGTACAGCTGAGAGAAACACCAGGACTTCAGTGGTTTATAGTTACTAGAGAGGAGCAGTTGTTTTTAGATGCTTGAAAGGAGATGTTGCGAGTTGTTTATAGTTGCTGGAGAAGAGATGTGTTGATGACCGTTTTGTGGAGTTTGCGGATTGTGAAATACATTTAACGTAAGGAAATCCTCCTCATACCTCTTATTTCTTCATATTACCTCTTATGATCGCATGGCATCCTATCACCTCATACATCATGTTTGCATATTGGCAGAGTCTACTAGAGGCCATTCCGGCAGCATTGTATTTGGAGTGTCGGGATCACAAAACACAATACTTGGAGCAAGACAAGCATTCTACAGAAAATTTGTAGAACTCAAAAAACAGTATATATATATTAATTTTATGTGAATGTTTGATTGTCCTGAGACCTAATAAATTATAAGTTTAATTTATATATTTGTTATAAGGCCATAAGAAAATATTCAATATCTCTGTGACCTTGAACTGCCCATGAATGGAACTTGTACAATTTGTAAAAACTTATTACATCAGGATAAACAAGTTAGTGACTTGTCAGGATTACAGCCAAAATTTGCTTGTGAGGACAGTAGTGCAGCGCAAATAGGCCCTAGAATGATCAGGCCCAATCCACCCTATGGCGGATTTTGGCTGTATTTCTACTTATCTATGGGCATTTGTCAATATTCAACATGAATTGTATTTATTCAAATATAGCTATAATAAAGAGAAATACTATAGTAATATATCACAAACAGTTTTGACAACTAGACTTTTCTCTCTTAGATCTCTTCAGGCACTAAAAAAGAAAAATAAGGGATGAATCCTGCTTCTAATAGCAACTTTGTTTATTCACAGCCAGTCAGTAGAAGAAAAATTAATTTTTTATTGCTTGCTAACCAAGCTTATCAGCTACCCCCTCACAAAAACCAAATACTAGTGCTCTTAATAAATTGATTAATTTTGTTTGTTACAGGTGAAGAATTTCCTGATGAACTAAAATTTGTAAAATTTGGACAAGCATCATGGACCCATGACAATTTAGGAGTTTTTTACACTGTAAGTTGTTTTTGAATATGGAAAAAAAACTCCCTCCAAAGTATCTTGGATACTAGCATAGAGATAAGTTTTCAGTACAGCTTCCATCTCCACGAAAGACTAATATGGAACCCACTTATGAGACTCATAATACAGGACATAAGCTTTGAGCAGCTCTATTAAATAATTCAAGGGACAATGTATCATACATGGAATTTTTTATCAATCAAGAATAAACTACTGATAATGTATTTATTATATTCATTTACGAAGTCGTACTAAAACAAATCTGGACATATAGACTAGAGTTATGGGCACAGCGATACAGTCTAACATCCTTTCAACTAAAGTCCCTAAGAACAATAGTTAATGCTCCTGTTTTACAACAGCTTCATAATGATCTCAATATAATACCTCATTTCCTTGATCTCATCCCTTTCAAGTTCACGAGATTCCATTAAAAGTTATCATGTCCCATAGTACAGTCGCCATTATACAGCTCCCTACATCCTTATAATTTTCTTCAAAGATTAAAATGACACTGGCCTCATGACCTGCTGAAAGAGGAGCATAGGGGATCTTTAGACCTCAGTTTTTTTATAAAAAGGAGGTGACAATTATGTGGAGTTGGGAACTCTCTGGGCTGTCATAGTAGGGAGTAATAGTACATATTTTACAAATAAGCATGTAAAACTATAAATATGGGGAGGGGTTTAATTATTATTTTGATTACAAGAATTTTTTCTCTCTTATAACAAAAATATATTGATTGGTTGGTTAATGGCAGTTACATATAGAACAATTTAATTTTTTTACAGCGCTTCCCTGAAGTTGAAGGTAAAAGTGATGGATCTGAAACAAGCATAAATAGGAACCAAAAAATTTATTACCATAAAGTTGGTACACATCAGTCAGAAGATATTCTTGTAGTTGAAATGGACGATCCTGAATATATCTAGTCAGTACTTGTAACATGAGTAAAGTAATTGGTATTATGATGATCTATTGCATTATTTGTTTTTGTTTTTTTTGGTTGTGTTTGTTGATTCAATAAAATGACAAGATGTATGCCCACTGTATTTTATTTTAATTCTTCCAAACATTTTCGATAATTAGAGCATGTCCCCTTGGTTAGGTTTAGGAGCTCATTAGCTCATTGGGGAAACTGATTGAATAAATTCAGGTTTTGTTTAAACATTCCATTCAAATACATTGGGTTCCACATACTGAGTTTCATAAAACTCCTCAGTTTTTTTTAAATTTGTTTGGTAACTTCAGCTATAAGAAAAATACTGCCAAGCCCTTTAAATTTATTTTTTATACTACCCAGTTATTTATTAGTTAACAACCCTGTATTGTTTATTATGGGAACCTTTTTATTTTTGTCATCATCGAGATAGTGATGTGGGTGCAACTACCATGGAAAATATGTCATTACATTAAATACAGTTAGTAAAAATTTATTACATGATTTTAAAGCTCTTAAGAGTTTATTATCTGGAACATGCTTGAACTTATTTTCATTTGCTGTCTGATGTGTCCTAATCCATTTGGGAAAAAAGAACATTATAGAATAGAACTATTATATAGAAATAGCTTCTGTACAGTGACTTTAGGAAACTAGAAAAGTGGTGCAGTTAGTTAATAGATAAGGTGACAACTTTTTTCATGTTAAATTTATCGTACATACTTCTCGTTATGTTACTTAATCTAAAAATCATTCTGTGTGTTTGAATACGCCTGTGAAATTCCAGATGAATGTCATCATTTTTGTGACTAAGTGGCTAAGCTACCAATTCAACCAAAACATAAACAATGGTCTGGAGCAGAAATAAGATAGTAACTCAAATCTTTGTATAGAGTTTGTATTTGTGATCCTCCTGTTCTGATGTTGTTATGAATTATACATATCATAACTTAAACACACATATTTCTCAGTTTTCATTTTTGTCTATTTGGTACAGGTTCATGACACGGGTGCATTGGACATCTGCTCAGTATTGTCAACTTTACAATAAAATTTAGAATATTGAAATCTATATAACTGCCCAATAAGAAAACTCCCATATTAGTTTTCAGGCAAAATGTTCAAACGACTGTACCAGCAGTCTTGTTACTGCATTGAAGCAAGTACATCATCATGAATGTTAGACCTCGAATAGTTTACTTTAATGCCTAGAATTTGTTTGTTTAGTTGCTGACATTACTATTCCGACAAATTTTCATTAATATATTTTTTTCACAGTACTATTTATGTCAGTGATTGCGGAAGATGGCTTGTTATTTTGCCTTCAAAATTTTGTCACAACAACTTGGTGTATTTTTCTGATCTCTCTACTCTTACTGATGGCATCAAGGGGAAGATAGATGTTACATGTATTGTAGATAAATTCGAAGCTGATTATGAGGTATACATTAATTACTTATTCTATTGTATTATTTATTAATTATATTTACATATTTGTTTACAATAAGATTGGAATTTAAACATGATCAATTTTTTGAGCCATTATTCTATGCACATTTGTCTATTATGATTGTATTGGGGGAAATTCATTAGGAACCATCCAATTTTTAATAATAAATACTAAAGCTATGTTTGGGCTGTCATTTAGATTTTTGGTATATTGATAAAATTTTTGAGTTTTTTTTTTTTTCAAAACTAGAAACCCCTGTTTTCAAACATGTGTTTATGAGTCTCCATTTTGATCTAGAGATAACAAGTTTTACTTGGAGGTCCCATTTGATATCATCGTCACTATTAAGGCCTGTTGTTACAAGGGAAGTTTTGAGGTCCTGCCTGTTAGTGGAGAAAGAGTTGGATGACCTATGACCTTGACAATGGCTTTGTGGGTAACATCTTTGATCTATCTGACTTCATTTCCTTTTGATAGGTGCTGACAATATGCTGCGAGTATGAACAGGATTAGACTGATCTGCTGGGGAAGTGCCCCTGAGAGGGGATCACACAATTTTAAATACAAACATATGAAAAATATTTCAACCTTGAATCCAAATTAATAATTACAATTTAAATTAATTGAATTTTAAAAATTATTTATCATTGTTACATATATTTCTTAAAATGATGAAGTTATATTTATGTTTTATTTAATTTTCAGTTTGTGGCAAATACTGGAAGTAAATTTGTGTTTCGTACTAATAAAAATGCACCTAATTATAAATTAATTGTTATTGATTTTGAAAATTATGCTGAGGAAAATTGGGTGACTTTAGTCCCAGAACATTCCTCTGATGTGTTGGAACAATCAGTTTGCATGGCTCAAGATAAGCTAGTACTCTGTTACATCCGTGACGTTAAGGTAGTAGATTATAATTGTTTTTGTGATTATATTAACTCTTTCTGAGATTATTTAAAATTTTTTAGTTTCTGTATTATTTTTTTTATTTTAGAATACCCTTGATATCCATAGTTTAGTAGACGGATCATTAATAAAAAAACTTCCAGGCCCTATAGGAACAGTATGTGCGATAACTGGTAGAAAAAAACACTGCGAGTTGTTTTACAATTTTATTTCATTCACTAGTCCAGGAACCATTTTCAGATGTGATCTCTCTCAGTCTCCAATTTCAGATCCAGAGGTAATTTACTATTTGTTTTTTTCTTTTAAAATTTATACCAGTGGGATTAAATACCACAACAACTAATAAAAAAAATTTTTATCCTTTAATTATAATTAAATTGATAAAAGATCGTTTGATGTCTGTAGATTTATATTTAAATTATTTATTGGTATATAACTAAATTGCCTGTAATACATTTTTTTGCTGGATGAGTGAAGGTTATTGTAATATTGTTATCGATTAAAGATGTAGCTTGATTGATAACCCTGGTGGGTCCAGATAGGTTGGTGGCCAACAAAAACTATTGTGGCAAACATGAGTTATCAAAAGTTGTAGAAAGGCTTACAGGTTTTTATCAGTTATACAGAACAACTTCTTTTTAAAATAAAAGAAGGAAAAAATTTTTTCTTAGTTGCTGACGAAATTCAGTTATAAGTTTCCAGGAATGGAAAAAAAAAAAGTGTATTTGCTAACCAAGGTGTTGTTTTCCTCATACTGCTTTGTTTTGCCATGTTTCGTCTCCAGCCTCACCCCCATACTCGCCTGATATCGCGCCGATTTCCATTTATTCCGATCGCTACATTTTTAAGTGGCAAAAAAATTCAAAATTTGGATGTTGTCCATAATAAATATAGTAAATATTTTACTCAAAAACCAATTGATTTTTATCGATCTGGCATTAAAAATTTGCACACTAGATGGCAAAAGGTTGTTGATAACGAGGTTGATTACATAATTGATTAAAAACAAAAGCTTGTTAAAAATTTATCGGTTTGAATTTAATGTAAAAAACCGACATTACTTTCCGGTCCCCCTATTTCTATGTGTACATTGAACAAAATAATACAAATGCTCAGTTCAAAGGGGAGGGGAGTGTCTCTCAGTGCTTGTAACGGTGGTGTGTGTTGACATCTGCCGGGACCTCATAATTGTGTGATTATGTGGAGGATACTGGAGGCGTAGTCACAAAATCAACATATACACTTAAGGTATTAGATGGTGCTAGCTGCTCAGTGTAAAAAAGAGTTTTACCTGCCCAAAACATAAAAATAAAATTCTTTTTATATATTATTTAATATCATTATTTACATAGAATAAAATTAAATACTTTTCAGGTTTTCAGACAAATTATAATACCAGGTTATGATCCTACTATTTTTGAAGAAAAGCAAGTTTTCTATCCCAGTAAAGATGGCACCAAGATCCCGATGTTCCTTGTACATAAGAAAGTGAGGTTGTTTTTATTTATTTTTTAAATTTTCCAGATAAGTACTTTTTTTAATATGCTCTGGAAGTTTTAGGGCTTTTAAAAACAAAACATGTCGGACTTGATTAAAGTAATCTTGAATGAATAAATCACCAAATTCAAGTTCAATCACCTCTGAGAAAGACAAGGTCTTCCCAGAATTTTTTTTTTCTTTTTCATCTTTCTTCACAACCATTATTCCTGATTCGCTACTTTTTTATTAATTTATTTACTCATTTTTAATCACAGTCTAGTGAACTCCCTTCTTTGAAACAAATTATTGACAGAATAACTTTGTTTTCATGTGACATATTAAGAATACCCAATAAGTGTATAAATTGAAGAAAGACATCCTGGCTGAGAAATTAAAAGAACATAACTTTTACCTCCAAGATCATCTATCTACTTCCCCACTCACATTATTTATGTAAATATTTGTTAAAAAAAATAAATAGTGCCACATCAAGAAAGTTAGACACCAGACCGCTTGGTTCCTCTTCTCATTATCATTATTTCAAAAATAAAATTAATTAATTCAAGCAGAATTAAACTTCCCTTAACTTACTGTTCTAACAAGTGGACAGTCTTATTTTCCCTGGAATAATTTTTTAGCTTTAAGTTTGATTAAAACTGGTTATACCCGGACATTCTCATTAGTAGATAATCTGTTTGTGACAGGTGGAACAAAAATCTTTTCTATTTCCTCAAAATAATCATTGCCTGCTGATTTGCAGCCAAAAATAATGAACAGTTTCAAAATTCATAATTTCTCTCGTTTTTTTGTCTAGATTTTGTTGACTACAAGTAAATTAGTTCATGTTATCATTGTTAACATACAATGGATATACATGTGATTGTTTTTTTTCCTCAGACCCTCTATCTTATTTCCTTAAACAAGAGGACTAAAATATATCCCCAAAGAATAACTGGTGGTGAGAAGTTTGACTGAACATATATTTTGATATTTTCTTGATTTTTTTAGGGCATTGAAAAAACTGGTAAAAACCCATGCTTGGTTTATGGATATGGAGGTTTCAGCATTAGTCTTCTTCCAGTATTTTCAACACTTAGACTTGTTTTTATTGAGAATTTCGATGCTATATTTGTTTCTACAAACATTCGTGGAGGAGGGTAATCATCATTTCTGATATTAAGAATTGATATTTTTTTCTATTCAGTCAATTTTTAGTTTTGTAAATATTTGTTTTTACATTTTATTGCAGTGAGTATGGTGAAAAATGGCATGATGCAGGAAGATTGTTGAACAAACAAAACTGTTTTGATGACTTTGCAGCAGCTGGAGAATATTTAATCTCTGAAAAATATACCAATAAGGATTTGTTGGCCATCCAGGGAGGTTCCAACGGTGGCCTACTCATTGGCGCATCAGTTGTCCAAAGGCCTGATTTGTTTGCTGCAGGGATAGCTCAGGTTGCGTATGTATTTTTGATCAATTGACTCCTATTTTTTGAAAACCAAAATAGGACTGAATTAAAAAGAAAACTTTGGTGTCCATAAAAAAAAATTGAACTTTCACTTTTGTTTTATCTCTGACTCTATGACAAGAGTCATAAACTTGGTGTGACGAAAACAAAGTTGAAGTATTTTCCAGTAGGTGAATATATCCCTCCAGCAAAATGAGCCATTTTGGTTCAGCGAATTCCTCAATGAAATTTTGTACTCCTCTTTCTGATTGTTTAGCAGATTTGAACTTGAATCTTGGCTAAAGGGCTCCTCTTCTTGGAGCTTCCACCAAAATGTGCTCATCCCAGTAGGAAACCATTGAACATTTAGTGCTGCCCAGCTCACATAACTAGATGGATCCATTTATGTAGTGTAGGTCCACTCAGATGTTCACTAGAATAGCCACTAATTCAGGGAACTCACTGGAATCAGCAATTGTGGAAAAACAAACAATTTCACAAAAAGTTCTCTCATGCTTATCGCCATCAAGAGCAAATTTTATATTTAATTACAGATATTATGCAGAAAAACTTCTGAACATGCTATACAAAAAAAAATTAAAAAGTTGTGTTTAACCTCAAAGTGGCGGTAGCAAATGTGGAAAATTTCGCCTACTTTCACTTATCTATTCACACCTATATTCAGCGCTCCTTGTTTACTTTTACACATATTTGCAGATAAAAAAATGGTCATTAATTTAGAAAACCTGAGGTAAGAATGTTTCAGAATTTGATATGGAATGTTTTTAGTTAAATTCATGTTTAAGGATACCTTTCTGGAAACAAATATCACTAACCCTTTCAACACGATTCTGGACTGGTTCACACAGATCAAGGATTAAAAAACATAGGAGCGATTTTTGAAAATATATAACATTTCTCCTTCATATGTGGTGTAGTTTCGGAATTCATAATGTTATTTATGAATATTTTCAAGCATCATGAATCACGATTATATTGATAAGAAATAAAATAGCTGTTGGGTTAGTGAAAATCAAAGCCATCGTTGCAGGTTTTTCCTATCTGTGCAGGAATAAAAATGACAATTATAAATGATATATTTAATTATAAAATCATATTATTTTCAGTGTTTTAGACATGCTCCGTTATCATAAGTTTACCATTGGCTCAACTTGGGCTTCTGATTATGGAAACCCTGATCAGGAAGAACATTTCAATAATCTTCTGAAGTATTCACCTTTGCATAATATTAAAGTACCTGAGGATCAGGTTTGTTGCTTACTTCTTATTAGTTTATGTACTATTGTTAGTAAAAAATGATGTTAACAAGTGTTTATCTAATTTTTAGTATCCAGCATTGCTTCTTCTCACTGCTTCACACGATGATCGGGTTGTGCCTTTACATTCCTTTAAATTTATAGCGGAATTGCATCATAAAATGAAAAACAGTCCTAAACAGGTAAAAAAATGAAACATAGTGTACGTGCATAATTTATTGGAAATGTAATAGTTTCAAAATTTTCTCTTGTTTTCCAATGGGGATATAAAAAAACAACACTAAAACATTATTCCACCCATACACAAAAGCAATGATCACATCTTTGTTTTGCATCTAAGCAGGTTGCTTTATTTTTTAAAACATAATTCAATTTTAAACAAATTGAGCAAAAGATCCAATGTTATCATTCATAATTTGCAATTAATGATAATAAAGCTCAAATTTTGTATTTTTTAAACAAAACTAAAATATAAAGTAAAAACTTATTATTATTGGCCCAAATTTTTTATCTGACTTGATTGACCTTATTGGTTCTCAAAAATTTAATGTTGGGAATATATTTTAATATATTTTGTATTATCCTCTTTGAATTGTTCTTTCCTTGGAGGAAATTATAATAATAATAAATTATTATCGGTGATACCTTCAGAGCTAACAATAGAATGAGATAATAACTTAGAAATACATGCCCAACATTACGTTTACAGTTTTCAACACCCCTGACTATGTTGCAAAGCATAACTTAAATGTACCAAACATGGAAACACCATTCCTTTTGCATTTTTTATGCAAAAGAAAAATTGGAAATTAAATGATTAATCAGCACCCTTCCAGATATAAAATGCTCTAGTTGCATTCTCAAAAAAAACAAAATAGAAATCAATATGGTAGAGCCCAAGCTAGTACTAAAAAAGAGCAAAATCCAATATATTTAAATGAGGGGCTTTATCACCAGTTCTCTTTGAATAATAACTATTTTAATTTTAATTTCTCTAGAAAGTGATACGTTAAAAATTTGAATTATATAACATTTGAATGTGTTCAACAAATAACAGAGGTCCTGGCTAAATTTTGTCTAAGGCTTATACATTATTAATTTTGAGATATTTTTAAGCTAGAGAAAAACTTTAATTTTGTTTTTTTACAAAACATTAATCCAAATAGACTTCTTAAAATGAAGTTATGAAGACTCAAAGGCATTAGCTCTAGCTCATGTGAGTAACCTCGAGTCAGTAGGCTTCAAGAAACTTCAGTTAAATCAACATTAAATTTATAGGTTTTTTGGATTTTGAGTTGCACTATTTTAGTAAGGTGTGGTAGAAACGATGATGAAAATTCTTAACAATGGGGAAAAAGGAGAATAGAACATAATAAGTTGCACACAGATAACAAAATAATTGTGCTGTTATCAAGTTATTACTATAATGTTTCTCTTTTTAGGAAAATCCTCTTTTAATACAAGTGGAGACAAAAGCTGGCCATGGTGCAGGAAAACCAACAAATAAGAGAGTAAGATATAATATATACGTAATTTTTTTTTGTGTAATAGTAAATCGTTATCTTTTTCAGGGTTTATTTGAATAAACACTTTTTTTAGGAGATTTAATGATTAAGTATTCTTTAATTTAATAATTGACCAAATTTTGGGTCATTCGTCCATCTTCTAGCAATCGTCATATTTTTATATTTCATATAAATTTATTATCTTGAACTATATATAGCAAATAGAGTTCAGGATAAATGTTTGTATCATTAACTTAGCAGTCAGTACCCAGCTTTCACACCAAACATGCTCCAAAAAGCAAGAGGCAAGTCTCTTGCCTCCAAGCCGTTGGTGTCTTTAGTGTGAAAGCTATCTTGGATATTTGTTTACTAGTGATCAGTATTTATTTAAATTTTATATACTGTTTATTTGAATGATTTCAAAGGCATAAAGAAGAATGTCATCCATTATCTTTTATTAAAAAAAATGTTTCTAGAATATTTATCCTGAAATAATTAAGTGAATGTTGTTATGTTTCTCGAGAAATTCTTTTACTTTTTTATAGTTGTAAGTTTGTTTTTTATGCCTTAGAAGTAACTAATAGTATTTTTTAAATTTTCATTTCAGATTGAAGAGCAAGTTGACATCCTTTGCTTTTTAATGAATGCTATGGATTTAAAGTTTAAGGAATAAATTTTTTCTATGCTATAAACATTTTTTTTAATCCCTTTCCATAAATATTATTGAGATTTTTGAAATTTCCAAAAAAATCGTTTACATACAATGAGAGATGTTAGATTAGAAGAGGTCATTTATGTTTTAAATAACACCAAATGTTTGTTTCTCTTCAAAAACTTTCCTTAATTGGTAGTACTTTTAACAGCCCATATCTGTCATCCTCAGGCTCCAGACAATGATCAGTCCATCACTGGATAATAGGATGGAAAAGATTTGGTGTTTTAAAACACTAAAATGCTCTTTAAAATGAGGGGTTAAACGACTGACTTTAGGTTCTTCAGAACTTGAGAAATTCAAGATTTGGATATACAAGCCAAAAATTAATTACACGAAACCTCAATGAGATAAAAAAAAAAAAAATTGATATTCTTATATAGATCACCAGCTTTTTGTCTGCGTGGAAATCTTAACGCATTAACTCATGCCACTACCCGCTGCTGAAAGAAATAGTGTGAAGATACATAGCCCGTGCGTTGATGGTTAGTTTAAGAAACATCAACCTTCTAAATCTGTTAAGCAGTTCCTGAGTAAATCTCCTACAAATGTTCCTAATGAGGCATTGGGTAGGTTTTTGATTATTTCATCCTTCTATTATTATTCTATACAGGAAAAGGAGCGGATTCTACAGTGTAAAATCTAAGTAATTGAGAGTCCGAATAAGTACACTTATACTCTTTATAGGATAATAATTAAAAAGTAAAAGCATTTAAAAATTTACTATTATTAATTTAGTTTTGTCTCCTATATAAAGAATAAATAAATTCTTGGGTAAACCCCCCCCCCTTGCGCTAGTAATATAAAGTAGGCTGGGGCAGAAACAGGGTGATTTCAAATCCAATCAACTTATTACCACCACTTAATACTGTCCCTGCAACTTATTGATCATGACCAAGATTGTAAGTTGCACTGGAATTATCAATATGTTAAATTTAAAAGGGAGATCCATAATAATTAGTATTTCTGGGTTATAAGATGTTTCAACCTTTTCCTGATAAGATAGTTACTCCAATTGCCTTGTACAACTGTTAAGTTTTGGTTGGTGGAGGTTCCTCATTAAATAATTTGAGATCCCATTTGAAGCTACCCAAATGGTTCTACAGGGTACTGTTTATTTCTAGAAACTAATTGGAGGTTTTACCAAAGAGTTCTATTCCTTGTCACAATCTTCTGGAAGGCTGTACAATGTTTTAATCAACTAAACTTGGGCATCGAGATTGGTACCTGTAATATTAGTGACCCCAAAAACTATGGATTTAACACTAATATCGAACGTTTTTGATTATTTTATGTCACCTACTAACATATGGGTTCTATGAGTGTCACCCTCATTCCTGGAGAAAACGTATTTCGGCCGAAGAAGAAGTGATCTCTACTATTCCAGTTATTAGATGTATCTAGTCTTCTATTGTTATGTACACCTTTACCCCGGCAAACGGTAGCAAGTAGACCGGGGACAGAGTTCTTTAATAAAGACTTGTTAGAAATTTACATTTAAATGAATTTCGTTTATAGTTAACATACGTTAATAATCTGGATTATTTATTCCTTGAAATTGTATACTTCATCGTCAACAAAACCTCAAAATTAATTAAGTATTTAGGGATATTCTTCTAAATGTATGTAGTTGTAATCTATCGATTCAGTATTATACAGTAACGATTGTGATTGTCTGTGAACGACCCGGTGGCACCAATGGCAGAGTAGTCCTAAGTCATACGACGTCCAAAGCCGATGATAATCTAGTTGGGTTTTTTTTTTTTTTTTTTTTTAAATTTCTAATCCTTTTTATTTAATAAGTATACAATGAACAAAACTTAAAATAAATAAATTTGGCTTTACATCTTTCTCCTCGAGCTGCATACACAGATGCATTCGAAGGAGTGCCTAAATATAATACATTTTCTTTTTGAAGTTAAAAGTTCAATAAAACACATACAATCACTAGGTGATGAGGCTCACCTTTGTCGGGCTTCAAGACGGAGGGTACTCATATAGTGGACCACCGATACCAAAGGCGAAATGCATGTGTTACATTTTCCAGGGAACTAATGAAATAATTCAGAAGTTAGAGTGTAAAGACGTCTACCCTTTTCTCGACGATGTTACAATTCGTAAGAATATCTTGCAGAATTAATCGAAACCAGTGTTTGCTCTCGACCGTGAATGAATACTACAAGTTTCTCAATTAGGCTCACTTCGCCCAATTACGTCCATGTTATTAACTTTCACAAAGAAATACCTCATGAGAGAATGTTTAAATATTTTAGAAGAACATTTACCGGTTCCTCAATCTGTGCGTGGCTATCGATTTCCAGCCCTGCTTAAGAAATTCGCAAGACGAGCAAGTTTAACCCTATCGAGGAAGATGTAGAACTGTATACAGTAGAGTATAACACGGGACTGCCCACACATGAGGGATGGGAGACAGCAGTTTTAGCTCGTCATGCCTTCCGATCGTTAATGGGTTGATGAGTGGAGTTAAGTGTACCTGTACGACCTCCGGTTACAACTGGAAACTCGCAGCACCATTCAAACTTAGAGATCAGGCTTGTGATTAACAGAATGAAGTAGGGCTCTCAGGAACACATGCCCGAATAAGGCGATTACTTGGGATTTTGAAATACAATGTACATTATATCTGAAAAGGATGAAAACGATGGATAAAATTTGATGAAAATGTGTTAGGTATTAAATAAATAATATGTGTAGTGACCGCTAACTACATAAGATAAATCACCCTATACTCTATGGTATATATTGTAACATTCATGATATTTGAGAATATCATGGTCAGGAACCCTCACATCTGGTAAGCATCTTCCCTTATGCTCCTAGGAGTGGGGATGAGATAAAAGGGCAATCTTAGCACAACCGTCGAGAAGAGCGGACTTAGCAAGCTCCCGAATTGGCGGTCACCAACAGGAAGAGAGGAGAAGAACCAACAGCAGAAAGTAACGTTGATTGGATTAAAGGAAGATCATCGATTGGGTGATATTAATATTGTTTCTTATTATGGATCCATTAAAAGAAATTGAGCTCAAATTTCATGTTTTTTGTAATTAGTAGTAACTATCCTAATTTAAAAGGAATTGAATATTTTTTTTATACTTTTTGTCAGCACTCTATATAATTATAATTATTTGTTATAACCATTTTATTTGAATATATTTCACAATTCCTAGTTTCTCAATTTATTAATAACTACAACATTAGCCTTGAGATCGGGCGATTCAATCGGGATAAATTCCTATGTCAAAGACATAAAACAATTTGAATTAAAGATCTCATGACGGACCTGCCAAATTAGTTAAGGTAAATTGATCAAATAAAGTAGAAAGAGAAATGGTGAAAATTGAGGTAGGTTTCAATATATTGTAAATTAATTTAAACAAATGTAAATAACATTACCATAAATCATTGTAAATGTTGTAAACAACAAAAGACGCAGCTGCAAGTCAATTAGTTTGAGGCTGGGAACCGCTACCCACATCAGGTAGTAAAGCGACCCAGACAAGGCCTGAGTCACTACGAGAAAAAAGGCCACCACATACTGGGCTGTCATTGCCACAACAACGAGTCCCATGATTGGGTACTAATGAAGGAAGCCACCTATAAATAGACCCGGTTTTTTGCCTGTAATTGATTCTCAAGAAGACTCTAACTGATATATCAAAACTTGGCCTTCTCATTTATGAAATCCTCTGGACCTCTCTCTCCCTGACCTCGCTTTGTTTTAGTCCCGCCTTGTCAGACCCCACACTCTCCTAGTAGGATTCTCTGCCTTCGCCTCGCTAAAACTAGCAGCTCCTTGGGAGAGACCTCTCCCTCGCGGACAACGGTTGTCGTGACCCTACAAATTTACCTAGTAGTGTCTCCCACGGCAATCCAGTCTGCCTCTCTCCGGTTCACACTCGCCTTTGTGATCCGGACGGATTTTGCCTACCCTCAGATACCGAGTGTGAATTCGTGGTCATTCTAAGACCACATAAACTACCTACACTACCTATCCTATACCTCTTCGCCTGAACATAGTGCATTGTCGGGGCACATATCTATCAAATATGGAGTCAGATAGTAAGACCGTCATGAAACGATTGTCCAGGTCATAAACTTTATCAACCCTCACTTCGTCACCAGGGCTAGGGTAACTAGGCACCCCCCTCATGACGACCCGACAATATGTATATCTCATTGTATCTGCAGTTATGATTCAGTCCCATTGTTGTTTCTTTTTCATGATTTTAGTTTAGTAAGTTTTAAGTAGCTATGCTCTTTTAGTGCATTGAAACCTTATATTTTTTAAAGGTCAAGTTCATTACAATACCCTCTGCAGATAACAGTTCTGTTACGAGTAGAATTCGGATTGTAGTCATCCCATAATTGTAATAGGCAAACGCTAGTCCAATTAGTTCACTCCAACCTCTTTATACAGTTGAAACAACATCTTTCCATTCATATGGAATCCCGTGCTTTTTCCTTATTAAATGGGAGTAGGGGGTACGAGGTTTCATTCTTGCCACTGGTGGTTACCAGTTAGGCGTTAGTGGATTAACCATGATTGTATCATCAAGAAATCCAGTAACCTCTAGCTGTAACCTCAAGTAAAAAAAAACTATGGTACCTCCCCTCTAGTTTGTATAAATGAGGTTACATTCTGTGATAGAAAAGTGTTTTATTTTATAATATATTGATTTAAGCTTTTATTAGATTGACAGTAAGTTGACATTTCATTTAGGTTATATATAATTTATTATGGGACACATTCATGGTCTTGTAGTTATTGGTTGCATTTAGAATTACTAATGTTACCTCCTTGTTTTGTCATGTCTAGCTTCTAAACAGTTTTAAATTTTAAACAATGGTCATTTACTTGTAATTCAAATTGAAATAATAAATATATAATGTGAAGCAGTGGCATCTAAACAAGCCATTGTGAATTTTACACTTCTCTTTTTGTTAAAAATTACAATTTACAAAAAACAATTTCTTCTTAGCTGTGGTGTAATTATTTAGTGAATTACCTTCATTCATTCTGATAAAGGTAATAGATATCTACCATTTAATCCCAAGTATTTCATGTCAAACAATTTTTTTGACACTTGTTTCATTTAGAACTAACATTGCTATATGAGCTCCAGCTAAGGTACAGACATTCCTATTTTACTTTTATTATTTTTTAGTGACTATAATTTGTATTTTGACATAGATGGCATGTCTGCTTCAAGTCCTGATAAAAAGAAAGAGAAGTAAGGGAGTTCTTAAAAATAGTGTAAAACTGTATGTCAATGCCATAAAATTTAATGAAAATATAACTTCTTTTTTTCATTAACCTTAGTAGGTACCCTTATAAAAACATCAATTTAAATCTGAACTCAAAAGTTGCATATAAATCTTGATAACTGTCATTCTATATATTTGACAAAGAAAGGTGGATATATTTATCTATTGATGAATAATAAAACCATCTGATTAGAATTTTATTTATTTTGTGTATAATCTATTGATGAACGGTATTAGACCTGTTGACATGTAATCTGCTTATCGATTTCGGTCAATTTTTCTTAACTGGATTTATTTTAAGTGTAAAGTTGTTATAAAAACTATTCACAAAATATATACTGTTGCAGTTGGTAGATGGTACTTTGGAACTGGTGGTGCCGATGCTAGATGTTTACTTTGTTTTACAAAATATCAATAAACGTTTTTTAAACCTCCTGACTTTAATTCCTCAATATAAATATTACTAGTTGTTAGTAGTAGTCTTTACCACCAGTAGTCATTACTAGTATTCAGGGTCCAAAGCCAAAGTTCAAGTTATGGAGTCTTCGGCTATTAATGTAGAGATACAACTTGGTTCAATTTCCGGCTTACCTAATGATGTTTTCTTTCTTTCATTCTAATTCACGAGAGAAAATGAATACTTGTGTATTTGCTTAAATAAGCTGTGAATATGATCCAAAATACCTAAATAAATTTTTGAATGGAATTTTCAGTATCCAGAGGTGCTTTAACAAATTGACTAAAGTATTTTTGCCCAAAATTGCATTAATGGACAACTGTTTTATGATATGGCCAAAAACTTATTGGCAGATAGTGTCCTTCATTAATAAACTCATATCCTAAATACCCTATCATTTTTTTATAATCATTTTATTTACGTAGAAAAAACACATTGGCTCCCAGTCTTGCCTTTAAGTAGGCCTGGAAATGGCTCCTAAAATTATTTCTCAAATCACCTATTACTTTCTTTAATTTGTAAATATATTTAAAATTTATAATTCAGTCATAATTAATATATCAAAAATTTGGTTTGTAAAGTATAGATAAATGTATTAAATTAATCATAAATGTAATAAATTAAAAAAAAGGCTACAACTTTGATCTGTTGATTTACTGACTGTTTGTATGTATATTTTGTGTTGATCTAAATTTTAGTCCTGATTAGGAGATATAATTAATTATGAATATAAGAACTTTTAACTAGCTAATTGTGCCAAATTATTTCATTAACACTTATTATTGTGTAAGATATTAAAGATTGGGTGAAATCTGAAAGTGTCAAAAAAATTGATTTACTAACTCTAACTATTTACTTGATTATTTTTTTTTTTTGGGGGGGGGGGATAAATTCAAGTTTATTTAATAACACAATGACTCTTTTGTTGATATGGACTTTTCTTAATTGTACTTTTACTTTACTCTAGGTTTATGGCTTTTTTATTAAAAATATAACTCATTCAAGTTGGATTGCCTTTGGGAACTGTACGTAGTGATTATTAGATTTTATAAACGTAGGATTAGGAGAGGAAAACGTTTCATTAACAAATTCAGGATGCCTATCGCATCGGAAGTTGATGTTCCTGAAATACGTGTCAGGACAGCTTATAATGGGTAAGTAAAATATATGATTATGTTAATATAATATTAATGAATTTATTCATTATTTATGACGTTAGATGAAGATATCTAACTATCCCTTTTTAGTTAATAAGTCCTTATCCTCCCTTCACTTCTGAGCTGTGACATAAATTCTGATACCCTGATAAGCATTAGGTCTGCTGCCTGAGGTCTTCCAGTAATTATAATGTCATTTCCTTTCATCTTGACTTTCTTTATCACGAATTGTCATTGTTTTCCATGGACCCCCTTTCAAGCCACATATCAGTAATGCAACTCTTGCAGAATAATGTTCTAAATTAAAAAAAAAAGAAAGTCAAATCTTGTATTAATAACACGTCATGTATTTTTTTAACTATTTCATTGTGGATACCATTTTAAGAATCTTTACTCTATAATATAAAGTTATTTCATTCTCTTTGGTTCCAGGTTAACTCACTTTTCCATTATTTTGTTTTGATATTTTTTTTCATTTCTATGCCTATAAAACCATTCTTATGAAAGTGAGTGCCTGGTTATTTAAATTGTGACCTGCTTTAATGTACCTCTATCTAACCATGCTTATTTTACTTGAATCATACCTGTTGGATTTTCATGGTAAACTCTGGTTCTGTCAATTTTTCAACAGACTATAATGGCAACAAATGCCAATGATGGGTTAGTTCCATGATTTACCTCTGGTTGAATCTCATAATCTTTTTAATGGTTTCGGGGTGAGTATTCAATGGAATTATGAATAGTATTGCTTAGGCTGCTCCCCTTACTTGTGTCAGTGATTGTTGATTCACTGCAGCCATGACTTATAAATTACAACCTTTTGTTCAAGTTCAAATAAGAACAAATTTGATGAGTTCAATGAGGGGACTAGAAATGACTACTATCCAAATTTGAAGTGGTAAATGCCAATTTAATGTTTAGTGGTTTTTCAGGTGCTACTGTATCATACATTTTTAATGAATCTTAACAATTTGTTAGCTATAACTTTGTCAAATTTTGTTCCAGGGAGATTATGATAACATACATTGACCCTCACATTACTTTAGAACAACTTTGCCAAGAAATGCGAGACATCTGTAGATTTACCCCGGATCAAGTTTTCACTATGAAATGGGTTGATGAAGAAGGTAGCTAAGCTGATTTTTTGATGTGATTTATTAAATTTTATTTTCAACTTGAATATTATGTTGTAAAAACAACAAATTAATGAGAATCATTAGTTGTCCTCATTAATTTCTTCATCTAAGTTTGATGCCAATAACTTTCTAAACATTATCTATTTTAGAATGTGTGTGCTAGTTGCTGGTCGAGGGTTAAACTTACATACATCAAGAACAATGTGTGCCTACAAGTTATTATATTTATTTATACACATTAGGGCTGTCAACAGCTCACATTATTATTATTAGCCCTTAAGAGAGCCCTCCCCCCAATAATACAGCTTGCCTTTTCTCCCTTTAATGAGTACCTAGAGACATAAATTTATAAACAAAGTTATTTTTTTGGTGCTAGCATATTATATAAATTGATCAACTGTTACTTTTCCTGAAACAGATAAATGATAAAATGAGGAAGTATGGTCAAACATAGTTGTCCCAGGATTTTAAACTGAAAAGTGACACAATGCAAAGGGCCAAGCTGACTCAAAATTCAACATGGATAGTTAATAGAGTTTAGTTAGAGAGCGAGAAATCACAAGGAAGGGTTGAGTTATAATAATATAAGCGAGAGGCTAACTAGATTTGATACAATAGATTGATGATCTAGACTACCTAAATTATAACAGGTCTGTTGTATTGCAGATAATTTGTGGTATGTCGTTGGCTCACCTTCCCTTTGGTTTCCCATTCGACTTTTCTTTCTTTGGGGATTCTGCATCGGTTTAATTCCTCTTTTATTTTTATGTTTTTGTTCTGGATACAATATTTTTTTACCTTTTTAACTATTCTGCTTAAAAATCTCATATGTCTAAGAGCTGGTTTTGGTTAGTTTCTTCATTACTGAAAATCAATTGTCCAATACATAAATATCTTACTTTTTTCGTAAATGCTTTCAGTAATTACAATCCTCAATGGTTAAAACAAAATAAACAATAGATTTTAACTAAATTGTAGGTATGTATGTTATGAAGTTACCTTTATTTACAAATTAAAAAAAAAAAATCAATCACTGTCTTGGTCCAGCCCCAAGTATTGTGTTTTGTTAATCCCGATGCTCCAAATATAATGCTGCCTTGATGGCTTCCTGTAGATTCTGCCAATATGCAAACATAATTTATCAGGAAATGCAAAGTATAAGAGCCCTCACGTGAAATATGTTTGACTATCCGCAAACTGCAACAAATTGTCGTCAACTCCTCTCTTCTTGTGCCATTCTAAACAACTTACAACATCTCCTTTTAAAGCATTTTTAAACAACTGAACTCCCAGCATTCCTCTTAGCTGCTCCAATCAATTACTGACATAATTCCCAGCTGTTTCATTCACTTGTTTGAAATGAAACTTTTTATAATTTATTTTATATCATTTAATATTTTATATAATAAAATAATCCTTTTCTCAAATCACTTCTTAAAAATAATATTACAATATATATGTTAAATTATAAAGGTGTATAATTAGGATTCAGCTACTGATTCTCCCCTCCCAACTTCACGTTCACTGCTGTTGATACCTTACCTTCATCAACACAGTCTTCAACTTAGAGTTAAGCTTCTCTCTGTTGTCTCCTATTCTTTCATCATCTCAGGGACATGTTCGGTATTGAAGGCTTCATTGTTATAATATTTTATCGGCTTCGGTAACCATCTCTTTAGGTAGGGTTTTAACATATTTTGTTTTGACATGTTTTTCCTTTTCTTCATTATAATTTTTTTATGGACCAAAATTGTCTTAAATTATCTCGTTAGTTGAAATGAAATGAAAGAATAACATAATGGTCCTTAATAATATGCAGAGCTGACAAAAATTATAAAATAAATTTCTCTGTTGTGCTTAGATTATAAATATTGGTCCTTTGTTCATATGAAGAGAATTGAATAGAACTAACTTCAAAATATTAAACATTAAAATGAATAAAAGTGAATAATGTTTGCTAACGATCATAATCAGAATTATAAGGTAAAATATAGGAATTATAGCTGGCGTAAAATAAGAGGGCAAGGTGAATAGAAAGTGTATAATATATAGTAATACTTATACTAGTGAAGAAATTATGAATTATTAGATTTAAGAGAGTTGAGGTAAATCTGGATGTAAACATTGGAACTGATTAGCTGGGTTAGGTGTTTATGCCAGCAGAAGGGGATCTAGTGTTCCAAAAATTATTATTTGGTGTTGAATTGGAGGAGGTTATAAACAGGGATTTTTTGTCTTGATTTTACAATAGAGGGGGAATTTCAGGTAATATTAGCATCGGGCAGAATGTGCAGGCATCCCAAGTCAGTATAGCGCTGTATCTGGGAAAATATAAATCTTAGAACATTATTCATTAAAGACAGAGATTCTCAGAGTGGACACCATACTCCTGTACAACAGTAGTCAAATTAGGGGAAGACAAGAGAGTCGTCAAAAACGATTGAGCAATTTGAGGGTGGAGATGGATCGACAAGTGATTCAGAAAATTTGATCATTTAACAATATAAATAGATCCAAGAACAGGCCGAGGTTTTTGACTGATGTGAAGAAGTGTATAGGGCAAGAGTCGATTATAAAGATAAAAAAATCATTTAGGGTTTTGAGGAAGGGGCCTGATCCGATGATAATTGCCTTCGACTCCTCCTTGATCGATTACAGTTTCAAGAAAGAGGCAAAATTCCTGATTCAGTTCAGGTCTTCGGAATCAGTAAAGGCGAATAGAAGGTCCCTGAGAGGAAAAGATAGGTAAATTTGGTTGTCGTTGTCATATAAGTGATATTAACAGTGTTGAGACCGCACTGTTGAAAAAGGACATCATCAATAATAGTTTTGATAGAAGGATAAAATAGTGAAGGTTAAAGTTGAGTAGAAGAAAGATGAAGTTGGGTATATCTAATGCTTTGATAAAGCCCAAGAGCGTAAGGATAGAACCGTGTTGTAGGTTAATGGGGCATTACTGTTCTTGTACTATTTTAGTAAGGGGCTTTACTGGCCTAAATCGCTGACCAGTAGATTGGTGAAGTCTGTGGAATTAACAACCCTTTTCTGATTATTGCATTTACTTTTTATTAATTCTTATGTTTTATTTAAATTTTCTATTAAAACACTGAGGATGATTGTTTGGAGTCAAAAGCATTTCGCCAATTATAAAAGTTTGAGGAGATTCCCAACCAGCACTAACACGTACTAAAAATAACAGTGAAAATGAAATGAAAACTAAAATTGAAATTATAAACTAAGAAAAAAGAAAGATTCGGGGGAGGCAAGAAGCAAAAGGAGACAAGAATTCAAAGATGTAGGTGTCCTGTGCTTCCTTTCTAAAATTTTCCCAAGGCTGGTTTTGACGTATTAACTGATGCCTTTGCTCTATTTCTTTTCTGGACATCTACCTCCCATGTTTGCCCTTTTGCTTGTAATAATTTTTTCTTGGGCCTATTTTTTTGTTTCCTCATAAATCTTTGGATGTACTTATGATAGTTTCATTTATTACCCTTTCTCCACCAAATAGACCCATAACCAAATGATTATTACTTCCTGTTTCGCATTTAGATCACCGCTGATAGTAACTTTCCTACTTTTAGCTCAGGCTGCATTTACTGCCCTTTGCAAGTTGCTATAAAGTACAGATAAAATAATACCAAAAACTCTACAAAAAAAAAAAAAAATCAGCTATATGCAATGAGTTAAAAAGTATTGATTAGAATCTTCTTGAGAGTGTTGACACCTTCATAATTGACAGAGGCTAGTTACTTTATGCAGTGAAATGGAACAAGTTAACTTGCAGATCCTACAATGATGCATGTGATGTCTAACATCACATACATACAAAAGATTTTGCGCCTCAACTTTTGAGAACGGAAAGTAAACCCATTGTGCAGGAATCAAGAGCGATTTCTTACTCATCTCCGAAAACAAAAAGCAACTGATTAAAATGCTGACATCACTTTAAAAAAGAAATTGTGAAGTGATAAAAGCTTGTGGTGATGCAGGGACTTGACTGTTAACACCGCAATTTTGATGGCTCATGAACTTACACCTGCAATTGTTGGACAGGATACTGATATACTTGTGCTCATGACAGTCCTTATCTCTTGACTCAGAAAGAGATGATTAATATATGAAAATCGGTTTTTTTATTCTATAATTTATAGAATTATAGTAATTTACCCTAAATTTGTATCTTATTTCATTATTTATACTTTATTACTATGTATCACTTACTATTCTTATTATTCGCTGCTATTAACTGATTTTATTAATTATTGTTACTGTCTTCTAATAAATTTTAGTCGTTTATTAAACTTTGTTTAATCATTTTTTGTTCCTTTTAATGGTAAAACTTTATTATAATAAATAATTTGTGTATTTTTGTATATAAAAACGATTTCAACTTTTTTTAGGGTGGTTATCATTTTGCTTGTATTCCATTAGATCAAGCTTTGAAAAAAATGAGTCATTTGCCTAGATTATACCAAAACTAATTTCAAATCCACATCCCCCCCAAAAAAAACAACACCCTTCCACCTTAGAAATTTTTATGAAGTCTTCTGATTCTTCATTCTCATGACAAATGAAACTTCTTACAAAGTTTTATCAGCGGAGCTATTTTTTTTTTTATATCCCATTTTACCTGTACTAATTGAATTGCTCCTTTTTTAAGACTGCAGATACATTTGTGTGTTATATGCTTGTATAACAATGATTTTATCATCTGTATATCACATGGATATCGGTTTTAATCATTCTAGAACTAATGGTCTCCCAGTGCTGCTCAATTTGACTTTAAGAGATCCTCTTTTCGTACTCCTGAACTCTCAGACTTGGTCTAGTTCTCGTATCCATATATCCATCATTAAGTCTATGCCTATATTATAGTTATTGTTATTACATTATTTGTGGAAAAATAAATTTTGTAAATTATTTCTCATTCAAGTTCAGTTATAATGGAAGATCTAATTTGCTAATTATTAAGATGTCAATTTATTTAGATTTTTATAATTTTACAGGTGATCCCATCACTGTATCCACACAAATGGAACTCGATGAAGCTATACGACTGTATGAAATCAACAAGGACTCGGAGATAACTATACATGGTTAGTGATTTTTTTTATAATTTCAGCAAGGTGAAAACCAAATTACTCAAATATTTTATTTGGTGAAAAATTAATTCTGGTTTATTTAATTTCTCTGAATGAAATGGGTTTATATAATAAATTGATGGCAATACAGTCAATATCGTTTGTAATGGACTTCAAGGGAAAGGCGGTTTTTGTACGTTGTACCCAATGTTCTCTTTAAGGGAAATATGTCCAAATTTGTTGTTTTCTTTTCATTTATTGAAGTCTGGTGTGAAAAAAGATTTAAAACATACCAAAGGAGTGCATTAGATGCACTCCTCAGAATCTTATATCTTATATGGACCGTATTTTTTCTTGGGGTCTTTGAGCTTCCTATTTTTTCTGGTGATTTAACTATTTAGTTCTTCCCATAATGTAGTCTTCATCAACTTCTATTATTTGATAGATTGGCTCAGGCACAGCTAGAACTTGCCCATCATTGGATTTTTATTAATATTGCTGGCCAACCGCTTTCTCTTTGAAGGGGCCTGTGGGGTGCTTGGTACTTCCATTCCTTCGAGTTCATCAAACGCATCCAATTCCATATTTTCAGTGATATCAATGTCTCACTCGGAAGATTTGAAATCAAGCTCCTCCTCACTGTCATTAAATTTATCTTATGGAGTTTCATAGCAATCTATTTCGTCCTTCTCATCAGTCTTGTCGAGAAATAGTTTCTCCTCTTCGTCCTTACAGGCAATCTCAGTTAAAGCCTCTTCTGGTATAGACAATATTGGCTTCATATTTACCTAAAAATTACTGACCTATGGCACTAGTATTATTAGTAATTGTATAAAAAATATTAAACAATTTGTTTCTTAAAATATCTTTATTTGTTTCTCGCTTAGGCTTGGTTGATAATAAAATTATTTGGTTTTAATACAATAATTTTTTTTAAATATTTAGGCTTTTGAGACCTAGAATACTCTTAAAGAACACTATAAGCCTGTCAAGCCTATACAAAATTTTGTCTCAGGTACAGCATAGGTCTTTTAGGCCTGGAATTCTTTATAAAAGAGGGGAGAACTAACCTTTCAATAATTTATTCAGGTGGTTGAACAATAACAATACTAACATAACTCTTCAAGGAATAGATGGGGGGAGTCAGTTTTGGAACTCAAAAGGGGAGTCAGGGGGGAGAGACTGTTGTCCACAGGCCTCTCAGACCTATCATGTTAGTGTGAAGGTTTAAGTTAATGTAATATCGATTACCACCTCCCGATACAACAGGAATCAGACTGCAGTCATTTGCATTATTCCTTTCACCTTGACACACCTTGGGAATTTCAGGTAAATAAAAGAATAAAGCAAGGAGACCCTGAAACCTTGAATGGAAAATGCTGCTAGGACCAATCTTCAACTTACTAATGCCTAGGTTTTGCTGATGTAAATATCACAGGATTGTTATCTCCACTGGATGATATCAGGCATTCGAGGTAGTCACCAGAGTGTGGAATGCCAATAAGTGAGGAAATGTTTGTTTACCTGAGAACACCACATGTACAGAAGAAGAATCAAGTCTTTTCACTGATAGACTAAGAATTAACAATAGACTATTTATTTTCCACTGATGAAATGCAGGAAAAATGAGAGTTCCATTCTCTTCATCGACTTCTAGCAGGTCTATGAATATCTGTTTGGAAAGATCCTTGTTAGGGGACATCCTTCTGATAATTATTGATTCCATGTGGTACAAAGGACCCGACCCTGCTGTTCATATGACTGCCATGGAGAACACAAGAAAACAGTGAGCTGTCTGAAACTGGATAAATATATAAATATTTATTATATATTCAACTTAATTTATTCTGCATACATAGTGGTTATATACTGATAAATCTACCATATTTTATGGAGAAATGCTTAAAATTTTTGGTTTTAATTACAAACCAAAAAAATGTAACTGTAAATAAAAATGGAAATCAATTTTCCCTTATATTACATCTTGGCAACAATGAAAAAGTATTGACAGTTCATCATCAAATATTGATAATTTTAATTTTGTTTTTAGAATTTAGCAGTTATAAGGTTAATTTATGCCATAAATACTGTACTGATGGCATAAACTATTAAAATTTTGTCAAATACATCATTATTTATAATCCCAGTTAACCTATTAGGGATAAAATATGAATATGCAACATATAGTTGTAGAGAAAACAAGTCATCTGTTGTGTTTGTGTCATGTAGAACTTTCAAGAAAAGTGTTATGTCTTGGTCTCAAACAATGGTTGCCTAAAAACTATAAACATGATATTTTCAAGTTTAATTTATATACACATAACTAAAAAAACAAGAAAGGAAAGGATTACAACCCAACCAACGGAACAATTAAAAATTATGTATTTATGTGCATGCATATCTGAAATGAACCTATCATAATTACCGATATACACCTAGAAAAACTTCATGTACTCAGATATTCAAAAATATTGATCTAAGCACTACCGCAACACTGGAGGATGTAGAGAAACAAACAATGAAGGGTCATAAAGCGCTTGGACCGGATGGGATACTAGGGAGATGGGATGGCTACATAATTCTACAAAACAATGGATGAAAGAATAGTATAGGAAATTCACAGGCTTATAGAATCCTTTGTAGTACAGAATGTTTATATTTTATGTACAGAAAATTTATTTAGGGTTTATTGTAATTGAAATTGTTTTGTGTTTTTAAAAGTAATTGTATTGATTAAGAAATACCGTATATATGGCTGTAATAACAATGGCTGGCATAATGTTTGTGCTATTGGAAAACAAATGGAAGGAATTGGAGAGAGTACCATGCATCTACAAAACAATAGGTGTTGTTTTATTCTATTCCACTATTTTGAAAAATACAAACTAAACTGAATCTGTGATGAGTAACATCACCATGAAAGAGAAGCTCTCCTGAGAAGGATCGTGACTGGGTAGAGGTTATATTTGTCTCTATCAAAGATTATTAGGAGTAATCTATTAAACCATATTGGCAACATAAGTATGTAAAAAATACTGCTTGGACCTTTTACACTACAGCATATAGAAATGAGGTTAGGACCATGATGAACATATGACTGGCTTGACTGATTAGAAAGAAAACTATTCGGACTAATTGAAAGGCCTATTCGAGGTGCAGATGGTAATTAGATAATGAAAAGTATTCAACATCTTAGAGGAATTTCCCCACGGGAGGAAGATGGGTTCAATACAAAAATTTTCATAGTTTGTGGACATCTCCATCTATATCAAGTACTGCTACTCTCCTTTGGACGGCCTCCTATTCACTCTAGATCCGTCAGGTGGAATAAAGAGTCCATCTCTTACTGCTGACTTCTTATTGAGGTCATGTCGTGAGAAAATATGTCTCTGATTGAATGTTTATTTGAATTCATGCAAGATACAATTACAAGAAGTAGAAGATAGAATATGAAAATGCCTAAAAGATGAAGAACGCAATTTAGTGTACTCTTAAAGAAGATAGACTGGAACTAGAAAGCAACTGAATACATTGACTTATTCTCATAATTAGGAAGAATAGTCACAACGAACTGTGGAGCTTAAATCAGATGAAGGAATGTGACTTTTGCACAGCTGTATTCTATTTTTAAAGAAATTTTTAGAACATATCTCAAAACTCTAAAAATAGTACTTGTATTGTGTATTTGAAAGCCGTGCTGCTGTACACTTGCAAAGATGATGAGTCAACAACATAATACTTCTCATCTGCATGTATTTGTATATATGTTTACATGGAATCCCCTGTCCTTTCCCCTCTGCCAGGGTACAATGACGAACGAACAATGCAAGCTCGTTAAAATTGTAAGTAAAATGAGAAAAAGAAAATGGAAGTGGCTCGGTCATAAATTAAGAAAAGCTGACGAAGATTCAGAAATGGAGGGATTGGAATGGAACCCCCAAAGCAAGGGAGGAAAGGCATACCTAGAGGAAGATGAAAAAGGATATTGGCAAAGGAGGATATTAGGACGATTTTGCTGTAAGATTCTCCTGTAAGCGCTGTGCCCTAACTGGCGTGAAAGTATTCCTAAGTATTTTTTCTACCACTCAGTGTCAAAAATTTACATACTCGGGCCTCAAGTAAACAAGTTATTTAAACATTTGTTTAATGTGTGTATTAACTTTTAGCACCGGGCAATTTTGTTGCGTAAAAGTCTGGGATGATTTCGGTCCCCCGCCTCCCCCCTCCTTATGGTCTGTAAAATCTTGTTTGCCTGCTTGCAGCGATCGCCGACTGAGCTATCCCTTGCCATTCTGACCCCCAGACAAGTGGTGTACCGCTGAAGGTAGCGGGGACAGAGCCCGAAGGTGGGGGCACCCCACTGGAGGGGATCTTGTTGACAGTAGTTGTCTAGGTGCCTTAGTGCTGTAAGGCCGTGTGTTTGTGGTTTACACTGAACGTGCTCTATGCCCGCAGTACGGCCATCACATGCTCAACAGCTTCGCAGCAGCCACCTTCCAGCTCTCTGTGTCAGTCGCCGATAGGATTATACCTTCTCAAAAAGGTTTATTTTTTACAACACCGCTCTTAACTATTATTGTCAGACATTTCATCTTGTACTGATTGTCGCCATCAGAGCGTACCATAACTATTTCACTATTCACAAATCGATTGAAAAAATATTAAATATAGCAGAACATAGTCTTTTTATTGAGAAACACTATGTAACTTATTCCGCTTCAAGTGACCTTCAGGATAAATCAATCACGCTGCAATATTTAATCGACTATCGTTATATTAAGGTAGACAGAACTTCTGTTCGTAAAGAAGCCCAAAGAAGGTATCAATTTTGATTGTTTATTGATTTCATTGGTTCGTTGTTTGATTTCACTTCACTGGATATTTTTTAATATTAAATCAAAATAATCTAGGTTATGTATCTTATATTAGGATATCAGGGTTTCCTTGGTAACGTTGAGTATTATGTTTATTTACGCGTATAAATCATCTTAAGGGATTGATTGGATTTTAAATAATTATTTCGTATAAGTGTTTTTTTTTTTGTCACGTCGCATAGTGAGTTAAAGTCTCGATTCAGGTGGACAACCAACAGCATTTTATCTACGATTTGATTATTCTGGTTATGATGAATATTTTGTTATTTTATTAAATATGTACGCATTTTTCGATAATTTAGAAGCTTGAGGAATATTTATATTGTCACTCAAACTCAATTGAACAAATTAAAATACTAACAGAAACTCGTCAGTTCTCAACTATCTGATTATAAGTGGTGCGACCAGAGCTCCAGTCACATTCCCATTTGCTAAACTAGAAGATAGTTTTTTTTTATATAGAACTTCACTTGGCGCTTGAATTTAACGTTCAGCAGTTTTATCAAGTATGACTTAAAGTATAATTTCGGTGCGCGTGTCTGTCACAGAAATATGTTCATCTGAAGGGTAACAAAACTTTTTGGACTATGATATATACGAGTACGTATAGATGGAAGATAGAAACACTTGATCCGTCTTCAATGACCACTTTCGCGTCTGTGTATAAGAGTGACTGGTACATTTAGAGTCTACATAATAAGCTTATACCTCCTCACTGTTCAACTTCCTGCCTGCCAAATAACATCACCAGATTTCCTTTTTTCTGAAGATTCTTTTTTCTAATCAAAGTAGCTACACTGTGGCCCGAAAACGTTTTGCTACTTCAGCAAGTCACTGGCACTTCGTGATCGCACCAAGTCTTTAAACCTACGTTTTTTGGTTTTGAAAGACGAGTATTCAAAGTCCTTTTTCGCCTACCTTGATACCGACTTCCTCCAGATGATTAAGATGCACAGGGCTGATGCATAATAATGTTAAATTATGTATCTGCGCCCTCTAACCAACTTTTATTTAAAAAACGGTACATCTTCATACTGGATAAAGCCCTTTTCAGAGAATTTTGATGAAAAACTTGAAATTTTTAATTGTAAAGCCCTCTCTGAAACAGGAGTCACATCCGTAACACTACATTTTAGATAATAAAATCCATTAGACGAGAATTTCGTTCTTTTGTCTTATGTTTCCACCTTTCTTCAAACAACTCCATTTTTGCAAGATTGGGGCTCGATGTGGTATTCAATTATATATCATTGTAAAGCTTGGGATTGTCGCTGTTCAACATTAGAAAAATAGCCTGGATACATGCGGATACAAAAACCTAATAATACAATTTTTACGTAGTTTTTTCAAAGTCTATATCGATGATATATTGTCTCTCATTTGAATCAAATTTGAAATGAAAAAAAAAAATACCCAATAAAGTCAAATCCATCACAGCAATAGTAATGTTCTTCTCTTCAAATCTTGTTGGATGTTATTGAAAGGACTGCAAATCGCGACTAAATTGTTTACATACATGAAATTAACTTATCACATCACTTCAACCGCTTATGACTCATCGCTCTGGAATATTTACCATAATTATTACCTTGAATTGTGAACTAAAGGAAGGGGGGGCTTGACATTGTGATGGGACCATCAATCGATTCTATGCAAACCTCACAGCTCTAGGTTTATCAGGGTCTTGTTCTCACAAATAAACATGTAATATATAACTTTGCAACCAAATATGTAAGTTATGTTTAAAAAAAAAAAATAAAACGAAATCCCCCCAAAATCTTGCCGTTCACATTCATAGCGTTTTTATCATTTATTTGTTTTGAAAAAGATTATTCAATTGTTAAGTACATCTCTACCAACTTGCCATTATTGAAGGTCATAATTATGTCAATACCTGTTTTTTTTAATACTCTATAATTCTCATTATATATTGGTTCGTAAGTAAAAAAGAAAGACGCAACATAATGAGAACTACCTTAATGGATCCTCCCAAGTCTTCTTCAACACCCAATTAGCTTCATCTCCCCGAGTAATTGACAACTGTTTTTTATCTCATTTATACGGGTAGGGGTTGGGAGTTTATTACATTTGGTCAATGACGTTCTTGACGTTCAACAGAGTAAAGTGGATGTCCTCAGTGGTAAAGTCAATCTATAGAACCAAAGCTGGTCTTTAATTACTAGTCTTACATTGATTGAGTGGTACAAAAACTGATAAAAAAAAAGTAATTAACGACATCAGTATTGTTGTTATTGAGGTTAAGTATTAAGTCTTTGTGTTGTACATATTAGAACATTAAGCCTTAAAGAAAAGCTTTAATTTTTTTTTTTATTTTTTTTTTTCCTCCCCTTTCCCCATAGCTCTCAAACTTATAAAAAATAGGATGTGGGAAAAATAAAAGGAAAATTATTTTGGATTGATGGGTGCCTTTCACTAAGGGGAGTCCTATTTGAACGATGTATGAGAAGGATATGGGGTGTGGGATGCCTAAAGGAGGCGGGTGGGTTCGGGAAGGTAGTGAGAGTCTACCTATGGTGGAGCCTAGGGGTACTAGGCATTGGTTTGTAGTCGGTCAGGTCATACCTGGCCCCGCCTCTGAAGGGGGCTGCACTGTGTCGGCCTATCGGCCGGGAGATCGACCCACCCTGAGCAGGTAGAAGGGGTCATGGTGCTTCGGTTGAGTCGACCGGGAGATTGACCTCGGCTGGGTGTGGATCGTTCAGTCCCCGTCAGGGTTCTATGAGGTCTATCTGTCTCCAGGCTTCAGCGGTCCAGCAGTGCTTCCATCGGACGGGCATTGGTGGTGGTTGAAGGTCGGAGAATAGTTGGTTGTGGCTGTGTCGAAGTGAATCGAAAAATTTGATGTGTCGTCTCTTGATAAAATCTTGGATGGTGAGCACTTCAAATTTTTTGTGGATCTCGCCTGCCTTCATTCGGTCGAACGGGGTATGTTTGAGGGATTTGCGGAGAACTCTGTTCTGGAATTGCTGGAGCGTTTTTAGAGTGTTAGGAGTTAGATACTTGAATAGTGGGGTCCCGTACATCAAAGCAGGTCTCAGGACAGCAGGTAAATCAGCAGCTTGAGGCGTACTGATAAAGCTGGGCTGTGAAGTAGGTGTCCTAGGCTGTAGAACTTTTTCCTAACACTCTTTAACTTCTTGCTGAGATGTGTCGTGAACGACAAGTGTCTACCGAGGGTAATCCCAAGGTAGCATAGCTTGTTGCTCACGGAGCACTCTTTGCCGTCTAAGGCGAAGGGTTTAGGTAAATGTTTTTAGAGAAATGTGAGAAATGTTTTTATGTTTTTTTGTTTTTTTTCTTAGCTCTCAAACTTATAAATTAGGATGTGGGAAAATTATTTTGGGCTAATGAGTGCCTTTCACTAAGGGGAGTCCCCCATTTGAAGGGTACTGTACCTCAGTTTATTTTTTTAAGTATGGCCCGAATTATCAGCCTTGATGGGAAGAAAGATCAATATTTTTAAAGAACTAGATTTTGCTTCATCGGTTCTCGTAGTATTTGGCAAACTCTCTGAGGTCATAATAGGTAGCCTGCATTCCGGTTAAAAGAAGCGTAGGTAAGGGCCGGGTTAGTGTAAGAGACGCGCGCTGTTCACGAAAATCAGCCATCACCAAAGCGACGAGCAATTACACTGCCACAAATTAATTAACACAAGCAGAACGGAATAGGAGCGGGACATGACACACTGATTGATGAAAAGTTGCTTTACACGGTCCTACCGATGAAACCCGGTACTACAAAAACTCCGCCACATACATCAGTCCTGTTCCTTTTGGATACGCCCTCGTATTCCTATTTTTTTTGTCGCATTTGCATTAAGTTATACCAAATATTTGCTTTACCTCTCACAAGAAATACTAATTTAGTCAAGCTTGATTTAAAGTGAGTGAATAAGTGCATGTACGATGTTTCAGTAGAAAAATCACCGCAATTCCTGCCTCTTATTGGACATTATGATGTTTTAAGATGGTTCAATAAGTACCTCCTTGATCGAAAGAAGAAAAATCTTTAAACTCTCTATTGCTTTAGTAATAATTTTTTTTTTAGTAGAAAGTGAGATGATAATTTGCCCTTACGGACAGCCTTTCTCCTACGGCCCCTATGTCCACAATTTTCCGTATCATCACTGCTTTAAAAAGAGGTCTTCTGCGACGCTATTTACACCAATTGACGAATCGGCCCCCTTTCACCTTTTCCTTTATACCGTACTTTTTGTTGGCTTAGTTTATTCGGGCCTTTAGGGAAAGTTATCACCTTTTTCTAATCGGCCTTTTAGTTGAATAATTTAATTATTCCCTAGATGAAAATACAAATACTTGATAAAACGCGCCTGCTACGTTCTCCACAGCTTACTCCATTATAATTTATTATTAAAACAGTTTTATTATGATAAAATTACAATTTGATATACGAGTACTGCTTTCTTATGATTTGTCCTCCGGATCCCGAGAGGTACTCCCGCTGTCCGATTGTCTTTCTGGCCTCTTCAAAAGTGCACCCACAAACCATCGATTGTTTAAAAAAAATAATCGATCGACAATCGGGCATCCCTAATTCCCGCTTTGTTCGACCTCGCTTTGTTTGTTGTACTATTCCTTGGACCTTCATGTCAGGCAAAACCTTCATACGTATTCTATATCACTTTTGACTGATGTTCGTTCCTATTTCGAGAATGAGGGGCAAATATATTTATTGTTCGAACTATTCACTAATCTTCCAATCAATTTTTTTTTTCTTCATATCCCGCTTGTTATTAAAAATTATGGAATTCAATATAGCTTATACATAAATGAATCTATTTACAATAGATTAATATTATATTTCATGTAGCATGGCTACATTTTATACAATTTCTAACAATTTCACACTTTTGATTTGCGATTGTTACAAATTAACACACATTCATTGTCTCTACATGTTTAAAAAGTGATTGGCTCACCGTATGAACCATAAAACTTAAAACTAACTTACATCTAACAAAGAAAATCTTTACCTAATTTTTCCCGACAGTCTGTTGCGATCGATGTGGGGAGGGTGGTGCGGTCATAGTGGTGAATACTGGGTTTGTCAGGTGCTGCAACAAGTCAAAAAACTTGATGTGTCTTCGGTGGATTAACTCGCCCACCGATGGGACACCTAGCGATACCTCCAGAGAGAGGTATGTCTGACCACTTTTCTCATGATCCCATTCTGAAATTACTGGAGACTTATAGCTGTTTCGTCAGTCAAGTGAGTATATAATGAGGCACCGTAAAACAGAACTGGCCGGAAGACACAATTATACATCATCAGTTTGAGACTTGCCTAAGACTTAACACTCGGACATATGAGCTTAAGTTCCTATAAGTTCCAATATAATATTTAAATCCGTTCGTTTTTAGTTTTTCCTCACATTGGAAGTCAACGCAAATAGTAGTGATGGCTGATACGGGTCTGTCGGGTCGTCACGAGGGTGTGCCTAGTTACCCTAGCCCTAGTGAAGAAGTGATTAGGCTATGATCTGGACAATTGCTTCATGACGGGTCTTACTACTGTACTATCTGACGCCATAGATGATAAGTATATGTCCCGACAGTGCACTATGTTCAGGAGAAGAGGTATAGGATAGGTATTGTAGGTGGTTTATATGGTCTTGGAATGACCACGAATTCACACTCGGTATCTGAGGGTAGGTGAAAACCGTCCGGATCCTAAAGGCGAGTGTGAACCGGAGAGAGGCAGACTGAATTGCCGAGGGAGACACTACTAGGTAAAGTTCGTAGGGCCCCAGATGACCGTCGTCCGCACGGAAGAAATATCTTCCAAGCAGGTGCTAGTTTTAGCAAGAGGAAGGCAGATAATTCCACTAGGGAAGTGTGGGGTCTGACAAGGCCAGACTAAAACATAGTGAGGTTAGGAAAGAGAGATGCAGAAGTTTACATAAGCGAGAAGGCCAAATCTAGAAACATCAGTGCAGCTGCAAGTACCAGTCCAGAGAGCCGTAGTTTCTTTCAAAACCCCTTTTAGTAGACATTTTTACAACATATGAACAATACAATGAACAATATTTACTGAAAATCGCTCCTCTTGCTGCATACTTAGATGCATTTGAAGGAGGGTAGAATTAAAAAAACAAATTTCTTTTTACAGTTAAAAAATACAATGTCAAATAGACAGGACTAGGTGATGGGCCTCACCTTCGGTTTAAAATATGGGGTGAATTATCGGCTAAAACTAGGGGGTATATACAGCCCCAAGTAGCCAATGGGCTGGGGGTTTATTCTGGCCAATCGCGTGCAGCCAATAGGGCGAGGTTTTATTCTGCCCAACCGTATTGCAGGCTTGGATGAAGCTTGAATGTTCTAGACCGGGACCCAGCCCCAGGGGCTACCTGACCTCTACAAGGGTCTCTGAGCTAGTTTGCAGCTGCGTCTTTTATTGTTTACAATATTTACACTGATATGACTTGTGGTTTGGTAATGTTATTTACATTTGTTTAAATTAATTTACAACATATTAAATCCAATTTTCAATACATACAATAGAGAATAGGGGGATTTATCTTATTTAGTTAACGGTAACTACAGGGTCAAACCCGAGACACCTCCCAGAACCTCCGGTATCTAAATCACCCCATGGCGAACGGTGGTGCTCTCAGTTTTAAAACTCTTTAGTTTTACTCTCGACACCTTGTGAAACTACGCTCCAGCTCACAGTCGACGAAATAATGATATGATGTACAAACTTTCTAAACCTCGAGGCAGTTAAAAAATTCCTGAGTTTCCACTTTTTGAATCAAGTTGTTTTCTTTCGATGTTCATTTCCGGTATGTATATTTCATGATCGAAATTTCATTCGCAATTGATGCAAAAAAATCTTTAAAAAAATACGGATTCTTGGATAAACTAGTATCGCTTATTTTACTTACTCAATTCAATTCAAAAGTACAATGCCATTTCAAATTTCGTTGAAAATCACTAATTTATTTTATAAAAATTGCTATGAAATTATAATAAAGGTAAAGGAAATCAAGTTTTTTTTTCTTTCTGTCGCTTACAAAATATTTCTTTAGTGTACTGCTGAGCATAATTAAAATGTAATCAGTGTTGACTCGCTATCGGAGAAAATGCTGAGCGAATCCTGTGCAAACTGGCACCCCCGGCCTTATCTTATTAAGGGAATTTATCGTCCCTCCTCTGTGTGCTCTGGAATATAGCCTTCTTTTCAACAGCAATAACATTTTGTTCCGAACTGTCATGCAGAACTGACTGCATTTCACTGCATAATCCTAACATAATTATACCTGCGCAAACCTATGTTTAGTACTATTTAGACATTTTAAGATTTTTCGGCAAAGAGGAAACTATATTTCACATTTTATGCATGAAGGATCTGAGTTCGATTTCCGAGTGGGAAGGGAATTTTATTTCACTTTCCTGAATATATGAAATACACTTGGAACATATCAAATATCAGTTTCTAAGGTATGAGGCAAATGAACGTTATTCAAAATAACTTCCGTTAGGGTCAATACATTTCTCCCAACGCCCAACAAGGTTTTTTTATTATCCCTTGTTTAAAGTAACTTTTCGGCTTTAAAAATTGATTAATAAAATTGAGAAATGGAAATTTCGTCTTGGTTTTCATTTAGGAATATTTTGTTTTTTAAAAATGCGTCAAACGATCTGAAAAATTGATAGACAGTTTGGATCTAGTCATGTAAATATTGTGTATTTGCTAAATCTTATATTTTTAGATCAGGTAATTTTTTTAAAGTTAACTGAGAGACATGTAGTCTGGGATTGGCTCTTCTCTTGACAAGGGTTGGAACTTTTTCTTTCAATTTATGAAAATTAAGGTGACCCTGTAAGAGTATCACCGGTTAAAATAAATCTGACATTTCATCCGTTCCAACCTAATTGACTTTTATTTCACTCTCCTTTCTTCAAGTGGTTAAAATTTTAAATTATTTGTTCCAAAATATTTTTTTCATAACTCTCTTATACCACGATATTATTGCCTAGTTTGAAGTTATAGGCTCTACTTTCACTTAGATGATGGATGATCGTCTTTCGCTTATCTGTCTCTAATCCATGTAGTCTGTAAATGATTCAATCAATTTTAAATTTTGAACAAATAATGTAGGACATATATAGGGGGTATATATTGGGCTAAACCTGAATAAGCTAAGGCTATAGGTGACGGAAACACAGGCAATTTCTGCCAGTCTATTATTTATTCTTTTTGTATATGTAATAACGGGAAGATATTTAAAAAAATAAAGATTTTTATAATCGCGTATTTAATACGTTTCAGCTGAGATATTCAATCAATGTTTTGTTTATTTATGGGCGAGGTGGGTTCAGTAGAAAATATTTTTTTTGAGCAAAAGTACTACTTAGGTAAGTAGATAATTTCTATATTTTTTTGGTCGTCCAGTTACCTGGGGATGGACTGATATTATTCAGAAACGTTGCACCAAACTACAAATTAATAAAATTTGGAAGGATGTTATGCACATCTTTTAATTTAATTTTAATTTTTGCATCCGTCAAAATATCATTTAGTAAGTATTTTTTTCACAATGCTATTAATTGTTTTAAAGTTTTTAGGAACCCCACACGGGGTTCCCTAAGTAAGACTCCACTTATTCAGTGTCTACGTTTGAGGTTTCATTTATACATCTATCATTCCATAAAGTGTAATTTATTTCATAATCGTTAAGAAAAAAAAATACAACGAATAGACGAGGCTAATGGCCCATGAATCTACTAAAGTTATTAACACTCAAACTTGAAGCGTTTTAAGCTGACTCTTGCGTTCTCTGCAACTTGTTGAAGTCCTTTGTCGGTGACGGGTAAGCTCGTTAGTTTGAAGTCTACCGTTGACACTCTTTGGGTTCGGACTGGAAACAGGGTCAATGCGAAATCGATGTGGGTGCTCTCCTGACTTGGGGAGTTCTAGGGTACACTTCTTTACGAGCCAGTCTTCTTCGGCAGTTTTCCAGTAGGACCAAAATGCATTGAAAACAAAATTAAAACTATTTTTATATTATACAAATGAAATGGTATTCTTATTCATAGTAGGCAGGTAATGGGACACATTTATTTTTAATTCATATTTAGTAATACAATACCCTTTCAGTTGACAAAGTGATTAAGTTCGAGTGATTAAATGAGTTAATTCGTTTTATATATTGTGATATTTATCCTTCCCCCTTCCCTCCGATTTATCTACTGTGTTTCCCAAGATTCAGTGAGACCTAGATTGGGCCAGTGGCGTGGCAAACCTGAATAAACTAAGGTTAAAGGTGGCGAAAACACAAGCAATTTTTAATTTGTAATCTCTGCCTTCCTTAAATCTGGCACGTTCTTTGCCATAATTCCAGATTCTGATAACACATTTATAGCCTTCGATTGTCGGTGTACTACTTCAACTAGCAACAGGTACTAAACTGTCTCGATGTCGTTGATTTTTTTTTATGCTCAGAATTTGTGCTGCTCAACCAATATTTAGTTTTGAATATCTGATCTAGATCATTTTTAATTCAGTTTTGGGACGATTTTTTAATACTTTCTTCCTAACCCGTTGGCTGTTGCCTGTCGGAAATGTAGGACTTGAGGGTGGAGTCATCAATGTAAAAATCTCAAGTCTCTTGCTATTGTGGCGAGTTTTATCTCTTTTTCTCCAGTCTTTTTGTGTTCTGTTCTCTAGGTGTCATGTTTTTTTTCCTTTTGGCGTTTCTAAAACAATATGTAAAGATACATAAATATTCTTATTCTAGCTTACAAATTTTGCAGAATCAAGATTGCTGCAGCCGTTCTCTAATACTTTGAGTTAAATGTAAAATTAAATTATAAAACTTCTAAGTCCTTTTACCTTTCGTTTTCCTTCTCTTCGTATCTTGTATCTCTTTCTTAAACCATTTTCCTTTTTCCCTTGTATCGCCTTTGCTTCTCTGCGGACATAAAGCCTGAAATCGGTATAAATTACAGGAAAATAATAATAAAATAAAAATGTAAAATTACGGGTATCTTTGAACACTCTCACGAATAATACCAACCAGGCAACGATTGTGAGTAGCTACATTCGTGTGTTGTCATCGAGGGCTAATTCACTTTTAGCAACTTTAGAAACATTCAATTTTCAAGCCGTAACATGGCAGTATTTTTCCGTATCGGAGTGATGAGCTAAAATTTCACGTAAATTAAATAATTTTTACGGCCACCAATAAAGAATACCGGAAGGCAGACAGTCGATAAAATCTTGCCAAATAATGAAATAAAAAAAAATTCAATCTACTGGGTGTATAAATATTTGTGGCGAGTGTGTGTGTATAATTTTAGAAAATACTCGTTCCAGGTCGAAATTTCTGCTTGGAATGAGACTACCTGGCATAATATGGCATAATGAGGTCACGTTCCGCACCGAAAGGGAAAATAGGCTCGTAAGAGTTTCATAAGGAGGCTGAGGGAAGGTGGGAAAGGAGCGATGTCTTGGGGCAGTAATTAGCAGCAGAAGTAATTGAGCTGCTCGGACCGAGCCAAGTTCACAAAGCGGGCTGTTGTAAGTGACTTGGTATGTCCGAACAACTTAGGGCCAACTTGTGCGCTCGGCTTTGTAAGGACCGGCTAACAGCACTTAGCCAGTTATAGTTCACGGCCAAAGGGCTTATTTATGCTCCCACCTCTCCATTGTAGTCTTGTTTAGCCGATACAGCGCCTCTCGTCCTACCGCTAATGCCTCATTGTATCGCCTCATTGTAAGAGTATCTCATGAACAATTTAGGGGGGAGAACATCTAATTATAGTCGACTAAGTCCCAAAACAACTCACATAAGATTATTCGTTGCTGCAAGCTTGCTGATTCAGACAATTTCATTTTTCTTTTTCTGCTGCTTCGTGGTATGAAGGTTCATTCCAGATATCCTTAGGGCAGTGAGTATGATTTCTCTGATCATCAAGTCGTTAAAACGAACTAACATGCAACAACCACCTTGATTGAAGTTGCGAATAACATGTTAATGACAGTTTAATGATTTTTATGTGACTCTGCTAAAGGCCCAAAACAAATAGCATAATCTAATAGTTTAGATATTTTACTTTATATAACTTACCCAATATGATAGGACAATATCTATTTTTTCATCATAAGTAATCGCTGATGACCCTTCATTATTTTTCATGGGTTTTATTCTTAGCATCATCAAGTCGTTAAATGGAACTAAACATGCACAAATCACTGGTCAAAGTTTTGAATACAATATTAATGATATTGATGACTTTTATAGTTACAACTGAAACAAAAAACTACATATTAATCTGAAATTAGTGATCTTAAATTTTGTGTAGCGCTGTCTTAAATATTTTCTTTCTTTAGTTATATAAATGTTCCCTCCATGTAGTACATATATACGCCCATCTACATGTCTGTAGCTAGAGCAGTCAGGCCCAAAGTTCATTATTAGCTATAGTGGGATCAATTCCACAACTAAAAAGTAAATGTGTTTCAGAGGGCCTCTTATTCGGGATTCTCAAGTATTTATTATTCAATGGAATGCAATGTTCTCCATTTTTTATCCATACATTGTTGTGCTCCTTTCAAACTATACGGTTCGAAAATGATTTCATAGAGGACCGCAAGATAAGCATATGTCACCAGAAGTACGTATGCACTACCAAACTGAAACAAATGTACCCCTAGCCGTGCGATGGAATACGAAAGCGTATTGTGTGAAAGGAGCCGCAATATCGATATATAGATATATAATATCATACAATATCTGTTAACCTTTATTTGCGTAGTAAATATATGTTTAACTATTTTTTCCCTCGCATTGTGTCTTGGACAAATTAATACTTGAGTACTCGGAGTGTTTATTGTTACCACCCTTAAAGTTTAATATCATGGCATAGATATGACCATAAAATCATACATTGAGCTATTCCAGGCTAGTTCAGGCGAGAAGGGCTGGTGAAGTAAATAATTAATAAGCAAGCAGAAGTTTTTTCCATTTTAATCTATTTACAGAAGAACTATTTACAATATTAGCAAGCAGAGGAAATATATACAAAGAGACAAATAAATTAGGAATAATTTACAAGGAAATGATGAACTGTGTACTAAAGGTGAAATTAAAGAAAATTAATAAGGAAAAGTTATAATATTCAATTATATTATATTATAAAATATATTCAAATGGATTATAAAGTAAGGCATTCCAAAATCTTAAAAATAATAGTTAATTGCGTAGTAAGTAGAAAGTAGACATAAAAAAGACATGTAAAAAGCATATGTACCAAAGGCAATGACCAGATTTTCCTAGTTTCTAGAACTAGGATGCTTCTCTCTCTAACAATGGCCCCAACTTCGGTTATATGTTTCAAACAATAATTGAACAAATCGGTCTTGTTTGATTATAGTTTTGGCCATTTTTTTCCAGGCTGTAAAGAATTAAAATTGTATGTACTAAACTATATACGGTGCTAAATTATTTTTATGGGGCTATCGTTGGACATTGAGTGATAGGCCCATGCAAGTTTAGTCGAAAACTGTAAAGACGATATAATTAGTAATGTAATCCTCTAAACTAGCTAAACTTAATAAGTCAGTTAGAGTTTATCTTTTGATGCGATGTATGATAAATACCTATTTAGCTATGAAATCAAATACATAAATATTTACTGTGAAACTGTTTTGGTTTCTTTTAGGGTAATGTATAAATAAATGAGGGATCGCGCCACTTTCGGGGTTTTACGATTACATTTCATATTGTAAAGTGGTCTATTTAAGTCAAAGCTAATTTTATCTACACTGTATAGTAATGTTATTAAGTTATTCATGAAACATTGTTGTTAAATTTGCTTGTTATTCTATTAATGTAATGTATCACTCAATTACGGTTATTTTTAGCGTAGTTAATCTTGATATTTATTTGTATATTAAAGAAAAAAAAAAATTAACGAAAAATTTTACTCTTTTTGGGCAGTACTACTCAAGAGGATATCGATATCAAGAGGAACTTGCGCGTACAATTTGGTGGTAAAAAAAGAATTCGAACAGTTGGAGAAAATTAAACATAAGATATGAAAATTTAGTATTTTAGAGGGTTGGAAAATTATTTTATTTGACCTAGCCCCAATAATGACCTGGTGAAGCTGTAGTGACTGTCGGTGTTGTATGTTGGCGAACTTCCAGGCCACCCTTTGCCAGCGGCTCTCAAGAAATAATCGTTTTCTAGTGGCAATTTATTCTTCGGGGACCCGAATCAGTTTACCATCATCGGGTTTTATTTAAAATAAAACGACAGTAATTATACTGCGCTTGATCAATACTAATAATGATAAGTAATTATAATTACCAGAAATAATTATTTCTGGTGTATACAGAAAAAAAATTGAATTGTATTAAACATAAACGTACTAGAAATAGGAGAATTAAAACACAGCATAAAGCGTGAAATTGGTTCTTCTGCCCGAGTTCAAAATGTTACATAACCAAACATAACTTTAATTAAAAAAATTATGAAGATATCTACAGAACACAGATTATAACGTAGCAATACGTAAACCGAGATGTATTTATAAGTTTTTACCGGCTACATACAATATTATTATTGTTACATCTATGATAAAATAAATTATATTTGTAAGATAGTTAATTACTTTAAAATATAAAAATACTGGATCCAAATACCCTTTTTTTTTGTTAAAAAATTTCGGTCAGTAAAATCGCTGTCAAAAACTGAAATACTGGCGAAAAGTATTCACAATCACTATATTAAATACACTTTTTTTTAGTTATGACCTAAGATTAATTATTATCTAAAAGATTTCACCTTAAATTTTTTTTCTCTTATCTTAATCAAAACATACCGGTGATCCGGTTTTTCGAAATTGAATTTGAAATTTTTAACAGAGTGCATCTTTTTTACGACCACTATCGTTGAACACACATACAAACAGACAAAAAATAACAACAACGAAATAACAATGCTCGGCATCTTCTGGAAAGTAGATGATCTCTTCCGGCTCGGCAATAAATTCAAAAAACCTTACTGTACATCAATATATTCAAAATAGACAAGTTAAAAATAAGCTAGTTGGATGTTTAAACTTTTATTTATCGACAAAATAAATATTTTTTAAAAAAGATTTTATGAATAGTTTGTGAAGGACTTGAATTATCTTACCAGGTAAGGTTTCGTGAAATTTACGTATTTTAAAATCATCTACCCGTAAATATTGTCAAGCTACGTTTTTATCCTATTTCTCATTTATTCGTCAACTACCAATTTAATTAAAACTTTTTTTATCCTCCATTTTTATGATTTTTTTACTTGTCTTCGGGGCAATGAATCCATTGTACTGTTGAATTATTAACAATCATCTGCTAGTTGGTCTTGTGTGTAAAACATCGCAAGATGTCGTTCGTGATGCAAGTTACATGAACATCAGATGCAACGGTACCCAATCGTAAAAGGTACGTTACCCAATATTATAATGTTGGTTTTTTTTAAATACTTTTATGAGGAAGGGTATTGGGAGAAAAACCGCCAACGTGTAATCGTCACACGAGAGCAAGTGGTTTTGTAGTTCTGCTGTCAGTGTCAACCATATGATTAAAATTAAATTGTCAGATTAAAATTATTGAAATACAAGGCGCAACTATTTAGGAAACGAATCCTATAAAATATTTTGGAATAATTATCTTCAAAACTTACACAATAAAGTACCAAAATTAACTAAGATAATTTCTATTAGTGGCTGAAAATACCTGGGGACTACAGCTCGAAGGTGACAATTAAAAGGGAAGAGATTATAAAGGGACGATACTCCTAATATTGACATGCAGGCATAGATTGATGGCAATTAAGATAATTAAGGGTTACAGGGTCCCATTAAGTGGGTTGCGTGTTAGGAAAAATAACACCCTACACAACTCCTGTAAAATAGAGAACAGTTGAACAACCAATACTCTAAACAAAACTTGCAGAGACATAACATCACAATGGACACTCCCAGGTAGACCCTAATAATTTACGCATGCACAAACCGAAAATACCGACTAAGACATATATGCCAACGTAAGCTAGGAGGGGAACGCAGTTGGAAGTACAATGGTAACATGCAAAGGTGGTATACGAACTGACATTTTAAAATATAAACTTGGACACGAACGCAAAACAACCAGGCAGAACATGCAGCGATTCTTTAACTAATGGCATATAAGTGAATCAGTAACTACACAAATATTTATGTAAATAATGCAAATAGCAGAATTACATTAGATAAACTTTTCAACGTGAATTATTGAACAAATACGACTCATCATAAAAAATATACAAGACAAAAGAAAAGACCATTACACTTCCAGTGGGTCAATGCGCTGTTTATTGGCAGGCAGACTTTTTGCTCCATTCTATTTATGAAAGAATAAAAACGGAAACAAACAGCATATTCAAAATAGAGCTAACTCACCCTAAGGATGAAAACTATGCACAGTCGTCCCGTTCCAAGCGTACAAGACTACAAAGATCGTGCATACGAACTTGACTCGCATTCTTTATAGGGCACGGAAAAGTAAATTTATACTTGCACGAATTCTTTAGTCATCTACAAACTTGTGCCTGTATGACAAAAACTCCGCAGCAAAAATTAACTCACTGAGTGAAAGTTGTATCTTTCTTTTATCATATCATTTCGTTTGTTATCTAGTTTTTGCGCTTTTAATCTCTTTGGGAAAAAAAAATTGTTGTAAATTATGTGTGTTAATTATATGTAGAGAATTCCAGCTTAAGAAGGACAGAAGAAAAATGACAATTACCAATTAGTCTCTAAAATAATATTTGCAAGTACGAACCGACTTTTCACCATCATAGCCTGGTACTTTCAAGCTAATAGGTTCATGAACTCAAAGTCAAAATGCAATAAGGAATTTATTTTGAGTTCCTGGCATTATTTGACCGTCGGCAATCAGTTTCCCTCTAGTCTTCCACGATCCCAGATGCGACTCAAAATTCTTGATCCACTCACTCCACTGTAACTAATGCATTGCAACGATGCAAGGAGCTCATTTTATTTTGACATCGAGTTGACAAATAACCTTGATAGTGCCAGATATGACGGTGAAACGTCGGTACGCACTACATGTTTTAAAGTTTATTTTGGAGACTCATTGGCCACTATCGTTTTCCTTCAGCCCGAATTATGTGTGTTATTTGGGTGTGGCGTACGCATCATAATAAAGGGCGTTCTTGTAGTGCTACTGCAGGAAGGAAAAAAATATATGTATAATATGTTATTATAGTCAAAGGCCGCTTTTCGCTCAAATACACTTTTTTTTACTTTAGGATGTTCCTTAACTTACACAGCATTTACAATTTAAAAAATAAAAAGTATTTAAAGCGTTCAGTTTTCTTGTAAGTGCCAACATTTTTTTAAATGATTTTACTAATATTTCAAGTTCTATAGTATTCTTAAATGTTTTACAACTTTTATAGTATTTACTATTTACCGATGGGTGTTCGAGCCGCACCCCACCCCTTTGTAATAAGCGTAACGTTAAGTATCGCCATTTTTCATTTAAACAGCGTGCATTTTTAGAGGGTGGGTTTGAAATTCTTTAAAGTCTATCTGTCCCAATTACAATTTTCACTGTTCATAAGTCCAATTTTTTCAAGTATTGTCCTGTCTTCATGTTTTGCTTGTTTGTATTGTATATAGCAAAATAAAATAAAATATTAAACATCATTTCTACGGACTTCAAGTGTTCTCGGGAGACCGCCATTTGTACGAGAGAATTCAACGGTGATATAATTCAGATATTTTTTTTTTGAAAAATGTTGCTCTATGTCAAATAGAGGACTTGAAATCGTCGAACGACCGAAAATGTAACGGTAATCCTACGGCCCCGTAGGAAGAAATTGTAAAAGAATAAATATTGTCGAAATGGGTGGGATCCACAGACTGCCTTCAACGTGGCGGGAGGCACAACTATCGCTGAAATATACCGTTATGTCGTTTACTCTTAAATTGAAGGCGTGAAATTACCTACTGCCTGGAATCACCCCCCCCCCTCATACCCTCTCTCTCTCTCTCTCTCTTGAAATGCACCGTAACATTTCTAACATTTTCCCTCTAACCTAGCATACTCAATTCAATTATACTTTATTGTTGAGTTGAGGGTGCTATTTCTTTTATATAATTATAAGGCTTGTTATGAAGGCGTAACGCCCCTGTTTTTTTTTCACTAAAGGTAGAAATTCAGAATCATCTCATGATAGCAACTAATAAAGAAGTACATCCGACTGGGTTTGTCGCCGTTGTTGGTAAGAATTGTAGATGAGCGTGGTTGGTCCTAGGTTTACCTCTGAAACTTTTGACTTCCTTTACCTGATTTGGCACTAATTTATTAGTCTCACGAGGGTAAATGAAACACATTCCCAAAAGAAAACAAATCCTTAGCCCATATAGAAGTAAGAAAGCCAAACCACTAGAATGCAGGGTCGGACGACAGAAAGGGGGGGGGATCACTTAAAGGTTGCCACACTTTTCTAGCCAGATTGGTATTTCTGAGGTTATTCTGTGAATCTTCTACAAAATCATTTCTTTCTTGATGACAGTTATCAATAGAATGAGTGTTAGTCCATTTACAATGCGATGAAACCCTTGTAAAAATATCTTGATGAAGTATTATTTCCAGCGCAATATTTGACCTGATGCTGCTTACATAATTCGCAGCGAAATATTCTTATTGTTTGAGGGTAGAAAGTGTCCTTTCATGTTACATCTATTATATCGACGGAATCTAAAGATATGTATTTGGCTTTATAGTTGCATAACCATAATAGTCAGTAATCTAGTCGTGCCCAGTGAGCAATACTATGGTTTTTAGATCATAAGTGTAGTTTTTAGGAGAGAAAGTGAATTCATGTAAATTTTCGTAGAGGTAGCAGTATATTTAAAGTTTTTCAATTGCGGCCGTTTCATACTTAACTTTCACCGTTCGGAGAAAGCCTTGCAATACGTTTTGGTGAAATCGCTTGATTTAGCTATAGATGACGCTGAGACAATGGTGAGTATGCAATATTACCTTTATTTCTTGATTTTCGAGTGGCGATTTGATACTCAATTGTTGGTTTGTTTTGTAAAAAAACGACTGGAGGTGTAAGTGACTTACTTATTGTTTAGTATTATTCAGCCAGTTTTAATGTAATTAGTATGCCTTTTTAGAAACCAAAATATTAAAATAATGCTTCGTTTTAAATGACAGCATTTATTATTTTTCAATTATAATTAGCTGTTTCGGAACAGGGATAAGCTGGCAAAGCACATAAGTTCAGCATGTATTGTCAAATGTAATGAAGGGAAATGAGCGAAGAAAATCAATGCAGAAATTAGCTCCACTTAATTCAGAAGCAGAGGACGTGGCTCTCCAAGCAAAGACTTGGAAGTGAAAAGCGTACATGTTAAGAATCTGTAAACGCCCCTTTAAGGACACAGCACACATTTAAAAATACCAAAAGTTCGAAAAACATTGATGTCTCATGGAAAACCGAATGAACGGCTTAAAGATTTTCACGGGGAAATGAAAATAACTTAAAAAACAACTTGAAGCGATAATTAGGCAATCGGTAATTGTAATAAATGAACTCATTCGTGTCTTATAAACAAATATTGCGTTTACTCACTGTTTCTCTTACTCATACTGTATTTACGATGTACATGCAATATTTACAAAGCCTAGGAATCCCCCTAAATTACCTGTCACCTCCCATGGGAGCAAGAAGGGAGCTGGGATCGGGGCAGCGACATTACTGTCAGATAACTAGAACTGTGAACACTAATATTTGCCAATGATTGACGTTAAATAAAAAACAAATAAATTATAATTTTACTGATCAATTCATACTTTTTTTAAATCTACGTTGTATTCATTTTCAAATTAGTCTTTGATTTTTTTATATCACATAAAGGTTGTAATCAACGTATGAAATTAAAAACCTCCTTACTTTATTTATTACTCCATTTTGTACTATTGGAATATTTTTGGAGTTGTTTGTTCTCGGAGTTTTCCTGAAAGGAATGCCCCGCGAATATGGATCGGTGACTGTATAATAAAACAGTGTGTGCTCAGTAGAATCGAACTGTTTGGCATATGGGAGAATCGTCATACTTCCTTTCATGTCCAAAATAACCGTAGATAAAAACATATATTACAATACAAATGTATTAAAGCAACGTTAATTCTGCGAAAAAGTTGCGAACACGATTTTTGAATGAATTTTTTTGGAATCAAAGCTCACCGAAGTCTCAGTGCGTAATAAATGTATTTAATACTGAAACCCCGCTTAATACATTTTCTTCCTCCCTTTCTAAAAGGCGTAGACCTAAACCACGTAATATAGATGACAAATATTTATTCTTTAATTGTAACATAATTGATTAATGAATGGCCCTTCATTATTGTTCTTGGGTGGGAATTTATTTTTAAATGTTTATTCCTGTGCTCAGATGGCAAAACGTTATTAGTCACTTTTTCTAACAGAGATTTTCTCACATTCCAGAGTGACTATGATGTCATAAAAATTGTTTTACAAGAGTGAAAGTATTACCAATGATAGTTGGCTAATACTTATATTCTCTTTTTATAGTACTTATTGACTCAGGAATGCGAAAAATCTCTCCGATAGAAAAAATAACGTAACATTTTACTATCTGACCACAGACACAGACCTAGTAATTTAATGATTTCGTATTTTTTTTGTAGTTAGGAGTATTTTTTATGTGGTTGGTTCATCAAATGAAACCTTAATGTAAAAAATATACATATGTTCCTAGGTCGAACACTCCTCAATGACCGGAACTGGGTAGGCAAAAGGAATCTGGTGGCAGTTCGTAGTTAGCCATGACCTCAGATATGCGAGTTTTTTTATAATGTCTGTTTAGGCCGATGAAAGAAATATGATAAGTTTTCATTAAATTTATCGATGGACTGGAAATTATTTATTAATGAAAAACAACAAACGACTAAACAACGTAACGAAACAAAAAGTAACGTGGGGAATTATCGGTTAGTTAGGTAATTGTTTTCGATTTTGTGAACTGTTACAGAACAGATTACGTCAAATTAATTCAAAGATGAAAGTAAGACGAACGTAACACTTCCTCACCTGAGCCTTAAACATTTATAAACAATATTATTAGTTGGCCTTTTTAAATCTTGTCTATCATACTTTTACTGTCTCGACGGACATCCATCCTTGGAGTATGTAACTAAACAGTTTTTAATGTTACTTTTATCAAATTAATTAAAATAGTTTATTGTAACTTTTTCTTTTAAATAGAGAAGATTAACCCTGTTTTTGAATTAAATTTGTTAGAAAATTGAGCTGATAATGATGAGTTTTAAACTCAAGAGTAATTATGCCGATTTGGGCGGAGTTACTAAAAGTGAACCAGTCATGTTTCATAATAAACTTTTCTGCTTATCTCTTTGATAACTCGGAAAACAATTTATAAACAACTCTGGATGTGTTTATGGATTGAAAACTTCCCGGGGGCACGGACGTAGCCCTAAATTAAATAAAATTCCTTTTTAATTATTCAATCACGATCCGTTTTTTTTTGTAATTTATCGTGGGTGGGTGTGATACTTCCGTACCCGCCTAGATGTATGTAGGTAGTTGTCGGCTTTGTAATTGTAACGTACGGTAAATTATAGTATAATTATAATGTTTGTAGTACATTGTAGATGAACTACTGGTTCATAACACTTATATTTTTATTGTTGAATTACCTTTGTGCTAATGCCTGGCTGGTTTACAAAGTGATCATGCAGTCATAAAGTTAACCCTTCAATTTTTAACCACATCACTTCTGTCATTCCATCCCAGAGGTTCAATCAAGTACTATGGATCGACACTGTCTTTTTCATAGAGTAAACATACTATACGTCTGTGGGGTCAAAAACTCCATAAGGTTACTCGCCATAATTCGGGTCGAAAAGAACCAGGGGTAAGAATTTCTTTTTATATTCCCCCCTTAATTGCTAATAATAGTTTCCCCCTTGTGGTGATTGCAGGGTTTTAAAATGTGTGCGATCCCATTGGCAGGATTGCGCGTGTTTACTACCTTTTGGGGGTTTTCGCTTACGCTTGTCATTTCTGTAACTTACCTATTAAGTCTCTCATAAAATGTGGAACTCGGCTCCTCTCTCGCGGAGCCTTCTCCACCAATTAAACAAACCATCTTCCGCCGAATACTTAATACCGCCGAATCATCAGATAAATGTTTCATTTCGTAAGCAACTTCACACAAAAGTGGATTTTCGAGAGTATCACTGGATGGAACCCACCGGATTTTCTTTACTAAGATGGTGTAGCTCCGGTTACGATGAATTTATCCAATATCGTAATAGAGAGGGATAATATTTTGTGTCCTCAAATTAACTGGTACTTTCCGAAATGTATTAAACAGTATCCGTTTTAAGTTTAGTGCGTATCAGTCGATAAAATATTTCAAGGGGACAAAGTTGAACGAAAGAATATAAAATTTCGAGTTCGCTATACCTAAAATGTTATGCAAGGCTATGAACTATACAATTAGTTCCCAAATTCCCCGTTGGGTGAGTCCTTGCCAGCACTCTATGTTACTGGCCAGTTGCACAAGTTGAACTCAATATGTGCCAAATTTAATAGAAATATTTTTAAAGAATCGCGAGACCTACGCATACGTACCAAATTGTGTGTTGTTTCACATCTGAATTTTTTTTTAATGAATCGAAATTGTATGTATTTTGTTTTCATTCCATGCACTTAATTGGAATTTTAGCTATTTATTGTATATAAATCGCTTTCTTTTGATTTCCAATAATTCCTAACATCTTTTTGAAAGGGAAAGTTGTGCTATCCGTTTTGGAATAACGAATTGTAAAATAAAAGTAAATCCGTTGCTTGACACCCCTTGAAATAGTAGGACCTACCGAATTTTAGCGTCGTAGTTGGTAGGTGGCGCTGAGGTGCTAGTGTGATCAGCGCTAGGCGTTTACCTTTAAACCTTAAATTATGTTTTCTTAATGGGATTCGCTACCATTTTTCTTCAAGTCTCTTTGATAACTCAGAAAACACTTTATAAACCAGTCTGGATGTATTTAAAACTTGCATCAATTTAAATGTAGCCCCAAATTAAATTCCTTTTAAATTATTCAGTCACAATCGGTCTTTTCTTTGTAATTTATCATAGGAGGGTGTAATAGTTCCGTGCCCGCCTACATGAATAGAAGGTAGTTGCCTGCTTTGTAATTGTAAAATATAGTATATCTATAATGTGTTGTAGAGACCCTCCAGGTCATGTGCAGATGATATACTGATACTTCTGTAGTTCATAAAACTTACTCGCAAGGATGAGTTAAGCGCTACCAGACCCACCCCCTAAAGAAATACTCCTTGGGCGAGCCGGGTATCGTCAGAAGCCAGATTGCTAACCGCTAGAGAATGAAGACGGCCATAACGAGCTGTAACCTTTGGCATAGAACATGTTCGACACATACGAGGGTGGTCTGAAAAGTTTCCGACCTAACAAAGATACAAGGCGTTTTTTCAGAATTTTTTATTTATTTTTTAATATACTCGTAGTCTCCTTGTAACTCTACACACTTCTCCCAGCGATGCTCCCATCTCTGTAACCCGTCCAAATAGTACTCGGCGTTTTTCTCTGCAAAATAATCGTTCACGAAGGTGATTGCCTCTTCATTTGACGAAAATCTCTGTCCTCCGAGCGCAATTTTTAGATGAGGGAACAAAAAGAAGTCTCGCTTGGGGCTAGATCTGGTGAGTAAGGCGGATGGTCAAGCAGTTCAAACCGTAATTCTTGGATTTCCGCCATGGAAACCGCTGAGGTGTGAGACGGTGCGTTGTCTTGGTGAAACAGGATTTTCTTTTTCTGCAATTGTGGCCGTTTTTCCGCAAGTTCTACCTTCAGCTTGTCAAGTAATGATGCGTAGTATGCTCCTGTAATGGTTTTTCCTTTTTGAAGATAATCGATTAAAATAACTCCATGACTATCCCAAAAAACAGTCGCCATCACTTTCCCAGCCGAAAAAACAGTTTTTGCTTTTTTAGGAGCCGGTTCCCCCTTTGCAGTCCACTGTTTGGACTGTATTTTTGTTTCGGGCGTATAATGGTGTATCCAAGTTTCATCCACAGTAATTAATCGGTGACAAAACTCGGATTTATTGCACCTAAACTGCGCTAACAGAGCGTTGGAAATGTTCATTCGGACACGTTTTCGGTCTAACGTGAGCAAACGCGGCACCCATCGCGTGGTCAGCTTTCTCATCTCTAAATGTTGATTTAATATGTGACAAACACGTTCTTTTGGCATGTGCATAACCTCTGCTATCTCTCTCACTTTAGTTCGGCGGTCGTCTAGCACCATTTGGTGAACTTTGGCGATGTTTTCGTTGGTGGTAGTTACAGTTTTTGGACGTCCCGAACGTTCATCGTCTCCCAAGCTCTTACTACCACGTTTAAATTCAGCTGCCCAAACTTTCACAGTGGTAAATGATGGTGCAGAGACCCCATACACAGAATCCAACTCATCTTTGATTTGCGTAGGCGTATTGCCTTTCAAAAACAAATATTTAATGACAGCTCGATACTTGATCTTGTCCATTTTCATAAAAACACTCACATCGACTCACTCAAACGACTGTTACACAACAACCGCGGGTCCAAAATGACTGAAACTTTGGTGAGTAACTGTCAACAGATGAACAACGCAGTTCACTAGCTTTTATTTACGACTGCTGCTATCTTCATGTTGAGGTCGGAAACTTTTCAGGCCACCCTCGCACATTCGGACCGGGGCTATAACATACGAGTACCTGGGATGGTCGGGTGCTGTGAGAGGCCGGAGCGGCCGCAGGCAGTGAGAAGGACCACTATATTAGAGGCACAAAGAGCTGATTGGATCCTTGATCCGTTGCGGTCCGATTGGTTTCGCACGGCGGAGGCGAGATTACTGCCTGCCCGTCACCGTGTGTTATTTCCCTGTCCGCCCTCGTCCCTCCAATCTTATACTTGGTACCTTTTATCTGAGCCATGGCGAGTGCCAGCCTCAACCGCTGGCGTTTGCAAGCACCGTACTTGTTCGCAACGCGGCTCGATATTACATTGATTTAGCACATTGACAAAAACCAACTTATCAAAACGCTTTCAAAATTTGGAATGGCCATTTCTATAGTTGATTCTCAGTACTTTAATAGCATTTAATCTCGTTTTGTATTTCCATGCTTAATGTATGCTGAGCCATGGAGGAAGATCAGAATTTTAAATCTAAAAAAAATTGTTTCGGTGGTCTGTATTTTATTTATTGCATTAAAGAATTTTCGGAAACGCGGCCTTTATCGTTCAGATGTTCTAAACCACAATGATCCGGGAACAGGCCTCAAAGTTGGAATCTAAAAAGAGGAATTTATTAAAATGAATCCCTCAGGAACAGCTTGGGGATAGGTTTGGTGAACTTGAGTTACTAGTGACAGGTCAGGATGTAGAGAGGCATTTCCCGAAAACATGACTTCTTGGCCGATTGGAATCCATCAGTCATTTGGGTGGCTCCAGAGACTTTTTTGAACTCACTTGTACTTTTTTTAATTATGTGGTATCCGAATCGACACATACAATGGATTGTGATATCTTTTCTTTTGTTTTAAGTGTTTTTTTATTGTTTTTATTAGGTAACATATTTTGACGCTATTAATTAATATTTTACTCGTAATGACTAATACCGCTGATTTTAGCTAATATTTCATTAACTCGTTCTTTTGTATTGATATTAGTTGTATCCATGGGACACACGTATTTGTAAAATTGTTTTAAAAATAAAGTTTTTATGTCTCCGGGACTTGAAAAAGCTTTAAAATCGGACTTTTTTTAGGATATATACTTATATGTGCATAAGTCCATTTCTGTTAGTGAAAACCTTATGAGCACCGTTCGTGGTTTTGTGGCACTCATCAGTTAGATATTTTAAATCAGTTAGGTTTATAAAATATATACCGGGTGGTGGGGTGAATCCAACCAGCGACGTGAGCATCGTACTGATTTTGACAGTACTCAGCTGTGTTTCTCCTCTTATACTTGATTACCTGCTTTACTTAATCCGCGTTTCATTTTAAACTATATAAGCTGGATCATGATCCATAATGATAATCGGTATGACCTGCAACAGTCCTAAAACATATTATCTTCATTCTTATATGATTGCATAGAGAATTATTTGTTGTTATATGCTGTACGTTAATACAGAATGCCCTTAAGTCCAAGTTATGAAATACTATGTTAGTAGTAGTTAGTGTTTCTAATCTACAATGTTTATTCATCTCCAAGCCGCCAGGGAAGCTATTATTACTTGTAACTGCTCATGAAGGATGTGGTAGATGTGCAGCATTGACCGCACTATCTCCTAACGCTGCTGTAATCTACGTTCTATAGATACCTATCGAGTTATTTTTGTTTTTTTTAACACCAACTAAAAATTATCCATTTCAATGAGTAAAAGAGTTTGTTGTGACTCATACAAACTTTGTACTCTTGAGAACAAATATTTCTTTTACATAAAGAGTGGGTTACTCTTTAACAGTATTAAATTCAGCTTATAACAGAAAGTATAACAAAAAAATCGTTAAGTTAAATTTCAACATTTCTCAAGTTATCTATCCTATGTATGAATGAAACGTTGTTCATTAATGATTAATTTAATGAAAACCCAACAAAACTATCTTTCATTGACCTAAGTAACCTCTTCACAAGCTCGTCTACTCGCGGGTGTCAATAAACTCACAATGTGATTATTCACTTACTCGTTTTCCAAGCTTCTAAGAACCTGTTATGTAGCAGTCAAGCTTTAAGTGTTTTGAACGTGATATCTTCATCTTTTTCTGTCAGCCCTATGAGCTGTTTATCTTGGTCGTGTTTGCGGCTTTTTCTCCAGTTATCTAAGGACTCCTAGGTCCTTTTCATTTTTTCTTTGTGTCGTTCTTCTTACTGCATTATTATGTAGACGCCGAGCCCGAAGTAGTAATGGTAAAATTATGCACCCTATCTCAAATTTTACTTCAGAGATAAATCCGTTAGATCAAGCTGTGTTTGTTTTAATTAAGTTATGACTGGAGTTATGTGAAAAAAACAAAAACAAAATACTTGAAAAAAAATCGACCATATGTCTACTAAATAACACGTTTTCAGTCCGACTTTTGCTACCTAAAGCTTTCCCATGTTCTTAAGCTATTTAGGATATAGTGTTATCCCCCACTGTTGAGGACTTCTTTAATATGATAATGCTAAAAGAAATTACAGAATAATGATGTAGAGAGTTATCAGATGTGAGGATCCCCAAGGTGGAGAGGAGACGCCCGCGGGGGGCTAGGGTCACTACCTCTAGCCGCCGTCCGAGGCGAGCGCCTAGAAAGAGATTAAGTGGGTGGACCTGTGGTCTTTCACCCTTGCTGGCGGCCTGGTCGGCGGGCGGCTTAATTCGTTTTGATCTGACTCCATAAGATCTTACAAGGTGTGCCCCGACAGTGCACTATGTTCAGGAGAAGAGGAACAGTGTACGTTTATAGGTAGTTTATGTGGTCTTGGGATGACCACGAATTCACTTTCGGTATCTAAGGGTAGGCGAAAACCGTCCGGATCCCAAAGGTGAGTGTGAACCAGAGAGAAGGAGACTGGATTGCCGTGGGAGACGCTTCTAGGTAAAGTTTGTAGGGCCACGGCAACCATCGTCCGCGAGGGAGAGGTCTCTCCCAAGGAGGTGCTAGTTTTAGCGAGATGAAGGCAGAGATTCCCACTAGGAAGGTGTGGGGTCTGACAACACCGGACTAAAACATGGTGAGGCTAGGAGCGAGAGATGAAGAGGTAGTTGAATAAGAAGGCTATGGTTTGAGTAGAGCAGCAAGCGCCTGTGCAGAAAGAGATAGAGAGAGCAGTGTTCCAAGTGCCGGTTCTGTACGTTCTGGTTACCGCCCCAAGACGGCCCCAGAACGGCAGGCCAGCCGTGGGGGGGGGGGGTTCCCCTACCTTCGGCTGTTTCCCCCACTAGCTTCCCCCTCTATCTCTTACTTGACGTATTAAGGTCTTTATTAAAATATGGAAACATAGATAGATATTTTCTGGGCCGAGAAGAGGGGAACTTCTAATTATTCGTAATTATGAGGTTGCCACAACAAATGATTTTTGGGAGCATTAACAACAATTTTCACAAGGCAAATTTTCAGTCACCGAGATGGGTTATCAAGGAAACGAAGTTTTTTCGGTCAAATATATCATGTAGTTTTTCACTAATAGTCAATAAGTTTTTTAAATAAGCTGATGTGAAGACACACCCAAAAGTTAACACTTCATAATGTTGATTCTCCACTTTCTAGTAATTTGATTTGTGTATATGAAATTGACCATTTTTTCCGTATGAAATTAGATTTAATTAATTTTTGTTAATTATATTTTATCTGCCCATATTAGATTTAATGTTCCTATTCCCGTGGACGAATGTCGGCACCGCGGAAAAAGGTGAACGGGCCATCATGATCATTTGAATATTCCGCGTTTAATGCTGAGCACCTTAGAGCATCTTGATAGTGCATTTTGAGGCTAAACCTTTCGTACTGATGAGAGCAAATAGAAGATACTATGTACTGGTACACGGTGTGGTTTAGCGTCTTGGCGTCTTCTTCGGCTGTCACTACCTCAGTTCCATGTAATCGTCGGAACCTGTTCCTTTGTCTTATCTGGAGATTGTGAGGCTTGTTACCCCCCCCCCCTACCCAATACGTCTTTCTTATCTCAGCGATCGGAACCTTTGCAGCTTTTTTAGTCTTAAGGTCTTTGAGATTACTTTCCTCTATTGGCATAGGAACTCTTCAGCGGCCTAAAGTTAGCTTTATTTTCGAAAAGTACTTATTAAAGTTTTCTTGAATCCTGTTATTAAGTTGCGGAAACGATTTTAATGGCGCCTTGAATAGACCTTTTGTAATTATAGTTAACTAAAGTTGTAGGCGTATTTGTGGATCGAAGGATATTTAGACATCTGGTAATGGACCAATATTGATTAAAACATCAACAGAGACCTCACTGGTATTGTACGTTTGGGTGACGAATTTGAATTAAAACGGGCAAGATGGATTGACAATAAACCCATTAACTAATATTTTAAACACATCATATCATCTAACATAAAACAAATTAATTGTATACAAATGGAAAATATCTGGTGACCCCAGTAAAACTAAAGTGGACTGTGTAAACAGAAAAAATTGACATACCTGTAATAACTGACTGTGAACGCGCAAAGGTAACATAGGAAAGATAGTTATGATTTGGAATTAATTATAATTGGAATTGTTACTTCACGCCTGCAAGAATGCCTCGACCACGAGATGTTTAATCGGTCTTCAATGGACCTCCTTGTTTTGCAAGAGACTTTATAACCAATGATCATAACAAAGCCGCCTCCCAAAGTCTTGTACCTGACCTAAAGTTTCCATATGAACTGGCTGTCACTCAGAGTCAAAGAATAAAGCGTCTCACCTAATGGAACTAAACTCAATCATGCAGGTGACCTCCGTTAGAATTAGAATGTGCTAACAGATATCCCTACTTATAAATAATCAGGGTGTCAAAATCATTAATTTGATACCATACTTAACAATTATTTTTGAAAAGGCATACCTTCCAAGATCTTTTGGAGTCAGATCAATTAACAAATACGAGTTTAACTGTTTACCTTCTAGGCCAATGGTCAAATACTACAGGTTTATCTCTTATGACGCCCGCCGGGCTAGGGCGACGAGACCTCCCCCGGCGAGTGTGCCCGACACTCGGCAATTAAGCAAGCGATTGTTTTCTAATTAATTTTATTATAATAATAACATATTTAATAGTGTTCATTTGTTTTGTTTTTATTATATAGATAATCAATTTTTCATGCGAGCCCCAGTATACAAGTTCCGTTAAAAACTAATTAATTAATTAATTATTTAGATATTTTATCCCCTTGGCAGGTGTAATTAGCGAATTCGACGATACCATGAAAAATTAATTTTATAACAATCATATTCGATTTATTATTTTATTTTCAACTCATATTATTATTAATTATTTTTTTCTTTCTATACAAAGAATTTTTTTTAAATATTACTAGTGTGCTTTCCTCCCTATTATCTTGAGTACACGTGGGCAGTGGAGCTTATGGGAGATAATAGGTTTAAAAGGCTGGCGAAGGTTGAAAATGCCCTCCTCCCACTACGCCGCGCCCACAAACCCGATTAATTGCCACTTTAGCCTAAGGGTTGTTATCCAATTTGAGTTTTACTTTTAAACGTTTAATTCCACGTCCCCTTCTCTAATTAAACTTGTAGGTATATATAATTAGTTTCGGGATCATCCTCACATGTAGCGATGACCACTCTATCATGAGGACTGTTCTCCCCCGGGTTCCGGTATGTAAGTATAGGTACTACATACCTTTAGTTTCGCAAACAAGAGAAATATGCTTACTAACGCTGACCTGTTTGGTATATTAGAGTCGGTAGTAATGCTGACGGTCTCACCTCAAATTACATACATATGTTAAACCAAAATTGTAAATTAGTGAACTTTTGTGCGATTTCTTAAAAAATCCCTATAAGATAAAAAAAATTCCTACCAGAGCAATAAATAATTGTTTGTGTTAAATGATCTGATTCTAAGCGAATTTACAATTTTGTTTTCAATCTCTTATTTACACAGTGGACCCAGCTACTTATTGGCAGGCTTGCTCTCTCAAGTCCATGGGGTGTGACGTGACGAACCTTGAGGTCCTTGAGGTTCATACTTGGAAACATAGGTCTGATTCCTACCGTTGTTTGGCAAATCTCAAGTTGGGCCATTGGCAGACGATCCTTACCCAGTTTCATTTGTTTTGTTGTTACAAATGAATGAATTTAATGAATCAAAATGGTTAGGGGAACGAATGCACTTGGCTTTGATGTCCGATGTGTTTACCGATTTCACCTAAAAACACGAGCCACCCCCAAGCACATCGACCAATGTTAAGTTCCCACGCGCGCCACTGCGCGAAGTAACTTCAGAGAAGGCTACCAAAACCATTCGCGTAGGAACAAGGCTTCAGAAGTAATAGGTTTATTACTTTGATCAAGACATTTTATGCATTTCAATGGATAAAGGAACAGGTTCACGTAAATTTTACATTTATATATATTCATATGTAATATATATATATTATTATGCATATATATATATATATATATATATACTGTAGACAAATTACAGTAACTGACACAGAACCAAGTCAACACAAACTGGTAGAACACTGACTAATTTTGTAACTGTTCCTTACTAGATAAATAGATTAATGATTAAAAAAAAAAAATTCGAATTCATTTATGATTCTCTAACTGTAAATAGGCAATTCGATTGAGTTGTATCTTCAGTGCTGATAATTATAATCATTTATTGATATAATCAAGCAATTAGGTTTGAATGGTAGTAACAAAAGTGTTAAAAGCTGGGATTTGAAAAACAATTAGACGAGTGCTAGTTTAAGTGGAATAAAATACAGTTCCTGGCGAACCTTGCCAAAAAATATTCATTTTAGATTGCGACAAAAATTCATTTGATTTACTGAAAATGAATGCGAACTTGTTTATTTCTTTTTTTTTTTTCAGACTTACTTTTTAAAGCATCTCCTGGTTTTTGTCACTTTTCAATTAGGTATGATCATTTAAAAAAATCGTTTGTGTAAAATACGTGTGAACTACCATAGTCTATTGTTACATAAGTTAACTCGCCGCATAAAGTAAATTTAATCATATGATTAAAGACTATATAAACATTTATTCATTATAATAATAATAATAAGACACATCAAGTTCTTTGACTCGATGAAACATAGCCAAAACCCCCTGTTCCGAGACATGACACCCCCACCGCTACCGGCAAGATGGCAACTCTCATGATCTGGTAAAGCAGACCAAATGGTGGATATCACGGCGCTTGGCCCACCAAGCCTCTAAAGGGCAGCCAACACTGCTATCCAACTAAATAAAACTGCACTAAATGCCTAGAGGGACTCTACGCCAGCCACCAGTGGACTCTCACCACTGTACCGCAACTATCAACCTCTACCGGAGGCTTCCCACACTCCTTAATTCCCTCACACCACCTTCAAGCAGGTACTCCTAGTACAAGGATCCGCTCGACGCAAATATCTCTTTATTTTCCCCTATCCTCAATCTTATAATTATAGAGCTAAGGGAAACCCCCCCCCCCAACAAAAACCCCAAAAAACCATTAAAATAAATAAATTTTTCCTTTTGTGCGTAGATAATGTAAAATTTGTGCCCACATATTTTGGCTAATCATTAGATCGTTTATTTTAGCCAATCAGCGGCTACTATACAAGCGGCCATACTAAGCTCTCAATGTTGTCGTGATCGTGAACTGGTCCCATGCCTCAATACTGACACCGAAGATTTATTGATTTAAAATATGGACAGGTGTAAGCGGGTGTTTTCTGGTCCGCGAAGAGGGTAACTTCTATTTGTCCGTGATGAAGAAGTTGGCACAATATCACCTATATTCAATTGCAATGACCAAATTTCTTCCATCGATAAACAGGATATTTGAACACCTTTGAAAAAGAATGAAATCATTTCAGTATTAATCAAATTTTATTTTAATAGAACTTTAAGCCAATACAGTATGCTCAGAGTTTGATAGAGTAATCAAAACAAGTTTGAATAATTTATGACATCCCAATTTAATTCAATTTAATATATTATATTAATTATTCGGCTTGTACGTAGAGGCGTGGTTCTCCGGACAAGGTTTGTGAAAATATCGATAGATAAAAATACATATTTTATTTTAAATATATTCGCCAGGAGACCGAACGTTGCAGTATGGTTCGCATACCATAGGAAAGAAGGGCCTTCCGGTAGGGCTACTGCAGGAAGGAAATACATATACCTATATGTCTATCCCTGAAATAAAAATATGTCGTTGTAAATAGAATTGCGAGAAGTAGCAATCTCTTTCGACCGGGTCTCGGTAAATAACATCTTATTTTGACAGATAATGGCAACCCCTTTATCCCTCAACCCCATTTCCTTGAGCAAATATAAAGTTTAATAGGACTGAGGTTCTTGGTGCGGAGTCGGGCCACCCCGCTATAAAATGTCTGCGGTTTACAGTTCTCGTGAATATCGCAGATAACACATCGCCTTATCAACTACAGGGCAATCTTGTTATTGAATCACAGCTGTAGATTATTGCAGTTTGTCGTCCGGAAACGCGTTGTTTTTTCTTTAGAATTTATGTATCTGATGGCCTCACTAGATATTATGTATATGTATGTTGTTTTTAAGTTTTGAGAAGTCATTTATGTTTTCGTGGTGCCAGTTCGATCAAATGCTATAAAACATGAACTAGATTAAACATGTTCAGGCGACTTTAAAATTATAAATTGTGAGCTTTTCTATTGATCCCATTATTATAACTAACTGTTAGCTAAAGGAAAAATATCTTTACATAGCTTTAAATAGCATTTAAAACTGACTAGGCTATTATGTGCATCAGGGATAGCTTCAGTATATGCGGGATAAGTTCAAGGGAAAATCACCCGACCGAGTACGGGGGAAGTTCTAAGTTCGAGCCAAACGGCACAATCGGCTGATTGACGAGAATGCAAATGGCATAAATACTTGCCTTGAAAGTACGTCCCCAGTGGAGTTGTTGAGGAGAGATCTCTCCTACACATGTATGACCCTATGTATGAACCGCTCATCTAATAATAATGTTTGTTGCTATATTGTTAGGTGAACGAAGTTAATTAGAAGGTTGTGAGATCCTATTTTTGGCGTTAGTCATGATTTAGTGAAATATAAAGAGGATTAAGATTAAAGGAAATCACTATTGATTAATGAGTTTTTAAACTCCAAACCCCTTTATCTTCTGCCTTCAGCTGATGTTACCTAATTTTATTTAGAAAAATAAAATGAAAACACTTATTAAACTTATAAATTAATCTTCGATTAATCGAAAAAACAAACTAAGTCGGATTTAAGTTGAGGCGAAATGAGTAATGAATGCAAAGCAGGATATGGTAATAATAATTTTTTTATTATCCTGGAACTATTTCCCTAAGAAAAAACATTTATGTAACACAAAAGTGGAATGACAGAATCCGTCCCAGCTATTATTTACAATGTCCAGAGAAATAAAATATGTATATATTACAAAAAAAAGTTTATAAGATGTTTATATTCAAATAAAAGACGCATAATCTACAAAATTTTAAAAATAAAGTGAAATAATTGTAAACAACACAATATGAAAACAATAACAGCAGAACTGAGTATTTACTCTACAAAATTGGGTATCCACATATAAATATGTTACTACATAATAATAACCCAAATTATGTAATTAGAATGTTTTAAAAATCAACTCTTTCATTAGTTAGCACAATATGCAACTACTCATTTGTTGCAGAAGGATATTGCGATTATGACGATCATATATACAATTATGTTTTCACAACGATGTCAAGGATTTTATCTAAACCATTACATACTCATTTGTTAGCTCTATGTCTGACAAGTATGAGCCTGGAGTGAAGCCAACGGTCCAATGCTTTGGTCTGTATTAGGCATGGACGCTCCCATGGGGTTCCCTTTAATCAAGCTAACTCGTCTCGTTCTAGCCAGTAATATCTCAGACCAAACCCCCGCTTTCCAGCCACTGCATTTATCATTTGGTCGTACTCCTAATTTATTTCAGAGTGAGTCATCGATATGGATAATTCTTATTTTGTGTGCTTGTATTTGGAACCCTTATACAAATCTACGGCATGAATGAAAGAGTAAATGTAAAATTTTAAATGTGGGATGAATGCGATATTTTATCACAATTATCCATTGCCCTTCTATTAGGTCGAGTCATAAGTAACTTCCGTTTTCTTTATCAGACAATTATTTTGCTCTCATTAAATAACAAAATTATATTAATTTATTATGTATTCACCACTATTATCTATAACCTTCTCCCATCTGCCTGGCAGTTTATTAATTCCTCCCTTGTAAAATGTGGTTGGTTTGGGCTGGAAGAAGTTTTCGACAGCCTGCCTGACTTGCTCTTCAGAATTCAAAGTTTTTCCATTCAAAAAGTTTTGTAAGAAACAGAAAAGGTGGTAGTCTGTCGGGGCATATTTTTTCAGCTGTCGCCCTAGCACTATTGTCTTGTTTAAATTCCCAAAGCATTACACGACGAATATGTACTTTTTGACTCTCCATTTCAGAGGTTTAAAAAAACAGTTTAACGTAACGTGTATCAAAACAGTTGACAAAAGACTAACTGAAGCCTCGTCTATATAGTGAAAACAAAAACTTGTCATGGTAACTCATAGTGGGTAGATACGAACAATAGATTCTACTTAGCTGCATCCGAAGTACACTTATGATTTGACCTGTTAAAACAGATTGTAATTTAACTAAACATATTTTTTACAAGCATCTAAAATTTATAATCTTTAAATATTATATTACCAATTATTCTCTGTAGACATCTACTTATGATAATATTTAGTTATGAAGCAATTTTATCTTTTATTAATCTTAATTTTTTTTTTCAGGTGAGTTACCTTATTGATGTACTGTATGAGTCGGTTATTGGTGAGTTGATATTATTTATCATTATTGTAACAATATTTTTGAAGGTGAAGTTGGCAACATTACAAATCTTCCCATGAACGCTAAGCTGTGATTGAAATGGTATTCGTTCAAAAGCATTGATCTTTAAAAGAAATATTTATTTTTGAATGCCTTAGATTTTTCCAGTGATTGTAACTTTGCACTTTTTAAGTGTATGCCCGAACTCCTTTTCTTATATGATGTCAATATTGTTCATGGGTTATTGGGGCACTCATTCCGCCGAACTCTAATTCCCAATAGGGTTTCTCTCTAACTATACCTAGTTACGTTGTTTGTTTTTGGTTCACAAGTTTCTTAAAGTTTGGCCAACGTTCAATACGTTCAAGTAAGTATGTAGGAAGATTAGTAAGTTACGAAGGGAGAGGTCCTACGTTCATTCAGGTACGGGGCACATTGTTTTTCGTCCATATCTATGTCTAGCATACATGTATATGTGATAGGGACGCTTAAATGATTCTATCTGTCTAGGATGTCAACTTCCGTATGTCCCACGAAATACGCCGATTAGGTTTTGTTAATATACAGTAAACCTAATAAGTTCCAGCTCAGAATGGTTTAAACTTCTGATTTCTGCCCTAGGGTTAAGTACATATTAAAAAGGAGCTGCAAAATAATTTTAAATATATAGTCAAAAACAAAGTTTTGAGAGTTAACTCCGTGAAAATGAAGTATTTTGTTATGAAGTAGTTGTATAAATAAAATGTAATATATTTTATAAAAAATACTGGACATTTTTTTGCTCAATCTTTAAGCTGTCCACAATTCGATTATCCTGGCACCATTTGGATCCGTCGTCAACATTTTTGGAATATCTACATTCTAAATAACAGCCCAACGGAGCCTTCCACGTTTTTTTTTATTGTAGGATATGTACATCTTGGTGAAGATCATACTTCTCTGCAATATGTTTCACTGGAAAACGAGGCTCCTTGTGCACTTTAGTGGTATTGGTTGCCACTCGTTCAGAAGCATTATCACCCGTGTGCTCATGAAAAAATGTACTCGGCAAAACAGTTGAAAATGCAATGTATGGCTATTGGTGTAAAGGGAGGGAGAACTGTGGGCGTTCTAAGCCGCGTCTCCGGACGATCATAACCACTTTCAATTATCATTTAATTTCTTCGTCTTGATCTCGGGTAGATATGGTGAAGTTTCTGATTGCGTTATTGTGTTAGGTGGCATTTACCGGTAACTCTTGGTCCTACCGGGTTAGTAGTAGCGTACATTACACCCTAGTAATTTAACTGGTTTTACCTTGAGGCATTAACGGCCTGGTCAGCATTTAGTTTTCAGAACGGATTAACCGTACCAATCATTTGTAACTGCTGCATTTCATTTGAACAATCGCCGTACACAATAAGTCGGCCGCATGTGATATTTTTTATCTTCGAGAAAGAAAAGATTCTCAAGACATTTGCAGATATTTTACTGACTAGATTCCACATTTTTCGTTTTATTTGTGTTTTTAAAATTAAACTCCACAAAACTGTTACCTTTTTTCCTCTCTCTCCTAAGAATGTAAAAGCAAGGCAAAATTTATTGCAATAAAAACCGGATTCGTGCAATTTAGCTCCGTAATAATGACACTTCTCAATATTGACTAAATTCAGATTCTTAGTTTTGCCATTAGAAAATTAAATATGTATCATTATAAAATAGCTAGATAAGTGTGAATAATTAGCTGAATTTCAGCCAAGCACGCATCACTTAGTATAAGACTATGGGAGTATCCTTTGATGTACGATGCACCCATGACCATGAAATTTGATACCATTTGTTCTAAGTTCTAAGTGCGACTTTATTCACTTATTCATCACTTATTTGCAACCTTCATAAATGAAGGCTATTGTTATTATTAGATTTACATACAACGTGAATGCTAAAACATAGCCATGAAATATAGGAATGAAAACAATCTATTATTTGTACCACTGAACAGGATATTAAACATGCAAAATAGATCATTCGAAAGAACAAAAATTAATAAGTATACTTGTGGATTGTTTGGTGAAAGGAGAATAATTCATAAAGGCAAAATTTTCCATAGACATATTTTATTGATTCTAATTTTTAGAAGTATTAGTATCCGGTGACGCGGCTGACGGAGGAGCGTGGGGGACTTCCCAAGACTCCGCTTTCTCTTCGTATGTGGATTTGGGAGGTCTCTGGGCTGTCTGTAAATATTGTATGAATGAGTGAGTGAATGATGAATTGTAAATATGGTATGAATGAGAGCGTTTATCGCAATTACTGATTGCCTTATAAAAGGCAGATTGTAATTATAGCCCAATAAAGAGTATCATAGAAAAAAAAAAAAGGTAAATACCCCTTTAATTTACTTAACGATTATTATTCAACGCTTAATTGCTATTGAAATGTTCAGTATTTTAAGATGTACATGACTTGTCGAATTTTGATCTATAGGTTTTTACCAATCACTCCAGATGTGATCTTGTAATAGTGAAAGAGGTTTATAGCAATGCTCAAAAGCTTCTTCAAAAAAATATATATGCTTCCATTGTTTTTCTTTTTTCCTTAGTCAATACTGCGTAACAGGAAAACGAAGATTACTTTCACAGATTTCAAAACTTTATGATTGTAGCTATTTAAATGAAGGCCAACCGATAATAACGTTTTTGAAGGTCACCAACTCGTCCAAGAATATTTCCTGAATTTGTTGTAGAGTAATATCACCTATTCGTGTAACTGGAAATCGTACTAGTGTTATTTAAAATCAGTAGTGAAGTTTGTATCCCAAATTATCATTTTATAAACTCATAGAATTATTCCGATTTCCGCTTCGTAGCAATTACTAAACAAAAAAGTCGTAGTAAATATTTTTTTGCTTTGTTTGGCGATGAATTTATCATGCTTTTAACATTGAGCAAACATTGATAGCAATGGACGTATTGGAGCCCATGGCGATAACGGTACGACACATTTTAAAAAACTTGACTGTCTTTTATAAAAATGCAATTTGCTTTCCTACTTTAATAAATGCGATTAAAGATCTCATTTGTACTTTATAATCACTCTTAATATGTACAGTTAACATTAAAACCATATGTACTCTCTCTCCCCAAAAGCCCCAACGTTCTCTCAAGTCATTCTCCAACTTGCTGGTGGAAAGGTCGGTGTCGACGCTTTCCCAGCACTGGCACTTAGGGCAGAAGGGGGTAGGGGAAGAGAGCCACAGACCCTTGGGACATGAGTCCATTGCCAGGACCCCAGTACATACTTATGTATTTACAATAAACCGTGAGGCCACAGTCATTTTAGGTGATGAGTTTGGATTGTAGTTCCTAGATTTGTGTTCCCGTCAAGCAGCCTGTAAAGTAGTCAAAAACGATTTTTCAGCTCTTGTATCCAAAGTTTCGAATGATGCTTTTACGTTAGCCTTTTGTCCTGACGAATCCCTAGGTGTTGAAGAATATTGGATATCGTTAGTGCTATCGATTTGACGATGACGGTGGGACAGGATTCTCGTCGAAAGGCGAATGTGTTATGCACGCATTGCCTACATTATTGATTTTTAATGCGTTGTTGGTATACTTCAAGTCTCAACTTCTGTGAGATGATTTTGTAAATTGCTGGATGCGGTTAACGGATGTGTCGAATGGGTTGCTGTCATCAGCAAAATGCGCATGGAAGGTGCTAGGAAATCTCTGGAATCATAGAGGATATGATCATAGAGGTAGGAGCTGGAGGAGGACGCTGCATTGAAAAACTCCTTCCATGTTTGCAGAATCTTGCCACAGATTTGTTTGTGTCGCAATATATTGAATAGTCTCTACTTGTATATTATTCAATTCAGCCCTGTACTCCGTGCATGGCACCCTGATCAGCCCTGTACCCGTGCATGGCACCCTGATCAGCCCTGTACCCGTGCATGGCACCCTGATCAGCCCTGTACCCATGCATGGCACCCTGATCAGCTCTGTACGCCTTGGATGGCACCCTGATCAGCCCTGTACGCCGTGGACGGCACCCTGATCAGCCCTGTACCCGTGCATGGCACCCTGATCAGCCCTGTACCCGTGCATGGCACCCTGATCAGCCCTGTACCCATGCATGGCACCCTGATCAGCACTATACGCCTTGGATGGCACCCTGATCAGCCCTGTACGCCGTGGATGGCACCCTGATCAGCCCTGTACGCCGTGGATGGCACCCTGGTCAGCCCTGTACCCATGCATGGCACCCTGATCAGCACTGTACGCCGTGGATGGCACCCTGATCAGCACTGTACGCCGTGCATGGCACCCTGATCAGCCCTGTACGCCATGCGTGGCACCCTGATCAGCACTGTACTCCGTGCATGGCACCCTGATCAGCCCCGCACTCCGTGCATGACACCCTGATCAGCACTGTACTCCGTGCATGGCACCCTGATCAGCCCTATACGCCGTGCATGGCACCCTGATCAGCACTGCAGCCTGTTTTAGGAAATAACGGGTCACTATTGCGTCACTCAAATATGTAAGAAAAAGCACATTTATGTACGTATATTTTTCATTTAATATGTTTTTTATTAATAGAGTTTTTCGGACTAGAACTCCTGTTAAAAATAGTCAGAGATACATTAAGGAATGAATATTGGTCGTCGTCCTTGGTTTAATTACATGTCAGATCCTTGGACGCATTTATTTCAAATGTTTTGAATATCTGCTGTTTGTTAGCTGTATCGTAAAATTTTCCAAAACCCTTGTCCGATACTTAGGGTTTCAGTAAAGCCCTGGTATGCTAGACTGCCTTTTCTAAACTTTCACAGTTTATTCAAAGCTGACTTTTCAGTCGACTGTTAACTATATTTCATGGGTACATTACCACCCAATATGGACTTTTAGATGGAAACGTTTTGCGCGGACTGTGCTGTTTTAATATGCGTACGCTCAAAAGAGGAACGGATTCCACTTTAGGATCTCTCATGTTATATTTTGATATACATTTAAAGAAGCTATCCAAAAGAATCAGTTAAAAAAGTTCTTAGTTCTACAATGAGAATACTACCTACCCCATCATTATTGATTAGAATACAACCATCCTTGAATAAGTGGCGCAGTGTGACCAAAATCCGCTGGGTGGGTGCAGGAGGCTGTGGTATCCGCTTTCCCCTCGCCGCATTCGGCTCCTCTCGTAGGTATTGTTCGAGCTTCCTATTCACCCAATTTTCTCATGTATAAATCTCGTCATAATCCAACCAGGTTCCCCTCCATCCGCCTTTCCATTCCCTTCTTATTTATGACCCTTCATCTTCTCACTATGTTCTTTTCCCTTTAGGTCCATACAGAAATCGTAAATAGCTGCACCTTATACCGTCTCTGCCTGGAGAGGGTGTCCTATTTAGGACTGGTACTTGCGTTTCTTAAAGTAAAATTACCTGAAAGAAATGATTTGTTAATTTTATGCCGTTATATGAAGGAAGGACTGTTTGAGATCTCTAAATAAAATATTTTCAGCATAAAGCTTTACGTTTTGTACTATAAAATTTTTTTTTTTTCCTTCTGTACATTGTGTGAACAGAGAGAAAATTTTAGTATCCGAAATGGTATCTATTTCTATTGATATATTTTTCTACTTATTTTAACTTGAATTTTATATGTTTCTTAGCCAAAATTAATTTTGTTCCTAGTTTACTCGACATTATTACAAATTGTACGTTTTTTGAGTCTTTATTAATCAGGAGAGCTATTTAGTCATATTTTACTTGGGAGCTAAAAAGTTTTCCAGGCGTTTTGATATTTTGCCATTTTATAAATTTTGATTCCCCCTCCCATCTTACTCCGGGATTAAACGCATTTCCGACCTGACTTCTTCTTGAATGTACTAGAAAATGGATATTTGAGATTTGTTTATAGGTGTTTACTCTAGCCTGCTGAAATTCCGATTTACCGGTCCATGTCAATGTGTCATGCAATAAAACTACAGTTTCTATCCCTAGTCCCCTATTCCTAGAGAAGTGTTGGTTTCTGTCCCGTCAACTGATTCACTCATGCGAATCGTCGGCTAAAAATGTTATATTTACGTACTCAATATTCTTATGCTTTAATTTTAGTTATTTGTTTTGCTATTTCTATCCGGCATTCAAACTGCCCCTGGCGAATGTTGGCTGAACGTGTTGATACGCCGCGGTAATAGCACATTCTGTTTATTTCTGTGTTATTACGCTTAATAATTAAGAGATGAGCAATGTTTTAGTTTAATATCATCTTTAACGTACAATATCAACGATTGTTATATTGGTATATTACCTGGTTTGAAATATAGTATAAGTTTGTTTTTTTATCTAAGAGTTTTGGCTGTATTGCCTGCATATTCGCTAGTAGAGGGCTTATTTTGCATTATAAAATAAAACGGTTAGACATTGTAAAATTAATGAGCTTACCTCAGTGTCTGTGGCTTAACCCTCCTGCATGTGGCAAACATTGAGTAGATAGCATGTTTGTGAAATAAGGAGCCGAGTATTAAAGGAGGATTGTAAGTTGCTGACGTATTAAAGCCACACTACAATAACGCACACTACATGTTGCTTCGGCAAAGATTTGAATTGATTTTGTTGCGAAGATTTGATTGCCCTTTGTTTCGCCAATCTGATATTTACCGGCAATACAACCCCTCCCCCCCTAATTAATAACAAGCATAAATACCCCACCTCAGCATAATATAAGTAGTTTTCTAAAAAGTCCTAAACGTTGGATTTAGAGGATGATGGGCGCATTTAATCGCTGTGATTTGTGTTCTAGTTGTACTAAACGTCTTTAATTTGATTAATGTCTGTCCTCAGTGATATGTAACTTCGGCCCCTAGACTCTACTGTTTCATAGGTACCTATGATCCTAAGGGCATCATATTGCCGCCTGACCATCACGTAGCCATCTGCATTATGATGCATTCAGGCCTTAATAAAGATTATTAATGTATTAGAAGTTAAATCAAAATGAAATATGTCTGGGGTTGATAATTTAGTCCATCTTCGTTCACTAAGTGTAATTCGTGTCAGATAGATAAAAAAGTATTTATCAAATATCCACAATTAGGAATCAAAACTTTAACCTTACCTTTTTGGCTTTATTAGTTTGAATACTTATGCTTGACAAATGACTCATACAAATTGTAGTGAACCATGGCTATAACATTTTTATTAAATGGAAGAGGAATATCATAAATTACAATAATGAACAATACCACCAATACATAACAGCTTCACACAATCCCGAGAATGCCTCTGAAAAAAGTAATGTTATTTCCCCTCAAACAAAGATGTACAACAAACTTACGATAAGACTGAAAGAAATTAATGAACATATGTGTTTTAACAATTGGATCTACTTTCTTAGGGCTTGAACACCAGTCTAGCTCCAGATCAGGCGCTAATGGAGAGTCGTCTTCGTTGAGAATAATTGCCGATGGCTGGGCGAGTAGGTATGGCCCTTTATCGATGGTCCTGGTGCCCAGTTATCGGCTTCAGTCCTTAAGTGATACTCCTTCAGCGAATAGTGGTTCACCCCCCGCCCCCCCCCCCAATTTCTCCAATAACAAGGAGTGCATTCGGCATCAGAAGTGTCAAAAATCTCCGCTAGTGATACCGTCGGACTAGTCTGATTTGTGCGTTGTACGTAGTACGTTGAGTTTTTTCAAGGCCTATGTTGCCTCGATCTTCAGCTTCGCCCATGACAACTTGAACACCGATTGAAAACAAGTCAATGGAAACAACGCCACTTCTACTGTACAGTACCTTTACGTGGTAGTTCCATTCTTCACAACTCGTGGGAAATTTGCGGGAAATAGTTTATTAATTTGTTGTTTATTAATTAATGCTCTTCCCATTGCTTTTGTGACTTCTTGATTATTTTTCACTGACCTTTGTGAGCATAGTAGAAATGATATTGGGATATTCGAACGTGCTTGCCCTTAGCTGAGGTAACAGCTGGCCAACGGACTGGAAGAGCGATGATGGACTACAGGGACCGGTATTGGCCAGGGAACACGGGGACACCGGTGTTGGTCTTGCCCCCGCTCCGCTGGGTCTGCTACTCCCTCATCACTGCTACCTCGCTCACAGTTCGCCCATCTGTGATGTATGTGCATCGCACCGTTGCATTATTGTTTCAGATCTGCTTTTGTCTCATCTAAACTTCAATTATTTCCTTGTGCGTTATTAAAATGACGACTTAATTTATTTCTCATACATTATTATAAATATTTTATTTTTTTAATTTAGACTCTTATTGAAATATATGTCACATTATTAAATATAACATGTCGAAATATTGAAGAAAAAAAAATATATCGAAAGTGGACAGTACGACATTAAATACGATATGCCTATTGTGGACTCTTATAAACACCATTTTTTATAAATACATTGCTTTATTTTGCATTGCCATATTTTATGTGAACTTAATCGTTTAAAATCAGAACTTAGAATGTTGAATGCTCCTTAGCTGGGAATTGAATAATATTAAAAGGTGATTTTTTTTTACTGGTTTTCAAAATTTTCACCATATTTCTCGTTATTTGACTAAACCAAATAAAAATAATCAAGTATATTTCGAGGTGTTGGGGAATATGACGTCATATTTATTTTAGTTCGATTGGATCGTTTTTACGACGTCTATCGATATCTGAAGATCAGCTCATACTGATTGAACGTAGAGTATATCCTTTCCGGATGGTCAAAATTAATTTATTTTTGGATCGACGTATCGCGATGCTTCTGGTATGTACGCGTAAATTGGCAATCCCTTATTTGATTGCTGTTGATTGAATGTGCCTGACTATCCGTTGGTGAGTCACCTAGAGCTAGAAGAAGGCTAGGGTGTTTAGGCCAGTGTGTCAGTAGAGCCACACCCAGGCCAGATCGATCTCACCAGCCTCCAGGCGGCCGCTCAGACACCAACACCTCTCCACTCCACTCCACTTATTCCTCTAGAAAGTATTAGATCCAATAAAATAAATTTAGCAGCCAACTGGACTTTCAGTGAGCTCTGCATGCGGTAGTTACATAGATATTTGCAGATACGCTAACAATATGTGTTTTTTAGATTTCAAACACTCACAGAGACCCCCCCCCACCACTAGGTGAGTGGGAAGCCTAGATGGTCGCCTGAAAATAAACAGGACACTGGCTCAAGTTTTAGGAATCCCTATGGTTTCTATGTAATCAAAACGTATTATTTGTGGTATATCATCCCTCTGGTTATTTATTAATTTTTGGTTAAAAAAAAAATAATAAAACAGTAAATATTACACAATCCTAGGTTTCGTTACGGTTGAGAAAACGATACTTTTGACACTTTTAATGACTTTTTGTAATATCACTAAACAGAAGCTATTATATATTATTAATCGGAATGACGAGAAAATTATTCCATACCCTACTTAGTGTGATTGGAAAACCTTTGGCGCAGCAAGCAAAACTTACGTGTAAAATATCATCCCTTTGTTTAATTAATATGCTTTAATTTAATGTGCTTGTGGTGGCAGTTTTAATGGCTTTAGTGATCATATTTAACCTAATCGCCGCCACATATTGCATATTATTAATCAAGATGTCGATATCATTGATTTGATTCCCCTACTTTATAGCGTAGAAATTTTTTTTTTTTTTACTACTAATTGATTTATTAATCTTCCTTTATTATTTCTCTTGGGTCAAGTTTATTTTAGCGTTGTTGTTAGATTATCAAATGGAACTAACATTTACATGCAAAATTTCCTCATTTTGTTTTTGTCATTAATCGTTGTAATTTGCTCCATTTTTTCCAAGTTGAAAACACTGGTTGTTTTAAAGCGAATGCAATGTTTTGCAATTTTAGTGTTTTCTTCTATTTATAGTTGGAAAACCCATTAAACAAAATGCGTTGTATGGTAATTGATTTTTTGTTTTGAGAGGGCTCGGAAATTGAAAGGTCCCTTCCGGCTGTCACTATCTTTTTACTCAAACACTAATTATTAGCCTTCACTAAAACAGCTAAAAAAATTTTTTGTTGTTTTTATTGGGAGTCAGTCTTTATCCCCACTACGCTAATATATACCAGATGTCGGCTCAACTATGATTTAGTATGTTATTTATCTTTATTTGTTTTAAACTTTAACTACAGTTTTTTGGTGATATACGTCCGCAAAACGCTTTCCTTTCATGTCCCTTTTCATTCGGGGGAATAAAAAAAAGTTTGGAGCTAGATCGGGTGAATAGGGATGATGGGGTAAAGTGGTATATTTTGGTAAAAATCGGCGCTCATTGAGGGCTGTGTTAGTGGGAGCTAAGCGAGCCATATTAATAATAATTATTATTAATCTTATTGAAGATTATTCTAATCTTCAAGTCTTCACTTAAAATTCGTTGTATTGACTCCAAGACATTCCAGATTTCTCCGCAACTTCTTCGATGATCCGTCGTCAATCTTTCAGGACGAATTTGTTCGACATTCTCTGTGGTTCTGGCCGTTAAAGGACGATCATTAATTGACATTTTCCCACTTATAAAACGGGGAAATCCCTCAAACACTTGAATTTTCCACATCCTCTTTGTAGTTCACTTTTAACATTTTAAGAGTTTATGTCCCAGTTTCCCGAGCAGGAAGCAAACATTTACGGCAGCGCGTTGTTCACAAAAACGACGAGTGGGAAAAAGAACAAATAAATTAACACAAGCAGGACGGAACCTTACCCGGTGACGGCACTTGGCATGTTGACTGGTCAGAAGTTGCTTTACACGGTCCTACCGGCGGAACCCGGTAATCCAAAACCTCCGACACATGTTACATCGGTTCGCTATCCTATTATTGGGAATTTCTGAATATTTTAATCTTGAATGTTGTTCCTTAGAAGTTGCAATGGGATTGTTTTTTTTTTTTTTGTTTTTTACCTGTGCAATATTTTTTACGACTGAATTTTGCTATATTTGAGGCAAGATTTATTGGTGATTCTCCTAACCTCCAGAGTAAGGCAAAATAACGGTTCCAATTATTTAAGTTTTCTAAAAAATTCTCCACTAATTCCTTTTTTGACCTGTTGTCAAAATTACTTAAAATTTTCAATGCTAATAATATTATTTGAACACTTTTTGACATTCAGTGCTATTAATGCTAAGCAGTCAGCTTGTTTTTAGAAATGAAAGGTAGATCGTTTTTTTTACTCGGTTACTCAACGGTACATGTAAAATCATAAATATCTTTATGTATGTTTTACTCTCTCTTTATCTGTCACAATCACAAAATTGTGAATCAGAATGTCTTTGGCTACGACCTACTAAAACAACGCCAACAAGGAAAACAGTATACCTACAATTCCTGGATTGGAATTTTTTTCAATAGATTTTTCATATTTATTTATAATTATATCTGTACAGTTACGTGGAATAGTCCTATTACCCTTATTGTTACATACACTGCTCAAGAAAGAAAGCCACTCTCTAACTATTATTTAATTGTTATTATAACACGATCCTGTGGATTATGAAGGGAATTGTTTGTGTAATAGGAACACAACAAACGTTGTCAGCACTTTTTTATCGTTTGCTTTCTGCTGTTTCTACATCAATTATTCTAGTACGGTTGTGTTTGTTGTACTGCAGCTGTATAACTTTGGCCGAAACATCACCTCAGTGGGATAAACTTATGAACCCGTGGTGTCTATAAAAGGAAATGTGTTTTAACCGCTAAACCATTAGTAATGAAACGCTGAATTATTATTAAAATGATTAAAACGGAGAGTGGCTATATTGTTTGAGCATCTGGGAGGAAACCGTAAGATTTCTGATTTGAGTCCTGGCAGTGTCACTATTTTTCTCCCTCACCCATATTTAAAAATAAATAAATAAAACCTGTTTATTGTTGTACTTTATTGTATAGTATAGTTTCCCCTCTTGTTTGTTTATTATTTCTGAAGGCTATTTTTTTGCTTTCTCAAAATATATTTATTTTTCTTGCCTAATATTTGGCTTCCCCCCGACGTAAAAGTCACGACTCGCCGTCTAAGTGTTAAGAAAGAAAACAACACTCTCTTAGACACCCCTTATGGCTGTACTTGAAGAGGAACAATTCCCCCCCTACCTTATTTATTTTATTAAGACCTCAAAATTAAATTAATTATTTTTCGATCATAGCCTGTTCCTTGTCGGTAACTTAGGATTACTAACTGTGGAGAGCTGAGTGTGATACTGGCTTCTCTCCATAAAAATCATTATATATTTTATATTCGATGAATCGAAATATTGCAATCCAAAACTCTTCTTTTTTCGTTACAAAATCATTCCTTCAAGGTGATCTTTAAATGCCGATCGTCCTTGTCTTCATACCCTCTAGATTTTCAAAATTCCTCATAAGCCTATCCGCTCACACAAATCTAACTCCTTATCATATCCAGTAGCACTCATCCTTACAAGCCTCACCGTATCCTAAAACAGCGGTGACCTTGCGGTCTATTGTATATAGAATGTATGATGTAAAATGACCTGTATACCATTGTGTTCTGGCACTGGCCTTCATCTCCAATAATGCCTTGAGCGTCTGTGGCTCTCACGCCCCCTCTCTGGTTGGAAAGGAAGGGGGGGAAAGCTTCGCTGCTGTCGGCCCTTCGACCATCTTTCTGGGGGAATCGCCTTGGCAGAATGTGTTTGTATATATTACATGAATGTGAATTATGCATAAGTATGAATGAATTCTTGCATCCCAATTAATTATCCAGTCCAAGCAAATAGTAGTTTTTTTAAATAATGATCTCATCACTATCTCTCAACTACCGCGGCATGAATCCCCCCCCCCTGTAAGGAGCTAGTCTGTCTTTAAAAAATGAAATTTTGTATTTATCATTTATATAGAATTTGAGATGGAGGATACATTTGATAATCCTACAACATGGATCCAAAGTCATGTATTATTAATGGAGGGGTAAATGCCCCTTATTATGTCAGCAACAAAACCCTTCATAACGACTTTAACATACCCTACATTCTAGAACTCATCCCTTCCAAGTTTATGAAATTCCACAGTAGCCTTTCCAACCACCCTAATTCTGTAGCACAGTCATTGCACTGCGCCACTCATCCCTATAATCCTCCTCGGAGACTGAAACGGCAGTGGCCTCGTGACCTGCTATAAACGCGTGACAGTGGGAGTCCTGGCAATGGCCAGTTTCTCCAATCATGTCCTGAGCGTCTGTGGCTCTCGCGCTCTTGGTCAGCCTCCACTGGCTAATATCCGGTGACGCGGCTGACGGAGGAGCGTGGGGGACTTCCCAAGACTCCGCTTTCTCTTCGCGGTGGATTTGGGGGGTCTCTGGGCTGTCTGTAAATATTGTATGAATGAGCGAGAGAATGATGAACTGTAAATATGGTATGAATGAGAGCATTTATCTTAATTACTTATTGCCTTATAAAAGGCAGATTGTAATTTTAGCACAATAAAGGAGGATCGTGAAATTATATAAAAATAAAATAAAAATCCCGACTATGTTGGTTCAGGTGAATTGCACTCACCGTCTCGATTTGTTACATGTTGTTTCACATAATATCACACAAAAACTTCTTAGACTGTTTCATATTGAAATAAATAATGCTACCTAAAATTGTACAGCCGATGGCCAACTACGACGGGATAAGTCACGACCTGCATGAGATATTCATATAATGTAACATACTATAATATACCACTACCCCAGCTTCCTATTTAAAGGAGTAATGTGGCGGTAAGTATTAATTTCACGGATCATTATTGAAACCAAGGTCGCCATAATTCCAAGGGCAAACAGGTCTGATGTTTTTCGTTGATTTAGCTCCGGTGGCATTTCTTGTATGTTCGCAATATTTATCCGGCGGAAAAATAAAAATAAACTGAGCACTTTTTTGATATTTACTCGAGGAGAGAGGGAAAAAACAAAGAAGCGTTTTCCCAATTAGCCAGTACGATACATTTTTGAGAAGTGGAAAATACAAAAACATCTTAGTACCCGATTGAACACAGTTCATAGTTATATTTCTCTAAACATCAGTTATGTGTCGTTGATTAGCAGCTGACAGACCGTCTTACCTTGCAAGCCGCTTCCATCATCGGAACCTCATCAGAAGACCCAATGTTTGAGGAAGCAGCGCCAACAGCTAAGTGATTAGGGTTTCAGAGGGCATAAATTCGGCTGTGTTTGGGTTGGGCTCTCTGTCAGCCTCCTCTCCAAGCCCCCCCTTCAAGGGCCTGTAGCTCTCGCACTTCTCCACGATCGGAAAAGTCGTTGGCCCTTTTGCTTTAAGATACCGTAAAACTAGTAATGGAACTTTTTCATCTCTCAGATTCGGTTTGGAATTATTTTTAAAATTTTAATGCATACTTCAGCCATCTCCTATTAGTTATCCCCCTGCATAAAACAACTAATCTATAAAGCATATCGCTAATATACTTATCACCGACAACACGATTACAGATTCTACGAATTCCCACTCGTAGCACATGTCATATGTAATGAAATAAAAGTTAAGATCAAGTGTGATTCATCATAATTAAATAATAAGATTGCGAAACTGTTTTAATGTAATTTTGTAAGTATACTGCTCTAAACCCACAACACATCATACTTATTTTTTATCAGGACTTGGAGACGTTTATTATGGGTACCCTACTTGATAAGACCTCCTGGCAATGGCCAGTTTCTCCAATCATGTCCTGAGCGTCTGTGGCTCTTGCGCTCTTGGTTAGCCTCCACTGGCTCGTATCCGGTGACGCGGCTGACGGAGGAGCGTGGGGGACTTCCCAAGACTCCGCTTTCTCTTTCGTATGCGAGGGAGGTGACAAACATGTGGATTTGGGAGGCCTCTGGGCTGTCTGTAAATATTGTATGAATGAGCGAGTGAATGATGAATTGTAAATATGGTATAAATGAGAGCATTTATCTTAATTACTTATTGCCTAATAAGGCAGAATGTAATTTTAGCACAATAAAGGATTAATAATACTTGATAAGAAAATATTTAATTACAAGTAACAGATTAATAATTGGCCCTTCTTTATTTTTCATCTGTTTTTTTTTTATATTTAGCATCTCTACTATATCCAGAAACACTTAATTACTAGCTTGGAACCATTCTCCAGTTACGATATATATTTTATAACATTCGAAACTGTATTGTAAAATTGAATCGTTTACTCAGTTAAATGGTATGAAATAATTATCTTATTGAAAATAGGTCACGGCCAAGGAAAAACTTCTGTAACGATCTTCCACTGCTGAGCATAACACTTGAGAGCTTCGCGAACTTTTAAGTCCGATAAGAGCGCATGGGCCCTAAACTTTATAAATAAAACGGATCACGATTAATAGCCCTAGCCGTTGTCTCCAAAGACTATTTCTAGGCTAGATAAAAACGTGCAAATTAATGCCTGCTGCTTCATTAACCATTCGATAATTTATATATCGGCTAAGCTCAAAACCAGTCAAAAACATTAAATCAGTGAATTTTTGGTCAGCCATACAATATTTGGTAAGCTCGATGAGTTATCCATTTAATGTTTTTAAATTTTTAATTGTAAAATAATTTCAGTTAATTAGCTCCCGATGTGAAATATTTAATGGATTCAACCAATTCATTCTGGCAGAACTGATATTCTGAAGCATTATGGTTGCGACTAAACATCGTTACGTGGTTTATCGTGGTTTCAGCAAAAATTTATAATACCCCATATTTATATTATTATTATATAGCCTTATATCAATGGGAGTGTGTTATTTCAACTTACCTACCTTTTCCTCGAGGAATCCTATTTTTCAGCATTATGTTTCGGGTATGAAATTATTGCCGTGGGAAGAGAGGACCGGCGGGGGGATAAGCTCCCGAATCGAACAAGAACCACGCTTTTAGGCTCCGAAATCCTCTCTACTTGGGAAGCTTCCTCCGACCCACATCTGATCCGGCCTGCATATAAAGTACTGTGGGATATTTTGCAAGAGCAGTTAAAGAGGAGAGCCATTAAAAAGTTCTGACTGAGCAGTCCCAAATTCAAACTGCCGGCTGATTGCTGGGGTTAAAGACCAAAGATTTCGGGATGGCTGGTGACGATTAGCGCAGTCCGCTTCGTTTAACACTCCTCCAAAGCCTGACCTACTTCTATTTCTTGTCGGTCTTCTAAATGCCCTCTTTTGGGTGCGCTGCATGGTCTCTTTACACCCAGTTATCATGTTTGCATGATAATGTTACTATCTACGTGATAGTTGCCGTGCTCTGACTGAAACAAATGATTGTCTTTACCACTGGTAATGATTGTAATTATTTGATGAAGGACAACCACGAGTCCTATTGGATATCTTTGTATAGTTCTAAATAATTTCGAGTAGTTTAATGAGCAAATACTAATTACGCACCTTTACCCTATCCCTTCCTTACTTCGAACAAATGCCTATCAAAGCTATACTGCATATGATGCCCAAAATCATGAGCCATAAAGCCGCATTGAAAGAAAATAAGCCGATTACATGGCCATGCCCACGTTATTAATTTACTATTTATTATTTATTTTCCACGATCTTATATACTTATTTATTCTTGTCCTCTCCTTACGTGCTTCTCAATCGACTTGAGAAACTTGGACTATGATATGTTTGAGTATTATTTATCCATTGGATAATTGTTAATTACGGCTAAGACTGATCCTTTAACCTTAGTGGGAATATGTGCTAACAAAAATTAGTCTAAAGTTAGTGGAGGTTTTAGCGTACCCCTATACGTTCAATCTACGTTGACCAGTCTTTTCCGCACAACTTAATGACTGCGTGACCGAAGTAGCCAGTGTTGTGTGAAATCCATTGCAAAAATCAATAAAAAAATAATAGCTTATCCTTTTTTTTTGTTTTAATCTTCTGCTAATCGGATAATTTTTCACTTTGAATAATTAGCAGTGTTCTGAACCAGCAATTATCGATTAAGTAATTAATTATGGAACAATAATGAGGGATGATGTAGACGGCAAATCAATCGATACTCCCCAGCCCCTGAAGATAATTAAGCATTGAAAAGACCAGTTTAAAAAAGGCTACTTGAAGTAATTTATGGTGCTACTTTGAATACACAGAGGCGTTGGGCACTAATTACTGTCGATACATATGCATGGGCGCCGCCAACTATTGTCAAAAATGGACGAATGTATGTCGGTCGATGGCGCTGGAAGATAAGGGCAGTTGCGGTATTCCTGCCCCATGTTTTATACTGCGGATGGGGGGGGGGGGGAGCATGCAGTGGGTACGAAACCGCTCTGTTTTCCGACGGAATAACAAGCTCTCTGTTGTTGGCGAAAACTCGAACCATGCGCAGTAGCCCAGATCCGTCCCGCCGATAATGTGTGAGGAGCGGTTGAATCGGCACCATCGTGTCAGGTGTCGATAGCACCTCATTCACATATCCGCCGTGTCCCGGCTTCTCGTATCTTCATCTTTCTTATTTTTATTGTTGTATCGTTGGGGGGTTCCCCCTTATCGTTGAACATTTATGCTTCTTGCCTCTGCGAAAGGAAATACAGTTCCACTCTTTGATTTTTCTTCTTGCTAACAAATACGAACTGTGTAAGCGTAAACATCTGAGCGAAATTGGCTATCTTTGCTTGACAGGTGTTTAGGACAATTAATTTCAGTTAACCATGTCAGAACCTACTGAATCAGGAATACATACTTTGGTGGGTTTTATTCCTATTGATTGATAAACACTAGCATCAATTTCACAATATTCATTATTCAGGGTTCTGATTTATTATAAGAACGCCGGTAGATCCAAGGGTTAGTGATTTCTATTATTGCCTGTCAAAAAATGTTTTATTAAACTTGAGCGGTTAGTTCCTAGACAGCGGTGGTGAACCCACCCTGCCCTCGCCACCACCACAACTCATCTTGATTTCGCTTCTGCAATCAGGAGAAATCGTGCTCCAAAAGTAGATCTTTTCTATCCCTTATTGTATTCATCACACATCTTATTCCTGGTAAGGGCCAATTTTATGGCGTTTTCCTCATCTCCTAGTTAATCATTATCATCTAGTATGGAACCAATGATACATTTAAAAGTCCACATATATTCAAAAATATTACAAGCAAGCAACGGAGTGGCTCCAGCGAACGTTATAAAAGAAATACTCCCCCACCCACTTCCCGGCAAGTCCCATAGGCCCCAATTAAAAATCGAGGTCCATCATTTCACTCTGTCCTAAGCCGCCGCCTCTTTTATACCCCATTCTGTCCCCCTTGAAAAAACTCCAACTCACTTATTTTTTTGTTTTGACATCAGTTGTTGGTAAATTTTTTAGCGGCAATTAATGTGTCCTTTTGTTATTCCGCCATTCTTAGCTTCCCCTCAACAGGGGATTATTTCTTTCTTTTTTGTTTATATTATATTATTGTTATCTTGTCTTTGTTTGTATTTGTTGGCTGTTATCTTTAAAGAGACACGTCCTCATGAAATGAGTACATAATAGCTCAGTTTTCTTTCAGTTATTTTTAATGTTTATACAAATATATTGAAACCTGCCTTAATTTTACCATCGTTTTTACTTTACTTAATCAATTTAACTTGACTAATTTGGCAGGTCCATCATAAGATCTTTGATTCAAGTTGTTTTATGTCTTAGACATAGAAATTTATCCCATTTGAATCGCCCGATCTCAAGGCCAATGTTGTGGTTATTAATAAATTGAGAAACTAGGAATTGTGAAATATATTCAAATAAAAAATAGTTATGATTAATAATTATAATTTAACAATAATATTGACAATATAAAAAATATTTCAAGTCGTTTTAAATCATGCTCGAACAAATAAATTACAAAATATGAAATTGAGCTCATTTTTTTTTTTTATGAATGGATCCACAATTGTAAACAAATGTTGATGACACCCACCTACAACTTTGTCCGCCCATCTGGCTCAACACACCATGGTATTCAATAAAAAATCACCTGCTTTTCTTTTCTTCTTTTCCCCTCTCAGTTTCAATCAATAATTTTCCAATAATTAACCAAACCGCCTGTTTTCTATTATGCATTCTTCAATACTTCAATAATTTGGTAACCGCCGATGCGGGAGCTTGCCAGATGCGTTCTTTTTGACGGCTGTGCTAAGACTACCGTCTTCAGCTCATCCCCACTCGGTCAGTGTTCAATAGTAGTATTAGTAAGTAATAGTATTCGGGAAAGTGGCCGCCTACCATCCCTGGTATTTATTCTCAAAGATCATGAATGCTACAGTATATATATTGATTTAATCCATTGCCTAGGTACCCCTAGGCTCAACCCTTGGTAGACTCTCACTACCTTCCTGATTCCATCCGCCTTTTTAGGCATTCCACACCCTATATCCTTCTCATACATCCTTCAAACGGGGGACTCCCCTTAGTGAAAGGCACTCATTAGCCCAAAATAATTTTTCTTTATTTTCCCCACATCCTATTTTTATAAGTTTGAGAGCTAAGATGAAAAAAAAAAAAAAAAAAATTGATTTTTTATTTTCTTCTTGCAGTAGCTGTACAATAATGGTTGGTATAATACACGTGTTTTACGCAAATGATTTTTTTTTACACGGTGTTCGTAATAAAAACTAGCCAAGAAAACAAAATTACGTGAAAAAAACATTTTAAGTAATATTGTTTAATACGTGGTAATAGTTACATAGGGGTTTAAATTAATACTAAAATTATTAATATTTTTAAACAATATATTCACAAAATTGTGTTAATAATTAATAATAAGTAAATAGGACAGTTCCCTTTAGAGTCCAATATCCTTGTAGTATTGTCCTGTGATCAGTTAGTAAGCAAGCGGCAGTCATTTATAATATGCCATTTTGTCAGTTAGGCGTGTATGATTTTTGTGTTAGTATTTAGTTTACCCCGCGTCCTGTAAGTGTATGTGTGATTTTGTGCATTTAGTCTTCTGTGCTTGGGATGAATGAATAGTTTTCATCTATTGTGTGTTAAGTGACACATGTATTTATTTATATTGTGAAATTGTCCGTTTGTGTATTTTGTGGGCGAAACCGGCTTTTGAAGCGAATGGTCATTTCCAAATACTTAGACTGATCCATCAACAATATCATTGCCTTGTATACCAAAGTGCATTTTGAAAAAATGGAGGTGTACTACAATGTGTTTTTGTTGTATATTTCTTATGACGTGTAATATTCTTTAAGTGATCGGTTCGTGAATAGTCTGTGTTAATGAGTTTAAATAGTCTGCAAATATTTGCACAGCTGCTGATACATGTATTGTCGTCGATAAATTCCACTGCTTTTAGAATCGCCGTCAGTTAGTAGATCATCAAGAACATTACTTTTGCTCTTCAACTTTTCAACAGTCAACAAAGCAGCTTCATAAGACATAGTTTTTTAATCATTTATTGTCTTAATTTCCACTGATCTTTTCATTCTTTGTATTTTTATTTTTGGAGTTATATTTACTGTACAAAGGTTTACTGTTGTTGGTTACCTTTGAATAACAGCAGTTCCGTCATAAACGTTATTCATTATATCTTATTTTTTTTTGTAGTAATTGTATACAATATATTAGTCTAAACTAGGGCATTGAAAATTTCCAAACAAATTTCTGATGGATGCGTGTGACTTGGTTAAGATTGGGAGATGCGGACCGCGCCGTAAACATTCCCATAAATAACTGAGGCTGCCAACCTTAAACCGCGTTACCTAATTGCCTCCTCAATTTGCATACACCTAATGCGGTTAGACTTCATACATTTTGATGGTGATTCCGTATTGGGTCAACATTTCTAAAATTTGCTATCGACATATATTTTATTGTGTGAAGGTACAGAGTTATTTTTATTATTGGGATTCTAATGTAAAAAAAAAAAAAAATGTTCTGATAATCGTCCTATTTCTTTCTTCAGTAAATTCGTACATTATTTCATAGGTTGTTTGTGAAGTAATTAGAAATGAATTTACCACAGTTATCGCCAATGTATGTTACTTAAGCGTTAGCGGGTTCAATTCCGTTCCTATGATGAACTGGTTACTCCTCAACGAATCAAACTCAAAAATTGTTTATACGTCCTCAAAAGTATTATAGTTAGATTAAGAATGGTTTAATTCTTCGTTATACCTTTGTAACAATCTCAAATCACACAAAAAAATTGTATAAAATGTACCAAAGCTACAGGACATTTGATATTGACCTATTGTAAATAGATTCATTTATACAAAATTATTTGTGGTGACTGCTTTTTTTATTACATTGGTTCAATATTAACATTACGTTCCGGTACGATTGATTTAGCTTCATCAAATCATTCCTATCTGTAACTGATCTAGGTTCTTTGATAGTAAACTGAGCAACGATTACTAAATATGGTTTGCCCTCCATATTTAGGTTCTACTGAAGAATTCACTAAATTTGTGATCATGCAGGAAGGTTTAGAAAATTTCTTCAACTAATAGGTCTTTCATTAAGCGCTCCCTATCTTTAAATTTAAATAAAACAATGTGTGCGTGAGATATCATCGAAATTTTTTATTCGTTTCAAAGGCCAATCGATAGCATTATGTATGGAATGTAACATCGTGCAAATGTCTACCGCGGCTTCGCTGGGTGGCGCGCATCCCATGTCCAATTTTCCATGACTCTGTCGCATAAATCAAGCTGAATTTGACCGATGCCATAAGTTATGTTGGCTTGAGGGACGGTGCGATTTGAGGCTTATTCGCATAGACCTGCTACTTAAGAAAACCCCACAAGAAAAAGTCTGACGGGGTCAAATCGCACGATCTCGGTGGCCAGTTCATATCTCCTCCACGTGAGATGACCATGCTCTCAAATCGCTCGTGCAGTATGTCCAATATGACAGACATGAGCTGTGTGCCACATAGCGCCGTTCTGTTTAAACCACATGCCGTTGGTGTCCATATCATCCAATTCAGGCCAAAATAAGTTGGTAATCATCGACCTATAGCACTTGCCGTTGACGGTGATGGCCTGGCCAACGTCGTTCTCAGAGAAATATGGACCGATGATGCCGCCAGCCCAAAATCCACACCAAACAGTGACTTTTTCGGGATGCATTGGACGCTCTTGGATCTCATGTGGGTTGGTCTCGTCCCAAATTCGACAATTTTTAATTTTCGAAAATTAGGGTCAGTTTCCAACTGCTCCAGGGCCCATTCAGCGAACACACGTCGTTGTCTATGGTCGTTTACCTTCAGCTCCTGGGTCAGTTGAATTTTGTACGGGTACATGCCAAGTCACGATGCGAAATTCGCCAAGTTGTGGTCTGCAAAAGACCGAGTTCTTGTGAGCGACACGAAATCGACTGCCTCAGATTCTCCTGGACACTCACACGGACAGTGGTGATGTTTTTGGCAGATCTTTCGTTTTGTCGACGGACTGGTGCTGGTTGATTGTTTACTGAACCAGTGGAATCAAATTTATTCACCACACTGCGAATAGTCCTCTCGAACGGTCCTCCTGAACGGAACACCCATATTGATACAACAATTTTATCATTTGCTCGTGTTGTTGAACGATTTGGCAAAACAGACTGAATAAATGACAGCCAATTCGACAGATGCAGCTTCAACAATATGGCCGCTATCAACGGTCAAAGTTCGGAAGTCCCTATTAGAAGACGCTTTGTATTGAAGCGTCTTGTAATTGTTGGATACAATTAAATCATTTTTTTAATAAAGAAAACGAACTAAATACGTAAATATCTCTAAAACTACAGAAGAGGTTCAATGCTAATGTCTAGTTTGATATGATTTGATTTATTCATAAAATAAAATGTGTAATACATTGAATACTTAAAGCTATTTTCATGGTAATAGTTTTTGTAGAAAAAACAGTGCCAAATTAACCACAAATATATTTAACCTGGAAGTTAAGAACTCGGTATTAAAAGATGGGTTTCGATACTCGCGTAAAGCTCCCTGACTACTACCGTTAACCCCATTAGAAGGTCCCAGAGAAGTGGGGGCAGGCAAGAAAGAGCCACCCACTGCACCCCTAATTGGAAATACAAACCCATGGAGGGTAGTAAGTCCGGGTTAGGACTTGCCGTTAGTCGATTTCGGGAGCTAGGGTGGCTTCCCTCCTTCCAGAATGACTCCCACCCTTCTGTCCAACCTACTGCCGGGCTAGTGGTTCAGAGCCGATTGCACATGAAGTTCTTTATTAGAAGCTACCATTTGTTTGCGCCTACTTTCCTACTATTGTCAATTGTGTTTATCTTTACTAACAGTCTCGTTACAATAAAATATACTATTACTAATATCAAACATACCACAACGGTGGACACCATCTCATAGCTAGTAAATAATCTTCCGAAAACAGGCGAGTGGGTGATGGTTCGCAGAAATGCAAAAGCTCTCTTGAACTCTTTAATAAGTTTTCTTAAAGCTTTCGTGTCCCATGCAGAAAAAAAAAATACAAATCTAAGAACAACACAATGGTTTCTTAAAAAATATGGCCTATGTCCATAGGTTTAGATAGATCCATTTAGGATTACGTACAGGACTTGAGAACACCGGTCCTCACAGTTTTAGTTCCGTCCAAGTTGCCGATTTTGTTTTATTTCATTCGAGAAGAGGGTTTCTTTTTACACGGCCTGAATGAGTTCTCTCGTCAGTTTTGAGTCCGATTGAGGATTGAGCCTTCAAAGTGTGTACATTGTAACAATTAATTATTCATTCAACAGAAACGTGTAGGCGGCCTCTCTGATGTAAGAACTACGGTCATTTCTGTACGCCTTCTTTCATAAGCCTTTGATTTGTATATTCCGATGAATTCACACACGAAGTCGTGATCTTTTGACATTGTAAGTTGAGTACAATCTCACTGAGCCCAACGAAGCAAAACACTGGCAATTGGACTGAACATTTCAAGAAGGTACGTGGTACGTGTTCACACACACGAATTCAAGAACTGAACTGAAAAGGAAACAGGACAACTAGGTCCAACTATCCTGACAATTATCCCTCTCCGTTTCAGTTTACTGTCAGTTTTCTTTTTACACGCAGGATTAACTGACAGTTTGACTGAGCAGGAAACGGAACGGAACTGATAACCGACAGCAGGACTTCAGGAATATGTATTTGATTGTCTTATCCTCTCGCTGTCACCAAATCATGCACGCTAATGCAATAGGAAGGTGCTGGTCTGTTGTGCTTAATCATTTGGTAACAACATTGTTTAGTGAGCCGTTCCTGGATACTGGTTCAGATGATGGTTCAGCAAAAATAGTACAGAAATAGATAATTATTGAAAATCTTTTCCGCTGGTAAAAATCGGGTACTGTCAACCTCCCCCCCCGGGTTAAGAAGACACCTTTGAGAAATAAGAGCAAAAAGAGAAGCGAGGCAAGTTGTGCTCGGCAGTGCCGGTAGAGCCATTACTCTTGCCACGACCGAGATGTGGCTGAATCCTCCAATTTAGGGTTGTCGCTCTCGACTCCCCTCTTTCGAAATCTTTTCATCAGGGGGTACCCCATTAATAATACGGATTTTTAATTTAAACTGAACTGACGGTCGCTTATACAAATTTATATTTGTAGAACATTTGTTGTGATGTTAAGAAAAAAAATAATTGAAAATCTATTAATAAAATTAAAGGTAGTTAACACATTATTATTTATTTCAGATATTATAAAATATTTAAACATTATTGTTAGTGCACTTATATTTAACTTGTTGAATTACTCGTTGCCTGGTATAGTTATTTTTTTCCTCATTGCGACTCATTAGTGGTAACGGTTTTTGAAAATTAGATTAAAAATTAAAAAATTCAGAGCATTTCCATTGTTTATACTACTAGTTTAACAAGGTGATTTCTTATTCTCCTTAAAAATACGGATTTTACGATTAATAATGAATTTATTACAAAAATGGTGCAATGAAAACAAAAAAAAACGTTACTTTAATATGGCATCGACAATTATAACTTGTCTATGCGTTTAAAATTTATTACTTAATTCATTTTTATCAACAATTTCTATTTTATTATTGTTAATTTTTTCTTTAGTTAAGTTTTCACCGTTTTAATTATATTCCCGTTAATTATAAATTCATTTTTATCTAAGTTTATTTTCATACCAACTTTACCAATACCAACTTTCATGGTTTCCATACCAATTAACATATTGTAACGGTTGGTAATATGAAATATTTTAAACTTAACTAATAATTTATGTGACAATCCTAGTCGCGGTGGAACGGTCCTAGGATCCGTATAATATCTCCATTATGCGACTACAGTCGTTCAGTATCGCGTTTCTTATATTATCGATATTTTTAAGTATCATGTGTGCTAGAAAATCTTCTAATTGGGGGTGTAGATTTCCTAATATGTGGTAATTTATTTCCCTATCCTGTAAGTTCATTAAACTTAGTTTGTCACTTATATCCCTTTCTATCTGTATGCGCGAAAATATTAACGATCTTATTTTAGCTATACGAGTTATAAATTCTACTGGATGTTCGTTTTTGTGTGGGTACGTTTGCATCAATTTTCGTTCCAATTGCTCTACTGTACGTGCGTCTTTAAATTGCCGTGCTAAATAATTTAAGAGATCTTTGGTGCGATCAAATAATCAATCCCTAGCTTGTTCGGTAAGCCTAGATTTTACAATAGTTAATAGTCCTTGATCCTTGATCCCTAAGAGTATTATTAGGATCGCATACATTATTATTATATTTCTCTTAAGTTATTGACAAAAAATATTAAATCGTCAGGATTTCCATGATTATAAGGCAAATGACCATAGTCCTCTTTAGTCATAGTGTAAATCATGTTTGTGTTAATGATTTCGGTTTCTGTAATGTTTTGTATTTGGTTGATCCTATCACCAGTTTTTCCCATAAAATTAATACATAAATGAAATATACCTCAAGTATCTGATAAGGTGTTCTTGAAGCTTCCTTAGAATAATTTTAAGATGAGACGGGGCAAAATGAGGGCCTGCAATGAGTCTCGTGTGCGGTGTCTTCTGTTTCAAGCAAGAGGTTCTTCTACCAGGCTGAAGTATATATGTAGTCCAGTGGCGGAGCCTTCCCTGTTTTCGTGAAGGAGGCTATGGCTAGAACGGTCAAGATTTCCTGAATGCAGTCTAACCCGGTCCCTGTTGTCGGGCGCCAATTATAACTTTGCTACGCAAGACTTCAAAAAAAAACTTTATTTGGTATAAAACACAATATGTACAATCAGATATGGTTACAACTGAGAGCTTACTAGCCACTAGAATGCCTGAAAGGGATCGACATTCTGGCTTATGCCTAGGGGTATTTATGTGTGTATGAAAATGACAACAGTATTGCTAATTGTAGAGATATTACTGAAAGGTCGTGGGAGACAGATATTCAGAATGGGGGTCTAGGAAAGGAAAATAAGTTATTGATAATTACAATAGAGCTGATTATAAGTTAAGAGATACAGTTCTTAGGCATGATAATGATAAGATTATATATTACATAACTGACGATATCCTTTTTTTTTTATGTAACCTCGCCTTATTTTGGAATATTTGTTTTAATCGTTTGTAAAACCTTTTTGTTGAACTCGATATTCTAGCTATTTTATGTTCATGTCTTCTTTAATATCACAAGATGAATGTTGGTGCAGAGTGCAAAATGTTTTAGTTGAACTGTTTCTCCATTCCAAGGAAATATTCTCTAATAATATTTGAATTTTGTTATAATCACGTAATTATGTTATACTATTTCTATGATCTGCCCGTTATTGGCTGCAGCGTATACATAAGCTTTAGGGCACAAGACAGTAAACTATTTTCATTTTCTAATCTTTTATTAATCTAATTGTCATTACAACTTCTAAGGTCGAATGTTGAAGGGAAGACTCCCACCGCAGTCCACCGTTCCAGCAGTTAAATCTTTTGGCCTAGATCGGCAGTTCCGCACGATCTTCAATAGCATTTCGTCAAGCCAACCGACGGCTTCTTTCTTGAGCGCAATCGCATTCCTGACGTTTTTGGATTTTTGTTTTTCCTTTGTGTCAACATCATCTTGGCGTGACTCGAGGAGTATAAGATTATTTTCATTATTCAAGAAGTGCTGAATGTTTATTTACGATTTCTTATCTTCATTGTCGTGAACCATAGTTATTTCGGATAAAATTTCTTTCCAAACACCTTCAGCTTCAGCCTCTTAGCTCTTTAAGACCTAATAATAATAATAGATCATACACGATCTCTTAAAACGGCGAAGACCGAAGTTGCGTGGATCAGGTAAATCGCAATCTTGGACCAAACCGAGGAAGTACGATCTGACCGGTGTCACATGGGTGGTGGGTTATTGTCAATAGTTTCGATGTTACGTGCTAGTTTTCCTCCATGTTGGAAGACGGCAGAGGTAGTTAATAACTAGCCGGAAATTCGAGGTGTAGACATTTTGTTATTTATAGTTTTCTTAAGGCTTTCGGCTTGCAGGTATCTTCTAATGAGGATCACTTTATTACGGTGAAAGAATGCGAAATACAAGCTCTTAGACTTTTTTTTATTGGGGGGGGGGGAGGGTAAATATGACTTGTTTGTAAATATTTACCTTTAAACCAGAAAAAAAATAATAGATTAAAACAATCAATAGGCTCTATATAGCTCATGCAGGTTTCATTTGATGTCCCAATGATGCGATGCGACAGTACCTTAAAAATAGTCGTGGACAACTTATTAATCTCGGCTTGTAAATTTTAACACTATAGTACGTGTTAAAAATGTATTCATTATTTATTTAAACGTTACATAAATTTAACTTTACCGAGGAAACCAATTATAATGTGTGTGATACGTCACACTTGAAATACTTCGTTTACTTCACCAAAAATAGGTAGGCGTGATGTCCTGCCTTAAAGTGCACAAGGGCAATTAGTAAACAAATGAAACATTTAATATTTTTTGAAGAATTGAGCTACATCCGACATTTACTTTTAATAAACTACTTCAGCTATAGAATGCTATAAATTCGTTTCTAACTCACGAAGCGAGCAGTCCTTTTTAACAGCTATTCCTACAATTATCACCTCGCAATCAGTAAATGTTTCAGTATCATCCCACCTGAGTTATTTCACACTGTCTAGTTTTCGTAATACAGACAAGAAACACAAGTTGCAACTTTATTTTAGTGAACTTAACGAGAGAATTGTAATTCAAACAAATATTTTGTCTTAATGGTGTTTAATTTATAAAACTCCTTAATATTTTGAGTGATGGACACACTCGGATGAGTAACCCTTGACATTTTTTTGGACTAAAATCACAAAAAAATCGTTAATGCCGTCTTTTCAATGTTTTAATTACGTGATAAACTGCAACTTGACTTGAATTTTTAAACATTTTTGTTTATCGGATGTCATGTTCTAGAAGATGATAGCAATTCGCTATGACGCCTCGACGATACCGCTCATTAGCCAATCGTCCATTGACCCGTGAAGTTAAGCAAGCGCTAAGCGTCCCGGATATAAGCGCCGCCATTAGACACTGCTGGTGGGAGCAGATCCCCAGGCCTAGATTAAGTTAAAGTTGCTCAAATGAAGCAGCTACAGGTATATCGAGGTTATTGTTAACGACCAGTGGAACAGATAAGCCGGCCGGGAGCAGGTGGCCGCGCCGCGGGATTAACAGATAAGCACAACTTAGCCCTACCCCCTCCCTCCGTATGGGCCAGGCACTGAGCAACTTCGCGGATAAACCACATCCTTCAACTTTAATTTCTAACTCTGGTTGGTAAAGTTTATCGTCGGAGCTATGTGCAGCTACCGTAGAGTAGGTCTCATCAACGGTTGCGTTTGGGAGGAAGAAGGTATATAAATTTTATATAGCTTTATTTTTTTACATACCTTAAATACGGGAACTATCAAAACTCAAATTTCGAATTGCTTCTGAGGCGGGTATTGGGAAATATGAGTATTAACATTTTTCGGAAACAGGGCTATATTTTTTTTTCTTGCATACTGTATTACAACCAACAAACTAATCAGAGTATTTTGAGGCGACCCAAAGATTCCTGTACGACCCTTCTTGACATCTCTTAATAAATACCAATTTACTTCCTACGCAAATTTTTAGCCAGCAAAAATAAAAATAATATCTTTAAAATGTCGATAATATAAATGTAAATGCCATAAATCAGAGCATCAGGTATATGTTGTTCTAATTGTTGAATTAAACCCATATAACATCGAATTACGTATAGAGAATGTTTTTAAAAAAACTACGTGATTAGTCTAATCATAATAAACATGAAATTTTGACCAACATTCTTCACTATTTGGAAAGGTTTGGTACAAAACTGACTAGTCATGAGAAGCAAAGTCACAATTGTGAGACACGAAGTCCGCTGTCCATAATAAACTGTGTATTAAGATTAAGTTTATATCAATCTTTCTGCATGAAAGAAATCACTGCTGACTCTTTTGTAAATATAATGTATACTATTGATAATATAGGCTGATCCTTATTAATATGTCCCCCAAACGTTTTTGAGTTTCATTTAATATTGTATTTAGCAACGAAAATTTCCGAAGCAAAAATTGCGAGTCGCGATTTTTTACCAGCTTCGGGCATTAAATAAGTAAAACTCCTATGCACAATATTATATGAAAACGTACTTGCAAAAGTGCATCTTAATTATTTCACGCAATTATATTTGAACACCAACATATATTGGGCATTATTAATTAGTATGTTGAATGTTTAATTTGATACATCCTGATCCGAACATCAAATCTGACAAAAATGACTGCCATTTACATAAATTTAAAAATAAACCTAAAGTCCTATCTGATTGATGAATAATTTTTAGTTTCTTACGCTTTATCCCTGCCTCCTATTCCTGGTGTTCCCCATGATTTTAAAGTTGTATGGATCCAACCACGCAGTTGTAAGTTAGCAAGGGGTTGGAACACACACAAATAAAAAACTGGCAATTGATAAAATTTTGGTTTATATTAATGGTTGTGTAATAAGTTCTATTTTGTATTAATGGAATGAAACCATGGGACTGATACAAATATACTATATTAACAAAAAAAAAAGAGGACATTAAATACTAAATAATGGTAAACATGAATACGGGACAAAATGCAAATTCCTAGCTGATCTTGAATTGGTAATGTTTGTAGGTTTTTGTTGGTTTCTGGCAAGCATTTTCATCTCAAAATATTTGTCTTTGTCCTCCTCTTTGCTCCCGGGTGTCCTGCCGGCTGCTCATTTGCTCATTGCTCAGGGAATGGAAGGGTGAGAGATCTAGGCTAGCGGGGCCGATGGTCGATAGTGCTATCGGCATATCGATAGTGTTTACCTATCGATAGCTCCATCGATCAGCACTTGAACTATTTATAGTTCTCTTTTATTTAAGAAGGTTTAATTCCTAGACATAAGCCTTTTGACGTACGAAAATAATTGTTGTAATGGCAATAGACATTCTTAGTTTCTAGTGTATTTCATTCAAAGGCACTAATTTGAGAAACCAAGCTTCCCAAAACAGATATTTTTATACTTATCCCTAAATCCCTACAGTCGCCGTCAAGAAATTAGACGCTTGGGATGAAGGGGCTACTTGCCACAGTGTTGCCACATACGAATAGGTGGGGGACTAATCATTTATTTGCTTATTGCTTAATGATCGACATTGTCGAAGTAAAGAGACCACGTGGATAGAAGAGAAGTAGTGCATAGATCGGTAACGGGGGTTCCCATGTCGCGGGGTTTCAAGCTTCTAAGTTCGTGACAATAACTGTAGTAAGTGGTTTTCTCTTTAAACGGGAATTTATGGATAGTATCGGGGATATCCATAGTGCCCAACTCCCCCCCCCGCTATAAGTCTTATAGTTCTATTGTTTTTCACCTGGCTCGTGTAACTTTTCGATACATGATGGTGACCTCGGGAAACATTTCGGCGAGTTGATATCCCCCTCGCCCCTGTCATATTTTTTAATTATCACGACACTTTTTTGTTGATGATACTGCGATATTGTACTAAAATACTAACTCCTTCCATGCTTTTGTATTCACTGTCATATATTCTCTTCAGATGCATGGTTTTAAAAGAGGGCGATCAAAAGCTCGAAATCATTAATTACATTTTCTTCGGAGATTAGGAGGCCTTTTCTCCATATTTTTTTTTCTTCGGCAAATGATTATTAAGGAAGTGGGATATCCACTAGAAATGACTATAGAGTACGATTGCGACTATAATAACGGCGGTGAATACTTAAGCGTCGATCGGTCAAGCTGCCAATAATGTATTCGCGTGCCCCTCCCCCCCCCCCCCCCCACAGGCCCTCTAAAGTAAATGAAAAAGCCATAAGACTGATGTCAATATTTCAGAGGGAAGGCAAACAAGAAAGGCCGATGAATCAGGGGCTGCTACAGTGGGGGTCTTGGCACGCCACTCTGAGGAAAACAGATATATATCACGGGGGAAACATACCACGCACCCGCACAATAATGGTTATAGCCTGCTCCGGTCCGAGCTTACTTCATAATATTTACTTGTAGCATGCGGGACATTGCATCAATCACAAATAATAGGTATATGGAACGTGCATTAATTAAGACACTGTTTAACCTGATTTTTTTTTTTTTCTTAGCTCTTTAATTATAAGATTAAGGATGGGGGGAAAATAAAGGAATATTTGGGTTAAGCGGATCCTTGTACTAGGAGTACCTGCTTGAAGGTCGTGTGAGGAAATTAAGGAGTGTGGGAAGCCTTGGTAGAGGTTGATTGTTGCGGTACAGTGGTGAGAGTCCACTGGTGGACCCGAAATCATGTTTGTAACTATTATACCCATTTTGTTTCCGCGGAAACGCCCGCATTTTTGTAATTCATGTACCAAGACATATTCTATATTGTAATATGTTCTTTGCTCCTCGGACAGAACCCATTCGGCAGACATGTCCCATCCACACCACTTGAATTGGCTTTGTCCATAATTGCCCTTCATGGCGGGGGAATGTTTTAATTCTTCTCGAATTTTATCCTTTCGCTTGTCACTTCGTTTTCCCTGCCGCTCTTCGGAAATATTTAATCAATGCTCCTCAAAAACGGCTCCAATGCTTTTCCAGAGGCACCCATCCTCCCAAACCGCAAATAAGAATTGTCATGTATACTCTTTCAAAGATTCACTGCTTGGCGTTTCTCTGTAATTACCTCCTACCTATGGAGTTGCGTAACCGATAGTTGACGCTTTTATTAGATTAGACAATTAATTCCTGATTACGTTTTCCTTTCTTGCTTATTATCTTACCAAGGTATATTCCTCATCAGGTCCATTTCTTCTTTTTTTACAATGTGTATGGGTTGGTCGTGGTTCTCTTGCAACAAGATACAAGCTTTTTTTTTAATTATGCTAATAATCATTTTCTTCCCTTACAAGCTCGGCTTACCATTCAATTATCACGTGCTGGAGGATAACGAGCGAATGCGCAATCAAGATATTATCTGCACAATGCACAAGTAAGGAATTGTGCCAATATTATTAGAATATACCAGTTTCCAACTACTGGTATGGCTTATTCCCTCGTTCGAAAAATGAACATTTCATTCTACCTTCGCATAGGTATTTTGAAATATCATAACTTGATATCAAATTATAAGTATAAATTGTTAATTTGTTGTGTATTTTCTCCTTTAATATCATTAATTACATGTAATTATTTTATCTGTTTTAGGTGAGTCCACATTTGTCTCTTAACGCTGTCACTAAAGTAAGAATATCATAATTATTTTTTTTCGAAGTATTTAATATTTATTATTTGAGTATTATATCCATTTTTTGTTTTGCTAACTTGACAATGAACGTCGTTCCATTGAAGATCTATTTCTTCCGTGACATATTAAGAATATTACAAAATATTGCCGGTTGATTTCTTATGAATTTTAATGTAATGTTGTTAGGAACTTTGTTAGAAATGTTATTGTTACTTATTATTATTAGATTATTTTCCCAGACTATCAGTCCATTATTTGTTTGTAAATAGATGTGTATAAGTTGTACTACTTGTGGTGAATTAATTTCACAGGGAATATACTTTTCTTCTTTACCTACCTTATTATTCTAAGATACATAAATGCTGAAGAAGCTAGGAGTCCTACTTGGAGTTTCTCCTAGCTAATGAAGATCTTTATTCTATATATTCTAGAACTAAACAAATAAAATTGAGCTCACATTATACAGATGTATAATATTATTTTCTTTTAAGATTCGAAATATTTTTAATTTTGCTAGAAACATAAATTTGCACGACTTCTTTCTTCCTGACATACTATATTTACTCGATTAAATTGATTTACAGAGCTAAGTAGCAAGTTTGTTTGATAAAAACAAAAAAATGAAACATCTGAGTCTCAATTTAAACATACAGACAGCGTGAATAAAGCGTAAGCTACTGAACGTAACACGCTTTTTACAACACGCATTAAGTTTTTAATTATTATTATTTAATAATTTAACATGTATTAAGTTCAAGCAATGTTTTTCACTCATATTCTGCTTTTTAAATTTTATTTGTTTGCTTAATATTTTACGATTGAGGTTGCGTTTAAGAGCTTTGCGCACTCCTACGGACGGTAGGAAAAGCATGTTATTCATAGGTTACCACAATCTCTTCTAGACGAACTGTAAATGCTAATTTTTTTTTTCAACCTTACTTTTAATCAATCATAGTACATTATGATATTTTCATAATAGGAGGTCGATATATGGAGTTAAGTAAGAGTACAACTTTTTAAGTGCAGCATTCATTTTACTGAAGGTTCTATTTTCTTTATTTTCTAAAAAAAGGTATTTTCTTTAACCCTTTAAGAGGGAAATCTCGCTGAAATGATTAATTTCCCTAGGGACGAAGATGAAATAAAGAAAAAAGACAAGATAAGTTTTGTGACGGTTCTTTGGCTTTAGCGGGAAGCCGGGAAGGGAAATTTTCGTTACATATGAAAAGAGCCGGTGGGCAAAGGGAGTTTTTCCCTTTCTTGTTGCCTCGCTTGGACCCAAGCCTAGGGCCATAGGGCCGTAATGGAAAGCCTGCTCTAATCACGTCCGTCCGACCCTTCACACAAAATTATTCTCTTTCTTCTCCTCTTCTGCCCCTTTCTCCCTTTTCTTCGTTTAGTCCCCTGGCTTTCAGATTGATTATTTATCACAGCCGCCACACCTCTGCTGTCTTAAGTAGGCGTTAGTCAACACTCACATTAGATGATAAGTTTTAACTAACAGGGAATGTGTGAAAAATAATCTTTCTCAATAAATATTTGGTTTGTGGTTTTGGCCACACAGCCTCCCCCCCCCCACACAAAAAAAGTAGCAAACAAGATGTACGTACACTGTAATGGCCGTGAAATAAAATAAATTGATTGTATTAAAATTAGACAATTTTGCTTAAACGACTTAAATCTGATCCACATAAGAAAAAGATTCGACATATTTTAACAAGTTAATTTAGAATGATCAAAGGCATTCAACAATTTGGAACATTACTTTAACTAGTTTTACTCGATGAATAATATAAGAAACCGATGTAAAATTTAAACAAAATATTTACTTATTTGATAGAGATTTTAATGCGCATAACTCGTTAGGAACCCTCTGAATGAAAAATAATTTGACCTCGCTGAGACTATGACTTCAGATTATTGTTTATTTGGTTTTATTCCAATTTGAATTCAGATCTCCTTGAATAATGAACAGAAAAGAAAGGTTCATTTATCCAATTTAAACAACACGGATAAAATTGTTATCTCTGCATGTTTGAAATTTATTGTTCCCCTTCAATTAATTATTTTATTTTTTAATGCTTTTAACATTTGTTTGTAATTAAATTTTACATTTACGACAATGCTTATAATTCCAATATTAATTTTACTAACCCATTGTCAGCAGTATCCTGTTCTAATTCATATAGCTATCAAAACATTTTAAATTATATCTTAATATTGATTTAAAGTGTTCGTGACTTGTTATTATAAGTATGTGCTGTATTAATAATTTCTAGAAATTTTTTATAGATTTAAAGTTTTATTTAATATCGATTTCTGAAACACCTGGCCTCAAGTCCCCTTTTTACAACGGGAGCTCCCTTTTGTTACTAAATAACTCAATCATTCCTATATGCATGATATATGTTATAAAAAATGTTTTGATACTCAATTGATAGTTTTTCTATTAATACCTATCTATTATTGATCAATAGCGATTATTAATTATTGATTATAGTGAATGGATAGTAGTTTTCAGCATGGAATAACCCTGAAAAATAAGTAGTATATGTACAGATAATAGCTCAGGCAAATATGTAGACATTTTTTTTTTTATATAACTCTATAATGATCCAATTTGTCAATTTTATCTCACTTACCTATAATATTAATTTGGACAATTTTTCTCATTTTTTGTCCATACGATCCTAAGATGTTTTTAGGGATTTCCCGATCATGTTAAAGAACTCATGGACTATTTATTTTTTATAGCCTCAAATTGTGTTTTTTAGTGATTTTTTTTTTTTACAATAAAAGCAAAGTGCACTAAACAAATTGAAGAATGACTGAAAGGAACAGAATACCTTACAGCAAGTGGTACAATAAGGTAAGTTACTCGCTCAATTGTTGATAATTGAAGATAAACATTTATATTTATTTAGAATGATGTTTTTTTCATACTCTGGCGTATATCAGTAGTCAAGGATTTTTGAAATAAATGGGAACTCAAATTAATCGGAAGAAAGCCATGGGACAATTTTAATTTAGGCCCAAAGTAAATAATTTAGTTATCATTTGTGTATTTTCAATTTTGGAATGAACTTCGATGTTAGTGTCTGATTTTTAAATTTTATTTTGAACTAACCGTTAGAGATAACCGCTGTACCGAGAACTTGATACGGCTTAGTGATATGTACAGATTGAGAACTGGAAAAAAAAATGATCTGGCATCCATTAATTAGTATTAATTAAAGAGTGAAGTAACTCCATTCGCTTAGTAATGTTTTTATTTTACTTCACCAAATTTTAGCTTATTTTCTTTGTGGAAAAAATGGAGTGCCAGATGTTGAAGGAATCGATACGTTTTTTAGTATAATGTTTTGACTTAAATCAATCCTCTAAATTTAAATTTATCAGTACGTTAGTTAATTAAATTATATATTTTTGTAATACTTTTTGATGTTTTTTTCTATTGATTTTTTAATTTCTTTTTCAGTGTCTGTAAATGATAGAAGTGTGACTTCCGATCGTAGAGGATTTTGAATCTCTTCTGGAACTTTAGATTACATTTCTATGAATAAAAGTGAAGTCGCTTTGTAGTATATTAATTTTTTTATTTGTAACGTATATTTTTTTTACTATTGGTAGTGTATTTTTGTATGAACTTATCGAGTATTCGGACAATTAACGTATTCAACCTAGTAAAGACATCTCGACTGATTTTACCACGTTTAGACTTTTTAAATATTATTCACGCATTCCAAATTTTATCTAAAGCAATAACTAAGTTAACTTACCAAGTAGGACAGAATGAAGAATAAGACAATCAAGCAAATTGAAGTATGTTATCCAATATTCAGCTATGAAAACTATTATCTGCAGAAAATTCGACTTAAAATTGCAACAATTCAGACTCCTGAATGAAGAAATATTGGGCGTTTAAAAGAAAGCAGACAGCATGACACCATATAACTTAAACCCAATTATGTATACACTTATAAAAATATAATTAAAAAAAAAACTTTTTGTGTGCTTTCTTTTTTTTTCACATCGATAAGTCCTATTGCACCCTAATTCATACCCGCAGAAAATTCCTTTTATTTTGAATTTCGTCTGGAATCGTCTCTTTTTGGGTTTGCCGAGTATTCGTTCGAACAAACTCAATTTTGCCAACTAGGCGAAATTCATAGTAAATAGAGATTAGATTTGACTATATTTACTTATTTTCTGTAACTTAGGTATATTAGGTTTTCAGTAAAACTATACTAGACATATATCCAGCTAGCGCCTTTCTTTCCTTTTCTTGCATCCTTTTCTTTTCTTTTTTTTTTTTTTATATTTGTTTGACCAGTGATAGACTAGTGGATTAATTGTCATAGTTTTATGGCAATCATTGATGTATAATAGAATGTCTATATTTATAAAATCAATCTTAAATATTGCCATAATTTATGTTGCTGTTTCAAAAATGGTTGTGCAACCTGGCGTCATTTTGGTAAACAACCATTGGTTAACTAAGAACTCAGCTTACTACTATATATACTATACAATTATGTTTATGAGTACACATATAACCTGAAGAAACTACTTATACAAAAATAATGTAGAAAATATTGTATTTATGTTTGAAAGTTCCCTAAAAGCATCTAAGCAAGTGATCATAATCGTTCCGAATTTGGCACATAAGTTCAGTATATATTTTAAAAAAAATATGTATTGTTATTTTGTGTATTGGGTTTGTTTATTAAAAATTGTACTCTAGACCGATTTTCAACCTCTGAATTATATTCATAAATAAATATCATCAATGAGTTGAAAAAAATATATATTCCATTTTGCTTTTATTTTTCGGCTGATGGAGGAGTGTAGGGGAACTTCCCAAGACTCCGCTTCTTCTTTCACGTGCGACAACCATGTGGATTTGGGATGTCTCTGGGATGTTTGTAAATACTGTGTGAATGCATAACTGTAAATCTTGTATGAATGAGAACATTGAACACAATTACTTATTGCTCAATAAGCCAAATCCTAATTTTATCGCAATAAACATTGTTTTACATATTTTTATATTTATCATTTTTTCTATCAAATGATGTTGCGACACTTGCGGAAATGAAGAGAAATTAACCTCCTTGCATTTTCATGGAATTAGTTTCTGGTTATGTACAGCCTCGAACTGGAAACTTTCTTGAACCATTGATCTTTAGTTTCTTTCTCACCGGATCCTATACGGCCTTGTCTTTTGGCTCCGGTTTCACTGTACCTCCTCGGGAATCGGATTCGCTCTAGTTCAGCTCCTATAGCTTTTTGAGTGCTTTCTCAGTTTGTATTTGCGACTTTTTACATTTTGTTTTTCATTCAACTTTCGATTGACTCCTGCTCTATTTTGACTTTCTAATATTGCTTTGTTGAGTTGTACTGAATATAACCTTCTCCCCTGAGAACATAAATGATATTTGTTTTTAAAGAATAATACGAAATAGCATTAACACGAAAATTCTAGGACAATTTAAAAAAAATGTAGGCATTTTTGTATTCTGGACGAACAAAAATATTATAATTGTGAAGGGAGTGAGGGCCTAATCTGAAGTTCTAAGAACATAACTTAATACACCTTTTTACGTCACGAGTAAAATCCTCCCTTAAAATTCCCGCTGTTAAAGATCACATTTCCTTCAAATTTCTTCAAAAAGATCCATCAGACATTGTCTAACCATCCAAATTCTCAAGCAAGGTAACTTTCACGTGTTACCCATCTTTACAAACCCCCCCCCCCCCCCGAGCACATTGATTGAAGCACAAGTGGTCCTGTCATCTTCGAATAAAGATTTATTGTTGAAAATGATTAGTACGACTAGCTTTAGGCTATACGGCATAAAGGGGGGGGGGGGTAGTTACCATTGTCGTGGCCACTATTTTCTCTTTTCTATAAATATTGTACAATGTAAGGGAATCTAATTTTAGTTCTATGCCTTCCTGGGTGTTAATCATTCGTATGGTGTTACGAAGCAACCCTATGTTGGGGCATCCTGATGCCGGTCCATTCTTTACAGGCTGGTAGAGCTTGCTTCTTTTTTGTTAGAGATGTTACTTTTGCTTTTTTGCTATTACTAACCGGGAAGGAAATTATTGAAAATTGCGGCTAAAGGCTAAGAACTAAGAAGCGACTCCGGGAGGGGGTCAAGGAGAGCCGGTGCGCGCGCAGGGGCCGGGGTGGGTCTGTGCCGCAGTAGTGGTACCACCCGTCGGCACATCGGCTTGTCCTCTCTCTTCTCTGTCGTCCGGTATATACGGGTACTTATTTATCATTTCAGATACATTATCAAGTCTGCACAAGGCTCTTCTTCAACTCAGCATGTATCCATATATCTATCATGTCATCACCAGACCTCACAATACCTCAGTCCTGTATCGCATAAGACTTAACCTTACAATCCCTTACCCTCTGTTGTTTTTGAAGTTTTGAATTGTCTGTTTTATGTTTCAAGTTATGTTTTTGTTTTGTTAGTTCAAGTTTGTTTGCCTTCACCGTGGCAAGTTTAATAGGTATTTATGTAGGTTTCATTAGGGGTAGTTTCTGTGCCAGCAGATTATTCGTAGTCAGTTTGATTCTGAACATTGCAGGCTATCGAGCTCCCTAGCTTTAAGAAAATTAGTCCGTTTCCCCCTTCTTGTGTATTTTAAACATGCATTCTTATATTAATTTATTTAAAATGTTTTAGTGTGTGTATTTTTGTTTGGAGCCGGCTTAGGTGATGTTAGATTTTCGTCATGTTTATGTCTGTACCACATCTTGATAATAATTGAAAAAAATTGTACTTAAATGTATTTGTATTTCCAATAGTTTGTGTAAAATTACACATTTTTATTTTACGTGAGCTGATTTCCAACAAAACCTCCCACTAATAATTTCACGTCTTTGAACTCACAGTTTAAAATAGTTTTGTTGGTAATCTTGAATATTATTAAAACTTTTTTGAGTAGTAACTCACAGTTGCCTTAATATGAAAACTACCGTATATTAAAACATTTTAAATACTTAAGTAACATCGAGAACTTATTTACGAGTTAGAATTAATCGTTTACTAACTATCCCTGGAGTGTTGGCGAAAAGATCACGTCCGTATGTTAATAGGAATATGGCATATGGTGAATGAGTGGATGGTTTTCGTTATTCGGGTTCGTCATATAAGATATATTTGATAAATATGTGCTTGGGTGTTGGAACACAAATAAAAAAAAACGTAAAAGAGTATTTCTCAATTAGTGCGAGAACAATTAGCCGATTCCTGTAAAATTACCTTTTTGTGAATTTTGCACGTTATACATACTATTATATAACGTTTAATTTAGCATTTATAGTAGCTTAGGTGGATTTGAAGATAGTACTCAAGTAAACTAATTTTCTGCAGCACGCCGGCTACAATTAATTAGTTATGGTACCTAGCGATTTAAATAAAATACATTTATAAGAAATCTTGTTTAAATAATTGGATTTCGTCCATGAACAAAATATCAATTCAAATCACGTAATCATTACTTCACTGCGTTAAATAATAAATCAAGTAAGTTTTAGCTTATAATGAATAATATGATAATTACACTTAATATAAGATGCAGGGTCAAGGGGGAATAAAATCCTGAAAAGCTTAATAAAATATTCACCGCTGCAGAACCGTTGCTGTGAAATAAAAATGTGAACCTTTCAAGTTACATTAATTTTTCAGGCTCTCGTTTCGTACGCACCTGTGTTTCAACTGAGACCTTGGTTGTCTGTTTGAACAGTCGGCTGATGTCTGTTTTAACACGACCGTACAGACAATAGGCATTCATCACTCTTCGAGTTTAGCGTTGCTTGCGAAAATTTAATGCAATTTGGTATTGAATCGATGGAGGAGGCGTTCCGGAATTTTTGAATTCGAATTCGTTATGTTCACTGATATGTTTTGGTGTTGTAATTAGGAAATCTATTTAATTTGAAAAAAATATTAATTTCATTAAAATGAGAAAAAACTAACGATTAAGATGATTCCAGTACGCATTGTTAAGCTACTATGAAAATCTTATATTATGGTTCAATTACCATTTATTTATATTATTTATTTCCCCTACCAGTTTTCCTGCAAGAAGAGTTTATTTTATCCTGATGTCAGCGAACATGTACAAATTTTTACATTGTAGATACTTAACATAGTTATGTATATTTTAATTGTTGAATTACATCTTGAGTAAATGGTTTGATACTAAAGGATACAAAAAAAATTAAATAAAGTGAAATTTAGTGAAAAATGAAAATAAAAGTTAACTAATTCTTTTAAAGCAAGTAATGAACTGAAAATGTATATACAAATGCAAGCACATGTACAAGTAAATAAGTCATAAATATACAACAGGGCCGTATGCTCTTTTTTTTCAGTAGTTGTGCAAAGTTCCTTTAATTGTCTAAAAATTATATGTGTTGTCATTTTTTTCCCATCGTGTGAAGAATTAATTAAGTGTGATTTGTTTTTATTTTTGGTAGAAATGTCTTTCTTTCTTTCTTGATAATTTTTAAGTCGTTTATGTATATTAGCCTGTCTCGAATTTTGAATATTTGAGTAGTGGAGTTAGGCTGTAGTCAGGCTGGTTTTTTGGACATAGCTGTGTGTGTTCGGAAGGGGTGGGTGTAAGTGTCTAGTACTGTCATTCTTGTTCCATTTGTCTTGTCATTCTGTCATGTTTTGTAGGCGCAGTCTGTATTTCAGGTGTGTTTTGGACATTTTGACAAATTGTTTCTCTTTGACGCTACTCCCATGCCATGTGTTGTCCAGTAGTTCATGTAATTTCGGTTGGCTGTCAGTGAGGATTTGATTTGTTCTGTATTTAAAGTCGTCTTTATTTATTAATTCCATTAAGATTTTTAGATACTTAGTTGTTTAACTTAATTTTTGCTGCAAAATTATATAAGTCCATACTTGTGCCAGTAAGTGTCGAATCCCATGCTTAGACATGTTCACCATCTTTGCTTCCGTCCGTGTATATTAATGCCACTTGTTTCTGCTTTACGTGTTTTTATTTGTGGCCGTTTTGCAGGGCCGCTATAATTGATTGAAACAAATTTGGCATGACCACAGTTTTTTTGTTATATGAGTAATAAATCCAGCGGTTTCGATGGTTTAAACCATCATTTTCAGGCCATCATATCTCACAGTCGTAGTGAAAAGGCCGCCGAGGTAGCGTCTCTTTTAAGTCCCCTTAAGTAGATACTTTAAGCCTTTGAAAAGCTCTTGGGGGTCATTATGAGTATAATAAAAAACTGTGGGCAGACAAAAGTTGTTATAATCAATTATAAGGGTCAGCCCACACCGGGTCAAGTGTTGTCCATGTTTGTAATTTCTTCAATCATAAAGTAATCATTACCATTCCTTTTATTGCATTGTTATTATTACTGTAATATACTTTATTTTATGTTGTAGTCGGGATATGAATTTATTTATTAATTATATGTCAAGGCAGAGCCATTATACTGGGTTTAAGACTGACGGGGTATGTGCCGCTGTCTGCTTCGGTAAGATATGATCCAGATCCTTCACCTCAGAACTAATTACTGTCATTGAGGCATTACTTGACATAGCTATTGGTCAGGGCATTACGGTCTTCGCAGATTATCTGACCTACATGCCATTCTAAACCCTCATCCGACACATTCAATAGTACTCGATATTTTAGCTTTCATTAGCTCTAATTGCAGGGGTGCAAATTAGTGGGGGCAATAAATGGGCTGATAAAATGGCAAATGAAGCAACATTTAAAGGTTCGAGAAAAAAAAAAATATATATACCAAGCTGCGACTGCGCAGTGTAGATTGTAGTTTGACACCTATGTCAAAATGTCTTGTTTAGTGAAAGAGACAATATGATAATGAAAAGTAAAATTATCTGTTAAAAATTGAGACAGCTCTGTTAGGGAAAGCAGGAGAAAATAGTTAAATTAGTCTCGGTTTACAATTGGTCATACAAGGCTTACCCAGTAACTCTTAAGCTAGAGATCCTCATCCTGGTGGTTTGTTACGTGGTACCTACAGCATTTACCGAATATCACATTCTGGTAGGTGAGAGAGACTTTTTTTAATTTTTCATAGACATTTGAGTAATTGTCGAAAGGTAATTGACGGTTTGAAGGCCACAAAACCTAACTTTAGGCGGAGACTTAAATGGTCTATCTGACAAGGGTCATTTCTGATAATTTTCTTGGATTAGAAGATGTGAAGAATTTAGTGAAAGGTGATGGAATCGAATGTAGGTTTATTCTCAAAATCAATACCTAAAAATTGACTGAGGAAGAAGAGACGTTGAGGAACCTGAAGAGAAACAAAGTAGAAACTGAAGACATAACTGAACATGGCAGACTGAAACTCCACGGAAGACAAGGGTAGGAAATAGAATAGATAAAGGAGATGTGAGGCTGACGTCACTACTGACGGTGGAGTATGGAACAGTGTCTATTGGCAATGGTCTGTGTATTCTTTAATAAATGAATAAACTTTCTATTAAATAAAATTCAATCAATAGTCACTGGAAAAACCGGCCAAGTCATTAAGTAAAAATCAAATTTTACAGGGGGGCACTTTTAAAGTTCAACTAATCCTCTTAAATCGGCCAGTTTAGCTCAATGTATTTTTCCAGAACTTAAAATGTCGTCTATTTTTAGTGAATCCGACGTAAACTTGTATCTAAACAGTTGCCTTTTTAAATAATTTGGGGAGCACACCGATGCGAGCCTGAGATAGTAGTGTAGTATTAGTATAGGCTTGCATGAGTCTTCTATGTACAATGTAAGACTTTCTTTAATGCAGCAAATAAGAGCTAGGTCCTAATGGAATTCAAATCATTATTTTTTTATATTTAGAAATGTAATACATTTTAAAGAAGGAGGCTTATTGATAGTGATTACTTTTTTCAATGAATCATTTTCTTACAATACAATTTTTCGATCTTATATAAGATTTAATAATGTTAACACTAGAACTTAGAAGTATGAATATTATCGATTATGTAATTTTGATTGTTAGTGTTAACGTAAATAAACGTCATACCCCACCAAACCGTGCTTTTTCATAAAGGATTGGCTTATGTTTTATTTTTTTTTTGCATTTTGTGATCCGCCGTTTTTCCGGGCTAAATGAAAAAGACACTACCGCTTACGGTTTTATAGATTTTCGAACAGGCAATTCCATAATAAAATGATACTATAATTACATATCCGCCTTATTGGTTGAGCTGGCCGGCTGAGAAACCTCTAAGTGCACATGTACGGCTTCTCAGGTGTGAATGCCTTCCCTAGTTGTACATGCAACGCTGGCTGCCCTCTTTATATTGTCTGCAAAAGTTTTCTCCTTATCATTTTATCTATTCAGCAAAAATACAATTTTTGTATTTTAAAATACAATTCTGCTCGTACTATTTGAGAAATTTATCCTTTCCTGAATTTAACGGAGCTATATCCGAAATTTTTAATTAAAGACCTAAAATTCGTTATTTTTCTGGAACACTTAATTGTAAAAAATACACATCGTAACTTCTAGTTATTTATTTAAATTAAATAAAAAAGATATTTGCTCTGTTTGTATAGGACAAATATTTTTTTAAATTGGTCTTTGAAAAAAAACACTATTATAGTGTTAGATATTAGTGATAAAGTTCATGAATACCTGGACTTTTTTATTCCCAAATTAAAAAAAAAAAATCAGTTTTTATTGAGAAAAATATTTTTCTTCAGTATTAACAATATGAAATTGGTAAAGTCTTTGACCTTTTAAGTTATCAGTTCATTTTTTATCCGATATCTAAGTTGAATAACTATCCATGCTTACTGCCATTTATGTAACATTGACTTATCTATGATGGAGTAAGGCCTACCTTACTCTATGATGGAGTAAGGCCTACCTTACTTTTCCCTTACGAGGGTGGGTGAACCCCGACCCATCTACTGGATAGTCTTCTGGAACGGATAATATTTACAATAAATAATATTGATATGTTTATTTACAAGTATATCATAAAAAAATGAACACATTAAAGCTGGAAATTTCGTTTCTCTTATAGAATAACTGCTCCGGTTGGGTTTCGCAATATTGGTCTTTATGTTATCTTATTGATGAACCTATGAGTAACTCTTGTTTTACTTTTCCATTTTGAGAATTATAAATTGTGTCCAATTATGTTAAAGACCCCTTAACTTGGAAGATGCTCTCTGGTGGTGTTCATTTAATATTCAAAGTTTGAAATGTCGGGGTACCGAGGGTAGGAAGATCTGTTATGCGTGTGGGTAGCTATGTATAATATGTTTATGTAAAATACACGTAGATAATGTTCCATTTTCGATGTTAAAGATTTATTTTTATGTATGCAACGTGTAGCACGAATATTCTTTTTGTTACCCCGTCCACTAATTTTAAGCGCAATAATTCCGTACAGTTCAATTCATATTTATAATGAATTAATTTAAATTTATACAGTTCGTTTAAATGTGACTTGTGCATAATGGCACTACTGTTTCGGTTCCTGACCAGCATACATTTTTGTAAGTAGAAGATAAAACTGTAGTTCATACCATGACGGCCATTTCTTAAGTTTAATCAACCAAAAACCTTTATTGTGATGAAATTAAAATTGCCTTTATGAAATTAAAATTACTGGGAAAGTAATTGCTATCAATGTTCTAATTCATGCCATATTTACAATTCTTCATTAACTCGCTCAATCATTCAGTACTTAAGTTTCAAATGTACCAAAATGGAACTGGCATTTTTCGCGTACTTTTTTTTTTCTTCATATTTTCCGTTACTGTATATTAACCTACACATAATCAACTTATTTCGTGGTACATCCCTTTAAAATATCTTAATCTTTTTTATGACTGATATCGAAGACGTGCGAAAGAAGATTGACTTTTGAAAGTAGAGCCTTTAATATATGATTTTATTTAATTTTGTGTTTATTAAAGATATTAAACTTTTCAAACGCCCCACCCTTGTTTAGCTATTTATTAATAACCAACCTCTTTTAGACGCTAATTTAATTGAACTTATACGCGTTCTTGTTAAACTGAAATGAAACCTAGTGGTTTTCTAATTATCCATTTCGTACGACTGTGATATGTTTTAGAGGTGAGTTCTTGGGGTGCATTGCGCTAATTAAACTGCAGCTTCCGTGGTTCTAAATTGCCTTCCGTAACAGTCTGGATTAACGTGTATTCTCGTTTAAATTAATTTATTTATGCCATGACGTATCAATTATCAACCAGCATTGGAAAGGCATTTTGTTGTCCAGTATTTGACACTGCTGCATTAATTTGTTGAAGTGGTAAGTTTTCAGTGCCTAATAAATCGCAAGTTCTTTTCTAATCAATCATCTTTGAGAAAAGAAGTCTTCAGGAAATACAAACGGCTCTCAACTTGACCACTACTTGGGAACTATTGGACTACTTGGTTTAAAATTAATGTATTTGTCAGAGCTCTTACCTCTACTGAAAATTAAAAAAAAAAAAATAACTGTCTTAGAGTGAAGTGTAAAGAGGTAGCAAACCTATTTTAAAGTCTGTATTAATATAAATTATTTCAAATGTAGAAAGTTCTTTCACTCCATCAATTTGGTGAGTAGCCATGAGATTAGTGTATTATTGTGTTTTTTAAAATTACTTATTAGTTTTGTGTTGAATTTAAAAAAAAATAATTTTAATAAAATGGATGTACTGTTTCGCACTTGAGTGCAATTTAGCATTGTTAATATTTTGAACTTGTTTTGTTTATTGATTGTTATTGTTGCTTTTAATGATAAGAGTTGAGGTTTTTATAAGGTGATTTTTTTTAGTTTAGCAACTGAATATGAGCTATCAAATTCTTTACTGGTGAATAAATAGCATATTGTCGATAGACGGATGATTTATTATTTAAAAAAAATATGCCGTTCCTATCAGTAAAAATATCATAATCATATTTCGTATCTAACAAATGATCAACGTTATTTTCTTTATTGTTAGCTCTCTCTATCTTTTCTTTTATCTTATCATATCTTTCGCTGACGACACATCGCTATATTGGCAGTCTTATCGCATAGCCACAATGAGGAATATAATTGAAACCGCTTTAAATAAAGTAACTAGATACCTGCACCGTTCGAAAAATCACAGTTAACAATAAAAAAAAGAATCTATAATTTACGGAAGACTGCCTAGAAAGTTATTAAGTGAGAACCAAATATACGACATTTAGGGCTGACGTTTTTCTATGGATCCAAACAACATTAAATTAAATGTATTGAATAATATACAAAAAGATAGTTTAACAAAAACCAAAAAAATAACAATAACAACCAGTAATATGTTTGTTCCAACACAGAATCACCGACTAATTTCAAACTGGTTTGTGATTATTTACTGACTAAATAACTAAAATCCTAATAAGACAAGTTATAAATATCGTTAGAAAATGCAATAAATATTTTTCTCCCTATTCTCTCACCACGGCCCCGATATCACCCACACCTCACATGAGGCCTTCCACACTCCTCATCCTCTACACACATCCTTCAAATGGGACTCCCCCAGTGAAAGGCTATTACCAATTCAAGATAAGTATTATTTTTCCCTGGCCCTATTTTTATTATTTTGAGAAGATTAAAAAAAAAAAACTTATTGAATTTCTTAAATTTTTAACATATTGAATATCTTAAATCTATAATTTATTGAATGTGTTAAATCCTTAACTTATTGAATATCTTTGAAAAGCACTTTCCGTTATTTGAATTATGAAGCTAACGATGAAGAACATATTTTGTTAATTTCCGATAGATTGTATCATTTTTATGACTGATAATTGTTTTTAAAACTGTCTTAAAATCAGATTACCTGATATCAACTTGAAGAAACAGGTCACGGATAACATTGCAGGTAGCTAATCGATCAAGGAAATGGTCGGATTCCGTTGGATCCGCATTGTTAACTCATCAGTGTAGATTAATTCATTATCTCTCTCGCGTAAATGTTGTTCACATTTAATTAATTGCCACTCGTTTATTATAACTAGGATCGCTGCCGGATTAAATTATAAATTTATCACCGGTTTTATGGGATCAGAGTTTTATTTAACGAGTAACTCCCATTGTGCACCGTCAGTGGTTTGGTGGGTTGGCATTAATTAAACGATTTTTATCGTGTCATTCAACATCTCAGTTTAAAACGCGAAAAGCGATTGTCATCGGCTTTGTTATTTGTATTTTGTAATTATTATTGGACGCTTTTTATCTACATACAATTTTAATATTAAATGAACTAGTATATCCAAGGATCAGTGTATTATAGGTTTTTTTTTCAATTTATCAGATTAATTAAATTGGCCTGCTTTTGAATTAATATATAATTGAATTAATTACATGTGTGTATGTAGAGTTAAATAAAAATAAATAAATTATTTTTACATTTATCCACTGACATAATTTGGTGTTTTGTAGTTGTTCTATGAAATTTAAATTATGGAATTCAGAGCTATCTCTAGAATGCTAGAATGACACAACCATGTAGCATAGATCTGGCGTTTTCCAGGTCGCGGTATTAATTACGCTTCTGTTTTCAATTTTTCACTAGTGACTTGTTTTTAATGTATGAGCTTGATAAGGAACCGTGGAACAAAATGATACACATACTACTTTAACAGAAACTAAAAAAAACACAGCTTATATATAGCAATGAATATTTGAATACAGTAGAAATAAATTTGAATATATATATCTTTGTAGAAATGGTAAAAATCTTTGTTTATGGTACACCCCTATCGTTATACACCCTCATCATAAAGACGACTAAGTTACCATGTCTAGTGTAACTTATTTTCCTGTTTCAAGTATTAGAATCTATTTATACAACTCTAGTGAACAGAAGTTACCTTAGATGCTTATACGATTTTAAATATACACCGAATTTTAGACTCACCCCTGCTTTTGTTTCACCAAGATATTAAATTCCCTTATGGTCGATAACGAACACCAACCACCCCCTGTAAGCAGATTCCTGTGTGTTTGCCGTTCGGCCTTTATTCGGTACGAATTAAATAAATTCCCTTTAGAAGGCGTAAAATTGTTCTGGCCTGTTCATCTTTAATATAGAAATTACGTTGTTTCTAATTTTTGGATTGGTCAGGATCAGAGGGTAAGAATATCGTTTGTGGAAGGCCAATTATAGGGGAAATATCATTCTTAGATAATGCTTACATTAAAAGCTGTAAATGTATAAAGTTAATATTGTTTTCCTAAGGAATTAAATACATCTGAGTAGGTAAGTCAAATTGAGTATGTTGTTGAGAGGTTGGCGCTAGGCTTTGCTTCTCAACTTTTATTTTTTTTGTCTAAACATAAAATAATAATACATCAACAAAGGTTCAACAAAGTTTAAGCACTTAACAAAAAATAAAACCCAATTAAAAAAAAAGAGGGAAAATGAGAAAAAAAAATGAGGGAAAAGGAGGAAAAAGAGGGGTTGGCAAGAAATTGCTTTCGGTTATTGAAGATATTCAATAATTTATCGATTTAAGATGTTCAATATGTTAAAGATTCAACATATTCAATAAGTTATAGATTGAAGTATATAACGTTATGTTTATTTCGTTATTCCTTTGTCAATGTTAGAATTTTTTTCTTTTGAGATTTGGTAATCGATAACATTAGGGGTTGCAATAGAAATAAATCCCGTGTAATTTTGTCAGTTTACGGTCAGTTTCAACATGGAGTGCAAAAATAAGCATTGTCGAGACATTTTACTTTTTTATTTTCATAAAGCCAAGAAAGCACCTGGGGCTCATAAAGGGATATGTGAAGTTTATGGTGTTGATTGTTTAACAGAAAGCACATGTCAGGATTGGTTTAAAAAATTTCATTCTTAAGATTTTTCACTGAAAGATGGCCAACGTTCTGGTCGACCTTCTGAAGTTGATGATGACAAAATGAAAGCCATAATTGAACTGAATCGTCATATAACTATGCGACAGATTGCAAAACAGTTAAATGTATCACACATAACAATTGAAATTCATATAAGACGTTTTGTCCTTGTTAAGAAGCTCGATATTTGGGTTCCGCCTTGACAATGCGAGGCCTCACACATCTTTAGCAACACGTATGAAACTATTGGAGCTTGGCTGGGAAGTGATGTCGCACCCCCCATACAGCCCCGCCCCGACCTTCCACCATTGGATTATCATTTATTTCGAAGTTTACAAAACTTCTTAAATAGTAAAAATTTCAGTAATAATGATGACTTCAAATGGCACTTGGTTGAGTTTTTTGCTGTTAAGGACCAGAAGTTCTATGAGCGCGGGATCATGAAGTTACCAGAAAGATGGCAAAAGGTCATCGAACAGAATGGAAGATATTTGACCGACTAACGATCATTTTTTGTATAGAAAAAAGTCAGTTTTGTTTCACACTAAAAAACCGAAATTACTTTCTTGCCCACCTCAATACATATTTATTTTATTTTAAGCTACTCATTAATTTACCTACCCTAACGAGGCTATGTGAACCTCGACCAGATCTAGCTATCTTTATAAAAAATCTTTCACTGCCAGGAGGCCAACGGGATCTATGAAAAACCTTTAACAAGAATTAAAAGCTTTTATTTATTAAGTAAAAGGTCATAAAACAACAAAATATAATATAATGGTAGTACATAAAATATTCTCTCTCTTGTGACGTGCTTTCTGCGGCCTCTATAGGGTCACTGAATACGTCAAGGTAATCGGCGAGGATTTAGGTCTGAAATCAAGCACCTTTCATGACCCCACCACCCTTAATTCATCGACGGAAAACTATTGTAAGGGGAACTCGAGCTTAAGTTAGTTTTAGTCTGTCTGGAGGGTGAACCCTATCACCTTAAAAATCAAAATGTATCAAAACATAAAACAGTTGAGTGGCATGATCGAAAACCAAACTGTTAAGTATCAATCGAACTATTAATGTCTATCTATATATGAAGTATTTTTGAGAATATTTTCAAAAGACTGATTGGTATATATCCTCCTATGTTAGCTTGGTCCTTGGTTAGTTTAGGTATTATGACGATTTTTGTTTTTTTTTCCTGGGTGGTAGGGAAGAGCCTGCACTGGAGGATGCTAGTGTAGATTTTATTGAACGATAGGATTGCTTTTTTGATGAAATTATTAATGACTAGATGGAGGATTGTGTTTACTACTGGTGATTTTCTTGCTTTAAGCAACGATGGATGATATTATCCGCGGTATCTTCATTGATTGGCTTGTTGTATTTTTGTAAACTTCTTGCGATAGGTCCTGTCGAGCAATTCGTGAGACTTTATTATGTGGGATAGTGTTTTGATGTTTAGTCAAGCTACGTAGGTTTGTTATTTGATGGTTTTGCCGTAAGGTTTTATGTCCGTAGAATCCCAGTGAGTACCTGGCCGGAGTGCATGGTTTTGCCGTGACGCGGTTCCATGGCAGAACGAATTGCCGCCTTTCGCACGATAGCCCTCGTGTGGCGTTCGCGTCGTAAACCCTTGGCATCCTGTTTTATTTTTTCATCTCCCCCGCCCTTCTTTTTTCCCAGCCCTTCTGGCTCTGGGCTCTTTATTTTTTAACCCTTCGTCCCAATCCTTTTTGAAGGTTTTATTGATATTTCAAAAGTGTCCTTATATGCCGCTAAGCTGCCATGGCAACTTATGTACGATATACTGGAAAAGGGCTTAGCTACCTAAGTCCCTAATAACTATTTGAGAGAATACTGGACACTTATTGATGGCCATATTTTTTATTGATCCTTTTATTTGCCATTTTATCGACCAAAATAACTGAATACATCTCAGAGTTTGTACAAATAATGACAGAAGAGCTGAAGCTAGAAATTTTTTTTTTTTTTTCCCCTCCATATAGCCCCTTTAAATTTCCAGATAATTATATAGACTTATAGATCCTCAGGTGAATCTATTTACAATTTATTTTGTATTTCCTGTAGCATCGCTACATTATATACAGGTTTTGTTATTTTATAGAAATTATATTATGAATAAACAAGTATAATGATATACATTATACGTGACTGGACTAAACTGACTAATAAAGGTGATGGGGCTCACCTTAGAAATTTTGTGTGTTCAGGACAACAAGGCGTGTAGTTCTAAGATCAAATCGATGAGATGAAACTTTCTGTAATATAGTTGACAGAAAGAAAATTTCCACTCTTGAAAAATGGGTCGTACAAGATAAAATCGTTTTTTAGTTCATATCAGGAAACCAAGGTACAGATCTGGACTTACAGATGAACATCATGATTATTGCTTACGATCAGGAATATCATTAGAATTACAGTGCCAAAGATCACATTGACTTCGAGATCATTATTTTTTATAAAGAATTTCCATACCCCGTAAACTCTAATGAATTCAACTTTAACGTGTAGATTAATAACTATTTATTTTCCATATGAATACAATGTTTACAAAATTGATGTTTTTATATTATGTGTATTACCAACTATTTTGAGATATGAAATTACCTTTAAGTTGCGCCCGCCGTTCGCCCGTTATTCTACAATGTGTCCTTCGATTCAAATAGGTCGGGCACCTCTGCCATAAACTAATCCATGGATCTAGCAGTAACTGAATTTTCTGGCTTACAATCTACCATGAGATGATATTTTACTGCTAAGGATTATGAAATTGTCGAGGAGTCCATTTTAAAAAGGTCTCTCTTTCCTCCTGTGTCATCCTGACCGGCTCATATGGACAGAGGCAGCTAGAATTAGTGAGGGTGGGGGTCCTACGTTGCCTTCTCCGTCCTTGGGAAAGTTGATGCAAGGACCGACCAGTCTTCCTCGTTCAGCTCCGGAGTAGTGTTACCTCTCCGGGAGGCTGTCTGTTTGTTTTCATTAGTTATGACAATTTTTATTCTGTGCATTTGAGTGTCCTGTGGGTTTTTGTGAGTTACCGGCAATGTTGGACTCGTGATCTCCATTCCTTGAACAAGGTAAGCTCCTTGTGAACAAAATGTCAAGAATTTAGGTTTCTTTGTCTTGAAAATTAGTTGCTGGTGTCATTTAGAAAACTTCGAATTTAATTGGTTGCTGATTTTTGTCTAAACTCGTTGCAATACACTATTTCTAGTTGATATACGAGTTACCTTGCCTTTTTATTTATTTTTCCAATTTATTTTTATTTGTTGGGATATAAAACGAAATAAGGAACGTATGGAGGTAACAGAAAAATATGGAAAAATACGGGATTCTATTTAAAAAGTTCCTTAAATCCCTGATTTTATTATTTAATCCATCTCGGACACTGTAATTTGTCTTTAACAAATAAACAAATATTGACATGGGCAAACATATTGAAACCTACTCCTGCAGACCGGCAGACAGATGGATGAAAGATGACATACTATTTTTAAGCTGGAAAAAATTCATGATTTTATTTTTTCTAAGAAAGAAACTATGACAACTACTAAGCGATATAAAAGCTATAAATAAAAATGTAAAATGAAATATACCGCATAAGTACTTAATTCAAGAATTTATTACTCTGCATATTCCTTCAAGTAAAGTATAGCTTTAACGTCATTGCTATGGGGAAATAATTAAAATAATAACGAGGTTAGGTAAACTTTGGTTGATTTCATGCCGGGGCAGCGATAATTAATTATTATTTATACTGAAAAAAATTGTTTTGAATATAAGTAACATGATATATATATATATATATATAGTTGTTCTTTTATAATTAATAGAAATTTCGTACCTTTGACATCCGTGTTTTACAACACGTGCTCTGAATGGGAATGGTAGTAAATGGAAAGTAGTACGTGTTTTCTTTGCTCATTCTTTTTTTATATTCGTTATATAAATAGGTGTTTATTATTAACATTTCCTATTCAATAAAATTTTTTTTTTTTTTTTTTCAAAACCTCAACAAAACAATACAATGTACAAAAAAGAAAAATAACAAAATATTTGGATTACATGTTTCTCCTCTTTCTGCATTTACATGCATTTGGCGGAGTGCCTAAATATAATAAATTTTTATTGCCGTTAATAGTTCATTGTTCTTATACAACACTAGGTGATGAGGCTCGCCTTCTATTTGTCACCGACACCAACACTAAACACTAGGAACAAAACAAAACAAACTAAACAAAACAAAACTAAACAAAACAAACTAAATCTCTACCTAGAACCTAGGACTAGAGTGTTCCAGCCGCGACGGCGTCCTGCCATCGTTGGGGGAACGGAGCGGGGGTTATAGTGTTAAACACCGGGTTTGTTAGATATAGTAATGAGTCGAAAAATTTGATATGTCTACGTTGGATGAATTCATCCACCGTAGGCAGCTCAAATATCTCATGCAGCTCACTGTTTCTTCGCTGCTCGAATGAAGTACCTCTGACTACTTTCATCAGTATACCGTTTTGGAATTGTTGGAGTTTCTTAGCTGTCGTATACGTCAGATAACGAAATAGCGGTGCACCATACAGCAGAGTAGGCCTTAGTATGCTCTTTTATATCAATAGTTTGAGACGCAGTGATAGATTGGGGGAAGTTAATAAGTGCGTAAGCCGGTAAGATTTCATGCGTGTATGCTTCAACTTCTTCGCAAAATGGTTACTAAAATGGAGGTGTCTGTCCATTTGAATTACTAGATATACTAGGTCGTTGGCTGGTGAATTTTCCTCCGTTCCTACTATCTAACTAGTAGGGAGCGGGCTTTTTCCCTTTTGAAAAGAGAAAATTACACAGTCAGTCTTACCCGCGTTTACAGAGATATTGAGTCTCCCCAATCTCTCACTGATCTGGTTACAGGCTACTTCAGCCTGTCTTAGAGCTACCTTGGCACTCATGCTGCTGCTGTACACTGCTATATCATCTGCGAAAGCAGTAACTGTGGTATTTTTGTACCGGGCTCCGACAATCTCAGACGTGTATACGTTGAATAGTACAGGGGATAAGATCAGGCATCGGTGGTCTAGTGGTAGGACGCTCGCCTCAATTACAATAAAATACCTGTGGCTTGGTCAATATAGGCAATTATCGTTATTTTAACTTCGAATAGTATGTAGCCCTGTCATAAGCTCTGTTACAACCTTTGGACTTTGATAAAGTTATATACTCATGAAGGCAAATAAATGTCTCCCTTTAGTTTGTAGTTTAGTATCTGAGCTTCAGTTAGACACGATGGAGAGAAGCCTAGAAGAGAATCGGCATGTCATTATTCTCTTCACAGGGTAGGTTAATCTAACTCAATTAATTTTCAAGCTTTTAAACGATTAGGTATTAATCAAATGTTTCTGTGGTGTACAAGTGATTGCGTCATTGCAACTAGACCTGTAAAGGACAGGGTCCGGTCAGGACTACTACGTTCGGTAAGAGCAAAAAATGCCTATGTCAAATAATGTCAAAGGAGATGGGTTTTTGGCCAAGGTCAACGTCCCGAATCATCTAAAATGACCTTCAAATGAGTGCCTCTCGGAGAATGACAGGACATAGGTTCCCTTAAGCAGATTAGAGAAGAGAGAGCAATGGCATTGCTGTGCAAGTACGCCGATGGTCGTCATCATAAGGTTTTGCTATCGGACGAGGAATTTTTAGTGTTGAAGAAAAATATAATCGTAGAAATGACTTCCTGGAATCCGAAAATAAGATTGGAAGGTGGAATGAGGGCACCATCCGAGCTCAGTGATGGTTTGGTGGGAATACACTTTGATGGTAGCACAAAACATCATTTATGTGAATATGGCGTCATTACTCGAGCCAGGAACTACTACTAAGAAGATATTCTGGAGCGCGTAGTATAGCCCCTGAACAGCACTCTCTTTACTAGAAAGCCCTGGGTTTTCCAGCAAGATTCAACCTCTGCCCACAATGCTCGATCAACTCAGTGGGTTGATTGGAACGTCCCTAAGTTCATTAAGGCTTCATACTGGCCCTCGGGAAGTCCAGATTTAAACACTCTGGATTTCCGACTTTGGTCACGTCTGGAGTTAATGGCTTGCCACAGGGGACACACTAGTTTGGAGACCCTGACAAATGCCCTGGTGAAAGCAGTTGACAATGTTCCACAAGTACTGCGTACTGCAATAGACGACCCAATTTTCATTTAAGTGTATGAGACATCTTATATAAATAAATTTCACCGTTGAAATTCAATCGGATTTTTCTAACTTTTTCCTTGTAACAGAACTTATGCCAGGCTAGGTACATTAACTATCAGTACAGTATGTTTATTCCATTAATTTCTTAAGTAAAGAAAAACATCATTGCCAAAACCCCCTATTCCAAGACCTGACAACCCCACCACTACCGGCATGATCTGGAAAGCAGACCAAATGGTGGACATTACGGCCCTAGGCCAAGCAACAACAAGCCTCTGACGGGCACCCATCACTGCTATCCAACTGAATAAGCTTGCACTACATGCCTGTATATAATGTAGCGATGCTACAGGAAATACAATAATAATTTGTAAACAGATTCGTCTGAGGATCTATAATTATCTGTAAATTTAAAGGGGCTATGAAAGGGGGGGAAAATGACGTCAGTGAAAGTGGGGGGAGGAGTTAGTGGGGGAAACAGCCGCAAGGTGGGTACCAATCCCCACCACGGCTGGCCGCCTATATAAGCACCGGGATTAGACCGAATTAGCCTAAAGTATTTAGACCATTGTAGGTAGACGTGTGGAATATTTTCCGAATTAACAGTTTTATGTTTAATTATCCCCACATAAAGTTTAGAGTTATACAACTTACTTTAATTAGCAGTTTTATTGAACTTACTTACGTTCAATGTTGTTAAAACAATGAGGTAATGTCACCATTAGTTTTTCTGCTGATTAATCCGGTTTCCTTGTGTCCATAAGTCTTCCCTTACAACAAGAGCTAGTTTTTGAACCTTTTTCTTTATGTTTTGGACACAATGCGAAGGTTTTACAATATTATCAACAATAACCGACATGCTGCAGGAAATGGCCTATAATAATTGTGGTCACTTCTCAGGAAGGACACACCGGTGCATCTGGTTAACTATTCGACAAAAAACATTTTCGAAACTTTTTTTTTTTTTTAATCTCTTTTTAGCTCTCAAACTTATAAAATAAGATGTGGGAAAAATAAAGGACAATTATTTTGGGCTAATGAGTGCCTTTCACTAAGGGGAGTCCCCCATTTGAAGGATGTATGAGAAGGATATAGGTTGGGGAATGCCTAAAGGAGGCGGGTGGAATAAGGAAGGTAGTGAGAGTCTACCGAGGGTGGAGCCTAGGGGTACCTAGGCGAAACTTTTTATTGATGGCAGGGTATGTTAACTCGATGAATTTGGATTTTTTTTCTCGAGTAGAAACATGAATATATCGAAAAGCGATTGTATTGTTTTACCATGTGTTTTTTTGCATGTTTGAGCTCTTAAGGTTTAAAATGTTTCTGCTTTCGCGTAAATGTGTTGTTTAATATCTTGTATCAAAATTCCTTAATCAAATGGTATATTTTTATTGTACTGATTCTTGTTTCTAGATCTCAGTCTTGCGAGTTAATTATTAATAATTATTACTGATTAGGTAATAGGTTTTTTTGGGGGGGAGATATAGTTAGGATTAATTATATTTTTGCAGTACGTTATTAGTTCTCTCTTCTATTCTTTCGGAACTGGTCCACTTACGAGCATGTTTGTAAATTTGATTGACGCGAATTCTGCGACCTTGTTGATTTTTAACATTTCGTTTTGTTAAATTTCCATTGACATGATTGTAATGAAAATAGATGTTATTGTTTATGATATATTTAATTTTTAGGTTTCAATAAAAACAATGTTATAGTAGAAAATATTGCACTCCTTTTAGCGCCGATAAATATTTTGTATATACGTACAATTTATTATTAATAATAAATATTATACTTTGGAATTCCTTAAATATACATCATATTTTATATTTTTCACACCAAAGTTTCATTAGAGTTTATTCAAAAAGTAATTCTTTGTTTAATCATTAATGACCCGTGAATCGTAAAATTAGTATATAATTATAAATACCATAGTATTCAATGTTGTTTTCATCAACGGTCACCCTATTTGACTTAAGTAATTTAGGCTATTCAAGGAGCGGTAGTACATTTTTAGGTTTTATAAGCTTATACAGTTTCGTGTTGGCTATCAGCAAGTGGAATTGAATTTTCATCGATAAATATATAAAACTCAAAGTACTTGCAATACTACCAATATCTAGTTGATCCAAGGAATTTGTTTTTGATTGTTTACATTTTTTTTCTATTGATTATAGCTCCTGACCTGATTTTACTTCGGGTATGAATTAAATTCTATTCTATTAAATATATTACACGAAAATATAATGCAATGGGATTTAATTTAATAAATAAACAGATTGGAAAAAGTAATAGAATCTACTTTAGGTATCAGAATCATAGTTTGGTGATACATTTTTGTGTATACCTATTAGGCAACCTGACTGTTAAAATTGAAATTTATAAGATGGTAAATCAAGTGAATAAAAAAGAACTTCAATAAAACAAAAATATTTTATTAAGGCACCAAAAATTATTTTGGTAATTCAGAATTTAAATTCGCGTATTTGTGAATAAACCATTACTGTGTTGGTGGGATGTAATTGTTTGTTAACTCTTTTTGTTTGTTATAATTGTTATATTTCCTTCTTTCTTGTTATTTTTGTAAGCTCCTTCTTTTTGTTCTTATAATACTTAAGTTATAATTGGTTAAGTATGTATATAAATGCAATGTCGACAAAAAAGTGTAACAATGCACGCTGGTACACGAGGACATTATTTATTGTCGATGTTTAACTAATGACTATTGTGCGAGTATTACTTATTAATGTCGTATAAGATATATCGTATATTATCTGTTGTTTGGTTCACGCGACCGCATTCTGATCTCGCCGTCAGTCGAGACGAGTTGCTCTCATCATTAGAGGGGCATACCGCAAAGTAGGGTTTGGTATCATCCTGTAACCCGCTGCGGCTACGAACGTATGCTTTATAACATGCTGTGCCGGTACAAATGCGGTTAAAACCGAACAAGAATTTAATGTAATTAATGATATTATTCAGAGTAGCATTAAAAAAGAGTCATCTGTATAATGGATAATGTGTGAAAATGAGTTTTTAAAAAAAAGTTTTAAATATCTCGTAAAATATCTTTTATTATTCCGTTTTATAGTTCCGTGATCTTCAATTCAGAAAAAACAACTTAAACTTGTCAGGTTGTATCTAGTGGTTTGCTCGACAAAAAATCATTTCACGATAAAAATATCAATGTAACAAATTAAACTAGGATAACACTATAGCCAACTGCAGTTCTTTTTCAATCAACCAAGCACGTGAGCCCTTTAAATGATTCGTGCCCTGTGAGCGGTGTTTCTGTTGTGTTCTGCCGCTCTTAGCCAATAAGGTTTAATTACTAATTGAATATTTTTTATGACCATCGTTGTCTTTTCAAAATAAGTGTTCTTTGCTGGTATATATAATTATTACGACCTTGTAAAATCTGTTTGTTTTATAAGTATTGAATCAAGATATAGCCTAAGAAGATGTTATCTTCAAATAATATTTATTTAAAAATGATTTTTACAACTCTTCGATGGCTAACTTGTGTGGTAAAGTAAAAATCTTATAAAATAAAATTTAAAATAGATTAAAATTTTTTTGGCACTTCGGGACTAATAGACTTCGCTCGATAAAAAAAAAAATACTATACCGCATATTTTATTTTGCTACCTATCACAAAAATCATCTCATTTGTCATTATGTTCTAGCATTACAAATGTTGGGTGGGTGCTGTGACTCTGACTAATTTATTAAATAAGCCATTATAAAAGTTTGTTTAGTCAACAATATTACATCATCGCATGGATATGGGATGTGACCATATGGTTATTTATGTTTATTTCGAAAATAAACTGATTAGTTTTTGAAAGTTGAAAAATTAAATATCAACATTTATGAAAATGCTATTTAATTTATTATTTAATCTAGACTGATTCAGTGATCATGACCTGTCTTAGGCAATTAATTTAAAACTATATTCGAAGTATTAATTACTTACAAAAACTACTACCAAAAAAAAACAACTCTTTTTGAAGAAATCTGTAATTATTTTAATTTCATTAAAAAAAGAGTGGCAATTCTTTAGAAGCATAATAAATTATTTCTCTCTCGTAATTAATTATTTCTTACCTAAATAATTAAAATTGCCTTATTATGGTAATTTAACTTTTTTTTTTTTTTTTACAGTAAAAAAACAGGAGTATTTTGAAATATGGCCGCTATTAGTTATATATGTGCAATGGAACAGGGATTGCTCTACATAAAAGTTCATTTTGATAAAGAGGGACTCTTTCGTAGATGTTAACTTAGTTATATAGATTACTAAATTCAATGAGTGGATTAATTTGTTGGTTTATCGGTTTAGGCTGATGAAAGAGAGCTGGAAGAATTTCATCAAAGTAATCTCTGTTTCATCAGCTTGAGCCGATATAGCAACAAATTCATCCACTTATTCATAAATTGACTGCTAACAATGAGCTCCAAGTATAAAAGATAAATTTAGTTTCATTTTCCATTACCTTTATTCTTCATAAATGAATTTAAATCTATTTAAAATTCTATGATACTGTCACCTAGTTATTGGATGGATTGGAGCTAAGACCAAAATAAACCTCGTGAATTTTCTCCTTCGGGAAGTTATTAAAAAATACTTCATTTAAGGAAGACCAACAAAGCTGCGGACTTATATATTACTTTTTTCTAGCTATTTCTTTCCCCCCCCCTATTATTGAAGTAAAGAGCACAGCATTATTAAAACAGACTTTAATACTATTATTAAAAAATAATCAGTATTTTGTTGATTCGTATTTTTTCTTCTCTTCGGTTCAACGCAATTGATTACTGAGGACCATAAAACCTATATTAATTTTTTTAATGCTTTACTGTGAACGAAAGCGGGAGGCTATTTCATTTTTTTTTTTCATTGCGAACACCTCACACTTTCGTCAAAGACTTTAAGGCCCTGCTGAGGAATTTATGTTCGGTAGAAGTTGCTTGTGAAAGTTTAATGGTTAGCTAAGATTAAGTACACTTTCTCCGGTTGAAATGAAAACGGACTCTCGAGCTATCATTTGGCGATATAGTGGTCAAATCAAGGTTTTATGCTTTCTCACATTGTAATTCATTTCAAATTATGTTTTTTTTATGAATTTGCCACTAATTTAGATATCAGCAGGTCATACAGTATCTAAAAAAACTCAGAATGTTGGACATTATTGATGTTTACACTTATTTTTACGTGTTTTCATGATGAAATATAACAATCTTGTGAAATCTAACAATCTACCATTTCTATGTTTCAGTGTATTATTTCTAACTTTCAAGAGCTTTTGTTTGACAATGGCCAAGGCACATGGCTTTTAATTTTTAATGGATTGGAAGTTTGCTGTCCGATTAAAATTATCGGTACTCTGCAGACGTCAACCGTTACTTCGACCTTTGCCTGTTGATTTTTTTAATTATACTGCAATAAAAGTATACTTACAGTTCGAAACATCAAATTTGTCACTCTACTGGTGAAATGTAGAACATACTGAGTTGTGCTCTTAAAAATTTAACGAAATACCAACGCAAATCTTGGCACTGATCAATAATAATACACATATTAAAGTTTAAATAAATACAGGATTTGCGTTATGAGTTTAATAATTAAAAAAAAAATTCATCATCATTATCAGGCCTCCTTTATAGTGAGTCAATAGAAGATTGACGCTTTTACATGGACAAAGAACTATAATACTCGTATATTTATATTGTAATGTTATATACTCATCTGTCCGTTTGTTACATTATTGGTTCCGATCTGTCTGCTATAAAAATTTTTGTCCATAGAACTAGTTCATTTTAATGATTAATACTATTACCCTGGCATTTGAAGCCCGCTGTTCTCGTGTAGTCACATATCAATTTTGGCTACACGATCAAGTAATTCGAGTAAAGCATCGAGAACTGGTTTTGGCGCGGGCGTAGAATGCTATTGAAACATTTGCCCCCAAGCGTGATTTGGACACCTTCCCCTTCGACAAATGTCTTCGGTTGCCGGCCCGAATCTGTCCACTTGAAACTGCATCCCTCCCAGCTGTAATAATATCTTTATTATCGTGGTATTTTGTTATCTTTGATATCTCTCTTTAAGAGTAAATATTCATTAAACACAAAGTGGGTTCTTTGACGCCTAAAATTTGTCAATATATACAAATAATGTAATGTAAAGTCAATGTACAAAAATGAAATGAAATTAAAACAGATATAAAAAAATATATATCAGGTGTAACACGTAAATGAGATAACTAAACTAAAACAATATGTGTAAAATAAGACAATAACTTGATAAAAAATGAAAATATCTACTCAAATACACACACACGGACAAATCAAAATTTTAGTTTTACTTATAAATATGTAAATAATTCATAAATGTAAGTATTGTCTTAAAGCGAATAAAAATATTTACTTTGGATATTCTCGTTGCAATATTTATATGTATGATAGTATATGAAACGTAATTGATGTAACGTAGGGCACATATTTGAATAAAGCATTACTTACAACGATTATAAATTATACAAACCAAAGAGTCAAATAAGGATTTAATATGTTATTCTAAAGTCAGCAATGTATTCATATCCCCGTGTTTAAGTGTGCAGCTGAGGGTCTTCCCGACTAAGTTACTTCGTCTACCCAACCTGCCAATCGGGTCTAAGACATTTGATGTCATCCTCCGACTGTTTTTCTCCACCCTCTCTCTTCTTTTCTGTTATGATAAATTATTTTTCAAGTACTGAAGGTTCAACTGTCCGTATAAATACAACTCAAATATTTTATATTTAATGTGATTTTTAGAATCTACCCTCGAGAAATATCTTATTACGACCCATCATCTGGTTTTGATGCTAATACCTGGGAACCTTTTTTTTGTTCTTAAACTGATGAAAAGCATTTAGTATTTTTAAGCCTCGGATGAATTTTATTATAATTTAAGCGGTTTCTGGCAGCATTGTGAGCCGTGGCTTTATCCGTTCTCCTTTTTACTTAAAACGCTCTCGAAAGAGAGACAGCGGTGGGGGGGGGGGAGATTCCCCCATTCCGGATTGCTGAATGGCCTTTGGGCACCCTTTGTGGTTGTTCAAACGATCCAATATCTTCCCTTCGCTAAGGTGGAATCTTCCGCCCTTCTACTTCTTTTATAATAGCCACCGTGCGTAGGCGAATATACATAGGCGGGAATCCGCCTAGCGTTAGGCCATCGTAGTTCGTCTGCTGTTTTGGGTTTATTTAGCTGTGATAGCCTCAGGTCATAAACGCCGTGGTTTGAATATTTAAATTCATTAGGAATACCCACCGAGATAGTACAAGAATGAAAACAAAGCCCAGGCCTGGGGGTCAGGAGGCACCCCAGGCCTAAATTTCAGGTGGTGGTTGTAGACAGTGCTTTGTAGGATACAAGGCCTAATCGGAGGATGTATATTAAAACCATGTAAACCACCTAACTTGTACATCAGTAAAATCCATCGGTAGAATTTATCGGTATTTATATTAATTGTATTTTGTCTGTCTATATGCATGTTCTACAATAAAGCTAGTATACTTGAAATCTTCAGAAGCACAGAGATTTTCCGCTACTTGGAATCTGTCAGCTTTAATGTAACTTTCCGTTGACAATTTCTGTGAGTGGGTTTCAGTAGTCTTATGCCGTTATACAGCCTTTGAGACCCACTACCAACTCGCGCGGATTTACGACTTTATGCCATTACTGTTTGAAGTCTCCAGCTGTCATACAATCCACAATCGTTTACTACTTCCCAACGCTTCTGTTCTTCCCTCGTGGGCCATAGTACATGTGCTCAAAACGATCGACTTACACGCTCGTTTTGAAATATGACACAGAGGAATATCAGATTAATTCTGACGAGGTTCCAGCTCAAAGAAGCTACAGAGACAGTTCTTTCCTGTCCTTCCTTAGCCTGGTAAGCAGCGTCAAGAAAAAAAAAATCCATCCAGAATCTGAACCAAAGTCATTTGCCTATGATAGACTAGGCTTTACTAACTTTTGAACAACTGATTGCTGGGATTGGACTTGGTCGTAGGCAATTTCTCTCAGGTTTTCCTTACTGGCACCTCATTTAGATCATCCCGACGGAAATGGAAGGCGTACCGAAGTGGTTGGTGTATCATTGAAAGCACCTCGTGTTTTAAGTGCACTAAGCGTATGTCAATGCATGCAAACAGGAACGTATAGTATAATATAGCGTCTTTCCCCGTACTTCATAACTCGATTCCATTGGTTTTCTAAGCCAAACGCTCTCCGATGCATCTATTTGCTGTTATGTGTTTATTCGTTGTGGGGCTTTACACTGTAAAACAATCATCAGAAGGAAATCGTTTGTGGTACCGGGGAAAACCGTCGTGTGTTGATCCTATATGGCTATCTGTTCAAATTCCCACAATCTGTAATGAGTGGGTTTTGGCTTGAGGCCAGTTTTAGGTCACATAGAAGCCAAATTGTTCGAAAAATTGTTCTAAAATGCAAGTATAGATCACCTTTTAAAATGAGAGTACAAGGTGGACCACATTGTGGAGATAGGCTGGTGTAAACGCAATCCTGTTGATCATGCCAAATGAAATAATTATCTGAATTCATGTTTGCGTAATAACAAGTATCCCCCAAACACACAATTTCGGCTGTTAATTAAAATCTTCACATAAAAGAGAGCTTTGTGGTTGACATTGGAGAGCTCATTCTGTCTCCCATCCTTTGTCACCCAGTTTTCAATTTTCCCCCTGTTGTTTATAAGTTCACTAATAATATGCAAATTTTATTCTCTCTTTGCCCTATTAGTTCGTTCCGCCTGTCCTCTTCGTTAACTCTTCCTGCTCCACTTTCTGGGCCATCCAGGCTGTATTTTTTTCATCCTAGTTTTCTTTCGTTTTTCTAAAAGGAAGTTAATGTTTTAAAAAAAACTTGATTTCTTGATATTGCTTGAATTTTATTAAATTATATTTGTGTGTATAAAAAAAAAGATATCGGGTATGTTTTCTATGAGCATCGTGAAATTGTCTTAAATGGTAGTGAATAGTTAAGTTTAATATTGTTTGTTCAAACAAAAATCGTCTAAATTATTTAACATGTATATTGTGAATTGCTTGCAATAAGGATTTTGATAACAGAAAAGGGAACTCATCTTTCTAGGTTGAGCAGTTTGGCCATGCTTTTGATTATTATGCCTCTGTTCTCGGGGGTTTTAACTCAAATTTGAGTTTTTATGGCTACCTTCGGACAAGAGACCGGTGAAAGGATTACACCGCGACTTTCGTGACTAGAAGCCTTCCTTTCAGGTTCGGCAGTAATTCATGTTTAATTCGTAGTGTGAAATATACCTTAGGATCCGAGTTGCTTTCATTTTCATTTTCAGAGTATATTATATTGGGATTTAAGTAAAGACGGGTTCATCTTATTTAAGCTGCCACTTCTATTTAGAAATGTGCGATTGTAACGGGTTGGCTTCCATTTACCAGCCGAAACCCTACAGTATTTTCCGTCTTCTTGATGAACCTGGATTATGTACAGAAGAACCCTTGTGTGTAGTTTAGAGCGGTTCGTTCGTTAGTCTATCCACACTTTCACAGCTATCGTCTAGTTTGTCGCACACCTTTATGTTTTCTAAGGAGCCATTTTTTTGTGCTTGGTAACTTGGTACTGGGCAGTATAATCTCTTGGGCGTTTGTATTTCTCACGCTTAAAGACGGCTTTTAATGTTACAAGATCCTGGGGGTAAATAGTCTGTACATAGTAGAGATATTATTGACATTTCATGTTGAAAAAAATATTGAACTCCAAGCCTGGAGGGAGAGGTCTTCTGTCTGAATGTGTACTTGTGCTATAAAACAATTTCATCGACCAGCAATGTACCACAACACCCGAAAACAGTTCGATCGGTTTTTGGTTTAAATGCAATGACGGGAAGTATGGGGAAAAATTAAACTCGAAAAAGGTTTTTGATAACTTTCAAGGCATTTCTAGTCCAAGCTGAGTAACTAAGATTTGATTTTGTATCTTCCACCACTGCTCACACACCAGCAATGGCAACAGAAAAGAAATTCAAATACTTTCGAGAATAAACGTTTTAAGACCCAAGGGTTTAGATATATATTAAAGACTACCTGTTTTATATTATATATATTTTTTGGGGAGGGGGGATACTTTATTAGATATTTAGGACTTTTTTTATTGGTTCAGAATGGATTTTCAGCAACAGCAATGGTTCAACCATTTTCGGGTTTTACTATTATTTGATGAATCTCTAAAAACTCTTGTGAAGTTTTGTAATGACGTGTGGATATTGTTTCATCACTTTAAGGGTCGAATTAATTTTAAATGTACATAGTTTAAATATATAAGTATATGTTATTAACGCAATTGTCTCTGAAAAATAAATCCGAAGAAAAAAAATGTCATTAATATGATTATCTAATGGTTAATGAAATAAATATTTAAAGGGCATACTGAAATAGAAATAATCATAAAAATCTTGAGCCTACTTATTTCCGGAACAACTAGAATTTTTTTGCGTGTTTGGAGCACCAATTTGAATGCCTAATTTATGCGTCTGAGTGGAATTTGTTTCATTGTTGTTGTTGATAAGACTCGACCAAAACATTTTTTTTCTTTACTCGTTGGGTCAACAAATCTAACCTTAAAATTTCGTCAGCTAAAAAAGTAATACAGGGGAGCTTCGCCTGACTTAGTGAAAAAAATAAATTGTTTCTGAACGATTTTATTACCTGTTAATTTAGAAGATATTGTTTTACAGTGATAATAATTAGCTTGCCCTATAATTGATAATTAGATTATAATGCATAGCGTTAGTATATCAGTCCCTATGCTATATGTTCCAAAATTCTTCCCTGTATTACCTTAGAAGGAGCTCTGGAGACGTCCGTTTTGCATTGATGGGATCGATTGTCACTTCTGTTTTCTTCCAGTCCCAAGTCCAGAGATGTGAGTGAACCGCAATCTGTATACCTAGCTGTCAAGGTAATCTGCAAGGTCACGGTTAGCGTCCAGCCGGGATGTTGTTAATTAGACCAGTAATTACCTACCAGTAAAAAGCTACTGGCATTCACCCGTGAATTTTCCAAGCAGCACGGTCTCCTCAGAGTCAACATTTTTTTAACGTTACTAATTTCTGTGAAGATTTAGATAAATGAAAATAAATCAATACATGTGGTGCGAAATTGATAATTTGACACAGTATGGTATTATTAGTGAACCACATCACTTAAACACTAGATTAATACATAAACGAAATCATCACATTATGTTTGTATGTTTTACTAAGCTAATGTATCATAATCTTCGTTGCTTTGGTTTTCCTGACTTCAAAATATTTTCTGATCAATTCTTGACACGAATTTGTGTAGTCCACTGCTCAGCGAACTCTTGATTTCCCTTTCATTTTTCTCATAACCCTTCATTGCTTCGGTCAGATGAAAGATATATCGCCGAATAGGTTTTCATAAAGGCTAGTGATGCTAAATTTGGTTATTCAAACTCGTGACTTGAAGGAAATAAATAACGAAAAATGTTAAAACAGCACCGCTATCCCCAGCGATTTACAAATATGAACTGACATTTATTTTTCGAGCTTCTAGATTGATTTCTTGCATCACATGAATTTTTGAGTAGTCATATCGTGTCTTTTATCTTGCCAATTATTTTTCTTTTTACTTTAAAATTTTTATTATGATAAAATTACAATCTGCCTTTATTAGGCAATAAGTAATTGAGCTAAATGTTATCATTCATACCATATTTACAATTCATCATTCACTCGCTCATTCATACAATATTTACAAACAGCCCAGAGTCCACTTGGCTGTCGCCTCCCTCGCGTGCGAAGGAAGAAGCGGAGTCTTGGGAAGTCCCCCACGCTCCTACGTCAGCCGCGTCACTGGATAAGAGCCACCAAGGACGCGACTCAGGCCAGGATATATATGTCATTGGACTGGAGGCTGACCAAGAGCGCGAGAGCCACAGATTAGAGAAACGGGCCATTGCTAGGACTCCCACTATCACTTAGTTATAGCAGGTCACGAGGCCACTGCCGTTTTAGTCTCCGAGGAGAATTATAGGGATGAGTGGTGCAGTGCGATGACTGTGCTAGGGAATTAGGGTGGTTGGATAGGTTACTATAGAATTTTATGAACTTGGAAGGGATGAGTTCGCCAATTATTAGGGTTTCATAAAAGCGTCTCTCCTCCCTTCTACTACGGATCCGAAATTTCGTGCTCGGTCATCTCCTTTATTGACCTAACCTTGGAGCCGTGGAGGCATTGTAGGCAGAACGGATAGCCCTTGAAATGATGAGTTACCATTGCCTTCACATACCCGATCGCTTCTTTCTCGTCCATGCCTTTGGAACTCTAACCCTCTATATGTCATTTTCCCTCCCTACCTCCTGATTTTCAAATCCTGCCTTCATCAATTTCTTCTTTTCTCTTAATTCATCTCTATCTACTTTTGAGGGCTGTCCCATTAGCAATTAGTTTCAGCCTACGATATTTAATTTTTGGTGGTGGTTGTTAAATCTTTTGTTTTATTCACTAAAAATTTGAAAATTTTATCGCAACAGATTGGTTATTATTTCTATGTTAATTTACCATTTATTCAATGAGATGTTATTCATTTGAATTTTCAGTTTATCAGTTATTGGACCTAGATTGGTTAACATGTACTTTTATGTGACTTTGCCCCACTGTCGAATTCGTTATTATTTCATGTCAATTAATAATTCCATTTCGGATTCTTTCCCATACAAAACGTTGTTGGATCGGAGTTGAGACCTTAGCCTAGATCTAATAGCGCGCCTCTTCCCAAACGCCAGCCAGTGGGACAATAGCCGCCCATCCGTAGACGAGATCAAATTGAGCAGGTAATTGCTTCCTCGCTGCGAACAAAGGCTGTTCCGGGTACTATGATGCCGTGACTGCTGGGGTATGCGCTTTCGCTGCACCGCACCTTCACTAGCGGTCCCCTCTCGCTTTCACAGTCCCCTTTTATTTTCCAGTTTTGGGATGCCTGGATCCAGGAAGTAGACAAGTAATCACGCTTTAGATTAGGATCCATCCTTCCTTACAGGGGGGGGGGATACAATAGGTACGGATGCGAGGTCGCTTGAGGGGGTTTTAACATATCAAAATGAAGGAGGTGTTGTTTGAATTTTAAAACACTTCAAGGTTCATAGCACTTCCGAAAATGGCCCTTCCATATTATAAATTTAAGCGAACTCAAGTAAGATAGCTGGTACATATTATCCAAATTACAACCTCTCTCTCGTTTTTCTTTTTTTTTTTTCTTTTCCACCTTTGCCCTTGTAAAGCCAAAGATCTCGTGAAAAGAGATCCCTATTTTAGAAGTGTTCCCATCAATGTTAATTTGCCCAACACAGATACCTTGTGAGAAAAGTTCATAAGAACCGTGGCCTCACACCAATTGTGCATTAGCTTATTTACCTTTATGTCAATTCAAGTGCAACTATGCTTCATTCAATGGCGGACTCTCTTCTCTCATGTTAGAAATATATATATTTGCAAAATATACCTATAATTTCTATAATTATTTTTACGCATATTTAAGTGTGTAACTGTCATTTTTTTTAAGGATCCAAACACGTATACTTTTTGTTAGGGGTAGGAGATGTAGTAATTTTGTTCGGTCGGGCATGGAACTGAAAAGGGGTGCTGGGCAAGTTTATTGGTTTTTGTGTTTTTGTTTTTTACGACCAGCGGGTGCAGTTGACCTACATCAGATCCGTCATGGCGAGCACCAGTTGGATTATATCCCCCCTCTATTTTACTACCCCCTGTTTATCCTCTCTTGTCCATTATTCATCACTCGTCACGGCTTTATGCTTCTTCGTCGCCATCCCGAAGATGATATCTGCTGCAAACGAGCTCGTCTATCTTTTATTATAAAATAAAAAAATATTTTATTGCCAGCGTTGATCTGTCTTATTTAAAACTCCTCTTTTATTATATGATAGCAAACTTACTATTGTAAAAGACTGACCTTTAACATTTTAGCTCAAAGTCCTTATTGGAGGTTAATATTGTTAGCCTTGGACTGTTTCTTGGAAACTTGGTGGAATTGTGTGCCTTCTAATATATAGCATTTCTTCATTTGTTTGAATTCGCCGGGTCATAAACATGATAAGGTTCCTTATATGAACTCTTTTTGAGCAATAATCCAAAAAAATACTGTTTATTATAAATACCCTTTAGCACACCTTTACAATTATTACGTAGAATTATATACTTCTTGCAAATTTTATAAAATCCAGGAGTATCGATGATTTCGGGAATCATATCCTGCAATTTCATATTATGTGTTATCAGATACGTGCAATTAACTACATGCGTTACTTTTATATTTATTTACTCTCATTGTAATGTATATTACATTTTAAATTAAAATTGCTGTTTTTAAACTTCTGTTCTATGTTGTAGCTTATGTTTGCTCACCTCTTCCCCAAGAAGGTTCACTTCTCTCCCATCAAATCGCTCTGTGTAGAAGCCACCGCGAATGTCTCCTGTAGCAGAAAGACGGATTATAATGATTTATCAAGTTTCTGCCAGTTGTTATTTTCCTTGCTTGTTTTTGGATTTCTCGCATTATATTGTTGCATGACACGGGTCCAATCAATGTATTTTTCCTAAACTATCTAGGAACTATGTCTAGGAAACATTTTCAGATCTAGGGAGGGAAAATTTTGTATGTTGTTTCTAAGTTACTCAATCTTAAACCCTTGAAGATGACGGCTTAGTCAATGCTCGGGGAAAGCTGTTCCAAAATACAATCATTTTAAACTATTTTTGCAAAAATATTTGGGTTTTATATGTTGGCTTATTTTAGCTAAAAATCACTAACGTACACAGCTACAACTTCGTACGGCTACTATCGATCGCTACCCCTCCTCGATGCTTTAAGGTTAAGACCGCATGAAGAGAATGGATGAGGGTGGATGCAGGACTAATCCAAGCCACAGGGGCCGGAGTCATACCGTTCCCACACGTGCTCCAAGTTTCGCTTCTCCCTCTGATTGACGGAGGGTCAGGTTCGGTTAGTATTTGAGACTAGGGGCTACCAAAACACGGAATTTTCTTGTCTATGTTGGAAGGCAGGTTGTGAGCTGTTCATATTAATAAATCTACACATCTCTCTGGTCCATCTACTATTTATTTTACAATTATAAAAGTGATTTCGGCGACCATGACATATACCACCATTCTCAAGTATATTATAATTAAATTGATAGTGAGAAATACAACTTTTAAATAAATAATAATTAAACTAATTATAGTAAGATAAATAAATCTAACTGCGTAAAAGAATAAGAGACATTATTATAACATCAGAGAGCAGAATTATTATTATAGCAGAGAGAGGTAAACATTTATTGACAGTTTTATTTGCTGTCAAACATGTTTCTTTTCTTTCAAGGCTTAGTTTTCGCCCAACATATTTTGGGGTAATGCATACCCAACTTGTGCGTTCAATCCTCATTATTTATTTTCCAATGGTTAAGGATTATTAGTTGACGTATTGTCTACGAACGCCATGTTCTATAATAACTAAACTTCCTTTGTTGCCATTTGTTAAAAATTGATTGCCTGTATCTTTTAGGCTAAAAACGCAGCTAATAGCTCATAATGTTACGTTAGGTTTCTGCTTGGGCGAATCGAAAGTGCGCCCAAGGTGAGAGAGCAGCTCCCGAAGCGCAAACCGGTCGGGGTCAGTGGGACTTGGGCGCTGCAAGCTTGCCCGGGTCGAATGCCTTTGTCTGCAGATCTACGGTAATGGGGCTTAAGGGGTATTTATAAGCCTCTATCTTCTGGGGGAAATTGCGGCAATACATTGCTGCAGCTAATCTCTGAGCAGTTAGTACTTCAGGGGATTTCTCCTATTTCTGTGGAAAATTTTTGCATTTTGCCCGTCGATAAACGGATTATTATTTTTAAAAAAAATCTGACTACTACTGATAGTACATTGAGGCAGTGCTCGAGCTGAAGTTTTATGTTAATTCGGATTTATAATCATTAGCAAAAATCTCACTTTGCAATCTTTACTCTTCATTATAAAGAGGACACTCCAGAACCTGTAGCTGGTTTCCATTGTACTTTCATAGGCTGGCAAGAATGAAGGTTTTTCTGGAAGGGTTTTTATTTATGATTATGAATCCGATTCATATTTTGAGTGTTTATTTATTAGTTTTATTATATCCTTTCTGTCATATCTTCATCGTATTATCCTCTACGATCCTTTGTGCAGGTTTGATAATGAAATGGTAAATAAACAAATTTATAATTTTTGTCATTTTGTTTTCTTCTTTTTTCAGTTTATGAAATAGACAAAATGCCCACTTTTACTCAGAAATACATTTGACGATTAAACTAGATATTCCCTTGGCTACTCTCAAGCAATTAAAAACCTTTCTGCTCATTATCGGTTTCCTCTCTGTTTCAAAAAGTCTAGTTTTTCTTCTAATGTGGCTGACTGACAATGATAAATCGAATGTGTTACAGAAAAATCAAATGAAATAAAATACCTGTAGCTTATAACTTTTGCACGTATGTTTTATTCGATACTGTGTACCTTAGCATCAAAGTTGGGGTTGAGTTTAGACGGTGGGGGAGATCGATATTATGCAGAAAGGTAGTTTAATTATTATGCAAATATTTGTGCATTTATCAGCTACTGAAAAAGATGTAATTTGAAAAATTTGTTTGATTTTTACAGCAGTGTTTAACAACTAGCTGACACAATATGCAATAGTAAAAAAATATCAACAAAAACATGATTTCGTTCGAGGCCGGTTTGATGAGAATCGCATTAAAATTTATTGTATTCGAAATTTAAATAATGAGACTGTTCAGTGTGCCTCTTGCTCCTAGAGAGCTTTAGTTGGTCATACAGTCTACTTCTACGAATTCCCAAACTGAATAGGAGAACGTGGGAGATAGACAAATAAAATCTGTCAAGTTCCTTTTCACATGTATGACGGAAAATTCCAGGTACAAGCGATGCTGATCCCGCTTTACTGTTGTTAGTTGAATGTGGGCAAGTGAAAAAATATTGTTGTTATGATCTAACCATGGCTCTCTTCTGTAATTAACGTTAGAACCCCTCTTTAATAACCTTGCTAGCTTTAGTTCAGCACTATCAGCCTCCAGGACGTTTCCAGTGGAGTTCTCTGGCTTTGCCCCATTAAACTGCATACCCTTAGTCGTGAACCCTTCGATGCAGACGTCTCCCCCAGCGGTCCAGGCTGCCTTTTTCCGGTTCCACACTCGCCTTTGGGTTTCGGGCGATTTTCGCCTACTGTAATACCGACTGTAAACTCTGACTGACTAATCAGATACCGACTGTAAACTCGTAGTCATTCCAAAGCCACCTGAACTACCTGTAATACCTAGCCTGTATTTCGTCTTATGAACATAGTGCCCTGTCAGGGCACACCCTTTAAGATCTTATGAAGTCATAAGACTTGCTCAAAGTTTGCGGTTCCTGTTTTGGCTAAGCCTCTTCTAGCGAATGCGTAGAAATTATTGGATGGCTCAACTCTCTAGGGGCAAGAAAAACTTGTGTGATAAACGTTTATTCGACTACATCACGGACTTTTTGCAGTGGGAAACAAGGTTGTATTTGAAAACGGTGTGATATTAGATGGAATCCGTTAGAAATCGATTGTAGAAACGTTTCTAACAAATCTATTATTACTAATATAAATCTAATGATAGTGCTGAGTAAGGGTGTTTTACTTTATAAAATATAAACTGGATTTAGTTGTAAGTATAAATATAAGTGTAAAATATGATAATTTTGTTGAACACTGCTGTCCCTATATTATCCAGGTGTTTCTTTGGGTTATGCATTATGTAAGATGGATGTATGTATTGCATGAAAGATTGTATGACGTGAGGAGCGGATGGCTTGGGGCTACTGGTCAGCAAGCTCTGTGCAGGACAGGGGCCGGTCCCCGAGAAGGGCGCCGCCCCCCTCGGACTCGGCTGGCTCCGGGGACGAGGACTACCCGCCCCCGCTCTCAAGGAGGCCCTCGCTGGCCGACATAGAGTTCTCTGGGCCCGGGGGGGCTATCGCACACGTGCTGGCCGGGGGGCCCCGGGCCCCCCTCACGCTGCCGCCCCCGGGCCCCTCCGCTGTGCGCCACGAGTGCCTCATGCACCACTCGGCCGCTCTCGTCCACCACTACCAGTGCAGGGTCCACGACCTCTCCCCTTCCGACGAAGAAGAGGAGCCCACCTACGCCACAGGTTAGTAGTGAAGCAGCAGTAGCTTCATTCATTCATCCTCTCAATATGTCATATCACTTAACTTTTATTAAATGTTCATGAATCGTACTCAGATTAATGAAAAATTCAGATACTAATCGAATCTTATGTTGGCCGCCTCTTCCAGTCAGGACCAAATTACCAGCATGTATTTGATGTATGTTCAATTGGAGTCACAGAATAAATAATATAGGTATCTATAATAATAGATAACTTACTTAGGGCAATCATTTCACGCGTTATGTTATCACTTTGAAGTCACAGAGATTTGAGTAAATGGAAAATTATTCTTTGCCTTGGGGCTTAGTAAACATTTGGGGCTTAGTAAACATGTTCATATCTATAAGGTTGACCTAAACCACCATATCACATCTGAACTTTTCTATTATACTTGCGCTTTATAACATTTGGGCAAGAGCATTTGTTCACTCAGTGAAATTATTTTGAAAAGCGAGGTAGTCAACTGTCCTAGACCAAATTGCTATCCGTCCTTTTTTACGCAATGACTTAATGTTTTATCAAAGGTTTTACATTATCAAGTTTAGAAAATACAAAATAATAAAGTAACTTAAAAATAAAATGATCGTTGATATGGGTGGTGTTTGGACATGCTATGTATTTTTATTTTTTTTTCATGTAAAGTAAATTTCAAGTAAATAAATTCTCCGTAAATAAGTTTGTTGAAACAGTCATCGTTTATTCATGAACAGCCAGCCGATTTCGCAACGCATATATACGAATATATCAATTCAAATTTAAATTGATGGCTTACCATCAACTAATGATTTTGAAAAACTTTGTTCGTTTGATGCTACAATTTAGGCTAATAGTATCAATTTCTCTATGTTTCGTTTTACAAAAATAGTTAGGAATTATACCATGGTATAAACAATTTCTTTGATTTTTTATCTGTCTACACTACTTGGATAGATTATAAAATCCATAGCATCTGCATTGTAGAAGAATGTATCATATTATGGCATAGTGAGATGCCACAATCTTATGTTAACAAATGCGAAGTTGATTGTACAAGTTCGGTTGGAGTATTTCGTACAGGGGAGCTTACCTGACCCAAGCCGGCTTTGCCTATTGTATGTAGGCCAACTCTTGGCTTTATCCCATCCTCTTGAATTCATGAATAGGAATCTCACTGCCAAGCCACAAACTGCCACGTTGGGATATAATATATTAGGTCAGACGGGACAGCATTTTCAAGAATATTGTATGAGCTTTTCTCGCACTATCCTTTTTGTTTTATTCATACAGTTGAATAATTCGCATGGCAGGCAATTCTTTATTATTTATTAACATTTCTTCAATTCTCAAGTAATGAGGCAATATTGTTTTTCAATTGACAACAATTTCTTTTCTTTCTCGCCTCTTGTTAAATAAAAGTTTTAAATTAATTCTGGAATGCTAATCGTCTTGAATCAATGATTGAAGTGACACTATAATTTACTTTTCAGCAGAGCTGATAGATTGAAAGTTTGAAGTGCACGGCGAAGGGCTTGATTGCAGGCCTAAGGAGACGTGGGTGGAGTGATGAATAATTATTAACAGGAGAAATGAGAGCGTTTTCGTATTAACTTTCCGTCGGATTTTTTTCTTCTCTTTTTTATTAATTAGTGTGGAGTTGGAGGAGGTTGTTTAATTTAAAACTGTGTCGAGTGGTCACGCGATAAATGAGCTCTTACTACATTTAGCCATCCGATGAAAACTCTATTTATTCCTTTATGAAAAGAAGTCCGCTTTGTTTTCACTCCTAATTAATATTTTTTTCATGTTAGTTATCACGCTTCTTTCTATTTTATATCTAACATTTAGCCTCCTCATTTTCAAATGATATTGTAATGATGCTATAACTTCGGCTATTGGCATTTACACTTTACAATGGTTATTAACAGTACATGCATCATAATTTTATATCGTTTTTGTTTCATATTTAATGTGGCTTTCTGTTTTTTACATGTTCCAATTGGTTCAATTTTTCCCTAACTTGAAAGGATTTTTTTCATTCAGACGTAATATTGGCGGCTAAAAAATAATTATACCTAACAACACTATTTTCTTAGTCCACAATCAACCGAATAGGTATAATGAGTTAAAGCCCGCAGGGCTCTGAATTACGCCATATTGCTTTGGAATTGTCGTTTATATAAAGTACATTTTCTAAAAAATTAATGTTTATGTTAGAAAAAAGGCTTCCCTTTTCTTCCAACTTTTTTTTTTAATATAAAATCATCAGTCGACGTTTAAAATATTCAGGCATCCTCAGAAATACAATTCAGAATAAAATACATAAATTTACATGCATATTTTTTAATTATTTTAGCCTATTTACCAATTTGGTATATAAAACAATGGATTAGTAAAAGTTGAAAGATACCATTCACAGGTGTGTTTTTTTTACTCTTTTTATTGTTTCCACGCTTATTAATTATAACATAAAGTTCTGAATTTGTGGAGAATTCCATGAAAAACAGAAACGCCCACTGATGATGCCATATCAATAAAAAAAAAGATATATTGAGTCAGACACCAAGCTTCTTCTTTTTTAACAATATACAAGTGTCTTCGAATAATAATATTATTATCAATCTAAATTAGCGATATTTTGCCATCATCTTATCATGAATCTATTATTGTCCAGTATTATTTGTAGCCTGTATAGTGGAATAGTTATTATAACTGATTAACGAAGGAACTTTTCCCTTTTTTTTTCTACCAATATTTTTTGAACTTTTGAGCACTTTCTGCGAAGCAACTTTCCGCTGTTTGCTTGTTCAGGACCTTTCGTTGTGTCATTGTTCTTCCTAGAGATATGAAAATTGACTTTGCTAATTTCATTTGGGGCAATAAATGATGCTAACAATAAAAGTAACTTCATGAGAAATAACTAATAACTAAGGAATTCAATTAATCTGTTATTTAAAAAGAATCTTGTGTGGTACTGTGTGGTGTATCAATCAAGAAATCTCGAAGTTATAAATAGTAGTATCTATAATATCGTAGGACTTGGGTGGACTGGAATTACATAAAGCAATTGATGATTTTTTTACTGCCGTAACATAACCCTTAATTTTGTGATGTATCAGATTTGACTTTGCTCCCCCCCCCCCCAACCGTCATAATTCAGGGAAAAAATATTGATTGTAAACCAGTATAATCTAGGGTAAAAAAAACCCTTATCATTGTATGAAAAATGTAACCTAAACGGGATGTACAAATGTGTTGGCAATATCATAACACTCAGTGTGGGTAATCTCATAACAACCCCCTTTCATTGAAGAGTATATCGTACGTTGTTAGTACAAGGGTACCGTCGGGCTTTTAAGTCTTTTATGAGACCCTTTATTGTCCATCTGTATTATCTGCCCCTATTGGTTTGTAACTGGAGCACCCGAAAGGAAAGATGTCTCGAGCTAAGATGGAAAGATTGGTAAATATTTTAAGAGTTAAAAGGGGCTGCCGTGAAAAGTTGGCCAGTTTAGGAGAAAAGTTTAGGGGACCAAACACATTAACCCTAGGTGGGCCAGCTGGAGAACCCATTCACAAAGATTACTTTTCTACAAGAACTTTGGCGACTAACATATAACCACTTACTATCTCGGTCCCATGAAGGTGTATTCGCTATATTCTCACTAGCATCAAGTTTGCAACCAAGTAAACGCGTTGCGATGATATTGATATTTCAGTATATTAAGTCGGTATATATTGCTTAATAACAAGTTTGCAACATTGTAGAGATTTCTGCGGCCCTATACCTTCTTAAGCAGTAGTAATATAGATCCGTTTAGTTCTTGGTGGAGATGGGCGGTGATAGGGTAGTCCTGGAAGAATGCCCTTGCTAACCTATAATCTATAATTAGTTATCCATACATCCATCAATTTTAAAAGGTTTTGGGTGGGTCAATTTATACTTTTTAAAACTCTGCTATCTTTATAAATTAAAGAATCCATCGACAGTTAAATAATCTTTGTAGACGAGAGTCTTTTAAAAGAAAAGAAAGAAAAGCTTTATTATGAAGTACAATTAAAACACTGGTATATAAAAATATTAAGAATTACGTTACTATATACTGGTGGGAAGAATGTCTAGGGATGAGTGGAGTCTGGGGCTAATTCTGATACATTTATGTATAAGAAAAGTATAAGATTCTGGGAAGTAGGGAGTAAGGGAAGTAAGGAGGGATGCGGTTGCTTACTTAAAAATAACAGGAACTATCAGTGACTTCCATGAAGTCACGAGACAGGCATACAGTTCTTCTAAAGCCCCTTCTACTTTTAGCATTATATATAATATTAGCATTATTATATTCATAGCATTATAAAACTTACGATAAGAAACACCAAAGCCGTATTTTAACACATTCCGTCCGCCTGTTTGAATTAACCGGGCATTGTTGCTTGCCGTAGTGTGTTACCGCAGAAGGGTACTTTTGAAGGACGAGAGCTGTTCTTAGCACTTTACCACTCAGCGAACTCGAGTAGCTTTTGTCATCTAAATATTGGAACTAAAGTGACATGAATTAGAATTTGGTCGTTGCAGTGTAACATTGAACGCTTGAATCAACAATTTAGAAAGAGAATTCCGTTATGATAGCGTTTGCTTATCTCATAACTACCGGATATTTCTATAACTCACTGGAACTCTCTCTCTCTCTCTCTGTCTCTCTCTCTCTCTCTCTCTCTCTCTCTCTCTCTCTCTCTCTCTCTCTCTCTCTCTCTCTCTCTCTCTCTCTCTCTCTCTCTCTCTCTCTCTCTCTCTCTCTCTCTCTCTCTCTCTCTCTCTCTCTCTCTCTCTCTCTCTCTCTCTCTCTCTCTCTCTCTCTCTCTCAAATTATACTTGATTTCAATTCGAGGGAATGCAAAAAATAATTTTTAGTGTTTCTTAACCGCTGAAAAGCTATGCACTTTCTTGGCTACAACAGTCTAAAATGGTGTCGATGGTGTCGGGTCGTCACTAGTGGGTGCCTGATCACCCTAACCCTGGTGACAAGTGCGGATTGTTCGAGTTTATAATCTGGACAATCGTTCCATGACGTTACTGACTGACTCCATTTATGATAGGCATGTGCCCCGACAATGCACTATGTTCAAGAGAAGTGGTACAGAGGTTTCATAAAGAATTAGTCAAGTTTTCAGAGTTCGAGCAGAAACCAAGCAAGAGTCAACGAGTAAAGGTCACGAGAGACTAATTGACAGGTCCAGGAGCCCTGCCTTAAGTACCTTCTCCCCTTGCCTGCTGGGAGGCTGCAAGGGTCCAAGCCGGCGGTGGTTCCCTTGCACACCTGTGGCAAGAAACGTGACCGCCGCCTGATTACCCGACCAGGGGACAAGCCCTGGAGGTAGAGAGGCCCCAAATGGGTTGTTATGCTTATGACTGTTTATGACATGTCTCGTGTGCCTTAGTTGGTTGGCTTCCGCCTTTTATTGCTTAACACATTCTCAATGATTTATATTACAATTTATATTTGTTTATAATACATCTAGTTCATGTTATTTTACTTTTGCTTACAATATATATACAATAGAGTATAGGGTGATTTATCTTATGTAGTTAGCGGTCGCTACAGATGGTCTGGCTCGTGTATCACTTTTTCCACTAAAATGCAAGTGATGCTCATAGGTCACGGCGATGCTGAGGTCAATCCAATTGAAGAGCGAGTAAGTGGGAGACCAGTGAGTCGCCTCTTCTAAGCTGGGCAGGCAATAGACCTCTATCATTTCGAAGATGATAGCTTACCCAGAAGTGGCTCTAATAGCTCTCAACTTATCTTCATTTGGCTCTTCCTACTGTTCGTCAGCCCAATTAAGTAATTGCCAAGGGGGGAGGACATGATAGAATACGTTTTCTGTGTAAAGGCTGACACTTAATGTCATTATTACATTGCTTGACTTCATCAGGGAGTTACGTTTCTGGCAATTGTACTTCGTAAGATACTTTTATCTTGCTACAAATGCATTGGGAATGCTGTTGCGAAATTTGTTTTCTTATGATTCACCGTTTCTCTAATTCGAAGCCACTGGTGGAAGGTGTGCACAGAGAGGGCTCTTTCCGGTTACAACCAACTTTTTCGCTTCAGCCTGTGCTTTAAAATCAACAGAACTTCTGAATTTTAGTTGTTGTGTCCACATTTGTTCCTAATGAATTGAAACTGAATATGTTTCCTACCAGACTTCAGTGATGAATGACACTCAATAAAACAAACCTGTGCTTCGGTACCATCGCCACCAAGTTACCAGATCCACCTATTTGAGTTAAGACTTTTTTTTTTGCTCACTTTAGTGAGAAAACAAAGGCAAGTTTGTCATCTCCGAATAATAATAAACTGTGAACTGAGAGTGCTCCCTATGTGAAACATGGTGCATTTGCTTGGTATCTATATTTAATGAAAAATGTTATGAAAAGTCACCCAATACTAGTTAGAGAAGGTTTAAAGATTTGAAGCCAGAATTGTAATTTCCATATATCGATAAAATTGTTTATACTATCTACTCAGCATCCTGTTGGAGAGCCGATTAAAAGGTTTGGCATTAACTTCTGAATTTGTTTGTTAACAAATGTTCGGTATTGTTTTATCTATAGTGGAAATAGAGAGTTTGATCCAGTATAGAGAGCCTTTTCGTATTACTCAGGGGAGTAAAATAAAAAATATATAAGGAAGAAGGCTATAAATACAGAAATCGATGGGTGGGAGGGGCTTAGTGAATGCAGCTCCTTGATCATAGCGTACTTTCTCCACGCCTTCCTTTCTTCACCAAGGGTGTGCACTTTAGTACAGGTCCTTTACTTAAGCCGCACCGGTAGCATTTGTGTTTGTCACTTCAAATCTAGTGCTGTGCAGGAAACAGTATTGCCCGGTTTTATCACCAAGTTCGCTCGTGGTACTTACTTCTAGAAGAGAACTGTAGTGATTCTCACCTAAGTAAATCACCCTATACTCTATTGCATATATATTGTAAGCAAAGTAAAATAATATGAACTAAATATATTATAGACAAAAGTAAATAACATGAACAAAAATAAATCATTATAAATCTATTAGCAATAAAGAAAGGCAGAAGTAAAGTAACACTAGACGAGTCTACATCTGTCAGTCATAAATCTAAGAGACCCTTACAGCCTCCCGGCCTGCGGGATACCCTTAACACATTGCACAGAAACCGCAGGTACTGAGTAACCCTTTCAGCCTCCTGGCTAATTACTTAACACATGCAGGGACGCAGGCACTAACCAACCTTTTTCCAGCCTCTTCTAGACAGGCTGGTTAGATACTTAACGGTGGAGCATAGCCCTGAAAACCAGTCTTTCGCGACCGTTCCTCAGTGATAATTTGCTTCTGTTCGAACTCTGAAAATTTGACTTATTCTTTATGAAGCCTCTGTACCTTTTTTCTTGAACATAGTTTATTGTCGGGGCGCACACTTATCAGAAATGGAGTCAGATATTAACGCCGACATGGAACGATTGTCCAGGTTATAAACTTGAACAATCCGCACTTGTCACCAGGGCTAGAGTGACACTCCCCTAGTGACAATCCCGACAAGAAAACTACGCCTTCGATATGTCGGCTGTCCAGTAGACGAGTCTGATGGGTAGTGGAAGATGAAGGATGTAAAAACATGATGATGAAAAGTCATGTCGAATCAAATTTGTAACAACTTTCAGGTTCTTACAAGTTTAGAAAGTGGGGAATAAACTAACGAATGATTTCCATACTTGGTTGTGGTTGATGTTATCCTCTTTCATTGTGTCATTGTCTTTGCATCTCATCTGGAAATGATGCGTATTCTATTTCAGATATGGCTCTAAGACAGAGTTTTGATTTTATTATTCCAACTTTTTTACAGGTTATGTTTCAGAATTATGAGCAGGAATATGCATTCCCAGCAGGAGTATGCTTTCTCCGGACTAGTAATTGAACTGCAGTAAAACCTGGAACATATGGGTTATAAAAAGAAAAATGATCTTGAGATCGTAAAAGTTTTCCTAGCTATCATTCCTTTATACATAGTTGAAATGTTACATGTGGTTTTCAATCTGATGAGCCCGCATACTTCCATGGAGTTATGCTGCTTCCACGAGGAGCCGGGCTTGAGGAACTAGTCTGTTTAGATTCTCTTACATCGTGCTTTTTAAGCTATCCCGTAATTTTACATTGCCTAAAAAGTAATTAATAAATTAATCCTAGTATAAAGGTAGGAAAATTGGACTACTAGTATTATTAATTTGGTGACTGACGGTTTTGTGGTTTTATTTTACATGTTAGTACTTTGAGGCTGCTATCCACTGGGCACGCCTCAAAACTATTAAATTCAGTAATTATCCAGTGGAGTATTCTGGCTGTTTGATCACAATCTCACCGCCCCCCCCCCCACCATGCCTTGTACAACATGTAATTGAGAGCACTGTTATCGGTACATCTACTGTCGCTGCACAATATATTGCCTTATTGCTACGCTTTAACAGACAGAATTACAGTTCGAAGCTTGAGAACAGTTCAATTAGTAATTGTAAATGTACACCTATATTTAGTATTGCGACGGGGAATTCTTTCGGTTAGATCCCATTAGGAAAGCGTCGGCAAGACAGATATTACAGCATACTTTATGCCATATTGTATTCATAAAAGAATACTTCAGTGCACTTAGCAGTAAAATGCTTAAGTTTTCCATGTATCTCTAAACCAATCAAGTTTATTAGCGGTTTCGATGCTAAGTAGTTTTCATTTACTTGCCGAATGTAGTCATGCGAAGTCGGCTTTTGAAAATCTCAACCTGCTAATAATTCGAACTCCTCAGTTTTCCTAACAACGCGAGAGAGGGCAGTTTATAATTTGGAACGGAAATTCCCTTCTATATAATTCAAAATTGTCCTCCTAATGTTAACTCTCAATCGTATTCTTCTCATCCTTGCAAACCAGTTTCTTCCCGTTCTCTCAGTTTGTTATATCAACTGGTCAGAATGATGGACAATGAAAAGTACACTGCTTTTTCTATGTTTCTCTTCAGTTTGTTATATCAACTGGTCAGAATGATGGTCAATGAAAAGTACACTGCTTATTCTATGTTTCTCTTCAGTTTTCAGTCTTTTCACATTAACATACTGTATGGTTTTTTTTCTCAATATAAACTGTTAGTACTTATGTTGTGTCAAATTCTTCACTGCGAATAAATAGAAGTTACGAACCAGAAAACACCCGCCTTCGTTTTCATATTTTATCAATAAATCTTCCTACCGATTAAGCCGCCAACAAAGGCCAAAGAGCTCAGGTTTATTTATTTTCTCTTTCTTGACGCCCGCTTGGCAGTGGGCCGGGTCGACGAGACCTTCCCCCGCATGGTGCCTCCGACAACTTAATTAGATTTGCTATCGATATTTCGAGCTTCTTGATAAATTAAACTCTTAATATTTCTAACTTAGTAATTCTGACTTGAAAGCTTATGTCGGGTCGTCACGAGGGGGGTGCCTGGTTACCCTAGCTCTGGTGACAAGTGAGGGTTGTTTGAGTTTATAACCTCGACAATCCTTTCATGCCGGGTTTACTATCTGACTCCATTTTTTGATAGGTGTGTGTGCCCCGACAATGCACTATGTTCAGGAGAAGAGGTACGGGGTAGGTTTATAGGTAGTTTATGTGGTCTTGGAATGACCACGAATTCACACTCGGTTTCTAAGGGTAGGCGAAAACCGTCCGTATCCCAAAGGCGAGTGTGAACCGGAGAGAGGCAGACTGGATTGCTATGGGAGACACCGCTGATAAAATTTGCAGGGCCACGGCAACCGTAGTCCGCGAGAGAGAGGTCTCTCCCAAGGAGGTGCTAGTTTTAGCGAGACGAAGGCAGAGATTCCCACTAGGAAGGTGTGGGGTCTGACGACGCCGGACTGAAACATACCGAGGTTAGGAAAGAGAGATGCAGAGGTAGTTGAATGAGAAGTCCATGGTTTTGAGTAGAGCCGCAGACGCCAGTGCAGAGAGAGAGGAGAGAGTAGTGTTCCAAGTGAAGGTCCGATTCGTTATGCAAATCCGTTTTTTTTTTTATTTTAAAACCCTGGGGATGGGCCCCACTCCTCCCCCTACTCTCACTGACGTAATAATCTTTATTAACATAATGAAAAAGAGATACATATTTTCTGATATTATTTGATGATATAGATACAATGTCTGATACGAGAAGAGGGTGACTTGTAATTATTTGTGATTAAGAGGTGGCCACAACAGCTTACATCGCGATTCATCTGTTCGATGTTCAATGTATAAGCTGGATTTCGATATTATGAACATTCCATAGCAATCTTAGTGCGGCTTGGTTCCTTATATATCAAAGAAATATTAAGAATAAACAAATTGACTTCGTTTGATCGCAGGGCGGTATAATTCCCTCTTTAAGTATTAAAACATCGGTCTAAAATCTAATCTGATTCAGCCCATTGATCGTAGATCTTGTTTTCGGTTTTGCTCTGGCACGTTCAGTATTCGCTGGAATTAATAACTGTTCTCCTTTGACAGGAGTAAAGAAGCTTCCTCCATTTATATCAATCTCCTCTTAAGCCTTGATCCATCAGTTGCTATTTGAAAGCGTCGAGCTTATGAATAAAGCGTTCATATTTCACTTTCGGTCTAGCTAATCTAAGTAGGGCCTGCAATGCTTGCGTGTTTTTTTTCTGCTTTCAAAGATACAATCTTAACAACTTTCCCCTCCTGGTATATCCGGATCTTACCGCATATCTTAATGGCTGAGTTGATTGATGATTTTTTTTAACTTTATATATTTCTATGTTTAAGAACACTAATTACAACCCTTATAAGGACAGAAATATGTATGGTAACGTTGTGGTTATATGTGACAGGTCAGTATCGTAGCTTGCGATCGCCACGCATTTGCGAAAATTGGTTACGCACGCTATTTCTTCTTTCATAAACATACATACATAAACCAGTTTTTTCCGTGTAATGGCGGAAAGTAGAAAATAGCTTTTTAAAACTTATTAGGTTTACGGTACATTGGTCAGCATTTCTTGAAAATGTTTTATTTTTCGACTGCGCATTATCATACGACATATTGCGAGCAGCATTGACCCAGAAGATAACATGCCTTAATAAAAGAAACAATACATTTCTTATTACTATAGTTTTTAATACTTCATCCATGGTCATTCACAGACAGCATTTCACAAGTAGCTGAAATTCAAATTTCTCCGGCAAGTCTAAAATTGTTTACTTCTTTATTTCACAGATATTTCTTTAATTTCTGAAGATTTCGATAGCTCGGGGATCACTGTTGCCCGCAATCCTAATTACATTTCGATCGTAATTTCTTGGCAATGTTTGTATGTTTTATTGCTTCTATGACTTGGGTTATTTAACGTATATACTGTAGGGAATATTTTTCCACTCAGCAGCAAACAAGCCGCGATGCAGTAATGTGATATGTGTGTATTACATATATCATTAGGTCATATAGTTTTATTGAACCCCCAATTTTGCACCCTTTAACACATATGAAACTCCACATCTTACTCGAAGTAAAATAGGAAAAAAAAGATTCGAGAATATTTTGGTTTATATTATATATTAAGAGAGATTGGTTTATTTAAAGGGCATAAACATAACGATGGTAACACACAGTAAGCGCCTTACGCCCACAGACTCCCTGAAGGTTAATATTCCTATCGTGATGTTAACTATGTCATATTTTATACATTATCAGTAGTTATAATGCTAAAATATGAAATAATGGCTTGTCCTCCCGAGTTAAGGTGTGATTTAAGACGAAAGTTCCTGCTTTAAGCACAGTCGCTTTTGTATGTTTTGAGAGATGGTTGTGGTGTAGTAATAAATTTGTTAACGAGATAAAAGGTCCTGTGCGAAGTGGTTGTAAAGCGTAAAGCAGGAGAACTTAACAAATGAGCCAACTTAAACCAACTTAGAAAGGTCTGCTAGGCCACCTGCTTCGGTGCCCCAGTTTCCTGTCTTAGTGGCGGAAGCTTAGGGCGCGACACCGGTTAGGACTTAGTTCAGGGCTTAGTATTGCCGGTATCAAGCCTCTCGAATCGATGCTTACTAACACGGTTAACAGCTAACGATCCTGAGAAAAATGTATTTATGTATATTTTGTGCTAATTGAACTCTTCGATTATTATTTCCTACTCAAAATTTGGATGAAAATAAAGCATTAGCTGGCAAATTTAATCTTTAATTTTCTTAAAGTATAGAATCGTGAAAGCTGTAGTCAAATCCGGGAGTGGAGTAACATTCATTCTTCATTTATTAAAAAAGTCTCAAGGGGGTAAACATTGCCCTTTTAAGTGGCCTGTGTATTGACAAAACAATTATTTACTTAAACACAGTATTTACTATAAAGGCGGCCGCCATGCCCTTCGCTATCCAAATAGGGAGGAAGATGGAATTTTAATGTTTGTTAACTAAGCAAATGCAATATGTCCTTCCTATGGCTGTTCTTGTTTGCCAAAAGATGTATTTTGTTTAGTTAGATCAGGTCGTAATTACAGTTAAACTTAGAATCCATTATGATCTCTAAGTACTTCACATGTTGTGACAAAACAAAAGTTTGTGCCTCTGCCCCTTGATTAAAAAACAAAAATAGGAAAAAAAAAAGTTCGTATTCGTTTTAAGCAGCACATAATTTATGAATGTTTGTGGCAATCGAAAAATACAATTTTTTTCAACTAAATTCGCCGAGGGAACATAAGTTTTTTTCTTTTATTCCACTAAAATGTTCATAACTCATCTAATTTTTCTAAAAACCCAACCTTTTTACTACTGGTTTAAATCTAAATTTCTTCTCTTTTGATGTAGTCCAAAATCAATTATATTGATTTACAAATGAAAAATAATGATGAAGTGAACAAAAATACCTACGTTTTATTTTATGTCCTAACTTCTAATATACTAACTGTGTGACCTGTTTATTTTCATCACGTTTAGTTACTAGGCCTCTAGATTCCTGTGGAGTTAGGGTGGATCGATGAAGTTCTGGAGTTCCCTTTAAGCTATATTTTGCTGTGATCAAAACGTGTTAAAAAAACATTCCTTCGTCGGTGCGTTATTTATTCACAAATGAAGACTGGACATCAACAAGGGGCTAAGTGCCAAAAAAAAAAAAAATTGAGTTTGACCCGAAAAAGGTTGTTGGCAATGGCTCTTAGCTTGCCTTTTCGGGTCTAACTCAAATTTTTCTTTTGCACTTGTCCCGTTATTGTAACCCAGTCTTCAATTGTTTCCAATATGCGATGACCTTACTATAACCATCTGTCAAATAATTTGTTGTTTCTATACAGGCATTAGTTTAAACGCTGTGGTGCGTGTAAAATATCGGTAGCATATATAGTTATACATTTAGAGGTATAAATAAATATATATATATATATATATATGTAGATATAAAATATGTACTGGTAGAAATATTATCACAAAAATTTTCAATGATATCGCTCACACCACGTCCCGTAGCTTCCCTTGTTTGCATTAAGACCCAGTGAATACTTTCCATTTAAGTGGCAAAATGGCTGATTATATGTTACTCGATTAACTTGCCGGGTTATACACTGATATTCGATAGTATTTGGTTGGAGCCAAAAGCCAAAGTCAAAGGGTTGACATATGGTTTAATAGAGACGGCCTGATGAACTTGTGGACAGAAAGGCCTTGTACTGTGGCTATCAGGACATTAGGATTTGACATGTGTTACACGACCCCAACTGCTAGATCACTTTAACATACAACATCTGTCCGTGTCGGTGCTTCTATTCATCTCCATCAACATCCATCGTGAAAGGTCAAACACCCGATATTTCGCAACTCTGTTGTCATTTTTGGCGTTTAGGTATGTTTACTGATCGTCAGGATCCTACATGTCTAATTTTATTTGTCAAAATCCACCACCTAACCATCCATAGGAACATCCCTATGTGATTGCTTAGGTTGATGACAAAAATGTTCTATTTTCATCAAATGTTTAATGAAATAATATTTAATTGTAAGCTGTAATCAGCCCAATAATATGTTTAATATTGCACCTGTCGCTTCAATCCTTAGACCTCATGTTTAGACCTGTTGTTCTTTGATGTCACATGGAGGGGTAATGAAACTCATAATTTACCTTTTAATAACCCACACCCTATAACGTCAATTATATTCAGATACTATCTGAACTATTTATTGTGGTACTTTTCACGGATAAATTTCATCTTAGCACACAACGTTACTTTTATAACTATACTGTTACTTGAACAACGTGATTACATGAGGTTATAAAAGAAAAATCTTTTTCAAAGCTCTTTAAAAGTATTTTATTTGTGGCGAGTGGCTTCAGCGTCCTATACATCGAAATCCCTGGGGAATCCCAGGGTGCAAGGCGCCCCTAGTGTAAATCTCCCTCCCACCTTGGATTTTTTCCTATATGAATTATCAAAAGACAACCGAATAATCGTGGGTTTAGAATAAGTTTAAAATGAGACCTAGCTCATTAGAGGCTTAACTATGCTAAGATTTATAGTATATTTGGTTTTAGAGCATTGCTTATTCAAGGTAACTGATACTCGAAGATTGTTTATATCAAGAGACGACCAACGTCTTAGCTTGTTTTCGTTCTTGCTTACCATTGTCTAGTTATTCTGTATGGTTTAGGCATCATCACATCAGTTCAAATGTAAATCCACGGTTACTAAGAACCTCACCTCTCCTTATTTTTGATATGGACTGAATCAAACCTCTTCCTTCGCAGATATTTTAGCCATTCTAATGAAAAAAACCACAACAAATCAGCGAAGGTGATACTTCACTTTTCCGTTGGTTTCTTCGAGGGTAAATCGTACAGATACGTTTTCTGGCCGATTCATGACAGAAACACACAGCATCACTTACTGCGCAAGGGAAATATTGAAATAACTCCCGGAATTTGGATCTGTTTGCCTCCACTTTGAGTGACGAGATGTTGGTTGTTACAATTAACATGAGGAGGTCGGAAACTCAGTTCTTGGTGGCTTAGCAAACTTCAATGGGAGCGGTTCGTCTTGTTTTTCTTTGGAGTTAAGAGTGGGGGCGGAGTCGTGCTTCGACTCCCTAGTCGGCCTAACTGTTCCACTTGCAACTCTCATAGCCCCATCTCCAGTTCTCATGCAGGGCAGGGGGTTCCTTCGTCTTGTTTTCAGTTCGTGACGGAATTGGGTGAGCAGACTCCGTCAACTTCCTACATCGATGCTGAGTCTCGTATTCCTTCGTTTCTCGCATCATAGCACATACTAGATCTCATGTCTCCCAGAAACGTACATACTATTTTCAATTTAATTTTCGTATTTAAACTGTTCAAAAAGAAACGTGACTGTTCAAAGTTCCACGTTTGACCCGTAGACTGGACATTTACATGGAGATTTGATGAGCCGACAAGAAAAATACCCCATGAAACATCGTTAATACTGTGTTCATGTACCAAAAATGCTGTGGCTGTAGTTTGCAGCTGGTGCTCAGGTTAAAGAGTGACTAGTTACCTAGCTATTACCTCTCAACCATAATTTCTGTTTTCTGTACTCCATTTGCTTCCCGAACAAGACTTTACTTAATTACCTCCCCACGTCGAGTTAACCCTTATTGTGTTATTTCACGTTTCATTCCCAAGTGCTTCCAGCAATCTATACTGCCATTCTCAAATGCTCAGAATTCCGATAATATCAGTTGTGAAGGACAGTATAGGCTGCTTTGAGCGCTTGGGAAATATAAATAAAAAACTTCTGTGAAGACAAAATAGTAGGTTATTTAGTTGAGTAAACCCTGACAGTCCTCATCCCCCTAAAGAAAAAAAATCCTAACCATTAGCCGGGAATCGAACCCGAAATAAATCAGTCCGCCATTCATTGAGGAAGGCAATCGATTCGATTTTTAAAATAAGTTAGTAGATAATTTAAATAAATGCATTTTTGTGTCATATATAATATACATATAAGTAGGGTATCAAATTAAACCTTTTGGCTTCTAGAATAATAGTACGTGAAGTAAATGTAGTTGACTAAAATAACTGGAAGTCATTAAAATGGTGTTTGCAACTTTTTCGTGACTGCAATGAAACTCTCTCTATACATAGCACTTGGCATACTTTTTATTATCACTTTTTGAGGGTTTTTTATTTATCGAATCTGTAGTAAAAATTTTATTACTGTTTACTGTGATATTGATAATGTAACTATTTTTTTTATTTACAGGTAAGTGGATACATCTGATAGAATAAACTGCAGTGAGTATTTAGCTTTTCCATTTATAATTGTTTTTTATTTTAATAAATAATTTTAATCATAAGTGCCATTTTCTATATATTATGCAAACCACGTATTAGTGTAATAACGATGGTAAGTTCAATAGAAATTACCATATACTCAGCCAGAATAGTTCCAATCAATAATAAGGTACAATATATTCAACTGGGGATTAATATCTGATTATGCCCTGGTTAACTGTTAATGTGCTGTTAATTTCTCAATTATCGGTGAGGCATCCAATTGCTGATCCATCCCTCTTCATCAAAATAGTAGTGAATCGAAGTGTTTTTTTTTTAATTAATTAATAACCACTATCCAAGTGAGTTCAGCTTAAAATTCTTAAAGTTCCACAAGAAATTATCTGACCAATCAAATCCTCTAGAAAGAAAGACAGCTTTTGAGTATCACTTATCCCTACAATTTCTTCGAAGATTGAGTTGCCCCGTGATATTTTGTAAATAACTGGTGCTTGTTGGTTTTCTCCCCTCATACCCTGAGCGTCTGCGGCACTTGCGGTTTCCTTCAGGTTCCACTGCTAAGTAGCGGTGTCCCGGCTGCAGGAGGAGTGTGGGAGATCTCTTAAATCTGCATAAGGCGACAATACTGCGGGTGAATTGGGGGATCCCTGGGCTATCCGTGTATATTGTACTAATGCATATTGTAAATAGGATAAGAATAAAAGAGTAAATGTAAATTTGCGGTGTATAAATACGATATTTTATCGCAAATATTTATTTCCCTTCTTAGGCACATTGTATTTTTTTTCAAATAAAAATTTACTATTGAAAAAAATAATCGTTAAAACTGTCATTAACATCTCGTTCGCAACATTTACTGAACCCGTGAAGAGCGTTATTTCACATGGTAGTTCTGTTTCATGTCCCGATATTGCTGAAAATAAAAGAAACCTTGAATACCGATCTTGAATCAGTTAGAATATAAAAAATAATCGGGATATTTTTGCTACCATATTGAATAGATTATGCAGGTAAAGATTATGTTTTTCTGATTAATGATATGTAATTGTCTTTGGCCATACTTGCATTATAGTTAAGTAGAGTCATTTAACTCATTTTCGCAGCCGTAATGAAACCTCAAATTGTGCGCTGCTTCACACTTGCGATTTTAGTTGGATGTTTACTGGATGGATTTTTTTATTTATTTTTTTTAAATATTTCAAATCCTTGATTTGAATCCTTGATTATTTATTGAAAATAAATAATTATTCGATTTACATTTTTCTCCTCGTGCTGCACACACAGATGCATTCGAGGGGGTGCATAATTATGATACATTATCTTTTTGAAGTTAAAAGTCAAGAAAAAACACATACACGCACTAGGTGATGGGGCTCACCTTCAGCTTACACTGGGAAACAAACTATAAACTAAACCTATATCTAGAACCTAAGGCTAAAGCGTTACTGGATGGATTAAAGTTTCATGAATACAACTTTGAAATGTCATCAAATGACCCCGGGGTGCTTACCCGGGATAAATGGCGCGCGATATTACATATAGAACCAGTTTTATTACTTTCCAGACTTTAATAAGTTGTAATTACACAGTTTACGACCTATCGCCTAAAAGAGAATTTCCTTTTTCCATTAATTATACGAAGACGTGAAGTGTGAGACGCCTGCGGGAAGTACATCAAGGTAACCTCGTTGATAGCGTAACCTACCCTACCCGCCTCGTTTAAAACTGATTAACCTCCTCAGGGTTTTCTCATATATAGTCGATGTTGTCTCCCGACGTCATATCCCCGGACATTTTCATCCTCTACTCTCAATTCAATAACCTCCCGTGATTTCAATTTGTAGTTATTTTAAAATTGTATGACGCGGGTAATATTCTTTAAAAGTATTATTAAAGAGTTCAATTTGATAAAATTGCTTTTCCTAGCTGGAAGATTCGATAGTTAGCCTTGCAATATCGTAATATAGAAGGTGGATATTGCACGAAATACAAATTCCTTTAAAAAAAAGTCCTTAATTGAAGAAAATTATTCCCGTAGAATGTACTTTTTAAGGGCATCCTGGATCTTTTTTATAAAGAATATCAAAGTATTATCATGACGTGACGCTTGGTGAAATAATTAATTAATTGATTAACTGCTAATAAATGTGTTTTTTATAAAGTTTTCTGATGTAAGATCTCGACGTCTTGATTGATAATATGTGATTTTCGTTTTTGATTTTACAGCTGTAATTACACAAATACGTTAAAATCGGGTCCGCGTGATTAACTTAACCCCTAGTATGAAATCAATTCTGAAAATTATTGAAGTCCTGAAATGATCCTGATGATGACCCATTAACACAGTGCATAGTGGAAATACATCCATACCCCCCCCCCCCGGAATCTTGTCTGCCCTAATTTTTATCCAAAATACCCAGCACTCTCTCCAGTCCACGGGCATATATCACTCTGTGCTCATGTTCATCATATTTAATGACTTGATAAAAGAGTAACACAATTATATTCGATTCGGAACAGAAATGAAAGCTGAGAAAACTATATCATGTTATTGATGAACTTTGTATCAATGTATAATAGGCAATCATACAATTCCTCATTTTCATCCTGAAAAAAGCATATAAAATATTGAACTCAAATTGAAAGCTAACCTGTACATGCAAATAAGAACAAATTTCATATATATAAAATCTTATATGACCGAAATAAAACTTCTTCTGGCCTTTGATTAATAAGCAGGGTTAAAAGGTACTCGAAAAATTCAATAAATTACCAGTCTCGATTCTCTCCAGAACTTCCTCAATCAATATAACTGTGCCTCGTACAAAAATCTCTAGTATCCAAAACGTTGAACGTAAATTTCCTACAAAACACAGTTAGGTATAAATATCCTTTAAAGCATAGCAAACTTAAGGAAATTAATTCCTCTATACATGAATTCGTTCAGTATTCCCAACTAACACCGCGTACTTAAGGGCATCTAACACCGTTTTCTCCAGAACTTAAAGTACAGTATGGGTTGGTTACATGTAATGTGTAAGCAACGACATAACTATAGTGTCCAACCGGCATTTTGGGTCCCCAAAACCAAGTTATTAAAGGCGTGCAAATTAACCAACCCAAGAGCCCAAATTGACCAGAACTTGTACGTATGAGGCTTCGATTTAATACTGCTTGAACAACGCCACTTCATTTGAATCCTATTTAATCTATTTTGATCTTGGTTGCTTAACATCCCGTCAATGTAAGAAATAGCTGAATGTGCTCTGCGGTGGTTTCACTCTAGCAAGAGATAAATATTAGCTTGGCTGAGGGCCAGATGTGAAAAGAGCAGAGGTCCTGAAAAGACGCCGTTGGCTTGATATAGAGAAGTCTACTCCCTCTACTCCCTCTTGTTAGTCCCTAGGGAATCGGGAAGGCCCTACACATTTCACTCCTGGTATATGCTAACTGTGGCCCTTTTGTGCCTTTTCCTACCAGACCTCAGCGATTCCCTTCTGCATCGCTGTTGCATGTTTAATTATTTTCTAGCATCAGACGTTTTATTATAAAAAAAGTAATTATCAGGTTTTCATTAAAAGATATTGAAGAAGTTTCATGTATCCACGTTAAAGGGCTCTTTAATTTTAAGTATAAACATGAAAAACTTTATATATTCTAAGTTTATAATTAGTTGAGGATGCAATATTTTTTATAGAAAGTTCTTAATTTGCATAATTACAATTTGCTTTTCCAGCTTTAATAATTATGATTTGAGAGCTCATTCATACCTAATACACAATTCCACTCACTCATATATTTATTTCACACGCATACATACATTCATACATACAAAATGTGCCCAACAGCCCCAGAGGATTCCCCCATTTAATCTTGTAAAGAAATCAGTGGCTACGAAGTCATTACTCTCCTACCGATGAGGCGAAGACCAGAAAGAGGGCAAGAGTGCCACATACGCTTATGAGTGGAGATGCTAGGTCTCCTTGATATACTTATCGCTTTAAGAGTCGAAGACGATTGTTATGATGGGTGTTAATGCCAAGGAGTAATTGATTATGCTGATACGGTTTTCTTAGAACTTGGTAATTATGGAAGTTGTGGCCAAGATTCGTTACATCGAGACTAATGCGAATGAGTGCATTTTGGATGAAGGGAGAGTTGACTGTAGTTCTGAGGACCTTGGATTGGAATATTTGAAGTTTGAATGGTTGGCTGTACCGTACGTTCGAATCGGTTTTAATTAAACAGATTTGAGGTACATTAGTTTAAAAATTACATATTTTACCAGTTAATGGTTGTATGCTTTGTTTTCAACCAGGACGAGTGTTGGGGAGAGTGACACCATAAAGAAAAATCGAAAGGTATAATTCTCCGACCCCGTGTCAATTATGCCGGTCATTTGAGCACATGAAAGAAGGGAATGAGATATTAATTGTGGGGGTTTAAATAAATAACGGAAATATTAATGAAGGGAAATGAAATGAAAAAAAAATAAAGAAGAACAAAATTGCGAAATCGAACAACTGGTATTTTAATGAAACTAGAGATTACATGCGTGATTTTGAGCATCGAACAACGAGTTTCGACTGTTTGCTCAGTCGATCTGAAATTTAATATCCAGTTATATGGAGTAGTTATATCCAGTAACACCAGGAAATGTGATGACTATTTGTTTTTAAACAGAATAAGCTGTATGCAACGTATATAATAAAAACTCATTATGAGGCGATGAAGTAACTTTTTTGATAATGTACTCCATCATTCCTGGTAACTGTTAATGTTATCTTATGATGTGTGTAGTCATGCTAATGGGGTATCTCAAATTTTAGGGGTAGCTCCCATCACCAATCATGGATCCACGAAACGTATATGAAAGACTACGACCCTTCACATGGATCTAAAAATTCTGTTATCTTGGGAAAAGGGAGCAGATTCTGATCCCGTTGTGGGGTTAACTGCTTTTGTACAGTTCAAATTCAGAATTCAACTTATCGCTTGTAATCTTTATCTTCAACAACTTTATTATGATAAAATAACAATCTGCTTCATTGAGCAATAAATAGTTGTGATAAATGATCTCATTCATATATTTACAATTTTCATTCACTCGCTCATTCATACAGTATTTACAAACAGCCCAGAGACCTCCCAAGTCCACATCCTTGTCACCTCCCTCGCGTGCGAAAGGGGAAGGGGGGGTCTTGGGAGGTCCCCCACGCTCCTCCGTTAGCTGTGGCCCTGGTTAAGAGCCAGTAGAGGCTGAGCTAGAGCGCGAGAGCCACAGATGCTCAGGACATTATTGGAGAAACTGGCCATTACCAGGACTCCCACTGTCAGGTATTTATAGCAGGTCACGAGGCCACTGCCGATTTAGTCTCCGAGGAGGTTTGTAGGGATGAGTGGCGGAGTGTAATGACTGTGCTAGGTAATTAGGGTGGTTGGATAGGTTACTATGGAATTTTATGAACTTGAAAGATATGAGTTCAAGAATGTAGGGTATATTAAGATCATTATGAAGGGTTTTGTTGCTGACGTAATAAGGGGCATTTACTATTTTTCTCAGGTCTTTTGATTGAAAGGATTGGATGCACTTATGTTCAAATTTGTTGGTGTCCCCCATAGCTCTATTCCGTATGTCCAGATTGGCTTAAGTATAACTTTGTAGATTAGTAATTTATTTTCTATTGAGAGATGGGATGTCCTTTGAAGTAGTCTGTACAGTAGTCCAAAGCTTCTGTTTAGTTTTTGTCTTTTTAGCCTCGTGTGTGGGTTCCAAGTCAGCCTTGCATTTGTAATAAACAGGCAAAAGTTTACAATTCATATTGGATATAAAATTTTAATATGTCCTGGCTGCGTAGCACTCCCGATTGCCATGGTTTGCGCTGTTAGTCTCAGTCGTGTGTTTAATTTTGTTTAAAAAAAGCTTCTCTGAGCAAAATCCTCTTTTCGCTAGGGAATCTTATCTTTCTTGTGGGGTTTCCCCCCGCCTGTTGTGATGGAATGCCATTTTTTTTCTCGAGCGTAGTAGATCCCTGTTGGAAGTAGGGCTTGATTTCTTCCCGTGAGGTTTTTTCTCTCTAAGGATGTGCACTATAACGTACAACGTATGGGTTTATCGGGACCCTACGATTTTATTGAGTATGTACTGTGCTTAGGTTTCTGATTGACATAACAACACCATTAGTTTTAGTGTATGAAGTTGTTCTTAGAGCATTTTCAGGGATAACATCTTTTTAAGTTGTGCAATAATGGTTGTAACTGATATAATAAAAGATGCACTGAGTGAGTCAAAAACTTCCTCGATCAGACATTTTATTATTTATATAAATGGTTTTTGTGTGGTGATATATATAAATATAAATATCTTTATTTCGAGAATGATAGAATTAAGGAATTGAATAATTTATTACATTGAGTACGGGCGTTGGGGCACTTTAGATCCTGATTCCGCTAGGAAGGCTATTTTTCTTCTTCTCTTCACTGATTCCATTTCAATCAAAACTTTTTACCAATTCGCCAATTTCTATTTGCTTAGTGCCGGTTGTGGATGTATATATTTAAATAAATACTGCTTGGTGTCACCTACAATATACATCATTATACAAGAACGTTTTTGACACCTTTAAGTTGTCATCCTCGGTCGCAGTAGGTGTTACCGTTCTGTTACTTACTTAAGTTTACCTGTTTTTTGTATTTTAGACAATAATTTGCAACTGAGGATGCCAATGGGCTGTAACGACTGTTTCGTAAAGTGGGCTAAAACTCTTACAATTCATCTTCATTTAATCCAATACATAACAATTTAACACATGCAATAGAGGGCCTTGTATACGACGTAATAGCTTGAAGTAATTTATTTAGAAGAATCGATTGGCCGTACCCTTCCCCAGCAACAGTAACTTTGTTGGCCCATTTATCTTGTAGAGATTTCTAGATTAGTCGGTACCAAGTAAGAGAATTTATCTAATGTTGATCTTTTAATACAAATAATTCTCCTAACTAACGGTTAGTCAAATTTACTAATTATGAATGATAGCTAACAACTTGGCGAACCGTTGTGAATATGAAGAGCTATGTGAAGACTGTTACAAACATCAGGCAGTCGATGATTGCTGAAGTGTAATGTAATTCCTTAATTTCTATTTGACTTTTGATAATTAAGGGTATATAATGAATGAAAAGCAGGCAACTTTTCTCTCTGTCAATTATAACTTGTTAAACTTGATATTTCATATTATTCGTGGCCTGTTACTTAAATGAAATTTAAAAATAGTAAGTCTCAAGCGAGTTTTGTTTGGCGAAAAACTTTGATTCTCGAGAAGATTAGAAGAAAACTTTGTCTTTCTGCACGGATGATTTTCATTAGAGTAAAAAGCTTTCCCAGTCTTTGTCGCTATTTTCTTTAGTCGTTTGTTAAAAGTTGAATCTTTTCGCATAGGAGGCGCACGAAAGTACTGGAATAGCTGTAACAAAGACTTCAACGTGTACCATATTGCAGATAATAATTAATTAATAATGAGTTCATTTGCTCATAAAATAGTTGTGAAATTAATGTAGAGTATTTATAGTGGGGATTTTAAATACTCGGAAAAATGTACTCGATATAAAACATCCTTGATCAAATTAAAATTTACAGGATTCCGACATTCAAATCCAAAGAAATGGCTCTTTAAATATTGCAGAGGGGTTAGTTCGAAGTAAGTGCCATTTTCTTGTTTAATGTCCCGATTTGATCACTATATAAATAATCCAGAGCCGGAAAATGGCTTATAAATGGGGGTTGTGGGGGGGGGTTGAGATGCGGTAACTTCGTGATCACTGGAGTTTATCGCTTCAGCCCTCCCCGTGGTCCTAATACCGTAAGTCTCCGGTAACTCATGACCGGATGAGCTGGTCCTTAACAAGTGAAGCTGAAACTCTTTCTCAGAAGACGAACTGTGAAGCACAGTTTAAGATTGGAAGATGTGGAATTCACGGTAAGATCAAAATTAGAGATCAGATAAAACAGTTAAGAAAATCACTGCGCTATTGTCATTTAATTATTATAAGCAAAAAAAAAAATCTACTCAATAAGGAATATGTTTTTTAGTTATGTTTTCGTGAACTACCGAAAAACATCGAAGCTAAATTTAAATTAAAGGATACTACAATGGAGTAATTTATAAAACGACTTAATGTTGCACTTCAGAAGGTCCCGGATTCGGGCGCCATCATTGTTATTTTGGGAGCAATTAATATTTTAACAGAAGAATGAAATAAACAAACCGGTTATAAAGTCGGTGCTGTCATTGCTGTTCAATAATTGAACATTGTATCATAGAATGCTGGTTTATCTATGAAAATTCAAACTCAATGACCAAATTTATCCTTCAATGATAAGATTTTTCTTTGTTATTTTTGGAAGAGAACCTGATGGATGTATTAAATTTAATGCAGTACGTGAGAGTACGTGAGGGACGAGAGTGTTCAGATTTTCTCAGATAAACTTCTGGAGATCGAAGAAAGTATATTACCAATCGAGGCTTCTGGCAAGATAAAATTCTAAAATGAAGACTCCCACGACGTGAATACATAAATGGGCCTGTATGTATATTCTAGCATAGTAAAAATAATCGATAGGGACTGATATGCGAAGGTATCGTTTTTATTCGGCTAATATTTAATGATAATTTAGTCAATTACCAAACCTTTAATTACAGAAATAGCCGAGATTTTTTTTTAGATGAATAAAGTGTGTATGTTATTTCAGGGAAGCGAGAAGATCCAAAATGAAATGTGACACGGGGCTTGTTAAAGTTAAACTCGGGCTTGGATATTTAATATATTTTTCCCCGCCGCAACTTCTCTTTAATTTACGACATTTTTATTTCTGTTGCGATAAATTGAGGAAAAAGCAATTTTTTTTCTTTGAGTGTAATATTACATCCGGATTGTGAAGTTTCATAGGATTCTAAATTAAATTCAGAGAAATGTCACATAATATTACTTATTATTATAAGAACTTTTAAAGATACATACGGATAATTAATTGACTTTATATCTGAATTAGCTAATTTAGTGTTTACTTTTTTTTCTCTTTTTTTTTAAACCAGAAGCTGTTATGTTTTCATCTTCGTGTCGGCCTGCCTGTACTTTCTGGGCGTTTTGGCCTACAAACAATTTGATGATGATATGTTAAATATTTCATTAAAAGTGAGTACGGGTTATTGATCTTGGTAAATTATTATTAGCCATAAAAAAATCTTCCTTATCGAGTAGGTTATTATACATATCCGTATGGACATTAGTGTGGTATAATTACTTCGTCATTAAAATAATGTTCGAAAGTTTAACTCCGCTTTTTACGTAGAAACATGATATTTTCAAAGGAATACCACAGTGATTTAATTATTTAAATAAATAAATTTCCGTTTGAAGAAAATCACAATCTGGACAATAGATAATTGTTGTATTAGATCCCATTCATACTAATATTTCCAAATTTACAGTTACTCTCTCATTCATACTTTATATACTATATACGACAAATATATATCTGCTTGTTCTTGCATCTCCGTACCTCGTATTGGTCATGTCTGCTGCGCCCACACATATAAAGGGAGGAGTCCCAGAAATAACGCAAGAATTGATTTAAATAGAAAACCCAGTTTTTAGTATTTTTTTTATTGAATTATAAAGTAAATAGGATGGGGTTATTTACGGAATAAAACATCGGGCAAATGGCCTCTTTTGCTTGCAAACCACCCACGACTTTGCTGGCACATACGCACTCTTTTGTCGAAATTTTCCATGACCATTTAGCATAGCAGCATTGAATTTCCTCTTTTAATGCACGGGTGGATGTGGGCTTGTTGACATACACCTTTGACTTCAAATAACAGCATAAAAAGAAATCTAAAGGTTTTAAATCACATGATCTAGGGGGCCAATTCTGATCACCGAAACGAGAGAGTACACGACCTGGAAATGTCTCATGGAGTATTTGAATTGTTTCATGGGCTGTATGACATATGGCACCATCTTGTTGAAACCACATATTGGCCACATCAATATCATCCAATTTCGGCACAAAGAACTGTGTTTACGACGCCAAATTGATGTTCCTGGATTTTCAACACTCTCACGCACTGCTTCTATATTGACATTTGAACGGCTTGTTTTTGGACGACCAGTGTGTTTAATGTCTCCAACTGATCCAGTTTCCCTAAATTTTTCAATTATTATTCACAGTTGATGAAGTCAAAATACTATTCCGACCATATTTTGTATGAAATTTTCGAACTGCTGCCGCCAAAGACACGTTGTTCTATCGTGTAACGCTCCATTTTTACCAACCCTAAACTGTCAGCTGTCAAATTGTTTTTTTTTGTGTTGCCAGCACTTTACTGCACAAATGGTGGCAAATTCAAATCTTGTGTTAATTGAGTGGGACACCCTTTATATGTGTGGGCGCAGCAGTCATGACCAACACGAGGTACGGAGGTGTAAGGACACGCGATTCAAAATTCCTCTAGCGGAAGCACTCTACAACCGTCTGACGGAAAGGCCCAAGCAGATCATTCTGTTCTGGGGACTGGCACAGTGCAGATCATTCTGTTCTGGGGACTGGCACAGTGCAGATCATTCTGTTCTGGGGACTGGCACAGTGCAGATCATTCTGTTCTGGGGACTGGCACAGTGCAGATCATTCTGTTCTGGGGACTGGCACAGTGCAGATCATTCTGTTCTGGGGACTGGCACAGTGCAGATCATTCTGTTCTGGGGACTGGCACAGTGCAGATCATTCTGTTCTGGGGACTGGCACAGTGCAGATCATTCTGTTCTGGGGACTGGCACAGTGCAGATCAAGTGTTGAGGTATCCCATGTCCTTTTTCGGGTACGCTACTGTTGTACAATTTATTAAGCAGTTATCTTGGTTATCTAAACAATGTGTTTTCTATTATGGATCCCGATCCGGGTGGCTTTGATAACGCATCTCCCAGATATATATGTAAGCTCATGGATTCTCTGATTCGCTCGCAGTATCAATGAATTGTTAGAATAATGTTAACCTTTTGGAAACTAAATAGAAGTTCCGGAAATAAAACCGGTTAAAAAGTGGAGTGCCTTAAGTTCTATGGGTTATCCCTATATATTTGGACGGTGACATGATATCTTCTCTATGTTTTGACTTCCTTTACACATTGGTGGTCTTCTCCATTTTGTTTTTAAACACGCAGGGAAATAGTGACTGTTCTGTCTTATTTGCATTTCTGTCGTAAATATACTTAATTTATTTATTAAAACCTTTTTTGTTTTTGTCGTTATTAGGTCCTTACATATCATTATGGCCATTTCCTAAATCGTACCCTGATCATCCGACACTACCTAAATACGCTGTGCGTTTTCTGTTGAAAATGGTAATTAATGTAATTTGGCACTGAAAGAGCTTATTAGAAAGCGAACGAAGAAAATCGGTCAACTTTTCTTATTCACACGTTGTTTGGGCGTTGGGCTCGTTCGTCCTAATAAGTGCTATAAAGCTCCCTCCTCCCCTTCGCAAGAACTTTTAATTAGGAAATTGGCTAAGTTCTGTCGTCAAAGGAAGCTTGTCTGATGGTCGTAGTATTTGTGGCTCGGTAGCCGAAGGCGGTCAGTCTCTTAATGTGGTTGTTTTTAATAATTACCCAAAACCGAAATTAACTAATCTAAAAAGTTAATGCGAGATTGTATCATTTTCAGTTATCAAGGCCCTTACCCATAGCTAACCTCTTATGGAGGCTTTACTTACAAGATTTTAATATAGCAATTGTAAAAATCGTCTTTCATTTAAAAGACCTATTTCAAATCATCTGGGATTTTCCTTAAAGTATCATAACAGAAAGAGGGTCTAAAGGAAAACCTAAAATATGATAATAAAAGTCTATTTATGTAGATAAGTCTGGTTTTTCCAAGTTTCAGAAACAATCGACGTATACATTTTATGGTTTTGTACAAATTAAATTAATCAAAGCTAGTTTTATTCCTTTTGTTCTCGGTCATATACATTCTACGATACTTAACACTTAAAATGAAATGATAAGTTTTCTCAGAACCAATATTTGGACGGCTATTCCTAAATAGATACAATATATGTTTCTTAACTTTGATCTCTTTTTCTCCTATTGCAGGTTTTCTAGATTTAACATGACATGTAAAAGAAGTAGAAAACACTAGTTAAAAAGTAAACAAATTCACAAAAAGCCTACTAAAGCTTGTTGAAACGACATTAAATACGTGATTCGTATTGTGGGCTCCTAAACATTTATTTTTTTAAATGTCTTTTAATTTATTTCCTCGGCTGGTTTCTAAATATTTATTCATACTTCAATGGAGTTAAGAAATTTGAATTTTTCAGAAAGGTTGTCGATGAATATTTAACAATGAACCAATCAGAATCTGTTAAATTAACTGTTTTGTACGAGGTATTCTTGACATGTATATTTATGTTTCTTATTCTGAATTGTAGTACTGAGGATGCCTGCATTGGTGAAACATGGACCGTTGTACGTTATATTAGCAATAAAAGATATTTTGGGAGACTTCAAGCTTTATTTTTAAATGCTAATTTTTACACAATATAAATGTCTATATAAAGGTGTGGCCTTTTGAGTAATACTCGAAAGATTGATATTAAAATTATCTTTCGCTAATATGCAATTCGTCTGGTCCAAAACATTATATATTATGCTAATTCCTGATGTTAGGACGTTAGCAATATTTTGAAGTAATGTATTCTCGCTGTGTTTATTTATGAATTTTGTGGTGAATGCTTTTGAAATATATAGTATGGAATCAGCTTAGGATTCTTCTTTCAGACTATTGTAGTGTTTAAAAATTAATGAAAGTTTTATATAATAACCAGTAAGTTGTTAAAGAATATAACTACTACAAAATACCGTTAGTATATGTCCGTTTTGTGTTGAGGACCCCGAGGTGGTATCTGTGCTGTGGTTTAGTGATGGACACAGGCTGGATCGTTCCGAAGTTGTTTCTTCCCTGGCAGAACCGGAACGAGGGGCAGTCAATCACTGTAATGAATTTAGCTAGTTAATCATCCCACTGGATCGGGTTAAAGCCCCGCCTGCCTACTGTAATCCAATCTCTCCTTCGGCGTCTTCTGTCCAAACCGTTTTATATCCGCTCGCCCGCCTCTAAACTGTATTTTGTATCTATGACCTTTTAAGGGTTGAGCGGAAAGGGCAAGTTGACGATTTATCCTTTATTGCCGATATGTTGAGAATCCACAATTTAATTTGCATCACGCTATAAGTCAGCAAAGTGGCCTAACTTATAACTAGCCGAGTCAACATTCGATCCATTTTTTTATTAATTAATCTCGTTCAAGAGAAAGAATACACACAGACACGAGAGAAAAAATTCTAAGTTGGGGACACCTGCAGGTAATTAACTTTTGTCCACTTTACAGAAATACAGATATCGAGAATTTATTTTTTTTTTCAACAATTTATTAAGATAAAATTACAATCTGCCTTATTAGGCAATAAGTAATTGAGATAAATGTTATCATTCATACCATATTTACAATTCATCATTCACTTGCTCATTCATACAATAATTACAAACAGCCCAGAGGCCCCCCAAGTCCACATGGTTGTCACCTCCCTCGCGTGCGAAGGAGGAAGCGGAGTATTGGGAAGTCCCCGACGCTCCTACGTCAGTCGCGTCACTGGATAAGAGCCAGCGGAGGCTGACCAAGAGCGCGAGAGCCACAGACGCTCAGGACATGATTAGAGAAACTGGCCATTGCCAGGACTCCCACTGTCACGTATTTATAGCAGGTCACGAGGCCTCTACCGTTTTAATCTCCGAGGCGGATAATAGGGATGAGTGGTGCAGTGCGATGACTGTGCTAGGGAATTAGGGTGGTTGGATAGGTTACTATGGAATTTTATGAACTTAGAAGGGATGAGTTCATGAATATAGGGTGTATTCAGATCATTGTGAAGGGTTTTGTTGCTGTCGTAATAAGGGGCATTGACTATTGTTCTCAGGACTTTTGATTGAAAGGATTGGATGCGCTTGATGTTTGACTTTTTTGCTGTCCCCCATAGCTCTATTCCGTATGTCCAGATTGGCTTAAGTATAACTTTGTAAATTAGTATTTTTTTTTCTATTGAGAGATGGGATGTCCTTCGATGTAGTCTGTACAGTTGTCAAAAGGGTCTGTTTAGCTCTAGTCTTTTTAGACTCGTGTGTGGGTTTCATTTCAGTCTTTTGTCGTGATGGAAGCCTAAATACTTTACTGTCTCGGACACAGGGAGAGGAATCGAATTTAAAAAGACTAGCGGACAGGATCGAGAAATTAGAAGAAAAAAATGTTAAGACATTTAAGACTTACAATAGTATGTAATCGATAATATAATTAATCGACTAAATTGTGAATACTAAGTTTTCACGTAAACTCGCGTTAATCATGGAATTTTTTTTTCTTTATAAGTTAAACGGATGCGGGATGAATTGCTGCCGATCGAATCGGAAACAGAATTACAACGAATCCTAGAAAATTAAACTAAACAAATATAAATATAATACAAGCACCCAGACTATGGTCCTAAAGGGCTATGGGGGGGGGGGTCTCCTCTATGGAGAAACCTTTCAATCAAAATCCCTGCAAGCCTGTCCGTGTCCGTTATTCACAACTCCTTAATACTTTAAAATGAATAAAGATGAGACGGGGTTCGCAAATTTGACAGCTCTATAGTGGACAAACAGCAAGCAACCAGTGAACATCATTCTGGGAACTTCTATTCCATATTAATGTATATATTGTATATAATTACTATTTCTATTGTAGTATGTATATATTTCTACACGAACCCCTCTTGTCGGCCCTTATTTTATTTTACTAAAATTTAAATTTTAGTTGTAATTAACCTTTGGTAGTCACTTTAATAACTATGTTATTAATTGGCTTTGACTAGGAATAGGTCCCTTGAGTGAAGAGTTTACTTGAATTGCTATTTAATTAGGAGTAATTAATAGACAAGAGGATTCAATAATACTGATATTATACTCTTTATTGGGCTATAATTACAATCTGCCTTTTATAAGGCAATCAGTAATTGCGACAAACGCTCTCATTCATACCATATTTACAATTCATCATTCACTCACTCATTCATACAATATTTACAGACAGCCCAGAGACCTCCCAAATCCACATGCGAAGAGAAAGCGGAGCCTTGGGAAATCCCCCACGCTCCTCCGTCAGCCGCGTCACCGGATACTAGCCAGTGGAGGCCGACCAAGAGCGCGAGAGCCACAGACGCTCAGGACATGATTGGAGTAACTGGCCATTGCCAGGACCCCCGCTGTCACGCGTTTATAGCAGGTCACGAGGCCACTGCCGTTTTAGTCTCCGAGGAGGATTATAGGGATGAGTGGCGCAGTGCAATGACTGTGCTACAGGATTAGGGTGGTTGGAAAGGCTACTGTGGAATTTCATAAACTTAGAAGGAATGAGTTCTAGAATGTAGGGTATATTAAGGTCATTATGAAGGGTTTTGTTGCTGACATAATAAGGGGCATTTACTATTGTTCTCAGGACTTTTGATTGAAAGGGATTCAATAATAAATAATATTTTAGGAAAGCGTTATTATGAACTGCAATAATTATTACTATTAATTGTATACTTGTAAATTTGAAATTGACTTTAAATGAATTGAAAAATAAAGGCCTAATATTTTAAAAGAAAATTATTTTACAAACAAATTTATCAGTCTAGCTAGTTTAAAATCTAAAAATTGAAAACCCTCCTTGAATTTATTCAAAACTCATTTAGGAAGTCTTCACCAGCGGAGGATTAATCTCTTGAAAGCATCCTGTGGTGTGGAGTAGTTGGAAAGTAGAAGAACCGTCAGGAGTTGATTCGACTGGTGCCGAATACCGAAGACAACCCTTGCCTCGTTTACCCTTGCTCACTTGCCTTCCGTTCTTCAATTTCATTGGTGGATCCTTCTCCCTCCGTGTGGTGTGGTTGAAAATAATTAAGATGGGTTGGTCGCTGCTGTCATCCCTTGCCATCCGATCCGAATTTCATAGTTATTACATTGGGAGGTGTTAGTAGCGATTTCTACCGTTAGGGGAGACCGGGTTTTGTCAAATATTCGTTCTATTAATTATTTCGTTTGAAGATGTTCAATTTTAACTGAATTCCTTGTACATGTTTCGGCAAACTAAAATAGTTTTTTCATGAACTATTATTTACTTTGACAACTAACCCCTTACCATATGTATAGGTATCCATACCTGGAGTTTGCACTGTTGAGGACCTTCGGAAAATCCTTTTTGTTTCAGGTACATAATACCGAACTAATGTATCCCGTACTAACTGGAAGCCAGGGGTTTAATCTGTCAGCATCAAAAGTCAAATTTACCGTATCACCGAAAAAACGAAAACCAAGATCTACGCCAGCTAACTCCCGGTCTATAGTAATATCAATTCAAAAACCAATGAAAATTAGAGTATACATTTTTTTCTTGTTGAAATCGATCTGTGCCACGCTGACTAATAAAGATGGGATGCCAGTTATGGCCCTGAATGGTATTTCAGTGTCTTCGAGGGTTACTTTTTACTGCACCGATAAAAGTTAAAAGTATCGGTGTAGGATCGGCACAAATGGACCACCTATAAAATTTGATGACTTTTTCGGACATATCTATCTCTTAGGCCCCATTTTCTCAAGATCTTATTGTTCGAATCACAGATCAGTACTCAAGTGAGATTTTAATTGTAGAGCCCGAAGGGCTATCCCTTGAGCCTTTACTCTACTTTTGAACAGATCCTTCTACGTGATCTACGTTGTAAGCTATAAAAACTGTCTAATCGATCTGAAATTGATTAAAATAATATTTAAGTATTTTCAATAATTCAATAAACAAATCGTCATCTTTTTTTCTTTCTTTTTTTTTTTCTTTTCGCTCAAACTTATAAAAATATAATGTGGGGAAAATAAAGGAAAATTATTTTGGGCTAATGAGTGCCTTTCACTAAGGGGAGTCCCCCATTTGAAGGATGTATGAGAAGGATATAGAGTGTGGAATGCCTAAAGGAGGCGGGTGGAATCGGGAAGGTAGTGAGAGTCTACCGAGGGTGCTTTCTTAATTTACAGCTCATATGCTATTTAATAAATAATTACGTGCACATCGAAAGTCGGGAAAAACATGAAATCAAAAGGAAATTAATTGTTGGAATCAAACAATAAACATTAAATGTATAATGTGGTTTGAGGTGATTTCAGTATGGTATGTATTTTATTTATTTTTAATTGAGCTACGATTAGTTTTAATAAGGGTACACGTGAAAGTTATATGCTTACATTATGTATGCAAGTGTTGTATCACGTATTTAATGTCGTTTCAACAAGCTTTAGTAGGCTTTTTGTGAATTTGTTTACTTTTTAACTGTTAAATCTAGAAAACCTTCAATAGGAGAAAAAGTGATCAAAGTTAAGAAAAGTATATGGTATATATTTATTATGGTTAAGGCTCACCTGCAGTGCAAATAGGTTGGCCTTAAACCAGAACCACCTCAGGGAGTGTACCTTATGGCAGAGCTTATGTGAAATTATTCAGGTCTGGAGTATGGCTGCTGAATAAACTACCCCAGCTTCTGCCTAGAGCATCCCATTACCCGCCCGTACGGCACATGAGTGCGAATGCGCTTCTCTCCGTTCCGATCCGATATCCATTTCATGTTTCATTTCCTAGAGAAAGAAAATACTATTGCGCTCGTTTCGAAAATGTAGTTCCTTCTTCTTGGGGAGCGGGGAACAACATAAAGGATCAGAATCAGCAGATTGAAACTGTTCTACAATAGTTGTATAAATATTAAATATGAACTTTTTATAGTTTATTACACTGCTAGAAGTGTGCTGGTCATAATAACTTGTAACAATAAAATCGGTCCCGTTTTGTTAAATTTTAAGTTTTCTCAAATCTTTGAGTACAATCAGAAATTGTTGTTAAGTGCTCGTTTTAGAAAGTAATGCGAAAGGAGGTATTAAAAAAGTTTTGAAAACCGACTATTATATGGGTAAAGTCGCATATTATATCTCGCGCTGAAAAATGCTTGTGACATTGTTTTCCTTTTGACACCTTTTTCAAATGTTAGAAAAAGTTGATAAACTTTAAGTAAGATAATAAGAGCTTTAATTATGGTTTGACTTCAAGAATAAATATGAAACATCGCCCTGTACCCTCAAATTACAAATAAACTATTTTACATTTTTTTATGTTTATTATTTATCTAGTTAATGTTGTAAATTAGATTGTATTTAGTAATACACTCCGAAGAGGAATATTTTACATTCTGGTCTTCCTACGTGGATGTGCATCAGTTGGTATCATAAGAGAACATCACGTACAAGGGAACACATCATATAGCTAAATGACGATTAACATATATTATTTGTTTATAAAAATATATATAATAATAATTTTCGTTTTGAAAATGTTTTCCTTAACATACTTGCTTCCAGTCTCCTGCCGATAGCATTCATATAGCGCTATACTTCGCAGCTATTTGGCGTTCCGTCAGGTCAGCTTTTAAGTACGCCTTCTTCTGTTGGTGACATCAACATTATTTTTTTATTGGAAACCGAACAAAATTATACTTAACATGAAAGTATGACTCCATTACTGGTAAAGAACAGGAATCTTCATTAACCAATTAAATTTTATACGACAATATTTGGTTACTTATCGCTTTGTATGATTTGTTTTTTTTAGAGAGAGGGAATTTCTTTATTTAATTTTATGTACATGTGCTCATTACATATAGTTTTGCCAGTAGTTTATCCAGAAATTGATGCTGTGTTCGGCAAGGGAAGAAAAAAGTGTTAAGTGGTTTATGGACGATCCCCTTTAAGGGACCAATGCTGTTATCATGGAAATCCGCTTAGTCAAGCAGGTTTAGCGTCTCGGCGCACCGACTCTAGGCTCTTATTCTGGATCGCTGCAGTTGATTAAAACCATGAATCCTCCTCGTGTCTTTGTGCTTATTATAAAGGAAACCTTTTTTAAAAAATTCTAATTATTTGCTCCTTTTATTATTGTCGTTTTAGTCGGAATGTCATTCCATTACCGTCAAATTTATGGAATCATTCACCGAATAAACCCTAAACAATCATCATCTCATTCTCATTGATCATTTATGGGAACAGTTTAAATATGTCTGACATATTTAACTATAATTTATTCACATTTCCGCAGTAACAACTTTTCCCACACTGGCTCACTCAGATTACTTCATGTCTTTTGAGTTGTGATAGTAGAAACTATAAATAACTAATTATATGACAAATAGAACAATGAATATTTAAAATATGGTGCTAAAATTGTAGAGAAGCGAGAAATAAACAAATAAGTAGATTATGTAACATAGAACAAAATTCGCATTTGAAGATAAAAATATTCAGCCGAAATCGGGCCTGTTTCGCAATGTTTATTCAAATTTTCTTCTTGAAATATCCTTCAAATTTTCTTCTTGAAATATCCTTCAAATTTTCTTCTTGAAATATCCTTCAAATTTTCTTCTTGAAATATCCTTCAAATTTTTTGCATCTTATTTCACCTGAATATTTGTAGAAAATAAACTGTGCATGAAGATGCATATCCAGGAAGGATAGACAATTCCAATATTGTGTAAACACTCGGCCCCATATATGTATATGTAACATACCGTCGACTGTCACATAACTAGTGCTTTTTCCTTGTGCATCTTGTATATCTCAGCTCTCAAAGAATGTAGTGATACGTATTCCTCTTGATCTAGTAGCTAGTTACAAAAGAGATTTTCTATCGTCGGTGGGTGAGTTCATCCTCCGAAGACACATCAAGTTTTTGGACTCAATGCGGCACCTGACAAACCCAGTAATTAACACTATGAACCCACCCCCATTTTCGCATTGATGGCAACAGGCTGTCCGGGAAAACTAGGTTAAGTTAGTTCATTTAGATTTAGGTTGGCATTACTCATTCTTAAGGTGAGCCGTATCACATATTCTCTTCACCCACCTTGTTGGGTATTCTGAACATCAACCTACCATAGAATCCTGCAATTCTTGTAAACCTCACAAATCGTATAAAATGTAGCTAGACAACAGAAAATATCATTAGCAGAAAGTGCAGATAAATAGAGATTCCTTATTACAAAGATAAATTCCTTATTCTGGATACTGTATATCAATCTGTATATATTAAATGTATGGTTTTTGGGAAAAAAAGAGCATTCTGCAGCATATGTCCGAGTTGAGGGAAAATCATTATAAATCAGGATTTATGCCTTCATTTCGAATGGTTCACCACCAGTTGCAAGTAACCTCCTGACATTTGGCTCCATGAAAGTCACCTGGGTATTGGATCTGTAATGCTGGTAGGGCTCGTTGGGTCGTAGATTAGACCTTTTATGTTGTTATGAAGGAATTATCTACCCGTTATCCCTACTGTCAATAACTAGTACAAATGGACCAACCCGAAATAAAACACCTTCCCACGCTCCTTAATTCCCTCACACCACCTTCAAGCAGGTACTCCTAGTACAAGGATCCGCTCAACCCAAATATCCCTTTATTTTTCCCTCATCCTTAATCTTACAATTAGAGAGCTACGGGGGGGGGGGAAACACTCAAGAAAAAGTACCACACAGGTCTTACCGGCTATCGCACTTGCTAACTTCACCCAACCTGTCGTTTCGTCTCAAATTGATGATATATAAATGTGTCCTCCGGCCAGCTCTGCTGTACGGTGCCCTGCTATTTACCCACTTGACAATACAGCCAAATGCCTCAAACATTTCCAGAATGGGATCATGCGAAAAGTGGTCCGACATACCTCTCTCGAGAGGTTGAAGAACGCTGACCTGCACCCGTTGCTTGGCGTGCCGTCGGTGGGCGAGTTCATCTGCCGGAGACAAATTAACTTTTTTGACTCGTTGCAGCACCTAACCAACCCAGTATTTAACACTATGACCCTACCACCCCTCCCGCATCGATGGCAACAGATTGTCGGGGAAAAATTAGGTTAAGAATTAGTATGTAAGTTAGTTTTAAGTTTGATCAAAAAGGTGACCCTCATCATCTTTATTAGTCAGTTTAGTTCAGTCACGTATAATGTATATCATTATACTTGTTTATTCATTATATAATTTTTATAAAATAACAAAACCTGTGTATAATGTAGCGATGCTACAGGAAATACAAAAATAATTTGTAAATATATTCGCCTGAGGATCTATAATTATCTGTAAATTTAAAGTGGCTATGAAAGAAAAAAACAACAACACCCAGTAGCAAATCGATTCATATTTTTTACGATATCAATTCATGTTCGGTATCAGTGCTTGTGAGAGCGAATGGCGTACTAGATATGTAGGCATGACTAGAGCCAAGTCAGACATGGTTGATATCGATCCCAACCTATCTTACTGGCACTGGCCCATCCATTGTTTTCCTTTCTTCGTTGAGAGGGGCGGGGGGAGGGGGGTTGTCCTAGTGTTTGCTGTCTCCGCTGACTTCTGTCATAATATATATCTCGCACTGTATCACATACAAAGTCTTATCTGTTTGTTGATGCCAGTTGCGGAAAAGTACTATCTCATACATATTATATTTGTATCATAAATACTTCTCCATTTGTATTATCTTCTTTGTATCATTCTTGTTTTGGACGAAGTTGACAGTATTATGCTGACATTGAACTAAAATGTGTATACCTAATTTTGAGTAGGATGTGAGATTAGAGATATCAACGTCCTGATTAGCTAGCGATATGTGTTAACAATTAAACTATAATTTCAAAATGTCGTCTCACCTCAAGTCTCATTAATTACTTGGTAGTAAAATAAACAAAATAGTTTTATATTTTATTATATCGGGTAGAGCATCAAATTAATCATCTCACCCTCTTGATTTAGTATTTAATATGCGTACAGACTGAGGTGGACTATCATTATAAAAAACCATTAACATAATAAGTATTGTAAAACCAGGTTTGAATAACACAATCGTTCAGTTCTTTTTAATAAGTTTTTCGTGGTCCAAGGGGGTTGTTATCTAGGGCCTGGATATGACGGGTATGGGCTGTTCCAAGCACTAGCTGCGGTTTTCTGTTTACAACTTGTGTAACCTTGATATTTCCTTTATTTGGATACGAAATCTAGACTTCATTCATTCAACATTACCTAAGCAATCGATTAGATTATGCAAGACTGTTATTCGTCTGCTATAAATAAATAAATTATTCGCTTGATTTTGTTCGGTCGGAATTCAGTGACGCGGAACTTCGTGGGGACGTTAGCTACGGCGATGTTGAGCACGACGAGCGCGGTGAACCTTGACTCGATGCCCCGCCATCTAATTGGATTAGATCAATGGGAGGGGAGGGGTGTAGGGATGACGTCACTATAATTAAATTTATACTACACGATCCGAGACATTTTTTAGTCCAAAAACAAAATTGCCACTATTTTGACAGACAACATTGAAACAAAAGATTCGTTGTGGACTGTGTATTTATTTTTATATTAATGTAATATCGAAGGTTAGTTGCCTAGCCATTTTCTGCCTATCAGATCATAATTTTTAAATAAATAATATTCGTTTACATGATTATGAACTAAAATCGGAAATATATATAAAACAAATTTATAGAGAAAGAAGGGAAGGGACGAGGCTTCCTCTCTGTTCAATAAAGTAATAATAAATGTGTGTGAAAACAATACTTTATTGGCCGTCTTGGGCGGTGAGCTTTTCAATAGAAAATAAAATCTAAAACCCTGAATCCAAAAAACAACTTGGACTACTTTTTAGACTTTTCTAAATCATAAATATTTTTTATTTGGATGGATTGGCTTATTTTTACGATCGCTTACGACATGAACACTGTTCAACATAGTAACCGTGTCTTTTGTTCGTACGTCAAAACGTGCAATTTTGAATAGTTAGACAAAATTTACTGCCCAGAAGACAAGTACAACTTCACGAAAAATTGTCTCCTACGAGAGAAGCTGATTTAATTTCTTAATAGGCCATTGATTTTCTTTATGAAGTAGGTAATTAAGTTAATCGAAATAATTGGATTTCCCAAGTATGCGAGGTGAATGAGGGTTCTGGAAGGGGGATTATTGTTTTAATTGAGTTCGGGACACAATTTAACCGGGAATAAAAGCTTATTGTTTCTCCCCCGTTGAAAGCTTTCCTGAGTTTAGTATTTTGTTTCTCATTTTACGGAGATTTTCTGTTGTTGTGTTTTTCCCGTTTCTTGTTTGTTTGGTTGTATATTTTTTCTTTTTAATTGCCTAATTTTTCTTTCCTTTGGTATTTATGCATGGCCGCCTATTTTCTACAAACATTTTACATGACGTCAAAACGAGGTGATTGAATGAAAAAATTTGAATTGACGTTTAATGGCCCGTAAATTAGGAATGAATAATATTATAATAAGTATACCATAAAATGTCAAGTTATATTAATTGATGTTTAACTCACCCTGTTATCTAGTTGCATTTGTTTGGTAGCTATCCGGAAACCCTTTAAGTAATAATGCATGCAATGATAACATCAATCAATATGATTGTTATGGCAAGATTATTTACTTATTTGCTACCACTAACAAATGAGTTGTTGCTTAAAGTGGTAACTAATGAAAAACTGTTGATTTTTGTAGCATTATTTGTATATAATATAGATCATTTTGTAGTCTTTTTAATGTGTAAATCTAGATACTTACTGGGATTTAGTAATTTAGTAATAAGGATGGTAATTTAGGGGATAATGGACACAGTATCACTATCAAAGACCCCTACTTAATGTTAAATGAATGTTTGTTCTTTGGGTCATACTCTCAATATAATAAACAAGTTATTACTATTATTATCATAACAATTTTCCATATATCGCTCAGTCAACTTAATGTGTCATCATAATCATTATCATAATCATAAATGGGTCACCTCCCCTCCCCCCTCTTACCGCCTGCGATACTTCATTTGTATCGATCCGAAAGTAATGGGACCTGTTCTCTTCTGCAAAAAGAAATATCTATCGATAATGATAAAAGCTTTCCCTCGAGGATAAAGGACATTTAGAGAGAAATATGAAAGAAATTTCGACGAAGCGCTTGTAATTTGAGGGTGGGGAGCAGATAAGGAAGGTATATAAGATTGGGGGAGCGTTCCGTCTCTTAACAACTTCTCTATTAAAATACTTTTAAATAAAGAATTTGCCATTTCTTTCTTTCTTTTAACTTCGCTCTTTTTTAGAAGTAATATAAGTGAATTATATTCTTCATTCTTTAAACATATTCATTATTTGGTATTAATAACGGTATTAGTCACTAATTTGTTGCCGAGCACGAAAAGATCTCCGTTAGTTTGTCTGCCACCAAAAAAATTATTACATCTGTTTGAAAGTTTAAAGGTACTTAGCAGGTATTCTGGTTAGTTTTTGGTTTAAGTACAATAATGGGAAACAACCAAAGGAAAAAAAAAGTCTGAATCAAGTCCTGATTTTTTTTTTTTCTTTTCCTGCGCTTTCACCAGCCTAAACTTCCTTTGAGATGCCTAAGCATCTAAGCTTGAAGTACTAAGCTGAATACTTCAAAATTTGAACTTGAAATGTTATAAATTAAAGCAAACGGGTTAGAGTTTTTTTTTTTGGTTTAATTGTTTGTTCTGGCTTTAGATCATGTAAATAACGTCCTATTTTTGTCTTCCCACAAGTTATTCATTTCTTATTCATAAACACATTCAGCAGCCTATACCATTCTCAAGTATTTTGAGCACCGCTGTTAACGATAGCGGTATCTGATTTGACAGTCAAGTGGAAAGTTTAGGACTTTATTTAAACCTACATTCAGCAGTAACGCCAAACTAGGCCTTCGTCAAGATTGCCTGAGTTAAAGTTGGGAAAACGATTTAACGACTGCGTAATCACGTATGTAACATTCATTATTGCCCCGAGGTCTTTAATTTGACGCTCTAACTTCTCAATATAACAAATGAAATATTAACTTTGTACCGTTCAGTAATTACTTGGTTATTTATGACCGACCATCAATATTTTTTTTTATGTAGCCAAAAAATATTTCTTAAGATTTCGTTATTCATATTAAACCTTCGTATCCTTACGAACCCCTAAAAAGTCACCATCTTTTGAATAATGCAATAAAAAATGACCAGGGTCCTACTGGATGCACTAGTTTATTATCCCTAGTAGTTCGGTTTCTTGGATATTGGCTGGATATTGATATAAAAATAATGGACGAGCGTAGTGCCTGTGGGATGGAGGCATCCTAAATAAACAGAGGGTGAAAGTATAAATAAATACATATAAAGGGTAGCTCTGCAGGAATAACAGCCTAAGCTCCTTAGGGAAGCTTATCCCCATCCTCCTTTGCCTTGCCCGGTCTAGTCTTTGTAGTCCTGTCTGGAGGCGTATTCCTCCCCGAGGTCTGTTAGCGTCTGACCTGTCTAGCTGCATGTTTCATCTTCTACATATTTATATACCTTTTTATGTCTTCGTTTCTTATTCATAGCTGTGGATGTGAGAAAAATTTCAATGCAATGAGAAGGCCTGTAGTCAGTTCATTCCAAGGATATCTCTCCATAGGTTAATTTATAATTGAGGTTATGTTAGAAGAATATAATGATTAATGTATGTATATTTATTTCTTATATATATGTATACATATATATTATGACTACTTGCAGTCAATACATAGTATTTTAAGCGATAAGTTTAGAATATCTTTTGACTTTTTTTGCGGGGAAGAGACTCATTAGTCAAAATCACTTTATGCTTTAAAGAGGTAAGCGTAAATAATTATTATTATATTTAACATCAAATTATAAATGATAAGGAAGATGAATAAGTAAGATTGATTTTATGATTTGGAACAAAAACGAGTTGAGGGAATATTAGGTTTGTTCCAACACAGAATCGCGGGCTAGTTTCAAACTGGTTTCTGATTACAATGAGCAAGCTAATTAAGTCGGTAGTAAGTCTAGTGACCCAAAGACAACTCTCAACGAAACAGTCCATGACTCGCTTCAATCCGAGAATGAAGGGAATAAATTAGTAGTTTTCTTAAGGAGACTATCGCAAGAAAGGGGGATTGGTAGAATTGGTTATTTAGAGTAGAAATAAAAAATCTAGAGATTTGGGAAACGTGTGGTTTCCGGGAGAGATTTTGGTCCTAAACAATACCTAGTTTTTAGTTTTTTTTAGAGATTCGCAAAAGGACATTAATGGCTATATGTATTTACATATAGTATGGTTATTTTTGGTGTAATTTCTAAACCAAAAAAAAAAAATATACAAATGTTATTTTAAGAGGATAGTATATTAGACTACACTTAGTGAGTTATAAATAGCTTTTGTTAGAAAATGTTTTCGTGGAGAAACGGTTGTACGCTCGTGGCGAGGTGAGCTCTTACGAACAAAAACATTTCAAGACGATCAATTATTCGCTTTTATGAGGGCTAAAACGCTTTTAGGTACCTTCATTCCACTATAGGCTTTTATGTCTTTTGTTGAAGCGGCTGAACAGTGGAACTCGATTCGCCCGAAAGCAACTGGAAAAATGTTATCCCTCGACGGATAAGTGCCCTAGAAGCCTTTCAATTTTCTTTACACTATTGAAATTTTTATTATTCAAATTTATCATATGGTTTTGAAAAGCCAAATATTTAACTAACACCAGCATACGTCATCAAAACAGTCACGATTTTTTTTTTTTTAGGTCGCTATTTATTTTAAAAATAAAACTTCAAATAAATTTGTGTATTAATTGACTTTAATGAGCATTTACAGAACTTGTTTCAGGTTCGTTTGCACATTGCGATAGATTCGTTACACCAAAAACTAAAACCTTTTTGTCCGCTGCAATCCTTCAATTGATAAGTTTTTGTCATACATTATTGCTCTGAGTGTTAGTGATTGAATTATCTATTGCCTCAAGTAGTTACTGTGTTACTGACTGATTCACACCTCAACATTTCCCCGAGGAAATAACCCACTGAGCTATTCGTCTCATTTCTTCATTCAGTGTTCTCTTCTTGTGATAAAGGTGGGTCTGTTAGAATGGAAATGGGCTATGGCTCGGTCGGGCATCCATCATCCAGGGAGGGTAAAAGAATCTTCATTGCCTGTAAATCTCCCGGGTTTTTCGACAAGCTTCTTACTCCCATTGAATATTTCCGAATGTTTCCGCCGACGTTATTTCTTTCGAGGAACTCATCTGTTATCTCTATTGTGGCTAGAATGTCAAATTTTAGCCTAAAATGGAGGCATTGCTTTGTTATTTCATTCCATAGCAGTCGCTTTACGATTTATTTTTATTTTTTAGTTGAAAGCCGCTTTAAAATCGGAACAGTGTTAGGAGACAATCATTTTAAGCATCCGATCATCTTGAAAATAATAAACTTCACGTCGAGTACACAAATGATGTAGGTTCCGAAGATCACCCAAGTGTTGCAATAGCTTAGCCCAGTGGTCGGCAAAGTGCGGCTCCAGAGCCGCATGTGGCTCTTTGCCTCCTTAAGTGCGGCTCTGGCACAAATATCCACGGAAGGCGCAATAATATTTTCATTTAAAAAAAAACTTGGTAAGAAAAAAATTACATCTTATTTTGATAAATTAAAATTCTTCTATAAATCGAGAACATGTATAATTTTTTGTTTAAGTTAAAAGATAGATTGTTCGTATGTTTTCGGCGTACAAAGGTACCACAAGCATGCGCGCGCATACTTTTTCTAAAGTAGTGGGGGTACAAATTGGCATCACATTCCAGCAGTTGCAGTGTGAACAGTTTTGTCTTATCTACCGTGTCTGCCGTTGTCCTGTCTTATTAAAAAGTTGTTGTATTTTTCAATCTAGCTGCACATCTTACAGATTGACCTGGAAAATGAAGACATGATCATTTTCAACGCTTGGAACAGTATTCCTGACTCGTACGATCAGCTGAAAAAGCTCGCGTTTGCTGTTCTTTCCCTTTTCGGTTCTACATGTATATGCGAACAATCTTTTTCAAGCATGAACATTATCAAGAGTAAACTGAGAAGTCGTCTTATTGATGAGAACTTGGAATCATGCCTAAAATTAAAAACAACAACATACAAACCTGACTTACTAAAACTTTCCAAGGAGATGCAAGAACATTGTTCGCATTAATAAATATTTATTAAGTATGAAGTTTTATTTAGTGTACTACTTATTCAGTGTAATAATAGTTTACTAAACAAGCAGATTTGGCTCCCATTTTTTTTTTAAATTGTTGTAATGTTCATATTTGGCTCTTTGGCTAATAAGTTTGCCGATCACTGGCTTAGAACATTTGTGGGGATCCGCAGTATGACGTAATTCTGCTGTGCCCGGTTAGCTCTGTACCAATACAACACATTATAATCATTCAGAATGGGGTTCACCCAAGTGTCATAGGAAAAGCTAACGAACTGTGCCAAAATTAATATTAGGAAAATACTGTTGTGAAAGACGAGCACTTGAAAAGTAGAAGGTGATAATTTCGTTGAAATATACAGTTGCTCTACGGAGTATGTCAAGTGAGAACTGCTAAAACAGCGATTAATTGTACCCTAGTTCATCCCGAAACTAGGGTACAATTAATATTGGGCAAAGATCTGGATAAATTACAATCGTTGAAATTCGTTCTATACGTTAACATAATTATGCTATTGTACGCCCACAACTATCTTTCCAAACTACTACGTATGCTTCATTTACTACCTTTTCATTCATTCACTGAATAGTAGTGTTAAGGGATCTTTATGTCTACTTCCACTAATTAATGCTGTATAAAAATCCCAATAAGTTGTGGTTTGTTTCGAGTGGGCCAACCATTTTTGAATTTTCTGCAATTCAATCCGAACTGAAAAGTACAGTTCAATCTTGATAATCCGACTAGCTGAAGAATTATCAAATATTCTGGACTGCTGAGGGTCCCATTTAATAAACAATGCAAATTGAGGAATTAAGGAGGAAATAATGCAAAGCTAAGTTTGTTTAATTAATATTTCCTTATTAAGAAAACATAATAATCATAACTTACAAATACCACGGCTTTTACTACGTTAGTTGACACTGAGCCTATAAAACTTAAAAAACAATTTTTAACATAATATGCAACTAAACTAAAGAAACCTCATACCGAATCGTTTTTTTTTTAATTTGAAGCCAGCTGCCACTAGCACGGAAATCTTTCTTGGTAATTTCACTATAAACCAACTTCGCCCTTTCTTTTAAAATTTCACCTGATATTGGAGTGTTCCCGCCTCTTAGTTGCTCAAACCAGGTTTTTAAAGCTTCTTTAACTTTCAGGAATTCGCCACTCCTCAAAGTTTTTCTGTTTCGCGGTTCACATCAGGTGTACCACGCTCGTGCAGTTGAATTTACCATTTAGTATAAGTGTTGTGTGTTTACGTCTTTTGTTGCGTCTGCTCCCTTCCGCTTCCCCACCTATGACAGGTCAAATGTTCTTCTCTCTCACGTCACGAGCTTGCCGGATTAACAAATATCGGACTATCAAGATTGCACTGTACCGTACATTTCCCCGCTCAGTTATCTACCGTGGTGAGCTGAAGTAGATGCTGTTAAAGAGGGGGGGGGGTTCTCGCAATTTCCTGTGGATGGGCCAAGGTTAGCTGCTGGAATCTCCATCGCTGAAAATGTGTTAAGCTCATTCTAACGGTCCCCATTGATCCAGTGAAAAAAAAATCCACTTAAGGCCACGGACCGATCGAATGCGTGAAGTTCCTTCTCCCTCGTCGGAGAAAAAGGATGGTGGACCGTGAAGATTCTATCCTACTTTAAATCAGTTCAGCTATAAGGGCTGCCAAAAAATAATGAACGTTTAACACCTTTTATGTTTTCTTCACCCAGTAAATATTTCGTGATAAAGCTGGATAAGTATTCAATATGCCGCTGCTACTTTTTTTTGTACTACCTACACTCCTGCCTACAATAACAAATGAAGACGACAATTATTCTCATTTTTGCGACAAATATTTGAAAAAGCACACAATGAATTTTCATTGCAGTACAAAATATAATTTGAAGACTTATTTTGATGTTATTATTTTTTTTTCGGATTGATTAACTCCCTTAGTCAGCCAAAATTTTTACTATTAATAACGATTACCCCAAGGCTATATACTGATTTATTAAAGCTTTTGTCACCTGAGGCAGTATCTAGTCGTCCTTTCTATGCTGATCGATATCACAATTACTGAACATAAATACATTCATTTCATTCGTTTAAACAGATAATGTAAGTGTGTTCATTCATGTTGATTTTGTAAAATTGATATCATCTGTCTGTTTTTTTTTATATGGAAAGTAATAGCTAGATTTTGCAAACTTCTATCACCAGGGAACGGAAATTATTTTTAATTAGTTTAAATTTAGTTTATTCCTTGTGAAGAATTTTCGTTAAATTGCATAACTAATAATTTATTCTGTTGATTGAAAGATTATTAAAATTTTGTTGTGATATAGTTTAGACATGAGTTAACAAAATGCTACTCTAAAATATGTTTCGCCCGAGACGGAGGGTACGCTACAGGATCTACACCTTTCTTTTGCCGTGAAATGTTTTATAAAGTTATATTTGTCAATTATATGTTCCTTCTAATGGACTGAAACTTCAATGGCCTCTAATCCTATTATCTCAAAAAATAAATTGTCTTAGACCCCCTGAGATGAGTTTTCAGCTCGTAAGTTTCTGGCCCCCAAGTGGTGCTTAGTTAAGAGAGTGGAACTTCGTCGTCAGCTGGCTCCGGGGCCTCTGCTTTTAATCACTCGTAAGTCCGTTTTAATAAGTAATCTCCAGAGAAGCTCCAAATTTAATTATATCAAGCCTTCCCAGCAGTATCTTCTCCCCAATGATAATTTTTTGTAAGTTAGATTATTTATGAACACTAATACAAATATAACTATTAATAAAATTGAATTTGCCTAGTTTGAATTCAATTCAGCTCGTTGCTAAAGAATTCGTGGTAATTAAAAGTCACACGATGGCTCGAAAGGCTTCTAGTCTGAAATTTATGAATAATTTCGTCGGCTTGAATTTTTAACTTTAGCAATTGTTCAATATTCTGCAAGGGGTGATTCATTCTTTCGTAGCCATTGTACGTTTTCACCCCGAGGTGAAGTTCAACAAGGTTTTCTTCTTCTTTATCATGTATTCTTTCTTTTCTGTCCTTTTTTGTGTGGTTTGAATTGCTATTTATTTATTCATTGAAGTTCCTAAACTAATGGAAATACGGGTAAATCTCTTTCTTCAGCGCTTGTTAATCCGTTTGTTTATAAAAATATGCTCTTAATGTTCAATTATAACTTGATTGTATCGTTAAAAAAAAAAAATAATGAACATTACAAATAATGACATAATAATAATCGTGTAAGGTTTGCTTGGTGGTAGGGATCAATGAATAGCTCCTAAGTTAATGAGGATATTAGAAGTTAAACTGCTTAGCCACGTTTATAACGACACTAGGTTGTTAAACATGAAAAATCTGTTTGGATAATTATGAAATAGACAACGCCAGCAGCCGGTGGCCCAGATAACACTTAACCAGCTTAGACAACACCCATTTATCACCGACCCAGGCCTTGTTTTGGAAACAATAAATCGCCTTCTGCTGACCGATGGCACAAATGACGACCACCCGTGTGAGGCAATATTTCAACTAATTTCCCACGCCTGCTGAAATACGCCGTTCCACTTTTTCCTATATAAGTTCTTCCAGATTCCCACCCCCTCTCACTCAGTCACACTCTCTCTTTCCGTCTAGACGTAAGACAGTACTTTTACTAAACCGTTACTTCGTTGTACTTTTGAAATAAATTCTTGTAAAAAGTCTATCTGTGTAAACTTCTTTAACTGGATGTCAACATGACATCCTGCTGTACTTTGGGATAGAGGTCACTGGGGTGACAATTTCAATACACCGGATACATTAATGTATTGGTATTCGTGTTAGTGTCCACAGTACAATGAACCCTCAAAATAACACAAACGTAGAAAGTTCCGAGGCTGCCGATATATTTTATATATGTTGGCTGTTAATTATTAATACCTTTCCATTGTAATATACAGCCTACTCCAGCCCTATGAAACGAGACATGCTTGAATTACCAGTCTCCAACAACCAGGGATTTTTTCTCTCCAAAAACCAAACTGACCAATCAGATGGGAATCAAGTTTGGTAATTAAAATGGATGTGAAGGCTTAGGTTTCAATAATATAGATATTCCAGAGGCCTCCAAACATCAGTGAAACTGGAAACCTACTTGTTGCCCTGTAATGAGACACCATTTAGAGTATCCCTTTTCTATCGGGAGCCCTCTTTTATTAACGTACTATCATTTTTTTTTTAGAATGAATTAAATTAAATTTCTATTCCATAAATAAATAACAATTTCTAACCCAGAACCATCCATGAAGCAGTTATGGTAATCGGTTCAACGCAAAAATTGGCAAAGGAATCTGTGAAGATAAAATTCCTCTCCCTTACTTGTGTGGTTACTCTCACATTTCCTTGTCAATTAATTGGCGGGTTATTTTTATCTGTCAGTCTTTCTTTATGCCATGTTCGTAAAAGTGATTAAATATATTTTTTTAATCTGAAATTTTAAATTTATACTCGATAGTACCTCGAAATATGCTGATTATCTTCTGGGTGCAACAGCGAGAATCGATGAAATTAATTATGAAAAAAGTCGGACTCGTTTCATTTATAAACAAAATGGCAAAGTTGACGATCCATGGATCGACTAGCTGTTCAAATTGTTTTTTTCTATTTATTAGTTATCTTTGATTTGATTCCTTCCCGTTCAAAAATATAAGCAACACATGAGTGGACTGAAGCCTGTAGCTGAAGAGGGTATTGGACCCTGTAGCACCCCTGATTCTACTGTTGCAATATAAGTTCTTGTCCTACCCAAGCTAATCCTGGCGTGTTTCCTGCAGGTCTCCTCTTCCCTGCTCATCCCCCTTTTTACAATATCTGAAAATGTTTAGCCTTGTATCTGTCTTCAGCTTAAGAAAGCTCACCGCTCCGATCAGGAATACTGTTATATGATGTTTATAATAAATCTATCCAATATTAAATCTTTGGTTAAGTTCAGAACCGTTGGAAATCAACAAAAAAAAAAAGAAAAAGAAAATGGGGTAATGTATAAGGTCGGAAATAAATAACTCCAGAGAGCTCAGCATAGACCACATTATTCTCTCCTGACAAGGTAAAAAAAAATCAGAAAATTGAGCCGGAAGGGAGATAAAACGTAAAATATAAATCAGGTTAAAATATTTGCCGCAGTGGGACAAAATAGATACGGGCCAGCCAATAGTGGCGCTACGGTCCATTGGTGCCCAAGCTGACTTCGCCTCTCCTCTCCTGTATTCACGTTTAAATAAATACCACTGGCCCTTTATCGCTCCACCTCAGCCTTCGCTTCATATTACACTCTTCACTTCTTTTTCACAAAACAATTTATTTATACAGTCAGATTTCGTTGTTTGGATCCCACAATCATCAATAATTATCACACAAAGAAAAAATACAATGGGAGAGTCAGTACTCTAATTCAGGACCTCTCCGTTATAATTTGGGTTCACCCAGACTTGAATCCCGACCCTCATAGAATATTTTTTCTTTGGCTGTTGATAAATTCCATAATAAAGCTATAGAGAGGAAGAAGGTGTTATATTTTATTAAATATAAACTACATTTTATTAAAAATAAAATATAAACGACAATTAACACATTAACTAACTAATAACATACAACAAATCAAAAACATGAACAAATTAAATATATAAATGGTAAATATCTGTCGAGAACGGGTGAATCCAAAACACAATCAGCATGAATAAAGTGGTTCTTCCCTTTATGATTTTATGATCACGTCCAAAATCTGAGATTGTAAGCATCGATGCCGGAATTACCTTGATCTCGAGGTGTTAAAATAACCAACCGGTCACTCAACTAGATAACTCCTCTTTTTGACAACAGATGTAAAGATCACCTTGCCCTCAATATGTGTACAGTATAGAAAGGACACGGCTCTCAATACTCATCCCTTATTATATAAGCTCATTGACCACAGTAGACAGAATACTAACTGCTTTTTGAACACCCCAGAAACTGCGAAAAGCACCAAAGACGCCCTCTGGCTTCGCGCTTATCAACCCCGAAAGGTGATGTGAAATTCAACGAAAATGTTATTAGTAATTACTGCCTTACTTAAAAGTCTCAACAATAAATATTAGTACAAATTCGTGGATATATTTAGCTATTTTGTGTTCCGCTTAAATTCGCCTTAGCTATTTAAATTTTTTTTTATTTTCAAAACCAGAAATCCTACGTATTAACTTCATTGCCTATGTGCATGTTCTGGTCCTTGTGATTCTCCTATTTGAAATGGACACATGGAATTTCATTCGAAGATCTAAAATCTAAAACGTACTGTAAAATCCACAGTTAATTTTTAGGCGTCGGTAATTAACCCCCTTTCGTGAAATGAAGGCTTCCGACGTGCACGAAAGGTTCGAGCTCCCCACTATCACCGACGTCATCAAAAGAAGACACATCAAGTTCTTTGACTCGATGAAACATAGCCAAAACCCTCTGTTCCGAGACATGACACCCTCACCGCTACCGGCACGATGGCAACTCACAAGATCGAGTAAAGCAGAACAAATGGTGGACATCACGGCACTAGGCCCGCCAACAACAAGCCTCTAACGGGCACCCATCACTGCTATCCGACTAAATAAGACTGCACTACATGCCTAGAGAGACTCTAGACCCAGCCACCAGTGGACTCTCACCACTGTACCGCAACAACCAACCTCTACCGCGGCTTCCCACACTCCTTAATTCCCTCACTCCACCTTCAAACAGGTATTCCTAGTACAAGGATCCGCTCAACCCAAATATTCCTTTATTTTTCCCTCATCCTTAATCTTATAATTAGAGAGCTAAGGGGAAAAAAATTATCTATTAGTAAATGTTATTAATAAAGGGGTTAAGGGGGGATTATCTATTAGTAATTTCTAGGAAGGTAATTAAGTCCTAATTTATAATAATTTATCGAGGTAAGGGAAAGCGAGAAAATAACTTATTAACTCCTGTTCACATTCTTTAATCTATTCCCCTCTATTACATTAATGGCGTGATTTTTCTTACCCTTAATCACATTACTCCTGTTGTATTTCTGTAGTCTTTGGATCTAAGGCATCGTTTTCCTTCAATCAGTCTTTCTCTAGGTGAGATTTATATCAGTTTATACTATTACTTTTAATAGCATCGTCCCTCAGATTAAATTCAATATGTTATTATTCGTTTCCGTTCGGTTTAGCGTAGCCTGGATATGATCTATGATGCTGTTATAACTTATATAAACTAGAAGCGGATAAAATAAAATTGTCTAAGAACATTCTTCATGGACAGAAACCATTCATCTTGTAGTAATGGATAGAACCAAGAGGCGTTATCTACGATGGTGTGGGCGCTCCTGCGTTATTCCACCAACCTTCAAACCCACACCACGCTGCATCGATCCCCAACCCCATGATGTATAATTTATATTCTTTTCGTTCAGAGAGTGGGGGGGGGTGCTCTTTAATTTCTTAAATCAAGGAGGGCAATATAAATTCAGTCAGTTTATGATGATTTGATATCAATTAAGTTTTTTTTTTAATCAACGAGTTGAGAAACTCTTAGAAACAGTGCAATCTTAAGACGGTTTATAAAACTTCGGGGGTGGTGCAAAGCTCAGTAGTGAGGATGTTCAGGGACTTGTACTTTTTTAATGTATCGTGTTCTACTGGGTAAGATAAGGTAAGATGAGTGTAAGAAGTGGTTTGTATTTTAGCTGCGATTCACATTGTATACCAATTATTCTTTAAAATTCAATCACATGGCATTTATGAAGGGATCGCGAAAGAGCAGGCAGGCCTCAACAACGGTATCTTGTCAAATTCTTTCTTATCTCTTCTACCTGGTCCAATAGTCCATTATTCTCTCTTAATTAAGTTGGAGTGATTAATCCCCCTTGAGTTTTTGTAATTATATTCTCTCTTGATATTTCATAATCGTTCTCGGTCAGTTTTAAGTTTTATTTGGATTTGTATTCTTAGTGGTTACTTAAGTTAATTTATTTATATGTCATACCGCTCATTTTTTCATTGAAGTTTGATCATCTGTTTGTTATCTGATAGTTGTTTCGAAAAATTAGAATTTAGCAAATCTTCAATTAAACTAATTTCATGAATTTTCGAAGATCGTGCACGAATTCCTAAATAAATTGGTTTTTCCTATTTTGAATAAAACATGAAGGGGAAGATCCGTAAACAAAATTCATAATTATTCTTCTAAGCTTTTAATCGTACTCCACTACCTAGAAATGCCACTTTGATATAAAAGGTCACAATTTCACGGTGACTGAGAAGTATTTAATAATTGCATTCTATTTTACATTGTTAGAAATTTTATAGCCCTTTCCAGAACTTTTAGTTTAGATTTCAATTACATTTGAGACTTGATTCATTCTTTATTTGATCAATGATGATGATTATCGTTATCCGCATTGTATTTTTGCATTCGTTCATTCATTATTTTTATTATAAGTCGTCCACAGATCTATTTTCTTCATGAAACTACCAAGGTACTTGTACAGGTCACCTCTTTGAAAGGCGTTTTTTGTGTATTGGTTAATTAAACTCACATGATGTTCTATCATTTAGTTTTGGGACTAAGTATAGCTGCCTTTCACTATTTTACCGTTTACTTAAGTGACGAATAGTTACTACTTGGCTATTTATGATTAGATCTAGAATATCCGGACGTTTGCTTGGTCTAATCAAACCTCTTTGAAATCATACGGGTTTCTAGATTTGAAATAACCAAGTGAACCCTAAAAAGGATTGGTTACCTTTCAACTCTGTGGCATAGAAAGGTATTATATATAGTTAAATATCTTCAAAGCACACAAGACTTTTTAAAAAGATTTATTTTGAATAACAAACATAAATGACATGGTAATATACAGATCTAATCTAGCATAGTGACGGGCTAATGAGATACAATAGACTGACCTCCTTCTCTGATTCTCACGGGGTTTAAATAAGAGTCAGCAAAGGGGTGATTCATAGTTCTTAGAATGTTAGCACGGGTGCACTATAACTCCCCGCAGCCTTAAGTTTTGAACTCTGGTCAAAACAAACATTTAATTTTTACATTTTAAAAACTTGATTTATACAATTTACTTAAAATTACTTTATGATCATCAATAGTAATAGGTGTTGTTGAAACCTTTACATTATTTAAAGGTAAATTTGAATTTTGGATCTTTTTACAATTTCTTTTATAAATAAAAATGTTAATTAGTGCAATGATTAGAATAATACATAATACAAAAGAATAATGATAAATATTAGCGTTGTCTACAAAGGACAATATTTCTAATTCTGGTATAGTATAATTATTTGTTTCTAACATAGTTGTATTTAATATTACATTTTCATAAAATGGTTGTAAAATAGTGTTAAAATCATGAGTATAAATTTTATTAAATTCTGGAAAGCAATCCTCCTTACTAATATTAATTAATCCTACATTTGGTAAAAATACAGTGTTATTATGACAATCTGTTATTTTTTTAATATTTACAGTGATATATTGCTTAATATGATCTAAATATCTTATATTATTTTGATTACTTAATACTAGTTTACATTCTTTTAAATTTCCGTTATGTACAATAGATGAAACACATTTTGATTCTGTTTTATTAAGATTTATACAGTAATAATTGTCAATAAAAATACAACTTCCTTGATAGAGAGTGGCTCCTTTTTGTAAGTAAAGATCAGTTTTTAAATCAATTTCGTAAATTGTCTGGTTTATAATTCTTGGTACTGATATCACAAAATATCCTTTATAGGATTCATCATGAATTGGTAATTTGATAAAAGTATGGATTATATTGTGATGAGTTGAACAAAAGATTTTACTATTTGTCCATAGAATTTCAGTATTATCTGAGATTAGTTTTATGTTACTTGGTAGATTTTTTATTACATCAATCATTAAATTGGTGTGAACAATGCCAAGCTTACAAAATTCTAAAGATAAAGTTAAATCTTTAATTTTATTTAATAAATGCATGATGTGAATATATAAGTCATAAGCTTTTTCATTTTGTCCTAGCGATTCGAAATTTTGTCTATTAATTATGAAATTTTTATTAATTGTTTTGATTTCATTCTGGTAATCCTCAATCAGAAGTTTATTAATATTGACAGAATTTTCGATGTTATGTTCAATCTTATAATTATTTTGTTCTACATTTGAAATTATTTTATCGTAGTATTCCTTGTCGTCATTATTCATATTACCTGTTATCCAACTAATAACATTACCTAGACCATTTATCAAGCCTCGTCTGTGACGATTTTTAATATCTCTTTGTTGCATTAATTGAAATTGTTCAAAAACTTCGTTTGTTAAATCTTTTAGCAAATGATACATTTTATGTGATCTAAAGTTAGTAACATGATCTTCAATATTTATTATTTCTACTTCTAATAAACTTAAATTATAAAAATGATAAGTTTCATAATATTGATTAACTACTCTAATATTATTTACAGAATAATGGAGAATTCCTGGAGAGTTAGTGAGATCTACTACTTTTATCGTCAGAATCTTCTGAAGATGAAGTATCAGAATTATTGACATGTAGTGAATCTTCATCTGAAACAAAATGTTTCCTCTTTTTACGTTTGTTGGGTCTCCTAACGTTATCAACATGTGTTGTTAATTGCCTAGCGCCTTGGATTAACACATTTACTTTTCTGAATTTGTCTCTACTTTTAATCTTCGATTGAGTATCTTTGATAAATTCTTGATTTATTAATTCAGGTGGATCTTCCCGATTTTTATTTAATTTTTCTGTACGCTTTATCTTTTCTTCATTAATTTTTGTGTGAGCTAATTCATGCAAAAGTTGTAAATCTTTATGATACTTTTGTACGTATAGTTCTGTTATACTAATATTTTTGTTGTTGTTATTTTCTTTTATAAATCCGAAAGTGATTTCATTGGGTGTTAATTTTAGATTGTTATTTAAGGTATTATTGTACGCAATAATTGCAAGTTTTAATTTTTGTTCAAATGAATAAGATTTTCTCTCATGCGAGATAAGTCTTAGTAATTCGCTTAGTGTTAAATGAACTCTATTTAATAATCCCAAAGAATTTGAGTGATTAGTGGATGTATAATGTAATAAAATATCATTGTGGTCACAAAATTGTTTAACTAAATTGTTTTTCATTTCTGTGCCTTGATCTAATGAGATCTGTACTGGCGTAGGATAATGAGATAAATAATTTTGTAAACAATCACAAATATTGATTGCATTGTGTGTTGGAATAACTTGTGCGAACAATCTTTTTGAGAAAGTATCAACAGCAGTAAATATTATTTTCCTTTCATACTTCAAAATGTCAATCATTAATTCTCGAAAAGGTTTTTCTGGTGTTGGGGTTTGTTGAAATTTAGTTTTGATAGGTTTTCTATCATACTTTGATTTTTTACAAATTTCACATTTATTAATGTATTCTGTAATTTTGTCTTTCATATTGGGGAAATAAACTTGTTTTTTTAATTTTTCAAAAGTTTCTAATATTCCACGATGTTTAGTTTTTCCTAAATGATAGTTTTCAATAGTTTCGCGTTGTTCATTTACATTTTCTACGTCATTGATAAAGTTAAAATAACGTTTTATTCTTACAGAAGGGAATTCGTTTTCTATTATATTTTGAATCTCTTTAAAGTATTCATCGTAAGTTTTTTCTAAAGTTTTTATGTTCGGTGAACAGAAAATTCCGTAAGTCTTGTCCGGTTCTACGATCTGGTAGAGTAGAGTTTGCAAGTCATCTTTCCTGTTAATGATGAGTTCGTATCTTCTCTTGTTTCCAAATGGCTTAGAGAACTTCATGTCTTCTTTGTTTCCTCTAATGATAATAATTTGATTTTTTTCTACATTTATACATTTATCTGGTTCACATATCCAAGTTTGTTCATTGCTGGATTCTTGTGAATGAATAGTTTCTAGATCTGATTGATTTTCTGCATTTTCCGCTGTAGATGGAATATTTATTAATTCCTCCATAATTGCTTCATATTCTGTTGTTTTTTCAGCAGCTTCTTCTTGATTTTGTAATATGTCATCAATAAATACATCAATATCAATATCTACATCATCAATATCCATATCCTCTGGTTCCGTGTGGTTTACTTCATTTATATTTCTTGATAAAGCATCTGCTACATAATTTGTTTTACCATTAACATGTTTTATGTCAAATTCGAACTCCTGCAACTTCCAAATCCATTTCATGATTCGGGTGTTACCGTTCTTCATAGAAAATATCCAAGTTAGTGGTTTATGATCGGTTTGAAGTAAAAATTTAGTTCCGTATAAGTAAGGCTTAAAGTGTTGAGTCGCCCATACAACTGCTAATAATTCTTTTTCGATAGTGCTATAATTATTTTCCGCATTTTGTAGTACTCGTGAAGCGAATGCTACAGGATGTTCAATATCATCATCGTCTTTTTGGGACAATACTGCTCCAATTGCTTTATTACTAGCATCTGTAGTTAATATGAATGATTTATTCCAATCGGGGTATTTTAAAATTGGTGCATTTGCCATTAAATCTATTAATGTCTTACAAGCCCTTTTTATCTCTTCGGTTTTATAAATTTTTGTTTTAATCGAATCTGAAATAGGTTTAGTTATTTTTGCATATCCTTTAATGAATTTCCTATAGTATCCTGTCATACCTAAGAACTGTCTTGTCGACTTTTCGTCATGAGGTACTGGAAAGTTTACTATAGTTTCTATCTTTTTCGGATCTGTTTTTAAACCTTCTTCAGTTACAATATAGCCGAGAAATTTTAATTCTTTTTTGAAAAATTCAGTTTTATCTAATTGAATTGATAACTGATGTTCTTTTAATGCTTTGAAAACTTTTTCCAAATCTCTTAAATGTTCGTTTTCATTTTTTGAATAAATAATAATATCGTCAACGTAAACCATTGCATTAGGAATATTTGATATCATCATTGTCATTGCTCTCTGAAAAGTCGGCGGTCCATTACTTATTCCATTACTTATTCGAACAAATTCGTAATGACCATTTTCAGTAGAGAATGCTGTTTTTGGAATAGATTCTTCATCCATTTCTATTTGATGAAATCCCGATGTTAAATCAATAGTCGAAAATATTTTTGCACCTCTTAATCGATTCAGCAAATCTTCGATATTGGGTAACGGGAATTTATCTTTTATGGTAGCCTGATTTAATTTTCTATAATCGATTACCATGCGAACTTTTTTTATACCCGATGCGTCCATTTTTTTTGGAACAATCCACAAAGGGGAATTATACGGCGACTTACTTGGTCTAATTATTCCGTTTTTTAATAATTTTCCAACTTCTTCGTTAATTTGTTCTTTAAATTGTTCCGGATATCTATAATTTCGTGTATAAATCGGATTTTCATTCGTAGTTATTATTCTATGTTTTAATAATTTAGTCGGTTTTAATTTTTCATTTTCTGTTTTTAATATTTCACCGTTTTCACTTAATATTTTTGTGAGTTTTTCCGTTATCTCCGAATTTATGTGTTCGTGTCTTATAACATTTTTAATTTCATTAGTATCTTCGATATGAAACATTTCGTCTCTTTCAAGTTTGTATTTTATTCCCATTATTTTTATTTCCATGTCTTCTAAATTTATATTAGTTTTTAACATTTTCATTGTTTCGTACCCAAGTAAAATATCAAACCGTGAACTAATAGGATAAACTAAGAACTTTACTTCTTGATTAATTCCTATCAGATTTTGCAGGTTGAGGTTTACACTTTGTGTTCCTTCTGCTTGTCCTGTAGGGGTTTTTATCGCGAAGTTTTCTATGTTTATTTTAGCATCTTTCGGAATTGCTTGGGGACAAATATAATTTTTTGTTGCTCCTGTGTCAATTAACCATTTATTATTTTCTTTATCCAAGAGCTGTGGTAAATTATTTAAAAAATTAACTTCGTCACTTATTTTAATTACATTCGATCCGGTGGTTCTCCTTTGTTCGGACCTTGGTCTAAAAAATTATCTTTATTAGTTTCAAGTTGTTTTACTCTTTCAGTTAATATTCTAATTTGTTCATCTCTCTCATCCTCGGCGTAATGTACGCGATTAGAAACAGTTCTCATCGAAACCGTATTTGAATCATTTTGTTGTGGTGGATCTACTTTTTGTTGATTATTTCTCCAATTTCCGGATGGAGGTTTATTAAAGAATCTATGTTGAGATTTTGGATCCCATGATTGATTATGAATAGGTTTTTGATAATTTTGTTGATTATTTGGGTAATTGTGATAATTTGGTTGTGCATTTTGATAACTTTTATAATTTTGGTTTTGTTGATGTTGATAATCTTGTTTTTGTTCATGAGGTTGTTTTTGAAATTGTTTTTCATATTTATGTTTGTAATTTGTATCGAAATTTTTGCCTTTATAATTCGATTGGTGTGGTTGGTGGTGTTTGTCTTTTCGACTACCCGGACCGTACACCCGATGCACAATGTGCGCAGCGTTATTTCTTAAGATTTCGTCAATATCTTCGATTGTCTCGAATTTAATATGATAAATAAAATCAGTAAGCGAGGGATGTAAATTATGAACGGTGTGATGTGATATCTGTTTGTCGTATCTTTCCATTTCCGACTGTTTATTCACTATTTCCGAGTCGGCATACACGCGAGCATATAAATCGCATCTTTTCTTACCTAATCTTTCTAAGTAATCATGTGGGTTTTCGTTATGGTACGATTTAGTATTGAGTATTTCTGATATTAATTGCTCTCTCGTTCGCGTATCTTGATATTTACGTTTAAGGAATGTTAAAATTTCTGTCACACTAGTGAATTCCTTATCATAGGTTGCAATTTTTGCTTTTCCTTTTAGCTTAGTTAATAAAGTTAATACTAATTTTGAATGGTTTATATCTTTATATTGGTTATCATCTTTACAATATAAGTCATACACAAATTTTGTATTTCTAATAAAATCTACTAATTGTAAAGGATCACCATCATATTCCGGAATTAATTTAAAATCATGATCTTTTATTTCCATAGCCATCTCTGAATTTGTATTTTCTAATAGTAATTGATCAATATTATCTAGATTAAAAGTTGTATATACTTGTCTTAATTGGTTTAATCTATCCTGTAAATTTGACATACAATAAACTTATAATTACTTATAATTACCATCAAGTATGTTGTCTTCAGTGGAAAAATCTTCTTCCTTGGTGCTGCGAAGTCTCAACAAATAGTTTTGAAACTCGGGTGATAAGATTTGAAAATCTTCAGAAAGTTGAAAGATACCTCTGTAGTCGTGGAGAATGCTTGCTATACTTGTATACGCAGTGGCAATCTTCCTCAAGACGGAGAGAAGTAGTTATGCTGCTTGATTTCGGTATTACACACGATTCTAAGCTCCGCAAAGTTACTTTAAATACCTTCAAAATTCCTCCCAAGTCCCACGTTCGGGCGCCAGTTAAATATCTTCAAAGCACACAAGACTTTTTAAAAAGATTTATTTTGAATAACAAACATAAATGACATGGTAATATACAGATCTAATCTAGCATAGTGACGGGCTAATGAGATACAATAGACTGACCTCCTTCTCTGATTCTCACGGGGTTTAAATAAGAGTCAGCAAAGGGGTGATTCATAGTTCTTAGAATGTTAGCACGGGTGCACTATAACTATATAGAAAAGCGGATTAGATGGCCGGCCATCTTGTGTCTACTTTTTTTTTTTTTTTTTAAAAAGAAGAAATTACCTTCGATTACAAGTTAGAATCGTGTTTTTTCGTCTTACTGATATAGGTTAATGTGTACAATGTTTGATCTCCCCTGCAATATAGTAGGCCGTCAGCTTTTCATTTCGCCACAACACCTGGGGTGGGGCTGGAGCAACTTTTCTCATAAGACTCATAGCGTGGTGCCTTCTCCCTCACTTACATCTGCGAGATTTTTCATTTCTGCTGTTAATATTGCTGGTTTCTTTCGTCCATTTGCGGTATTAGCGCTGGATGCTGGTGGGCTAATGGGGGGGAGAGAGAACAGCCTGAGTGAACTATCGGTTAGATGTGAACCTCGATTAAAAACCCTAGACGTTTAAGTGAGAATGTTTTCCATCTATCTTTTATCGGGCGGAAAAATGATACCAAAGTTATATTTACAAATTGTGTATGGTTGAAGTTAGACTTCACATTTGTCCAAAAAAAAATTTTGATTTATTGAAAGGAACGTTATGTTAAGCTGTGGTACAGTTGTCGTTGTTGAAAAGGTTGCAGACATTAACATCCTTTTTTGGACAAAACGTTTTGTATTTTATGGTTAATTATTTTGAAATTGTCCTTCTAATCTACTAGAATTAAATTTTCCACAACTTATAACTTCTCCTTTAATGTAATAACTCTTTCGACAATGCTCAGCTGTCATCTTCAGTTATATTTACAAAAAGCTGTGGAAAGACAATAAAACTGTTTTATTATACCATTCGACAATCCGGCAGTACTTTTTATTTTTGTCTTTATTCGGAGTTATTAACAGACGTAGGAATGACAAATAACATAATTTATTATTCTAAGACGAGATAATAAAGTCATAACTGTGAACTAAGTCCTTTTTTGCGTTTCGATTTTTTTTTTTTTTTTTTTTTTTACACTCATCTTTTCACCACTATTGATGCTGTTGTCACCGCTATTGATGTTGTTCTTGATTTTGGAGCCCCCTGTTCTGTTCTGTATGGATCCCGGGCATATTCCTAGTTTGGAATCGATTAACAAAATATCCTAACAGCCTTGAAAGCAATTTAAAATTTATTGTCAGTTTTGATTATGTGCGAGATTTTTTAAACCAACCACCCCGTAAAATAATATGATCAATCCGTTTTAATAGCGACAATTTATCTGGTTTGTGCCGATTTTGGAAGGATATAATTGAATTACAATTCCTCTGCGTTTCCATGATGATGTTTATTCAACAAAAACGTTTCCTACAGCTATAACCTGTTATGTTCAGTTGTCAATTGATGGTTTAAAAAATTTAAAACGTACAAACTGTTTTGTGAAGCAGAATGGGTAAAAACGTTTAGATAATTGAACTGTCCGAGTGTATTTGGAAATTAATCAACCCGTTCTATTTGAATGCTGTATAGTTTCATGTTAATAAAATTCTAATTGTGTCTTAAAATACCTGCTATTAAGAAAATTGTTCATTTATATTAATAATTTGTTTTATCATTGATTAATGTAATGTTTTTATTTGATTGCCTCTGCGAATGGGTTTGGATGCTTCTGTGTTCATCACCAAAGTAGTTGAATGGCTTAGCCTTGAATTAAACACCTGAAAAGGAAGTACCCTACCTTTCGGCATACGTGCACAAACAATGGACCAAGACCCATGGATTTAGTAGTATGGTTATAAATATTTGACTTTTCGATGCAAGAAACGTCAAACGTATCTGGGTACTCCATATTGCTCTAGTATTACTGCACAATATGGACTGGTGTTACTGCTCAACATGCACCAGTATTACTGCTCAACATGTACTATTAATACTGCACAGCATGCACTAGTATTACTGCACAACATGCACTATTACTACTACACAGCATGCACCAGTACTACTGCTCAACATGCACTAGTATTACTGCACAACATGCACTAGTATTACTGCACAACATGCACTAGTATTACTGCACAACATGCACTAGTATTACTGCACAACATGCACTAGTATTACTGCACAACATGCACTATTACTACTACACAGCATGCACCAGTACTACTGCTCAACATGCACTAGCATTACTGCACAACATGCACTAGTATTACTGCACAACATGCACTAGTATTACTGCACAGCATGCACTAGTACTACTGCACAATATCCACTAGAATCATTGCACAACATGCACTAGTATTACTGTACAATATGAACAGTTATTTTCATGACTGCTGTTGATCTACATGCTAGTAGATGAGATTTGTACGTTGATGAGGTGAGAGCGGTGGCTACCTGCTGAGCTGAGAGACACTCCCAGAAGGGAGAAGAGTTGCTGCCCTGAGCGGTATTGATCCACAGGTGGTCCCCCGCCTTTCATTCTTTGTGCGGATCAACCGGCACATCCTTCTTCCGCTTTTGTCCCTCCTTGCACTTCCCCCCCCCCCTCTGCCTCCTGTCTATCCCCCTTCTTTGGCTCTTTTATTTATATCTAATTAAAGGATAGCGACTTTTTTTTTTTTTAATAACATTTTTAGATCGATACAATGTTTATTATTTAGATGTACTAGAAATTCATCTTCGAAAAATTCATAGCTTTTTTTTTTTTTTTTTTTAATTAAAGCGTATTTTATTATCTGTAATGATACCAGAGCTCATCTAAAATAAAAATAAAATATCCACTTATTTATATGTACGAATAAAATAATCCATTCTACTTGGCCAAACTTATAGGCTAGTTCATGATGGTTTTGGGTAGAATTTTTACCCGGGATATAACCCCTGTTTGCCTGACAATTACTTTTGAAACATAAAGCAGTAATTTTTTTTTTCGTTGTCTATTTAGAACGTCTGATAATGATTATTTCTACATAGCCACAGTACGTAACATTTTAAGCTGCCGAAACTGCTGAGAATAAGGCACCGTGGGAAAAAATGAGTTATATTTTATTTATAGAACTCTACGATATCATTCTTAAATATTTTTTTATCGATCCAAAGTTTTAAAAGAATGTTTTCTTTCTTTCTTTGCTTTCTGTCAAAATTCCTTTATTTTATACTGACATGTTTTGATTTACAATATTGAGAATCTGTCAGGGACTTAAATTGCACCTGGTACTTGTTAATTTTCTCCATTCATGCTTACATTACAGTAAGAAAATATCGTACAGAATATTTTTGTTTTAAATTTTTTTTTATTTGTACTTATTTAATTTTGTAATTGTTTAAAATGTGATTTATTGTTCATCAAACGAATTGTGCTCTAAACACCAAATGAAATCCGCTTGCCTGAGTGATTTTTCTCTGTAAAAGATAAGTAACCTTTGGAGTCAAATCAGTAATATCGAATTTTTGTATGTTTTGTACTATGTTTTGTAGCAAAATTATGCCCACAAAGAGGTTAATAATACATAATATAATAATAATAAATTACACCCGAATTATTTTTGGACTTGGAATCCAAAGTGTTTAGCTTATAACGGTAGATGATAACCAGTTATCAGTGTGGTATATACTTGAAATAAAAAAAAAATGTGTTTAAGATCGGAATCACCTTTGTAAGGGGAAAGGGGACTCCATTATAGGAGAGTGGACTGGCTAATATTGACATTCGGCCGGCTGGGTGCGTTTGATTCGGTGGCACTACTTCAGCCAACACCCTTGGTCACATTTTTATTTTTGTGAAGAACTTGCTCTACTATTCATTCTCGCTTAGGATAGAGACAATTGCTTCTCAGCTGATAACTTAAGTAACGTCTAGTGGTTTATTTATTGTATTGGATTATTTTCTATTCTCTCCCGCTTTGTAATGTTTTTTATTTTTAAAATTAGAATTTGCTAATACAACAAATATAATTGTGATTTAAGAGTTTTGCACACAATCCTACTCACTCTACATGTACAGTTTACTCTCAAACCAACATTCATACAATGTGTACGTGGAAAATCTGTACAGAAGTACCCATATTAAATCGGATATTGAGCCGAAAATGCAATAAATAGTTAGTGCAGATGCAGGATTCTGACCCCTGCGATTCCATTAACAAAGCTATATTGAATACCTGCGAGTTAATTGAGAGGAGAGGAGGAAAACGCAATTGGAAATGAAAACACACAATAACCCTCTCTTTGACAATGGTGTACATAAACCAACATTCCCTTCTAATTACTTAATACACTGCCTGTGGTGTTCCATCATAATAACTCTTGAATTGTTTAATATTTTCAAAATTATTTTTGTTACTCTATTACTAATGTGTACATAACCATTCGGAGAAATCAAAACATTAAATCTTAATAAATATCTCCTGATATTATAAAAACCGATTGCCTCTCCAAGTGTTTATAGGTACATATGTGTTTTAAAATCATTTAGACTATACACATTTTATGGATACCCAGAATAGGAAATATAACTGCTAATAGAAAAGTTATAGAAGTAATAGTAAAGAATCCTAACCGACATCGATCTGTGTCAAGACGCGTATCACATAAAGTTTATGTTGCCTTCGTCTCACTTATTGGTTGTGGAATTGTATTGCATTTGCTTGGCTATGTTCGAGGTTGTCAATACATAATGTTCGCTCCGATTCATAAGTCATTACTTTCTTGTCTTCAAATTCATCTAAAAGTATTGCGCCATTTTTTTTGTTAGCACCAATTTTAGTACAAGTCGCATTTCTCGTATTTTCTGGAGTAAAAAGCATTTTTCTCTATAACTGTTTCTTTACTGTCGTCAGAAATATAATATGAAGTTAAGTTAGAAATATTATACCTAATTAAGACGCAATATAGGTCCGGGCTTATTTTCTTTGCAAAAGCACGAAAACATGCTCGCGGTGAGCGTGCTATTCTTATGCCAAGGGTGAGAGGTTAGATCTCTCTTGCCTTGAAGGACCTAGCGACCCCCTTCCACGGAAGCTCTTCGTTTCTCGGGTAATCATGTACTATACCGTGTTACTATCAATTTTACAACATCACCATGTCATGATAACTCAAAATCTTCCTGGGTATCTTTTTAGGCAGACTCAGGAACATATATTTTCCCTCTGAGTAATGTTAGGGAACAAAAAGGAACCGGCCTTACAGTTTATCATGCATCCCTTGATTAGAAAGTGGCTTGTATGAAGTTTGGAATGGACTGCAGAACTAAAGTTTGTTTTCAAACTTGATTAGTAGTACAATTTGATAAAAAAATGGATCAATCTACCGCAAAGAGGTCATGGTTTCACTTCTTGCTTGTTTTATGGACGAGATCTGGAAGGTATGCAAAGGAACATTCCATAATGTTATTCTCGTTCAAAACTTTATGACATTGTGCTAGTCGGTGATTGCCCCACAAAGATTCAGTCGTAGATGAACTAAGAAAGAAAGATCTGATTAATAGATTTAAGGTATTGTACGTATTGCTGGATTCCTTTCAGAAGGGAGAGTGATTAGTGTCAGTAGATAATTACCTATAAATATCTTGGAGATATTTGAGATAAATCAATATGATCAAAGATATTTTTACGAATCTATTCATTAACCTCTGTAGCACATTTATCCCCAACAATGAAACACTGGCCCGAACGGATGTTTGAACAGAGCAGCCACCCCATTAAGCAAGCTGTATCGGCAAATAGGCGGATATTAGCTCCAGGGGATCGCTCGTGGCTACTGAACCTTTTACCGGCTGGCTAATAAAGGCAGCGGTCTATTACTTGCCCCCGGCCGGACCTTTTCAACTAGGCCCTCTGTGTAACTAGGTTATGAGGGGGGGGATTTAATCAGCTTCACACTGTCCTTCGTAATAGGTGATATCCCTCTTTGTTCTGCTTAGAGTACTGTTTTTACATCCTCACTAATCGAATCAGCTTTCGCTGGACTGTAGTAAATGTGGGACCTTTTAAAAATGTACTCAAGTCCCTGAATTTTGTACAATTGAAAATAAATTAATTTGGCGTCTATATAGAAGTGCAATGCATGGTACAACACTACTGTTATTGTAATGTATGTAGAAAAAGTTTTTTTTGCACTATTTAGTACTAGAAGAGGAAAACATTGTGAATTTCTGATAAAAACTGTTCAGTAAAACATGACATTGAAGGATCCAAGATTATTACAAGTACCTCGTAGTTAGGTCATGTGTTAGTTGAGGATAGCATTCCGTTGACGAGCTGGCTCTCAACAGCGAACCGAGCGGTATTGGTTGTTAACTCCTTGATTAAACGAAGGTCAGTACTACCACTAGCGCTACCTATCTTCAACGATGGTGAAGTGAGCCACTGTAGGCCCAACTCACTTAACACCTTTAGCTAATCAGCTAAATACATAGTAGATAAATATGGCGGGAATATTAGTAAGTAAATTGTAAAATATTCATGTGTATCGACTGAATACGTTTCTTTTTTAATATGTACACGAGATGGGTGTTTGAAACTTATCACTTCTGTTTTTCAAGACTTTCTACAAACACTCTTCGTTAACACGCAACCTGCCGTTGTAATTTCCTTGCCCCCTTAGTATATGTTCATTGGTATGTCAACTTAGATTGATGAAAGAAAAATGCTAGATTTTTATCAAATGCTTTTATTGACGGCTTTTTGATCTAAACAAGTTTCTGCCTCCTCGTTATCCAGATGGACTGGAGATGAAAGGGTGGTGTGGTTTTTGGACCACTGGTGTTTTAGTGGAGTTATCTGATTTAAAGTTTATTTAAAGAAATCAACATTACCAATAACAAAACACTTTTGCCACTTGTTGATAAGTGAGTGACAGCCGAATTACACTTCGATTTTTTTTAATTACCATTTGTTATGCGAATTACTGAAATAAATTTCCGTGTCTTGGCTTTACAGTTTTAGGCAATTGTAAGGCGTCATTTCTCTCAACTTCTTCTCTCATCGCTTTAATATCAACATTATACATGATAAAGTGCGAAGTAGGATGGTTTTTGAAATAAATAGTTCAAATAACAAAAGCTTGATGAACTTATTTTTAAATACTCTTTAATACTAGGGTATTAAATCATAAATTAAAAAACACAAAGGGTATGAAAAAAATCACCAGTAGTAAAAGCTTAATTATTTTACGGTGAATAGTGAATTTTTGTAGTATTTGGTCTGAGTTAAGTCCCGGGTTTAGTTAGCTTTAATTAGTCATATAAAGGATAATTAAATTGCGGCGGTTAAACACATATTTACCCCAATGGCAAACTGAAAATCAACCGGAGGCAGCCTGTTGAGACACACGTCAGTCAATTGGCTCATTTGCTATGTAGATAGCTGACAATGAGTGGGGCAGTTGAGTGCGGTTCGTACCGGCCTGTTAATAGGCTACTTAACAGTGGCTTCCAGCTGAAAACATGACGTGTTCTTGTGAAAGGAGCTGTCTGGATGTTTGTTACGTCACTGAAAAGCTTTTGTCTACCTCGACTTTTGTGATGATTTGTTTGTTTGGCCGGAATTAAAAATGTAAACTCAATAATAATAAATATTTATTGATTCTAAGATTTTCGTTACCGTAATGCAAGAGGCATGCGCCTCTAATAAATTCGAAGTTAAAAGGTGTCCACATCGCATTTTTCAATTATGCCCTTAAAATTTTTCATATAACGTCCAATAAGTTGTTACATTACAGTTAGTTAACTGACCTTTACCGTGACCCGACACACAAAACCGTCAGACTAGCAGTAAAAAAGTTCGTTTGCTCGTCCTTACTGTTGAAACGATTCGGGACCTATTAGGACCATTGATTAATTCGTTCAAAAGGGAGCTTATTCATAATGTTTAAAATTCTAACTACTTTGTTATAAGCAAGAAAATATTTATATTCGGAAGTATTGTTCATAAAATGGTATCGGATGAAAGGCAATTTGTCGCATGTGCCCTGGAAAATTCCACTGGCATAGAAATGTGCTCTTGATTTCATATCGCGTTCGGAAACGTTCCCAGCATGCATGCATGAACTAAATGATGCAGCTGTTGTCTTTGTGATTGGAAAATGATTCCCATTCCGTGAGCGGTCAGTGGAATTAGATATACGAAATTCTACTCCTTTTAGCATAAAAAAAATTGTCATTTTAATAGTTCAACAGGCAATTACTGTGCTATTTTAATATATGCGAAGATTTTAGTTTTGTTTCATTTTTTAATGAACCAAAAATGTAGTGCTTTAATGCATTTTTATTTTATTTTTATGTGGGCCAGAATTTGTAGGTATTTTTGAGTAGTTTGTTTAAATTAAATATTACTGAGCAGCGTGCAAGAGAAAAAAATCGAGCTCCATTTTACTGGACTCGGAAATGTGTTTTGTGAGCGCATGTTTCATATTAGTACTCTAATTTTGTATGACACCTATTTTTTTCGCTGTTGTGATATATGAGTTTCATGTTGCTCTAATGGAGGCAGGAACAACCTCACTTGGACCCATCATTGAAAACTTGGATTTAATGCTTAAAAATGACCTTAGATGCTTAAATTGTGACATTTATGGAGATATTAAGGGCGTGGATTTCTAAGAACATTGCTGCACCAACTTCTTCGCCATGAATAAATAAAAGTTCCCCTCTTCTCGGCTCAGAAAACATTCCTACGTTTCCATATTTTAATAATCAAACCTTAGGCTAAAAACCATAGTTAGAGAAGGGAAATTGGTTCACGACAACAAAGCCCAGTAGGCGGCCTGGCGTAAACCGACCTGAAGTGAAAAATGGTTTGTTGCAGTCGAGGCAGGAACGTTTCAGTTCGTAAGTTTAGTTTCAGTCCGTCTATTGTAACCCGAAGGTGAGCTCTGAGTTCCTTTACAATGTTTAATTTCTTTTAACCACAATCCGATGTTAGACATGTACTCCTTAGACTACTACTTAGACATGTCAAATTCTCAAACAGCTTCCTCCTAAAGCCATAATCTTTTTAACCTATATATACAATTGCATTATCCGAACGACGCACTTTCCTCTCCTCTGGAAACATTCCATTATTGTCCTATTCGCCAAACCCGGTAAACCACCCAATGAAGCCTCATCTTACCGTCCAATTAGCCCACACACCAGTTTGGTTTCCGCCAACGACATTCCACTGCTCAACAAGGCCTTCGCGTTGTCGATCACATCTCCTCAGCCCTTGAAACCAAACAGTATTGCACAGCTGCCTTTCTCGATATAGCTCAAGCTTTTGACAGGGTTTGGCATGCAGGTTTGCTCTACTAGCTCAAAAGATATTTACCACAGACCCTTTTCCTAATCCTACAGTCCTACCTTTCAAACCGCTTCTTCCAAGTCCGCTGTGGTTTAGAATACTCTAACTACTATCCCATAAGTGCAGGAGTTCCACAGGGCAGTGTCCTGGGCCCCATCCTCTATAACCTATACACCGCTGATGTCCCCTCTACTCCCAATACCTTCTTGGCCACATTTGCAGTTGACACTGCAGTCTTGTCATCCCACCCAGAACCCGACATAGCATCCCATAACCTTCAAAAACACCTTGACGAGATCGAGTATTGGTGCAATCAAAGTTAATGAAGCAAAATGCTCCCACATTACCTTCACCCTTTGTCGCAAGTCTTGTCCACTAGTTTATTTTAATTCTGTTCCTCTCCCTGTATCCGAGACAGTACGGTACTTCGGCTTCCATCTTGACAAACGACTGACCTGGAACCCACATACGAGACTAAAAAGACAAGAACTAAACAGACGCTTTGGACAACTGTACAGACTACTTCAAAGGACATCCCATCTCTCAATAGAAAATAAACTACTAATCTACAAAGTTATACTTAAACCAATCTGGACATACGGAATAGAGCTATGGGGGACAGCAAAAAAGTCGAACATCAAGCGAATCCAATCCTTTCAATCAAAAGTCCTGAGAACAATAGTAAATGCCCCTTATTATGTCAGCAACAAAACCCTTCATAACGACCTTAACATACCCTACATTCTAGAACTCATCCCTTCCAAGTTTATGAAATTCCACAGTAGCCTTTCCAACTACCCTAATCCTGTAGCACAGTCATTGCACTGCGCCACTCATCCCTATAATCCTCCTCGGAGACTGAAACGGCAGTGGCCTCGTGACCTGCTATAAACGCGTGACAGTGGGAGTCCTGGCAATGGCCAGTTTCTCCAATCATGTCCTGAGCGTCTGTGGCTCTCGCGCTCTTGGTCAGCCTCCACTAGCTAGTATCCGGTGACGCGGCTGACGGAGGAGCGTGGGGGACTCCGCTTCCTTTTTTGCTTGCAAGAGTATACTGCTCTCTATCTCTCTCTCTCTGCACTGGCGCTTGCTACTCTACTGGAACCATGGCTTTCTTATTCAACTACCACTGAGAGATGCAGACTCTTTCCTAACCTATGTTTTATTCTGACGCTTCAGACCCCACACTTTCCTAGTGGGATTCTCTGCCTTTTTCTCGCTAAAATTAGCACATCCTTGGAAGGGATTTCTATCATGCAGACGACGATCTCTGGGGCCCTTCAAATTGTACCTAGTAGCGTCTCCCCCAGCGATCTGGTCTGCTTCTCTCGGGGTTAGGTTGGGATCCGGGCGGTTTTCGCCTACCCTCAGATACCGAGTGTGAATTCGTGGTCATTTCAAGACCACATAAACTACCTACAATACCTTCCCTGTACCTCTTCTCCTGAACATAGTGCACTGTTGGGGCTCACCTTCTAAGATCTTATGGAGTCAGATCAATACGAATAAAGCTGCCCGCCAACTAGGCCGCCAGTAAAGGTCAAAGACCACAGGTTCGCCCATTTTAGCTCTTTCTTGACGTACGCCGGGCCTAAGAGACCCTAGCCCGCGGCGGGCGCCCCCAACTACCCGACAAGCATACATTTAGATAATCAGAAAAATAAATGGAGAAAGTTCACCATTGAACTTTCTTTTTGTATCAGTCACTGGTGACTCCGTTAAGTCACTAACCAAGGCAAAGATGTGCATTGGTGTCGCTGCGTTGTCAATTTTTGAACAGTTTGATTGGTTGTGGCTAAATAGTCCAACACAAATTTTTATTCATCGTGTTATTGTTAAAACTGAATATACGAATAATTTGTATATTATAAATATCTTCCATAACAAGTGGTTATTATCATAGCAAGTCCTCTCCACGTATCCATTTTTTTCGCTAGAGGAGGGTACCAATGTGGCTGTTGCTTCAGTATATTCTGCCATAGCAGACAACATCCCTAGTCCATCCATCCCATCCTTATAACTACAGGACCTGATGCAGTAACAGTAAATAGTAATCAAAATAGTACGTAAGAACCTTGTTAATTTGATGAAAATCTAATTAAAGTAAAATGGACTTTTATTTTACTATTTATTTTTTTAAAAGTGGTGAGACTATTACAGGGGCCTCTTACTGTTCAGAAATAGATTAAATTTATGAAAAATTGAAATGAAATGTTCCAGCGCTTGTCAACAGGAGAGGACCTATACTTCTTCATGACATCGCCTGACCAGATGTTTGCCAGTTAACTTAAAAAAATTACGTGATCTAAAAATGGAAGCCCTTCTTTTACTAGGTTTTAGAGTTAGTATTTTATTAATTTAACCCTTACTTTTACAACTGTATAGCCTGGGCTACAGTGAATTATCGCACTACAATGTCTCCCAGCGCGATAGAAAGGGTGAGAATTGGTCACGCTAACTTTTGCCGCATCTGCATTTGCTACGAACATTCATGACCAAGGTAATTGATTGATCGGAGAAGCAATAGCATAGTGGTTTCAGCACCTTTTACACAAACAATCCAGGTACAGAAAATTACCCTGTACCTATATATAGGATCGATATCATTATCTCAAATCCAGGTGTCGTTTCCAATGACCCATTGCGTTTCTTTGACGAAAAAAAAAACGTTTCATTAAAACTGGGAAGTATTTTTTCCTACATATTATTATTATTATAAGGCCAATACACACGTCAAATCAAGGCAGCTAAACTCAAATCAAGCTAGGACAAAAACCATAATCACTATTCATGTAAGCCAATGAGAGCATTCTCTCGCCATGAATCTGTTAATTCAGCTAGGCATGTTGAGTTGAAAACAATAATCAACGCCAAGAGTGCCTCTGACTTGATTTGACCGAACCGATCAAGATGTACGAAAAACGTCTCATAGAGTTTGTTTGGAATTTAAGTGAATTCTATTGATAAAAATATTTCTATTCGTTATACAAAACGGACAAAACTACACTACCGATAGAGGTTGCAAAAACTCGAACAAGGTAATACAAAGCAAATACTTTATTCTATAAACATCATACAGAAGCTTCGTCTTTTTGATCTTCACCAAAATTATTCTTGATACTAAGTGATGTAAGTGAGTACCCAGCTTTATGCATTCTTATCGCCTGAAGAACACCTTGGCCGTGACTGCTTAGATACTACTATAGATAGATATAGAGCTATCTGTACACTTCCAATCAGTACGGGATCCATTAGGAGACAGCGGTTCGTGGGGACTCACCGGACCTGCGGCTGCGCTACCGTTCTTCATCTATTTCTTTCTCGTCTGCCGGACTTGCGGTCTCCGCCGAGGGCGCTAACCCAAGTGGTGGTGGTTTTTTTATATAGCAATCGGTCGGCTCGGACCGACTCAAAGAAACACCTTGCCCTTCTGTCGAATGCTGTATCTGGGCACATCACCCCCCCCCCCACCGTACTGGGTCTCTAAAAACCTTTAATTGACTGTGCTGCTTGCCTGTGTGGTCGGTGAATTATTGGCTTTATGTTTAAAATTTAATCTATTTCCTCATTGAAATTGTTTTCCCTTCATGGTTTTTTAAAAATAAATAAAATCATGGTGCAACTCATCATGGTGGAGAGGTACGGCCGTTATTAGTACATTTGCTCGGAGGAACGTGGTTAGCTATTAGACATTTTAGTTTTCCTTACCAGATTAGCTACTCGTTTACCTTAAAGAGGCTAAGTGAACCCTAACCAGACCTATTCCTTTAAGAAGAAATCGTCTAGGTCGATTTAGTCCATGGGACTTGCAGACGTGATAGACAGACAGAAGCACGGGTAACTACTATTATTTATATATTAATGTAAATAACTAATCAGTACCTAACAACTTAAAATATTTTATGTAATTTAAAGAAAATTAAAGTGGAATGAAAAAAAAAAATCATACTAAAGAGATTCCAAAATTACGGTTTTCAATAGTTTGGCCAGCTAATGTGAATACCAGGGGCAGAGAGTTCCTAAAGGGCCTTGTTCTTGGTATCGTACTCACTCGGATCCATAAAATGAACATATGCTGTGTTTAATAGTATTAAAACCATTAAACATGTTACCAAATCTTTTTCCAAAAGCTGTAAAATAATAATAAAAGTTAAAATAATTTAAAAATCGCTGTTGTAATACCAAATTCAAGAAAATGATCTTAATCATGTATGCATCAATGATCTTTGTAGTTGACATGCCATTTAACAAACAAAGATGAAGTATTAATTACTCTTCTTGTCTTCTTTCGAAATAAAACTCGTTATTAATTACTAGTTAGTTTCAATACCGAAAATGTAATTGATAAGTTCTTGTAAGAAAAAAATGTACTAGCAATAGTACCAGCTTGTGAAGAACAATTACAAGAAATCATGATTTCATTCTTTGTTGCAGTAATGTATTGTGTCTATTGTACCGAGTATTCGACAGAGGTATCTCTTACAGGTTTGATCAAAGCAAATATTTACATAATAAATAAAGAATAATCTTATGCAAATGTGCAATGGAGCTAGTCTAAAAAATAAAAGACAAATTTCATCGCTCTTGATTATGAATAAAATATTTAATGGATTACGTATAAATTATAATTTCGGATAAATTCTCATCCAGTTTACATGCCTTTAGTGAACCGCTCACTATTGTTATAATTACCTTAACCGAATGCCAATTATCAACGCTAGATTTTTTCTATTCTTCAGTTTTTTTAGAGTTTAATTTTCATAACAAAACACCATCTCATTTCGCGACGGGCCATGCTGTGCATACTAAGGCAATCTTGATGTCAAGATAAGCTAGCTAATTCCAATTAATGGTTTCAATTTTAATGGCTACTTTAATTACTTTTTTTAGTTAAGTTACATTTATTATCTTATAGTCAAGTTACCTAGATTTTTACTTTGATATCTTCTTTATAATATACCATATTTTTTTAATTAGTTAGTAGGATTATTATTAATATATTAATTTGGTAGGTTGGTTGATGACTATTTATTCTATTTAGCATCACTGCATCGAACAATCATGCTTGTGAACTCCGTGAAGTGAATGAAGAATTTTCCCCCTTTCATTTCTCAGAGTATATTTTGAGGAGATCCTATTTCTTATGTATATAATTTACTACAAAATCTGTCATAATGCTGATAATATGTGCGTAAGACATATCTTGATCTTTGTTGCCTATAAAGGCTTCACCACTTCCTGTGATGTGATGTCCTAAACAGCCAGCGGAGGCCATTTCCTTAATTAAGATGAAAGGGCACATATGATCGACCAAGATTTCTCGATTAAAAAAATCTTTAAACAGTGGCAGGCGACTGCTTAAAGGTAGAAAATCGATATCATTGCCTGATTTTGATTTCTAATTTTATTCGGCCAAGCTTATATAACATCGTCCATCGCAGTAAGTTTGTTTTTATTTAAAAGTATAGTAAAATAACTGTCAAACAGACAGAATACTACACTCTACTAACCTTAGCTGCTTAAAAGTAGCTCTCTTTCCGGGCTCGACTATAAATTTAAATACATTTCTAAGTGAGATTAGAGTTCTCTTTACGTATAAAAAATTCATAAAAAATCTTCAAACAATAGCAGGCGACTATTTAAAGGTAGAAATTCGATATTATTGAACGTACTTAAAAACATTTTTTGTATACTTAGTAAGAAAACTGACCTGTCTAAGTGGATTTGGATAAAATATTAACTTACAGTCCCCTACAGCACCCATCATAATTAGCAAATAATAGAATTTATAAAGAAATTTCTTCAAATACTTTTTTATAAAAAAAAAATTCCTAAATTGCTTGATTTTGTCCTCTAAGCTTATATAACCTCATCCCACGCAGAAGTTTGTTTTTATTTAAAAGTATAGTAAAATAACTGTCGGACAGACGGAATACTACACTCTACTAACCTTAGCTGCTTGAAAGTAGCTCTCTTTTCGGCCTCGACTATAAATTTAAATACATTAAAATACATTAAGTGAAATTATCGTCCACTCTGATCCCTACATATTAATTTGTATATTATGATGATATTATATTTGAGGATTATACTAATATGTCATCGTCATCTATTTGCTCTAGCAAATGTTTGGAGTGCGCATACGCAATTGACTGACGGTCCCAAAATAACTCAAGGGAACGAAAGTTCTTTCCTTGCGTGAAAATGTTGTGGCGATCTGGGTAAAAAAATAATCACGAGCCCGCTGGAATATAAACAAGTATTACTGTATATCACAATATTCACCTTATTGTCATGCGCAAAAGATTTTTTCAAAACTTTTTTTTGATCAAATATGTTTATGGAAATTATAATTATGTTATGTGCGGGACTTATTATTATCCATCCCTTAAGCTCCTTGTTGGGTTGTTTCTAGCTGTCCTGAGCCCTGTGAAGATTGACGCCTTGTTCGAGGGTCAGACCAAGGTATACCCCAAGGATATGAGGCAGCGAGATCTAAGTTGCATATAAATGAAGAAAGGAGGTTGTAGGCGGCGGGAGATTGGATTGCTGTTAGCCTGTACGTGAGGTGTGCACCATTCTCTCCCGAGATTTATTGTAGCACCCGTCTCTGCCTCACTAGCAGTCCTAGAATCTATTGTGCTCTTGGCAAACTGTTTTTCTTTTCCACGCCCTAACTGAATTCTGTTGGCTTGCGATTCTTCTGTATAAAAATATTTCATAGTAGATTCCCAGAATGAATGAATCCACCTCAAAGAAAACAGAAGAAAATCAAAAGAGAAAAAAAAGGACCAAAATATATCTTACGAATTGAGTGGTTCGGTGCAAATTATTGGATAATGTTCCACATGAGAAAAATGTTGGCATGCGTAGAAATCGTAAATTGTACTTACCTAGAAGGACAGAGGAGAAACCCTGATTTCTGCGTCTCAAAAGGAGACAAACAGGAGAAAAGTTGAGGAAGGAAAAATACAAGATGGGAATATACCATGTTCCTTATGACTGTCCAATGTCCAATGAAGTAGGAAAATTCCAATAAAGGCACAGACGAAAAGCTGAAATGTGATTTAAAATGAAAACTGCGTTCGCGATAATCGAATAGAACTGTTTTAACGGAAGATGAAAATTGATAAATAATATCGTTCGTCTGAAGATCTGGTCCTTGTGAGAGATGGAAGTTAATCTTGACTATGCAAAACATTTTTTGGTACATGCTTTAAAGAGAGGAATCAATTCATAGTTGAGAGGTGTAGCTTAAAATAATTTGTTGCTATGGGTTGATAAATAATTTTTGCAGAATTATAATTTCTTGCCGGTACTCTCTCAGTAATTAAATACAAATAGCCCGTATTGCCTTCTCTAGCCCATACCATGCATAGGTGGACCTGATGCGTCCTTTTATCGTCCTCCCAACTTGACTTCGTATAAGTTGAAAGCGGATCATTCGCATTGATTCCTCCACCGAAAACTGATGTCTTCCAATTCTTTCAATCCAATCGCCCAATAACAGCTGGGATTAGGACTTTATTTATTATTATAATTTCTCTGAAGAAACTAACTAGGTGTTTCTATGATTCAAGTTGTTAATATTAGTTAGCTGAATTTTTGTTGTGGTTTTGTTGTCGTAACTCGACAGTCTACCTAAAATTCAGGCTATGCTTGATCAACTTAAATACTTTTTTTTACCTTTTAATTCAGAAGCCACATTTTGGAAAATAGACATTAAGTACACCATGTCAGAAGATATTTTTTCTTGGCCCGTCATTGTGGCTTTTCGAAGTGGTCTGAAGGTTTGGAAAACTGGAATAAGTTTCGGAGCTGCCTTCCCCCTCCGATCAGAGGCTATCACACGGTGTAACGGACCCTACGATACATCGACCTTATACTGCCTGATGGACCTTAAAAAAGTCCGCTGATTTCGGACATCGTAGCTGCCTAGAAGTTTTGTGTCATTGTTCAAAAAGCAAACGTCAACGCGGTAGGATCAACTTTTTTGCCTCACTAAAGTTTGCGACTATTGGCATCCCTCCCATTTATTTTTTTCCTTTTATCATCCCCTCTAACCATCCTGTTTGTACCCAACGAAGCCATGAAAGCAAGAACCCCTCATCTGAACAAATAAGAGCGGCCCCTGCTCCAAGTCTGAACTGACACCGGCAGGAAGACGGCCTAAGAAGTTCTCTGCCCCTTTTAATTGAATACAGCTGGCCTCCAGCCAATGCCCTTCTTTCAGGGCCATTTTCAATGCTTCCTTTATAATTTGGGCCTCCGCAGGCCTTCCCGTATAATGCGGATCAAGGAGGCTTTTATTTCTCGCTCTTCTCTTTGGTGATGAGGTCTAGTCAGCCCCTTAATTGCCAGGTCTTTTATTGGCTGTTAGCGAGCGAGGGCTTATTGCAATTTTCAATTCTAATTAGCCCGAGTTGAAGAATCAAGAGCTGATTAAAGCTGGAAACGTCTTGTAAAGAGAGGAACGTAATAAAGCTTTTTAAATATGTATTAGATGCTCAGTTGACTGATTACCTTTGTGTTCTCTCTTTTCTGTCTTGTTTTTTATGTCATTTCTATATATGCCCTTTATAGTCTATGTCTGGCAAAGTAATGTATGATTTAATTATCCTTGAAGAATTTTTACTTTTAAGCATTATACATTTAACGATTAATATGTATATATTTTTTATCTTAATGCTGGTTTTTTTTAAAAATATTTGATTAATTATTGACTATTTTTAAAGTAGATACTTAATGATTTACAGATTTTTCAATGTTGAACATAATTGACCCTTTAATTATAATATTACATAATTCTATTTCGCAATGATTATTAATTGTTATTCTTTTACTTTTGTTTCAGGTGAGTTAACTAAAGGGGTTTTAATGACTAAAATATTTGCTTGTAAGTAAATGAGTATGGCGATGTATTATATTTGATTTGTAGACTCTGTCTAAGTTGAGTTTGCCACTGAGATAGTGGGGAGAAAAATTGCCAATTCACTCAAGCTACCTGTTTCTAATTGGCACTTGGGTGGGAAAATGATGCGCGAGCTCCCCGACCCATACCGGCAAACTTAACTTAAAATACTCTACCTGTATTTATTTGACCGATTATATTATTTTTGACTCTTACTACCAATGGAATTCCCTCCTCCTAAACATCTCGGTTCTGAAAGTTCTTACATAACTAAATGTCTTTATTGTTCACTTCACTTGCGACGCCATTGTTGGACTCTTGAAGGAAATAAAGTTAGTTATGGCATGATCTTAGATTATTCTTTTGAATATCATAGATAACATTGTTTTGGCTATATATTACTATCGCAATATGTTTTATCTAGTTGTAAGTAATTTGACCGCACAGGTTTTATTTCTTAATACCATTTCTGATTTCATGTTTGATTAGTATGCATAGACAAAAAAAGTGAAAAAACTTACTTTCTGTTGTGAATTTGTCATTGGAATCAGTGCTTTATGTGAGCATTCCTTATAATTTAAAACATTATTCTTTGCATACCCGTTTTTTGTATATTGTTTAAATCGGCTCCTTCCGTATAGAAGGAAGATGCGCCAAGTTTATCACCTCTTAGCTGATGTATGGTTGCATGTTTGGCAGCGAACCGCTATCGGAAACGTAGCACCGTATCGCATGCGAAACAACGTTGCTCACGCTCAATAGATTACAGCTGTTTGAACATTGTAGGCTTAGCTTCTGATCAGATGAATTAATACTGCTGATGCTGCTATCAGGGGAATTCTGAATGCCCTGTGCTGTTAGCACTCGCTTGCCCTTTGATTGATTTGTGGCATTCAACGTTTGCTAGTGTATTTATTTTGATACAAAAAGCAAATGCTTAAAAGCCCACAAATATATGACATAAAATATTTCCTCGTGTTTACATCATTGGCCCACGTTAAAGTGTACGAGCTAGCAAATTAATGGCAAAACTATTCTAACCAGCATATTATCGTTAATATTTCGGATTTTTCGCCAATTCTTCTTTTTTTCTGTGTTACAACCAATTAAGATAAAATTGTAGTGAATCAGAGGTTTCTCGAGTTCGTATTTGCTTCACCCAGTGACAATCTGCAAAAGATATAGTCAAAAATTCGAGACACATTCACTTGATCTTACATTGGTTGTACTCGGTATTGGTTAATAATCGGCTTAAGTTTCAGAAAATTTATTGCTTGACGACTTGTCAACGTACTGTGTATGTCTGTACTAGGAGTGAAACTCGAAATGGTTTGAAGATGGAAGCCAGTTTAAACTTATAAAGAACAATTCGTATCCAGTGACACGGCTGACGTAGGAGCGTGAGGGACTCCCCAAGATTCCGCTTCCCCCTTCGCATGCGAGGGAGGTGACAATCTTGTGGACTTGGGGGGCCTCTGGGCTGTTTGTAAATATTTTATGAATGAGCGAGTGAATGATGAATTGTAAATATGGTATGAATGATAACATTTATCTCAATTACTCATTGCCTAATAAAAGGCAGATTGTAATTTTATCTTAATAAAATTGATTGAAACCGGAAAGAACAATTCTATTTTTTTTTTTAAAATCAAAAATATTTTTATAAATTATACTTTGTTATTATTATTATTTGTTATTGTTATTTCAGTATTCATGCTATTAATGTTTTTTTATATGTTGAAATGTCGATTTTAATAGACACGAGATGGTTCGAAAAACAAAATTATTGGGTAATTTTGTTGCAATTATTCGATAGTGTGCGGCACGAATTTATGGTTTTTAATTATGATTCTCCACTTTCTATGTATTTAACTTGTTTTATGTATATTTAAAATTGATGAACATAAGGCTATTTTATTAACTATGTATGCTAATTTTGGTCTCTTTAATGATAAAAATCTTTGATCTAATGAGGAACAATTGATTCAGGGATCAACTGATAATTCAAACCTCTATAATCAAATTTCTTTATAATGCCAACTCCTCAGCTGGGCACTTTCGTAAATCGAAAAACCTGTGAATTTTACACTCAGTCATTCAAAGTGGTTTTCTGAGAAGAGGAGATTGTGGACTCTATAATTCGAAATAGAGCCGCTTCCCTTAATTAAAAGTTATGTCTGCTGCGTGGTGGCCTTTGTAATGTAAAATTAGAATTAATATTAAGAGGTAGGATTTGTGAGGAGAAAGCTAAAAGGTTCTTAGAGATTATTATCTTAACAGTAATCCATTATTGGCTAAATTGTTAATTATTGTTGAAAGGCCCATATGGATCCAGATGATTCTGTTATGGTCCCTCATAAAAGCAAATCCGAGGACTGGTCCCTTCTTTTTTTTGACACAAAATGGAGTATCAGAATGGATCTGGGGACACAGCCCAATAGTGTTTTGAGGCCTGTCCTTGCAACCTGGTCTGAAGTAATATTCTCTTAACATAAAAAATCTGAAAGTAAGACCACCCTCGCTAATGGACAGAACCCGGTCTCGTAGGACAAAATATAAACAGTCAAATGATGCAGCCCAAGTAATAAAGTATATTGTAAAATTCCATTCTTTCTATACAAAATGTCTTCCTTGACCACCACGTTAATTTATTAAGTAAATTCCGGTGAGCTTAGATACAATTGGGAGCCTTACTACTACCCAATTAATTGAGTATTTTGAGAAAAGGTAATTTGGTATAACTTGACGCTATCAGGATTAACACCGTACAGCACCACTTAAAACTTGTGGGAAAGTTTGGTAAAATAAGCGGATATATGTATCCTTAGATAAGATACCTCCCTTTTATATTACAGTTTGTGTATTTGGATACAGTTGTCAGATATATTAGTGCGTCGTTCCTCGAGTAAGTATCCATTTATTCCATTAAAAACCCTCGCCAAACGCAGCAGTCAATTTTATTTATTACAGGCACAAAAATGTACATACATGCTTAATTATACAGTTGTTCTTTTCACATTTGTGTACTGTAGGCATTTTTAAAATTATAAACTCTTAGTAATTCGAATAGTTTTTCTTTCATTTTGGTAACTCGTACTCCTTTATGGATCAAACTCTTAATATTTCGAAATTTGTCTGTGGTTCATTGGGCTATCGAGAGTCGCCTGTACATCATTAGAAAATGATCATGGATAGATCGCGTTTCGATATAACGTAAAACTACAATAAGAGATGAAATGAATGTGGGTCAGAGCCCGCATGTAATTTAGGGCCTGGCACTTATATCTTTGGGAGGAAGCTAACCACCGGAGGCAGTGGACTTAAGAAGTTTTATTATTGTGGGACGGGCCTCGTGGGAGCTTGGCTTTTCAGGTCGGTTGAAATAACTGCAGCCCTATATATCATTACAATTGGAACGGGCCACCGCAGTTTTTTCTCTCTTAAGTGCTTAGCTGGATAGCTCTGCTTTTAGCCTGTTCTTTATAGTCTAGATATGTTTCTATCCTGGTTAGTTTGTTAAAACGGTCCTTTGATGCATTTTAACGAAAGGAGTAGATCATATTGATGATTCGCACCAAATAATTTCTCGCATAGGAATGGAATGGCTTTTTGAAGTGGAACTCTAGTCGGTTTATTTCGATTGGAACACGTGGCAAACGCAACTATATATAAGACATACGGCACAGTAACCACTCTGTTACAATTTCCGAAAAAAAAAACACACCCGTAATAATTTTCCTGTTAGCAAGTTCGGGGAAGGTTTTAGTACTCGATGTGGAATGATCATGTTTTAAGGACATTCTGGAATCTTCAGCGCTCTAAGTAAGTGCTTCACTTACTCTAAAGGAACGTCAAGACGATATCGTATGGATAAAAAGCTTCATGTATTCATAATACTGTTTGATGAGCCTGTCAAATGCATATTCGACATGCACTTGAACGTAAGCTTTGAAGGAGGAACAGTACGCGTACACACTTGGCGTGAATCGTTTTTGTACTAGTGAAAAATATTAACAACAACGCCAGTGTACCAAAACCTAACTGATCTTGCTTAAAATACAAGACTGTCTGTTGAAATATGCGTTCGATGACGCATTTTTGCGAGTATTCCCCAGGGTGGTTGGTCCTCATATCCACCTAAATTTGCTTGCCTCGGACCAAATACCTTAAGATCTCTTCAACGCCCACCGGTGGATGGTACCGCCCTCGTTCCGAACAACTAAGCTAGAGGATCGCGGGAAGACGATTGGCAAGATTGCATGTCAGGCCAGATTGGGTGCGGCAGATGACATAAGTTGTTATAAAATATCAGAGTTGTTGTGCAAATGAGAACAGTTTATTTTTCTGATTTTGTGGTGCTTTATAGCTTTAATGTTCCCATGACAAATTTTGTAATTCTGTAATGAAATTGAAATGGTTGATCAAATTACCTTAATCAAAGAAGTGTCTTTGTTGAGTGTTGCATCAGATATTGAATATATAGCCTGTTCAAAATTTGTTTCCTTGAGCTTGCTCTGAAATATTATTGGCTAGTTTGCATTCGTCTTATTTGGGCTCCTGGACCGTAAAGAGCTACTTGAATTTTGAATATTAAAATTTCACTCACTAGGCAGCCAAGCTTTAGTGGATTCTTACTGGCGATTCGGCTGTTAAACCTTCAATACTTTAACATGCTTCATGTTTTATTCAACTTTAAGCCTAATATAAACAATATCTGAAAGTTAACCGTATAATCTCATATCTCAGGGTAAACAAGTAAATTCTTTATATATCCATATAAACATAATTTGAAAATAGAAATAGAATAAAGAATGTGTGGGAAGCCATCCCTTCGGTTTTGCACCTTCTTCTTTTGTTATCCGGCGAGGCCTCAGGTCAATATATATCTTTAATATTAACTCTGTTCAAACCTGCATCTTGCTTAGTTGAAAAGTTTTAATTTGAATCAAACTAATTTGTTTAACCAGAACAAATAGACCCTTACCCCTGCAGTTCCCGCATTAATAATGACAGGAAAACTATGTTGTATGTAGCTCCTTTCACCCTTTACAGCTATCATACGTAACTTTCTCCAGGAAGTAATAGCGAAAAGAACTGCCTGAAAACGGTTTTTTTAGGAAATTTCGCTCAACATTCTAAGAACGTTAGTAGCACTCTTCCTAATACTTTTTTTACAAATTACAATCTGTCTTATTAGGCAATAAGTAATTAAGATAAATGCTCACATTTATACCATATTTACAATTCATCATTCACTCGCTCATTCATACAATATTTACAGACAGCCCAGAGACCGCCAAATCCAAATGCGAAAGAAAAAGTGGAGTCTTGGGAAGTCCCCCACGCTCCTCCGTCAGCCGCGTCGCCGGATACGAGCCAGTGGAGGCTGACCGAGAGCACGAGAGCCACAGACGCTCAGGACATGATTGGAGAAACTAGCCATTGCCAGGACTCCCTACTGTGGAATTTTATAAACTTGGAAAGGATGAGTTCAAGAATGTAGGGTATATTAAGATCATTATGAAGGGTTTTGTTGCTGGTGTAATAAGGGGCATTTACTTGGATACGCTTGATGTTCGACTTTTTTGCTGTCCCCCATAGTTCTACCTAATAATTCTAGAAAAAAACAACCTTGGTATGCACAATTTGTAGCAAATTTTATGTTTTACGATTTTTATAGGTAACGTTTTGTCTCTAAGAAGTAAGACATTATGACTGAAAAAATTGAAAAGCTAGGACATTTTTAAGTTTTTTGGTGAAGAGAGGGCGGAGGAATGAGGGCTAAAGAACGTTTTTGAAAGATTTTCTTACTGCGGGCCTATATATATATGAAAAATTGAAACACCCAATGTTTTGCAAGTTAACCTTCTTTTTTCTACTTCCTGGACTATAATGATCACAGTTCAGAACAACAGTTTGAAACATTTCGCGATTTACTTAACAAGTTACCTTAAAGACAGCAATGGAGTAATGCGCAGGAATACCATCCCTCATTTCTGTCTCTCAGAAAAAAAAATGCTTTACCTCGGTTAAAGAAATAAATTTAATATCAATTAGGAATGAGTTTTACCGGAGGTATTAGTGGATGAGTACATCCATGCTAATGGCACAGTTTCTAACACAGGAGAACGTCGGAGGTGGTATATTGATCTATTGATGGATAGAGAAGGCAGAGGCCAGAGTGGCTTTGTACCAGCGCAGCTCTGGACTCTCCGGGCAACCAGGCACTCGAGAAGGCCATTCTGGATCTGTTCAATTGGGACAGAGCTTTTATTATTCAAGACGGCAGTTCCTTCCCTTCCACGAATTTAGCGCAGGGGAACTGTGAATCTTTTATCTCGTTCCGGTACGGTCTCTGCCGTTCTTGCCAATAAACAAGTCTTTTATTTTTACCTTCCTGCTCCCCGGCTAAGTTGCCAGTTTAATGTTTTAAAATATTAGAGCTCTTTTTAAAGAGGGGGTTTCATGTTGTTTTTTTCTCGGTATTTCTCCCCTTGAAGTATACGTCCTCTCCCCTTGATGTGTCTCGGTTTCATTTTCCATTTCTCTAATGGGCTCCAAAAATAAAAAAAAACAGGAAAAACATATAGAGGCTAAAGATGATTGCTTCTCTTTTTACATAGGTGATTCTTATCGTCGACTTGTATGACTACCACTTTTGGTTTAATTTCTCTTTTTGTTATTCCAACGTAACTTCACTTCTTTTTTTCCCAGAAATTATTATAGGCAGTAGGCCATCGCTTTAACTTGTGCAAGGACTGTCTACAACATTCACCGACAATTGAGGAGACTTTGGAAGAAAGTTTCTCTAAACTGATAATAAGATCGAAATGTAGCTTCAACGATTTGGATATCACTGAATGTCCTCCCTTTCATTTCAGATATGATTTTTTGGTCATAATTGGAGGTGATGACGCTAGTTACAGTTGTGATTCAATCAAGGTAAAAAAATAAGTATGAGACAGAGGCGATGATTTGTTTCCTACACTGGTAAGCTGTGTTGGGAGTTGGAAATACATACAACTCTCGAAAGGTACTTTTTACAATAATGATGCACTTAACCGTCGATAATGCGATAAGCATCAATTAATCAGGCGTAATTGATGTGGAGCTGTCGCGTTCTTTGTTCGACGGCGATTCGAAGCACTTGAGCGCTGGGTAGCGAGAGCCGTGTACTAAATCGTTAAGGGCAACAATAGCCGCCAGCAACCATTGTGTGGATTATCTCTCCGGGTGAAGCCTCTGGCCCACAACGGCCCACTTTTATATTTCCTCCTCTTGGCAATATCCCATCTCTGTTACATATGTGTGATCATTGCTCAGCCTCGACAGAGCGGCTTTTCTTTCAGACAGTTGTCGATCGCAGTATTGTCTTTTGACTGTCTGTATGTATTACTGTACGCCCGATAACCGCGGACATTCGGTCATGACGAATATTCAGTCGAATACGACCTTTGAGAATTATACGTTTTTATGACGAATTTAAATTGGCAAGATAACTAAGAACCTACAACGATTCATGTAACATAATACAACTTGAAATGACGGAAATACCTGGCGTGTAAGGTAAAATTAAAGTGGACTGTATAAATAAAACGAATTTTATGACTGCAGACAGCAAACACCTATTGTAACAAGAAAAGAAAAAATTGTGAGGATTTTGACGAATAAGGGTTTGTTACTTAACATGTCGGCTACATATGAATCATAGTAACACAAATGTAAGGCTCACACTCGATGGTTGGATTCCTATTACTTACAATCGTTATATTAACTTCTTTCTTAAATTCTAAATTTTTGAAGGAAATGTTATATTTTATAATAATATAATATCCGAATCCCACCACAGACACTATATTTTTAGGAAGTAATTATTAAAAGAAAGTTGGACAATATTTGCCCATACAATAAACAATTTTTGTCACGTACAATTTCGTCTAAAAGATATATCTTTTTTGACGGTGGGTTTACATACGTACACAGAATTAAATCTATGATGTTTCATTATTATTCGTGTCCTCGAGAAAAAAAATTTTCCCTTCACAGATTTTATTTTATATACGAGAACGATGGTATACAGAGGGGTCCAAAAAAATGTATCCACTGTTTAAAAGTCCATAACTTGCAAACTAATTGACGGAGTTGTCTCATTTTTGGTGAAAGTTTAGCTTAAAGTCTAACTTAAAGATATCACTGTAGGTGTTCGAAATGGTCGCCATAAACATCCACACACAAACGACGCAAGTTGGATATTTGCACATGAATGTACGATGGATTCTCGAAGTTCATCCAATGTGCGTGGCTTTTGTCGATAAACGACGTCCTTTAGTGTTCCCCACAGGTAAAAGTCCAGAGGAGTTAAGTCTGGGGAACGTGGTGGATACTCTACAGCACCTCTACTTACCTTTCGTACTTAAAATACCACTTTAAAACAGACTTCCTTTCATCAAATGTAAGCCTTACGCCAGCCATGTTTACTCGAGTAACAAGACAAGGTACAACTAACAATAAAACACTAACTATCTGGCGACTGTCATCTGACAAAACAAAACAACGCAATAAAACGCTTGTATGGCGATTGCCGGAACTACAAACTATTACACTACTATACTATAATCAGTGTTAGTCCACTCTTTGTCAATTTAAATTACCTATCGAATCCTTATTTCAAAAATAGCAGTTATTTCACAGTAATCTGTATCTGGCTTTTCAGGCTACATAAAGCTTGCTACTATTAGGGTAGGGTATTCCTCCTTGCTTAGAGCGAAAATGGGCGAATAATTTAAAAAAAAAAGATCCAGTCTATAAGAGCTCCTACACTGCATCGTTTCTGTTTGTGATATTTATTATTCTCCATTCGCCACCTCTTCCACCGATGGAAACTGATCGTTGGTATTCTCCTACGGGAGCAGACCCCTAAGAAGAATGATGATGGTAATGTTTCGATAAAGTAGGGACTTTGTCTTGTTCTCCAACCACTTCCACAGCTAGGCTACGGGCCATCATTCACGCTACTTGCTATTTTTTACACGTTTTCTCAGAATTTCATCTCGATTTGAGTTGGTGAGTGTATTTAATCTCTTAGGTAGAATACAAATTAGAACTGCTCAGGTAGTGTTTGTTAATAGAAAATGACGAAACGGAATTATATATTGCCATTATATCTGCCATTTCCCTGACTTACAATTCCATGAAGACTAGCTTAATTAATTGTTGACATTAGAAGAAGATATTATTACTACCCTTACAATCCAGTGGTTGAGAACAAGGCAATCCAGAAGAACCTAACGGTGCTTTAAGTTTCTGGTTTCCATCGAAGAATGCCTAATTACAGCAGTGTATCCAAATCAATGTTATCATAAAATTCCGTGAGGGGGGAGGGTCGTAGCATATTCGCATGCGAAGGAGGACCCAGACTCTTGGGAAGTCCCTCACGCTCCTCATCAGCCGCGTCCCCGGATACGAGCCAGTGGAGGTTGACCAAGAGCCACAGATGCCCAGGAAATGATTGGAGAAACACTGTCCCGTATTTATAGCAGCCCACGAGGCCACTGCCGCTTTAGTCTCCGAGAAGTATTATAGGGATGTGTGAAGCATTAGCTTGGAAATGATGAGTTCAACAATGTAGAGTCTAAGAAAAGGATGAAGAAATCATGTGAAAAGGTTAGGGATGAAAAGCAAAAATGCAAATAAAGTTCACCAATTGATCTCAGTTGTCAAATTGTTGCAGAAAGTGCCTACAAACTAGACTTATTATGCTAACCACAGATATACTTCTTACGTAGTCCAACTAAGATTAATGTGTGATATCTAGAGACATGGCTGAAGCGGAACATGAACTCACTTCACGCTAGAGATATTAATTTCAAAATAATAATTGTTAGAAAACCCCAAAATAACATACAAACTAACAATATATTGATATATAACACAACATCATAAAAAGGAATTGAAATCTATTGGAGATTATTTGTGAATTTTGATTTGTTGTGTGCCATCCATAAAAGTAGCTATTAGTGCGTTGAAGAATGAACTATTTCTTGAATATTGAGGTGGGATTTGTGATTTTAGTTGCCATTGACAAAAATTTGAACCCCCCCTCCCCAAGAAAGCGGTATTGAGGCCACCAGACACCACACATGCTTTGAATTTACAAAGCAACAAAATAAAGGAAATGATACAAGTAGGCGGTTATATCAGCCCATTCATCTAACTGTGTTATCTCTTTGTTTACATTCCTTATCGCGATCTGTCCATTGGAAGGTTCGTACAAGTCATAACCACTTGTGCCTTCGGATAGGTTTCGGACGTGCGGTGCTGTCTGTGTGCGATTTTGTGTTCACTCCGTGTGTCATTTTGTGTTGAGTGACGGATAGTGGACTGACGGGAGTGTTGGCTGGTAGCTGTCATGCCAAAGGCCTGCCATTCCCTTGTGCTAGGATGCTTCCCCACCAAGGCTTCCTTCTCATTAGGTTTGTAATTAATTTAAGAAGCAATTTTCGTTTACAGTCAACATTATTTCATTCCTACATTCCTTAACTATGCTTTTAACTTACTGGTCTACTGACGACATAAACTCAAGGCATCTGAGAACAAAACATAAACGAATTGACCAAAAGATTAAAAAGCCTTGCCTTTCATTCTTTATTATTATATTTATTAGACAAGCTGCTTACAGGTCAAAATACCTATGCAAATTAAGCCTGAAAGCCATCAACGATTAACAACTAATATCTTATTTATACAACATTTTCCTTCCCTAATAACTTCATACATCACAGCATAAAATCACCTTTATATAAAATACATCATAGATACATTCTTCTACATAATACCTTCAGCTAGTATCCTTACATACCGGATTAATAACAGCATAATTTATTTTTGTAATAAAGAGATTTACGTGCTTGAAACTTGCCGAAAGGTAATATAATCCAACCACAACAAACTCATTACAATGCTAAACCAATGTGACACTAAAACTTTCATTGTTGATACAGAGCAGGAGAAGATAAAATGTATTTGCCAACAAAGAATTGAAAACATAAAAATCAGTCATACCACGCCGCCAGATAAATAGATACATGTGTTTGTGTATACATACTCTCACTCATATGTACATAAACTAATTAATAGATTGCAGAAAATCGAGATGCTTGTGCACAAAACATAAACTAGTCGATACAAGGATTAGTAGCCTGGCAATCTTTTTTTTTTGAATAATAACTAAAATTTATTTTTTTCAAGCAGAAGAAGAAAAATCAAGTCGTCTTTTCGAGTCTCCTCCGAGCTTTTTATTAGAATTTGTTTTGTGATTTTTTCACAAAAATACTACTTTTTATATATCGAACCGTTTGTGTCATTTTTATTTAAACTTTCAAAAGATACAAAAAATGATACTAGCTATACCACAAAAAAATGATACTATGTAGGCCAACTTATTATAATTATTAATTTTTTTTCCCCTCACCAATGGTTGTTATACCATCACCACAAAAAGGGTAGCCGAAGTTGTTGATTTATTTTTCTAAATTTCGTAACGATTTTTAAGTTGAGCTAAAATATATTTGGTACCAGAGAACGTAGAACCTTTTAATTTTTTCTCGGCATTAAGGTAGCGAATGAAACCAAGGACTGACCCTGGTACCATCTTCCAACCAACTAAAGTAGCAATCATACTTAATCAGTACAGCAGGCCTTAATACCTTTTCTTGTTGTATCACTGATAACACATATTGTAATAGGTATATTTACATAATATATATTATATACTTTATATAAATAATAACATAATTTCCTTTTGTTTCTTAAATTCGTTTCGTTCGATCGTTTGTCCACCTGTTAGCAATCTATCGCCAAGTCCTCGGATTTGAACCTGGTATCATAAAGTCATAATATAATTTCCTGCTGAACCATTTTATTTATTTTGAAGTCGATTAAGCATTATGGTATCATTCCAATTGAATTAAATTAGTAATATAATAAAAAACAGTAGTATTCGATGGGATAAATTCAGAAAATGCATTCGAAAGTCGCACCTTATCTCATCTTATCTGATGTAATTTACTTATGCGGAGTGCAAGTATTTTTCTAACGTACATACTTCAGGATGAAATTCAAATCAATGTGAACAATATTGTTAGGCAGTATCACCCGAATGAAAGCCGAGTTATCAATTTAGACTAATGATTGATTAGGTTTTTCTTGGAATACATTGTCCTAGATAGCAGCGAGCGTACTATCTGAAACTACTTCCGAATACTTAGTATCTTCCTTTATTGTCCTAGGATAGATAACCTATGGATTTTCGCTATGCTTTAGACTATTGTTTAACTACTTGCTAGTGATTAATTTTTAGGGGCTGGTCTCTCAACCCACAATTGTTCCTTGACTCCATAGTTTGTCACATATCGAGTCCGTTTCTGCACAGAATCTCTTGGGGTAGGAGGTAGTTTACTTTGGTCTACAACAATTATTTACTATCGCCTAACTCAAGTTGTTCTGAGCTGAAACGGCCTCCACGTCACCGATAGTTCAAAAATTCAGAAATTCGCCCTCACTGTCAACTGGTTAATATATACCTATAAGGCTTAAACAGAAAACATACTTTATTTGAAACTTCCCTATCGTCTACAACATAAAAGCCATCTTCGGATCCCTATATTCTTGAGTTATGTAAATATTTATTTTCACGGATTTATGCTTATCTACTCACGAGTGCTAGAGAAAGAAACAGACGAACATTAATGTTCACTGCAGATTCATTTATAAATACCAGATATTTAAAATTTTGTTCGTCAATAGATAGATTTTCTAATTTTTTTCACTGAAAATAAATCGTTAATTTGCCCACGTATTGACTTACCAATTTTTCCTATAAGATCTATGGTTTTTTTTTTATATAATGACCAAAATTTGTTATCATTAATTATAAGCTTTTATTATATTTTTGTAAATATAAGTAAAAAAAAAAATTCGGGACATAGAAAGAGAACCTATAATATCGATTGATGTCCGCTTAGGGCTGTTTTTAAACAAAAAAAACATATTTATTATATTTCATTTTAGTTTTCTTATTATAAAACAAATTTACGTTAATAATTTATTAGTTTATTACTTATTGGTTATACCTCATTCTTTATTGGTTTTATTTTTTAATAGAATGACTTGAAGAAAATAAATCTTTTTGGGAACAATCTATTGAAATGTACGAGGCGCGTAGCTTTGGGATATCAAATCAATAGAATATTATAATCGGAATAACCGGTATTGTGCGTATAATAAGCTTGTAATCAATATTATATTATATATTTTTTGACCAACATTGATTCATTAAAGTCTATGTTTGTCACTGAAAATTGCCGTTGTCAAAAAATTAGCAATTACTAAAATATTGTCTTAAAAAACCTGTTAAACAGGCTTCGGGCGTATGAGATTTCGGTAGTTAGGCTCTCATAACATTATTTTTTTGAATATATGTCAAATGTTTAAAGTGTGTATGTATGTTCACTTAACCATCTCGTAAAATTCTTAACTTAAACTCTCACGGTGCTATTGAATTCGGGGATTGATAAATCTTATAAAGAGTATTATAACTTAACCTTACTAACTAAACGAGCCCCCCCCCCCCGCCTAACTCATATTATCGTTTATTTTGCAGCATATTTTGATTTTGATTTTAATTTGTCGACGGGTAATTTTCGCGGCCGCTATCCTAAAGAACACAGAAGCAGAGAGGTGAAAGACAATTGCCCCAGAATGAAAGTATAATCTCTCCTCCCTTTTTTTTTTATTCTCCTGTATTTTACCAACCCATTCCTGTTAAACCCTAGGGAGAGGTCTACAATCCAGAATCCTCAGCAAAATAGCTTATCTGCAATCGTACCCTTACCGCCGACCTCAACATCCCATTCTAGCTACCTCCGGCTAACAGGTCATCCTAATTCGTATGTTAACGCTCTATCCACCCCGAGTGCTGCCTAAGGCGGCTTCGCGATTCCTCAAAACCAACTAGGCAAACCAAACTTTATGAGCTCTGTGTGATACTGTATCTAGTGAAGTGGTTTTGGTTAATGATCCCTTCCCCCCCCAAAAAAAAGAAGTAAGTCACTTATAAACTGGAGTCACATTTTTAAAAATAAAATTTCTTTATAAATAAAAAAAAGTATTATTTTAGTTATAATAAAAACTTGATTTTCAAAATGTTAAAAAGATTGCTGTGCTCTGATTGCGGGGTGGGTAGGGACTGGTGGGTGCAATAAGCTACTTGATCCCGAATTAGCTCAGTAAGGTATTACAAGGGTCCAGTTAATGGAAAATTGAGCATAAGCGTAGGATTACGTTAGAATAGTGAGCAGTTCAGTCAGGTTGTTTTGTTTTTTTAAACGGTACTTGTAAACAGTTAACGCGTTAACTATTATTTGAAAAAAAAATTTTTTTGACTTACAATTTTATGTATAATAGAAATTTATTATTATTTGTTATTTAACAAATTCGTAATCGTCAATGAAACTGCTGAGTGTATTCTTTATTTAATTTAGATTGCATAGGCTTATTACATGTAGTTGGCAGACGCCGGAGCGCCTATGAACTGGAAATAAAATACACTTGAACTTAAACCTAAAATATTTAGTTATATATAATATACAATAGGAGGGTAATACAGATGTTGTGGCCACCTCTTAATTACGGATAATGAAAATTTACCCTCATCTCGGCCCAGAAAATATATGTCCATGTTTCCATATGTTTTAATAAACGTCTCACGTCAGTGAGAATGGGGGAACAGCCGCAGGTGGGGACCCATCCCCACTACGGCTGGCCGCCTATATAACGAACCGGACCGTCACTTGGAACACCTACTCTCTCCTCTCTCTCTCTGCACTGGCGCTTGCTGCTCTACTCAAAACCATGGTCTTCTCATTCAACTACCTCTGCATCTCTCTCTCCTAACCTCGCTATGTTTTAGTCCGGCGTTGGCAGACCCCACACCTTCCTAGTGGGAATCCCTGCCTCCTCTCGCTAAATCTAGCACCTCCTTGGGAGAGACCTCTCCCTCGCAGACGACGGTTGCCGTGGCCATACAAACTTACCAAGCAGTGTTCCCCACGGCGATTCAGTCTACCTCTCTCCGATTCACGCTTGCCTTTGGGATCCGGACGGATTTCGCCTACCCTCAGATACCGAGTGTGAATTCGTGGTCATCCTAAGACCACACAAACTACCTACACTACCTACCCTATACCTTTTCTCCTGAACATAGTACACTGTCGGGGCACATGCCTATCACATATAGAGTCAGGGCTGGGGTAACTAGGTACCCCCCTCGTGACGACCCGACAACAGGTTAATGGTTAATGCTATGACAAGCATTAACTGTTGGTTGTCGGTTATATTTTATCGGAAATTCTGATGTTTTGCTATGGAATCGAACAGCAATGACATGACAGCCGTGCCGTTTGCTCTAGCAGAACTTATATAAGGTGTCAAAGGTTAGTACTTTATCGGAAATTACGCCTGAGTGCTTAACAGTCAAGAAGTATTAAAGTTTACTATTTCCTAAATTGATTTAGGTAGACTGTTAGTGATTCAATTACTATCGTTTTTTTAATGCTTATTTTTCATTTCAATCGGTTGAATAACTTATTTGCATTGATTATGAACTTTTCGAACCGTCGTGTGAGTGATGCATCGTCATAAAGATGTAAACATTGCCATTTCGTTAGCGAACATGTACATATTTACTAGGTCAGTAATAATTTATATTTAAAAAAAGAAATGATTTCACCGCCTTAACAAGGATATTTGCGTACTAATAGTGGCGAACCTAGAGCTTTTGACGCCTGGGGCAGAACCTCTTTAACGCTGTTTTTCTTCGTGAAAACAAGATGAAACGTCTCAGCTTGAAAGTTTTAACTGACCAATTTAGCTATTTAACATAGAGATTTTTTCGTTTACTATTTCATTATTTTTGTACAAATCACTATTAAGGCATACCTGGTGTCTGGTGTGAAAAACTTAAATGGTCTTCAACTTCAGGCCAGCAGAATGAATTGCATCTGCTGCTACTGGATCGATTATAAATTTCTTCTGTGTTAAAAGGTAACACGCGACCAGTTGTCTGCACGAGAACGAATGCAATTAGTTAATTTTAGCATGTCATTGCAGCTGAGTGAAGGGATCATCAATGGTGCAGTGCATGCAATCATGTTTTGGAATAGAACGAGCAAATGAGATAACAAACAATAGTTCAATAATAATGAACAGTAAGTAAAAGTTTCTACTGAAATGTGAGCCAATCAAGTACAATCAGATAGAAAAACGTTACTTCTCTTTCAAATTTGCTTAGGTAGGAAAGTAGGACACAAATATAATGCAAGATTACCTATCAGACGTGGCATTATTGAGAACATAACTAAAAGTTGTCATTTATTTTAAAACGATTCATTTTAAATTTTAATTTGGGAAAATAGTTTATTTTAATAACTGTTTTAATTTAACTGTTATTTAAAAAAAAAGAAAAGGAAAGGCCCGAACCGTTTAAAATTGTATATTATCTTTGGTTTGTGGCTCATTTAATGCGCACTATGAGTAGTGAGACTCCGACAACGCTCTAATGGCGAAACAATGGCAGTTACATCGACTGCGGTAGAAAAGCAGCCTTCCCCAGCGAAGGCGGTTCGATCGGCTGTAATGGACTCTGAGAGGTGTGATAGTGCTGTGCATTATAACGTCAACATCTCCATTACCTCGCCGGACATTCACGGGGTCATTTCAGCTCACCCCCCCCCCCCGTGTTATTGTCCCGATTACTGGAGCTGTGAGCTACCAGTTCACGCTACTCTCCAATCTCCTTAAGTGCTACCCTTTCTAGGCACCTCGTCTATTACTTAGCCACTTCAGTGAAAATTCAATATTTGTAATCCTTTCTCAGATACTGCTATTTTTTACAAAAGTACAGCATACAAAATGGGGTTTACAAAATACTGCTTTAGCACATGTCAAAATTCACTAACATGGATTTAAATGAATAAATAAGAATTTTAAGACACTATCAGGCGTTTCATTTAATCTACGAGTGTAAATGTAGGTTTGTTGGAATTATAGTACCGAGGATGCCTGAATAGGCGAAACATATGGATTGTTGATTTAATAATAAGATATATTTTAGGTGAAAATTGGTTTTTTTTTACTCAATCTCACACAAAATGAATATCGACGAAATATCCAGATATTCCTAATTATACTAAACTATTTTAGCAATTAAGTCACCATTTATATGTGTTTAAAGCATTACAATTTTTTATTTATGTTAGTTGATTTACTCGTGATATCGGCACGGGACATGCGATGGAATCAAGATGTGAGAGGTATTCCGGGGAATGATGTGTATGCACTAAACCTCTCACATCTTCCTTTCATCTCCAGCTCAACTCATCCGATGAAGATTTACACAGTATATAGAAACGTCTTGCATACATACATTTGATACCTACATATATGCCTTAGCCGAACCCCCATCGAATACACTCATGAGTACACTTTTGGTTTTTTTATAACCAAAAATCCTTTTCATCTGATTCATAATAATTGGTTAGAGATAAATACCTCTTTAAACTATCCAAAGAGTGGTTAGAGCTGTGTATAAAATCGGGTTTTGCAATCTTAACTCCACGATTGTTGGAGGTTGAATGATATAGTTGTTTTATTTGATGCACCAATAGCACTAAACGGAATAATTGTAAAGGAAAGTAATAAAGGGTCGTTAATCAATTACTTCCTTGTAACTTAGAAATAAATATTCTGCTGTAATGATAAATACGTTATCAATTTATTATTATAACTGATTAATAATATTTTTGAACTTCAGTGGACCTTAGTACATAGCAGTTTTTATTTCATTATTTATTATATATATATCCATATTTTTGCTTGGCTCCTACTTTGGGTTTTACTATTGTGTATTTATCTTGTCTGTTATTTTGTATTTTTAATTTAATGTCCTATTATATTTTACTGGATTCTTCATATTTTTTTTGTTTTTTTTATATGTCGATCGATTTAAGACTTTATTTACTGAATGCTGTTAAACAATCTTTTATTTATGTTTTTATACAGGTTTACAGTTTATTTGACTTTGTTATTTGCTATCTGTATCGTCTGTTTTTTGTATTTATCTGTCAATGTTATTCATAGGACAATTTGTCGGCATAAATCCTGTTCGGCACTTTTTTACTGCTGAAACGAAATTCATATTTGTCTGATTGGCGCATGATTTATGTTTAGAGTTTACGATGGCGATTGCCGGCATCATTAAATTATGCGGATATGGTCCTTGCGGTATTGAGTTTATAGCTTAAGCCATGATCGGTCTTTGGATGACGAAAGGCTTAAAATTTCTAGCAATGGCTTAACAGATCGTTGTGGCTTGAGTTCATCCGGTCCAAGCCGTTGAACCAATACGGGCTATGCCGGCCGCAGCAGCCATCCAATCCCTTGTTTAATCTGGCCAGGATCCCACGGGAAACTGGGTGGTCCCGGCATATAAACAATTCAGAATTACTGGAGGTCGAAATTAGGGATTAGTTTGTAACTGGCAAGAGGACATCAAGATTTCATTGAAACTGCTTCGATTGGCTTCTCCGACTGCAATTAGAGGCATGAGACTATTTTGTCTGTTATCGGGACTAATAAGAATTATTTTATTCTTATTAGTTTTTTCCTCATAGCTCTCAAACGTATAAAGAAATATAGAAGAAAGGTGTTGGAAAAATAAAAGGAAAATTATTTTAGATTGATGGGTGCCTTTCACTAAGGGGAGTCCTATTTGAAAGATGTATGAGAAGGATATGGGTTGTGGGATGCCTACAGGAGGCGGGTGGGTTCGGGAAGGTAGTGAGAGTCTACCTATGGTGGAGCCTAGGGGTACTAGGCATTGGTTTGTAGTCAGTCAGGTCATACCTGGCCCCGCCTCTGAAGGGGGCTGCACTGTGTCGGCCTATCAGCCGGGAGATCGACCCACCCTGAGCAGGTAGAAGGGGTCATGGTGCTTCGGTTGAGTCACCATAGTATTAGTCCCGATACATGGGACAGTATATAAATAGAATAGATTTTTTTTTATTTCGGGACTGAGTCTCATATGAATAAACAATGAATTAAAGATAAAAAGTTCATTTCTGGCAAACTAAAAAGGACTGTCACATCACATCGTAAAGAAAAATATAAAAATAGACGTGCCTACAGTTTATCATTATATGCACAGCTTAGTAAAAGAAATATTTATTTATGTTTAATCATTGTTTCTAGCCACTCTTTATTTTTATTGACTTTAAAAGGGCATACAATTGGGGACCCCTTCAGGTGGCAAAAGATTAAGGGACGCACCGGTAAAATCCAAAAATTAAATATGTATTGCAAAGAATAGAAAGTTGGAAAGTATAATATAATGAATAAATCGTAATATATTTATATATTCGTTCAACCATGGCGTAAATAGTTAGTAACTATTTTTGAATAGGTGCATCTCCAGATGCTCTTAGTTTTGAAATATTAAAAGATGGCTGAAAAAATGCAGCAATCAATTTAAAAATTGGTTTACAAGTTTGGGTTCTCTCCGTGTATGTTGTAATTTAGGGACTCTAAAAATATTTGTTTCGCCTATTCTGGCATATCAAGGGCTAAAACTCAAACACATTATAAGTACAATTACGGTTTAGAAACAGTTTTTTTTTTTTGGAGTTTTAGCTCATTAGAATATTATTATATTTATTATTAATAATTATCACCCTCCTCAGTTCTTCTTGACATTACACAGTGTCAAATCTTAGAAATAGAGATAGGGAATTGTAATAAAGGGTAGTGGGTACAATCTAGTGATCCCAAGTTGATAGTGATCATGCTTTTCTGGTATATAAACCATCGCACTGTTTCGAACCGGAATCGACATTGAGCCGCATAGGTAGAGGTACTTGGCGAACAAGCTTAAATGTAAATGTCGCATATACAATAATCTGAGGTGGAGGGGATTAGGGAAAGTATTAATATTCAAATGTGATTTAAGTTTAAGGGCGGTTGCTACGCGGCACTGCTCCCAGGTCCACCCTATTTGGTTTGCAGAGCCCCTAATCCTCTCCTATCACTGCGGTGCCCTTTGTTGTAGAATAATTTCAGCCTTTGTATATTTTTCATCTGTGCCCTCTAATATTTAACTTTGGCGTGGCGCTCTAGTTGAGCAGTACGTTTGCTTACAGAAATACATTTTTTTTTTGTTCGTTATGTAGGCCTTTCGAATGAACCCGAACTTCGTAGAACAAATTAAAAAAAAAACATGCAAAGACGGTCAGTATTATTGTGTATTAAGTGAGGTGTTTACTTTCAAAGCCAGCTAGATCTATTCTCAGAAATTTGACAGTAGGAATTTGTTTTCAGTGTTTGAATTTGGGTAAACATTTTTTGTGCTTTTTGAAAGAGCGGAAGAGATTGTTTTAAGATCATCGCCAACGATATTGTAGCTATTAAATAAATTGGGACTGTTTGTTGTATCTAAAATTTCTGAAAATGGATCTAGCTAGTTTTAAAACTAAACACCTCAAATATTAGTTGATTCGCGCGTGTATTATTTGTAGGGATGTCGGGTTTGGTTGTTAGCTCATCATAGAATTTATTAGAGGAAAGCGTTTCGAACATGCATCATGTTCACCTCAGGTGCTAGTGTTTGATGGTTAGTAGAAGGCAATACAATGTTGGATGCTCACATGTTTAATAACTCCTTAATTTACCGAATAATACAACTATATAACCCGTCATATTTTTTGCAACATTTCGGAAAATGTCGATTACATGTTGGCTAAGTTGAAGTAAAAATGATTTTCAAATTTATTCTAGGCGAGTGTTATAGATAAGATTGGTATAATCATCCATATATACATTTACGACTCCCCGTGAACTCCCTGGTCAATTTAGTAACTAGGAATTGACATATTTTTGCTGTATTAAAATGTTTCACGTTTCCTCAAAAAAATAATAAAAATCGGCCTTATGTAGTCAATAATTTTGACTGGCCCGTGTGGTGTCCATTAATTAAAGTAAGGAACATTCAGAAATGTTATCAGTCCCTAATAGTTAAATTTGTAGTAACTTATATTAATTTTAATATTAATCTTAATATAGTATATCGGCGAAATACTAGTGAAAAACACTAAGTCAAAAAACATGATTTTGAGAAAACGCTGATCAAATATTTTCTCTTTAACAGCTTTGGTACTAATATTATTTTACCTGATTAAGTCATAGTATTCTAACACTTGGTAATCACGAACCAGCCTTTGCTATTATATGGTTATTATTTTTCACATGATAGATACCTGTACAAACTACTAGGGTAGACAGTAGTCACAATAAGTATATTGTGATTACAAAACTTTGCAAAAAATAAATAATTACAGATATGACTTGTGGGTTTTACCAGTTGAAATATCTCCTTTTTGTGGCCGGGAAAAGCCAAAAGTCAATAATTTTGACTTGGAGATGTATATTTTGTAAATGTCTAAAAATTTGCTCAACTATTTTATGGGGTGCAAATGAACACTCGAATTTAATAATTCGCTTTGTATTATAATATCAGCATTTTCGCGTTACTTTGTTTAAAACCTAAAATAATAACAATAATAATAAATAAATAAATCTCAACAAATGACTCTTTCATGTATATGACTAACTATGACATCGCATCTGTCAAGTACCTTCCGGATATCAGATGGATGGTATTATTTATACGCCCAGTGCCAAGCGATTCAATCATTCGGATTCTGAATATAAAAAAATAATCTCCATTTTTATATACAACGAGCTCATTACGTCGGGAACAAAGAGTGACCCCGCTAAAATAAATATAACTAATTAAATCTCTGTAGTAAATATGCTTATCTGATAATGTACTTTATCAATAGCATTCGAATTGATAAGAAAATGTAAGTGCAGTATATGGTGCTCTCTGTTCTTTTTCCATGCTTACAATTTGATTGGGGGTCATCGTCTGGTTTTAGATTTCAGCCCTTCTCTTCGGACTATTTCGTAAGCAGGCTGACTCAGTTTCATCCAATGATCTCCAAATCAATATTCATTCCTAATACTTATAAAAAAAATTCTATAATAAAAACCAGAATAACTAAATTTTATATATTCCTTTGTTAATTTTTGGCTTACATATTATTATTTTCTATCTTTCTTTGCATGTACAAGGGCTCATTTAATAAAGTTGCCAGAGCACTTATTAGCTAAAGCTAAAATATCCATTTATTTGTATGTAGGCAAAATGAATCAACCTACAACTAATAAAATACTGATATCTAGCGGCCCTTAAGGATGAAATGAATGTTTTTATGTGTCTTCTTCCTAGTTGAATGCACCACGCTTTTATTAAATTATTGTTGCTACTCTCACAATGTTGAAGAAACATTCCTTTTACTCCGTTATAAGAACAGCCAATGGCAGGGGTGCAGTGAAGTCGGGAGATATTAGTACGCCCACGCGAATTTGTTATTATTCTTAGTTAATTATTTTGTATACTCTGCAGTTTAAGGAAGTTACCAGTTCAGGCCATGCTGCAGGATGGGCGATTCATATGATAACAGAGTATGGTTCCGACAAGCATTTTATAAATTATTGTTTTATATTTTATCGGTAGTTTAGATTTTTTGAAAGGAATGGAAAGGAGTAAAAAAAAAATATAACTGGGAAATGAAACGACACTCTCAAATTTCTATAAAATACTGCTTTCTTTATTCTTTCCAGTAATCTGACATACATAGGATCATGGGCTGTTCACATCCCATTGTTTACATTACAAACTTATGCCGAGGTTTCGTTTAGTTTTCGTTGTATGTATTTGTGTGGTTTTTAGTGTTATGACCAAGTCTAGCGATTATTTTCTCTTATTTATTCGCGTACGGTTGGATCCTTTCGTGATGGTAGATTTCCACAGTACATTCGTACTCTCCTTTTAAGCTTCACTCGCTGAAGCCAGAGGCTGGCATGTTTCTCATTCATATGAAGATCTCATCTCATTGTTATGCGGGAAGGACAATAACCATTTCTCTGGTAGAAACTGACTTTTTCCCCCGCGTCAGTCTCACTTCCACGCGCTGGAGTAAATATGGGTCAGCGAGGAAGAATGACGTATTCATAATAATCACTTATGTATTCACCCTGTCTAGGTGATCGTGCCCAATGTTCCGCTGGAAGATACAGTATTTAAACATGGATCTTTTATTTGTTTATTATATACTGTCGAAAATATTGAATTTTTATTGTGCTAAAATTACAATCTGCCTTATTAGGCAATAAGTAATTAAGATAAATGCTCTCATTCATACCATATTTACAATTCATCCTTCACTCGCTCATTCATACAATATTTACAGACAGCCCAGAGGCCTCCCAAATCCACATGTATACGAAAAAGAAAGAGTCTTGGAAAGTCCTCCACGCTCTTCCGTCAGCCGTGTCACCGCATACGAGCCAGTGAAGGCTGACCAAGAGCGCGAGAGCCACAGACGCTCAGGAGATGATTGGAGAAACTGGCCATTGGCAGGACTCCCACTGTCACGCGTTTATAGCAGGTCACGAGTCCACTGCCGTTTTAGTCTCCGAGGAGGGTTATAGGGATAAGTGGTGCAGTGCAATGACTGTGCTACAGGATTAGGGTGGTTGGAAAGGCTACTGTGGAATTTCATAAACTTGGAAGGGATGAGTTCAAGAATGTAGGGTATATTAAGATCATTATGAAGGTGCATTTACTATTGTTCTCAGGACTTTTGATTGAAAGGATTGGATACGCTTGATGTTCGACTTTTTTTGCTGTCCCCCATAGCTCTATTCCGTATGTCCAGATTGGCTTAAGTATAACTTTGTAGATTAGTAATTTATTTTCTATTGAGAGATGGGATGTCCTTTGAAGTAGTCTGTACAGTTGTCCAAAGCGTCTGTTTAGTTCTTGTCTTTTTAGCCTCGTGTGTGGGTTCAGGTCAGTCGTCTGTCAAGATGGAACCCTAAGTACCGTACTGCCTCGGATACAGGGAGAGGAATAGAATTAAAATAAACCAGTGAGCAAGACTTGTGACTAAGGGTGAAGGTAATTTGGGAACATTTTGCTTAATTAACTTTGATCCACCATTGGTTGCACCAATTCTCGATCTCGTCTCTCGTCAAGGAGTATTTGAAGGTTATGAGATGCTATGTCGGGTCTGGGTGGGATGACAAGACTAAAATACTGAATTAGTGTCATTAATTAATTAATATTTTATAATTTATTGAGTCGCGTTAATGATTTCGACGTCTTGATTAATAATATTAATAGTCTGTTGGACTATAATTCTGAGGATCTGTAGATAGGCTATAATTAAAAAAAAAACACAAGTAATATGTTATCCTAACTGTATGGTATGTTTAATTCTGGGTTTTATGGGTTGGGACATTCTTCAGCTTAGTGTAATTACAAAAAGTAGTTAAGATCGTTAAAATAAATTGCAACTGTTTAGCAACCGTAATGGAATCGTTAATTGTATTATATATCACACTTGAATTGAATTTTTACTTACCGATAACACTTTTACAGGATATATTCTTAACTATTAATAGTTATCTTGTCTGGTTGTTAGTTATTGTAATTATCATCCATATGATAGCCAGGGTTGGATGCAAGGGACCCTTCAATATCCGCCCGATCGCAGTTCATTCGATCTATCCATGTGTGAGCACTATTAGGCTAATGATTGGCTACTTTATATATTGGCCAGGCTAGGGTTCGTACAAGGGTCCACGGTTGCAAGCTGACGGTGAGCCTCATCACCTAGTGAGTGCATGTGTATCTGGCTTCTTAACAAGCTGAAAGTATTATATTTTATGCACTCCTTCGTATGCAGCACGAGGAGACAGCTGTAATTCCAAATTTATTTATTTATTTTTGTCATTGTATATATTATCAATAAAGAGGTTTTGAAAGGAAAAAAAAAAAATCGTACAAGGATAGTAGATGCGGATCCTTATACTTAAATTATAAAAATTATATATATTATATTAGGGCCGGCGATTTATTATATTGTTTCTTTCGCTTATAATTGTTAAAGGTGGTTATATACCGCAACCGATCATTGCTAACATTTTTTATGATATTCGAACCCCGATCGCGATTGGAATATTTTTATACGGCAATATCGGATAAGAGAGAATCGGACCCATTTCTGCAGATGGCGTGGCCCGGGGCTGTTATAAAGAGAAGCAGGCGATAAGTAAAAGGATGTTTCCGCTATCTTTTGAAACATTCAGTGTTTTCCCACTTGCCGTTTCTCCTTCCGGAGCCCATTCCACAAGTATTCCTTTTCGCAGCGTTCAACTATTCCAGTGTTTTTGAAGAAAAGGGCCGAACAGCCCCACCCGGCTATGAGATAGCATGGTATCATTTCCAACAGAGAATATTTCAATATTTCTTTCAATATGCAGTACAACTTCGTTTATCCAGACTAAATGGGGGAACCAAAGGCAATTCGGACAATCGAAGATCCGGGTAATAAGCAAAACTAAATCCTTAAATAAGCACACTTACGGTTTATTACAATAAAAAAAAATTATTACTGTATTATTTACAAAACATTAAATAATATAAAAATAATTTTTCACGTAATTTCTTTACATAGAATTGGTCCACTGTCTTATCTGTACAATCAGTGCAGGGACTACTGTACATTGAATCAAACTAAAATGCGATTATTTGGTGTACTTATCGTTACGAGGGTAAGACTGACTGCGTAATTTTCTCTTTTTAAAAGGGAAAAAGCCCGCTACCTATTAGTTATATAGTAGGAACGGATGAAAATTCACCAGCCAACAACCTAGCTAGTATATCTAGGAATTAAAATGGAAAGACACCTCCATTTTAGTAACCATTTTACGAAGAAGTTGAAGTATACTCGCACAAAGTCTTACGGCTTACGCATTTATTGACTTCCCCCAATCTATCACTGCGTTTCAAGCTCTTAATATACAAGAGCATACTCTGCTGTATGGTGCACCGCTTTTTCGTTATCTGAAGTATACGACAGCTAAGAAACTCCAACAATTCCAAAACGGTATACTGATGAAAGTGGTCAGAGGCACTTCGTTCGAGCTGCGTAGCAACAGTGACCTTCACGATATCTTTGAGCTGCCTACGGTGGATGAATTCATCCTACGTAGACATATAAAATTTTTCGACTCACTGCAATACTTGACAAACCCGGTGTTTAACACGATAACCCCCGCTCCGTTCCCCCATCGATGGCAGGACGCTGTCGTGGCTGGAACGCTTTAGTCTTAGGTTCTAGGTTTAGGTTTTTAGTTTGTAAGTTTTTCTCCCATTTTTTAAACTGAAGGTGAGCCCCATCACCTAGATTTGCATTCGTGTTATTTCCTATCAACCTCAATCTGATTTATGTAACTCAACCTCCTTCAAATGCATCTGCGCATAGCAGATAGAGGAGAAAGTTTGTAAATTCTTTTGTTTATATTTTTACATTGTATTAAATTCAAGGGGTTTAGGGGGGGGGGGAAGTATACAAATCTGATCCGGATCAACAAGGGCCGGATATACCTATACTGCACTGATGAATTTCCACTATAATAAACCTCGCTAATCCGACCTTGGTGGGACCATGGAGTAGACCAGAATGGCAATAAATATAACATATAATAGCAATAATAATATTAAAATAAATATAAAACAATTAACTTAGAAATATGACAAAATAAATTTACAATATTTAAGAGTGATTGTGCGTATGCGCTTTATGACTTGGCTATAACGGAATTATTCTCAATCGTTATCATGAAGCAAACAAATGAAATAACGAAATAATTCCTGTTGTTACTAATATTTACAAATGTAATAGTATAAGTTAAACATTCGGAAAAAAATAATAAACATAAAAATGATTTTTACTAAGAAGATCATGTTTGATAAATGTCACCGAGAAATGAAGTAAATGATTTGCCATTAGTGGATGGAAATCCTAGGATAAAGGGTAAATAGGAAGGCCGGGATTAATTATAAGAAAGTAGACATGGAGACGTATAGAGGGAGGCCTGGTTTGTAAGCTCTCGCTGAGTGTAGCAATTAGAGTGGGGGAGGACAAAGCATCTCTCTTCTACAACGCTTCTCTTCTCCAGCAGATTAACTGGGCTATTTCCACCAAACGAGGCTGCATCAGCGCCCGGTAACGACTGCGCATTTCTATCTACTTGTTGTTAACAATAACCGCAGGGATTAAATCACCAATAGAGTGCCTTAGCAATATACCCATACGATGAAAATAGTATCTTCATTATCCTGGGGGCTAGGCCCATTATGAATAAACACTTACTTAACATAAAGTTGGGTTTTTGACAGTATCAGTCCCTACTTAAATTTAATATCCACAAATATAAAAATAGTAAACATATACGCATACACATATTTATGATGGATCAAATACATTAAATGAAATAAATGTAAACAAAAACAATATAAAGAAAATAAAACAAGAACTTGAAAAATAAATTAAAAATTCACAATTCGGTTCATACTCATTAAAAAAGGTTTATTCATATTACTCAAACGTTAGTTAAAACTTTGTGAAACAACTCATTTACGCGTGATAGGAACTAAATATTCTTGCATTTGACACATTACATGAAGGGGCTTGGAGAATGATTGGGGGAAGGGAGTTGCTGTAGGAAATAGCTAAATATTCTTGTTTTGTACTCATTTCATGTAGGAGAGTTGAGAATGAATGGTGGTAGAGTGTTTCTAAAGGAAATAACTAAATATTCTTGCATTGGACACATTTCATTACGACGAAAGTATTGCGTAGTATTGTAGTTCTAGGGGGTAAGGCCTTGGGATAAATGAACGTCCGATTTCGTGTTAAATACGGAGAAGAGATATGAAGGTTGTTTTTGAGATTGTGAAGTTAGTAGAGGAAGGTTGCTATAGTCTCAACCATCTGCAATAATATGAAGTGGTCAGTGAAACTTTAAACACTTCAATAGGCATTAAGACCCGGGGATTCATAAAAAATTAAATTTTACCTGTAATGAATAGCTGTTTAAATTCGTTTCCTTTACTGTTTTTATTTATTTTTTCCCATTACGTCGGAGGTGCTGTTAGGAGTTTTATGAGAATTCCTGCCGTAAAAACAGCCCGACCCTTGATGATTTATTAGCTATCTCTTCCTTTTAGTTTCATAATCAACGGCACCCTCGGGGGGTCCCTGCCCCAACAGTTCTGAATTTATTTTTATGGGCGAAACAAGCCACTCTTGCAACTACCCCCAAGTAGGGGCTGTTGTCTCAACCCCATCGCGAGGGTGCTTAATCTACACAGTTTTATCTCAAACTTATTGTAATTCATATTTTATCATTTGAAATCTATATTCTTAAGATAGTTACTTCATATATATCAATCAGTCTTACCATGTGTGTACCAGATATGTAATATACAGAGGGGTCCATAAAAATGTATCCACTGTTTAAAAGTCCATAACTTGCAAACTAATTGACGGAGTTGTCTCATTTTTGGTACCTTAATTGTTTGTAGTCCCGGCAATCGCCATACAAGCGTTGTATTGCGTTGTTTTGTTTTGTCAGATGACAGTCGCCAGATAGTTAGTGTTTTATTGTTAGTTGTACCTTGTTACTCGAGTAAACATGGCTGGCGTAAGGCTTACATTTGATGAAAGGAAGTCTGTTTTAAAGTGGTATTTTAAGTACGAAAGGTACTTAAAGGTACACGTAGAGGTGCTGTAGAGTATCCACCACGTTCCCCAGACTTAACTCCTCTGGACTTTTACTTGTGGGGAACACTGAAGGACGTCGTTTATTGACAAAAGCTACGCACATTGGATGAACTTCGAGAATCCATCGTACATTCATGTGCAAATATCCAACTGAACACGTCGCAGTCAGTAGTTCGTGCGTCGTTTGTGTGTGGATGTTAATGGTGACCATTTTGAACACCTACAGTGATATCTTTAAGTTAGACTTTAAGCTACACTTTCACCAAAAATGAGACAACTCCGTCAATTAGTTTGCAAGTTATGGACTGTTAACCAGTGGATACATTTTTTTGGACCGCTCTGTATCATGGCAGGACCAGGTCTTTATGTCAGATGACCGGACGTGTTAGCACATTTTGGAAGTTGAATTACTTCCTCTATTTCAGGTCCTTTCGTCTTTCTTTCACTCTGTGTTTGACGATAGTGGTCGTGTCGGTCGTAATCATTTATCCTGAACTGAAATTTTAAAGTTATATTCCACAATATGTAACTTGACTTACCCTGATTAAAATGCAGAGGCTCATGATAATTTGAACCTTCATAATTCTTATTAATTTGAAATCCTCAGAAGCTTCGGTAAATCGAAACAGTCCTGTGTACTCGACAATATGGGGCCGTTTTCATAGAGATGGCATTTTATAATTCGAAGCGGAGTCGCTGCTGCTCTTAATAACTCGAAATTTTACTTCAAATGTTTGCTGGCATTCTCGCAACCCGGAAGTGTGGAAGAATAAATTAAACGTGAAAAACGTCGGTTTTGGCCAGGCCACACATTTCTGAGGAAATGTCACCTTATACTACGTTAGTTTGAATACACCCGAATCCTGGCATGTTACCTGGTTATTGGGACGTTAGCGGAATGTACATTGATACAACTATGCAATGCTTGTTAACTGATAATTATAGCTGCATAATTCCATTTTACTGGGAACAACTACTGCTCTGCGGTTCCTGTGAGTTATGGCCGCAGTTTTACTCGGCCCTGCAAGCGCCTGCCCCTGTGGGAGAATTGAGACAAACGAGCTGTCCATTAGTCGAGAACAATGAACTAGGTAATTGATAGATTGCACTATAGCTCTCCTCTGGTGCCAGTTAGTGCCGCAGCATTCATCTTCCATTACTGCGTCTAGTGTCTGGTGCCTAGACCAACTTGTAGTCATGTTGTGTTGTAGGCATTGTCCCGTACAAGTCCTGCTTAGCTCTGCCCTAGTTCGGCTTCCCGTAATCAATGGGTGATACTGTTTTTTGTTTTTTTCCAGCTGTTATTGTTTTAGAAAAATTTACTCTGCGATAAAGCGCTCTCCCTACTCAAATCGTACCTGTTTTTTCTTGACCATTAATTATAAAACCGGTGAGTACCCATACCGCACACAACTTGAATTTCCTAATATATTTTTATTATTTCAACATATATATTTCATTATTGAAATGATTGCATGCAATCAATACAGTAATATTTTTAGCAGTGCTTAAGGTCTCGGTTTATTCAGTCTAGTTTTTTGGATGGGAAAGTCCCATTATCTTAAATCATTTTACTTGTCACTTAAGTAATAACCTTAGAGCTCAGTTATGTTGGTTGGTTTGGAGGAGATCCCGTGGCCATCTCCGCCTTAGGTGTCGCTCTTGGTTGCCGGGGATGAGATGGGATTATAGCTTATTAGCATACAGATTACGATGGCCAGGGAGGCGGGAATAGGCGTTCTCATTGTGGGAGGTTGCTAGGTTTAGAATGAATGGGATATTTAGATCTGCTTGAAGTACGGTTCTTGATATAAAAGATAACATTGGCCAGCTTGGGTTGGATTCTGGGTGCAGGGATGCGAAGCATATTGGCGGAATTGGCACTCCCCCCTATTAATATATCGTTAGATGTGAGATATTTAACGCACATAGTACCGTAAAAGTCAATATATCTTTGTAATTATAAATTAAAGGATAGAGAGAAAGAAAAGAAAAATCATTCGGGACGAAGCACTAATAAATAATTAAAAAGTGGAGAAAAAAATCGATTCTTCCTCACAAAAAAGAAGTATCGAATGAAAAAAAAAAAATAGCAATGTAATAAAGTTATAAATAGCTATTCTTAGAGGTTAGCAGGGATGGCTCATTCGGTGAGCCCCTGACCTGAGCTTTTTCTAAAATTAGTGATATTACGTATTGGAACTATTACTTATTAAAATTACGTGTTTCTTTAACGCTGCATTAATATAAATCTGAGTATTTGCTGGGATATTTCTTCATATTAATTATCATTAGTTGTGGTTTGTGATCCCACTTATAATTGGCTAGCAAAAGAGAAACGATAATGAACAAAGCTCGGGTTGTCTAATTATGTAATCCTACTAAATACATACAATCGCCTATTTACTATTATCTATATACTAGCAAGTAGATCACAGAGGTTCAGCCCAAATCCCACAGTGAGTCGCTAATAGAGCAAGTTTTCCTTATTCGTCCTCGCCTTGGGATTTAGCCGAGATCATTACAAGTCGGTACTCAACTTACTAATACTACTGATTGATCAATACTACTGCTGTGACATACTCCATACCGTTTCTACCATTAAGCCAAGTTTTTTTCCGTACCTTCACTATTACGTTGGCCTTAATGGATCAGCGTCAGTACATTACACGATCTGACAAATTTCCTTTGAATTAATAGTACTCTGGACAGGTTACCTCATTACCATGAGAGAGTGAAACTTGACAACTCGCCCCAAGAGAGCTCCTAAGTGGGATGGGTATGGATACAGTACAAATAGTCAGAATGGATGGAATCAGGGTAGCTACAAGACCCCCCCCCCTCAATGTAAGAATCGGGAGAATCTAGTGCTCGCACGCGTAGCGTACCGCGGTTTCAGAATCGGGTTCGTTCACACTGGGAAAGTGATAAGTACAATAGTCTCAATTATGAACGGTGGTGGATCCTTACTTTCACTGTTGCTCCGTAATTTGGGCTCCGTATGTGGGTTATAGAGAAATTCTGTCACACATGATTCGCGACGATCGTACATGTGTGATGTAATATGATTGTTTACAACCATACGACATGACAAGTCTCAGAGAACCAAAAATAAAACCCTCCATAAATGACTTAAATTCACACAAATGTTCTGGCACGTTATCTATCAATCAGGAAGTGTTACATATATTTTTTATATGTTTATTGAGATGTTTACAAGCAATCAATACATAGTATTTTAAGGAATGCTTAGAACTTCATTTTATTACTTTGCGTTACTTTTTTAGGGAAAAAAGCTCATTACTCAAGACCACTCAACTTGAAACCTTAGCAATCACCTCAGAACATACTATTAACAAAATGCTTTCAATTTGGTGGTGGTCAAAAGAAGGAATAATTAGATCCGAAAAAGCTAAAAAGTAAAAATAAATGGTTTTTTTTTTATGTCAACTCTTAAGAAAAAAAAAGGCATTCGTCATGCCCCTATCACCTATGATTCGTTTTAAAAGTCCTCCTAAGGTGGTTAGATGAATTCCATTAATCTGTCGCTGTGGTTTTGACACTGCGCGCCGATTTTTCATCAAAGGTTTTCCGAGAAACCCCGAAATATTGAAAACCCACAGATTTATTTGAACTAGACTCTGAAAGTTAAGGGAGAACTGTAATAAAATTATATACAATTTAAAAAGAAAAAATGTGTAATATATCTCTTTGTTCTATTAAAACCAGATATTTGTTTGGAAAAATATAAATTATAATTCCTACTGGGAAGCTCCGGAATCATTCGAAGTAAGATAACATACAAATAGACGAAATTAAATAGTTTTTTTTTTAAAGATAAGTAGATGATACGTATTATTCTACTTTCCTTATTAAGTAGCAGCTATTTTAATTTATCCTAACTGAAATTAAATTTATTTTTTTAATATTTTAAATTGGATTTGGGAGGTCTCTGGGCTGTCTGTAAATATTGTATGAATGAGCGAGTGAATGATGAATTGTAAATATGGTATGAATGAGAGCGTTTATCTTAATTATTTATTGCCTTATAAAAGGCAGATTGTAATTATAGCCCAATAAAGAGTATATATACTAATGTTTTAAATAACACCAATGATCGATTATCTTCATAAAATGTTCTTTAATTTCGGGTTTTCAACAGCCCACGTTGATCATCGTACACGGCGTACAGTACACGACTGCAATCTGTGTTCTCCAGGACTACAATGGACATGAGGTTTTGAAAGCGCTTGGTAATCAAAGAATAGCTTTTGAAGAAAAACGAACTTTATGATCGTGTAATGCCTTAATTAAGATGAATTGAATTCACCTAGTTTATATTCCAATGACAAGTAGACTGGCGGTACTTCATTATTTGTTCAGATCCTATCCAATGCGCCTCTGTTGTTCAGGGACCGAAAGTTGTGCTTTTATTTTTTGGGGGTTCGTAGTTTATGTTGTCAAATGTACTTCAAGACTCGCTGAATACTGAAATATAATTAGAATCCTTGCAAGCTGTGTTTATTTGATTCAATACTAACAGTATAACCTCTCCGTTAACCTATAAAAATGTTTGCATTGGAAACGCCCATAAACGTTCTTTTTTTTTTTTTTAATTTTATTTAGGATAGTTATTGTGTTTAAAATGATGAACCTCAATGAGGGAGAAACAACCTCCACTACGCTTTATGATGATTTATTTCTCAGGCTGTCTCCTTCGCCATTATTCTACGGTATACAAGACTATTGAAAAGTCAAGAAACTGGAATGTACTGAAGAAAACCGAACTCTGGCCGTTGGTGGGTAACATCAGGTTCTCATGCCTTTAAGCGAAGAGTAGTCTATAGTCATGTCAACAGGACTATTGTTGAGACCACTTATCACCCACACAGTCATACTAAGGTTTGCTAGGGAAAATTAGGTCTGGAGTAATGGACTGGGAGAGAGTCCCTAACCTATATCCTGAGTACCCTGTAAATTACAAGTGACCAAGAGGGAGGGAATCCTATTGAGAAACACTCACTCCTATTCGTGAAATTAATTAACTGATCATCTAGAACAGCAGCCACCAATTATTCCCGCAGGTCCGTTTCAATACGTTGTCGAACTTTCTTGGCCCAGAAAATTTGAAACTCACCACTGCAACTCCCTACGCCACCATGCTACCTAACTATCTGTTGTCACTATGCTATCTGTTTTCCTTAGTAAAACGTTTCTTTGAAATCATTTGTTATATTACGTAAGAAACAAAATGTATCCCAGTGAAACGAAATGCATAACTACCAAACCAATAGTTTTGTATTATTATTTTTAGAATGCAAGAAAATCAATAAAAAGTATATATAAATTCAAAACGACCTCTCAACAATGTTCATTGCAGCTCAATGCGGAAAAAGGCTCGTTTTGAACAACCTGCCCGAAATTTGGAGTCACGTAGGAGCGGTTTTTTCTGTTATTGACGATATTGTCTTGGTTCGTACAAAACTTACTTGCGGGCCGGATGCCGATTGCTGTCTGCCATTTAGTGACCATTGATCAAAGATTTGAGACCATAACCTCCTTACTATGGAAAAGTTACCTTGTTCACGAAACCAAATGAGAGTAGAGTATCTTCTTAAATCACATAAAATGTCTAGGTTTAGCTATAGTTTTAACGAGGGGTTTAGGACTTCTTAGCCCGGTTCCTTCGCCGCAGATTTACTCTGACTGGCTGCCGTGAAATCTTATCCAATTCATTACAACCCTTAATGAAATCTGACAAAGAAGTGACTCGTCGTTTAATAAATGATAAAGGCAGGCCTGCCTGGAATGATACAACCTGCTCAGGTGAAAAACTAACTGCTGATAAATTCTGAGCCGACCAGTTTATCTCCGAGGCTATAATGCTGTGATAAACTCGGCTCGGATTACTCTCCACTGCCTCCTGCCACCTCGCAGTTTTATCTTCCGCCTCATTTACCCCCGCCCCCAGGCCTACCGCTTTGTATTGTCTGTTTGGTATTCCGTCCGCACAGCTTCTTGGTCTTTCTTAGATTTATGTCATGGCCCCGTACCAACTTGTTATAACGAAAAGAATGGCCACATAGCCCTTTTTATATTTAATTTATTCTCCCCAACCATATGTACTCGATACCTATCGTAAAATTAACGATACTACAACAGTAAAAGCTTTATGATCACCTTATTGATAAAAAAAAAAACTGCATAATGTCATTACTATTAATACAGGAGGGATTATTGGGTGAAGGGGACAGTGTTGTGAAAATGAGCTACAGGTCAGTGTTCTACAGAGTTTATATAAAGGCTGCTTGATTTTATCTACGCACATAGGAGACAATCTTACTTGTTTGTTCCCTACTTCGGTCTGGTGTGTAGACCCGGGTGAGCGGTGGGTATTGTAGCTTATATCCCACTCTTTATATCTCTGCTTTGTGCCAAGCCGGCCATTGTTGGGATTAAGTGTTGCTAACTAGCTGGGATATCAAACGTCATAGCACTCCTCTTAATGAGAAATGATACGTCCACGTTGAGCATTCAAGGGCGTACATGGCCGACCCGACTTGTTGGTTGACTTGATCACAAGGAGCACTGTGCCTTTCGTCCAGATGCCCGTTTTAAATTAGGAGCGATGAGCAATGGAATTTGCAACTAACAAACTGATTTATCGCTACCGTAAACATCGAAACAACCGTTCGTTTAAAGAGAGAAATATCAGCTAAGGCTTGTACTCTACAAGGATGTTTGGCCAAAAACCCAGCAGTGGATGGACTGTTGATCGTTCGCTCGCTGGCTTAAGACATGACATGGGTGCGTTTTACAACTAAGAAATTGTTTCGTGCAATTAAATCACTGAGACCTCTCAAATATTTCTGGTAGCTTTCAAAGCACTGTTTACTGTCACTTACCGACTCTGATCAGACATGGTGCCCTTCTTCTGTCCAAATACTATGAATTTTTTTTTAATTTGAATTTAAGAACACTAAAATAATAAGGAACGGAAATGACGGAAGTTAAGAATCAAATAATCCTTTCAAAGTGACAAGCATACAGTTGATATTATGTAAAAAAAAAAAAAACTCCTGAAACAATTATCGAACTTTTTTTCCAGTTTTAAAGAAGAAACTTTTTTACGGAAAACAAAGTTATTCCCTTCATGGAAAAAGTTCTGACGGAAATGCCGATTAATTTTTAATCTAAGTTTGAAACAATAATGTTTGAACGCCCTTTAATGTTGTTTTTTTTAGAATAAACTTGTGTAATGGCCCCCATTTAGTTTCCCAAAGACGGGGCCTCAAATACTGACGTATGAAGATATAATAATTCCTACAAATTTATGCTTAAAAGCAACTGAAGTCTGTACGGATGCGTGTCTTAATTAGATGAACTGAAAGCAGGCATGCAAATTTTCTTCTTGTCACTGTTTTGGAGGCTTTTTAAAGAATACCAACAACTCTCTACAGTATTGCTGGCTTGTCGCAAAAGGGGCGCGTGCCTTTGTAAACTGAAGTTTTATGTTTTCTTATTTTTCTTGTATTATGTGACCTTGAGGAATGAAATACATTTCTTCCGCTACTTTAATATTACAAATCGCATTGATGTTTATTTTTTGTGCTCTTTCATCAATCACACAGCTACAACTGATTTACTGAAAAACTACTTTCACTAGTGGACGATAGCGCAGTGAAGGACTTTGATGAGGTCCAGGCCCTGCCTGCTTGCAAATCCGTAATATTTTCGTGTAATACCGACTTTTACATACGCTATTTGATGGCCCGTATTTATTGTACGATTTAAAACTTATACTTTGTCATTTGTCTAAAAGTTGTTCAATATATAGTCTGAATTATTTTATTAACTTTATTTGTTTATTAAAAAATGTGATTAGTTTCACAGCCAGCGAATGAGATGAAATATAACGGCATTGGCATAGCTCTTATCAAGTATAAATCCTAATTATTTAACCGTGTCGTTTTGTGTCAAAGGTTGGTTGTATAAATTTACTGAATTCTTTCAATTGAAGTTTCTTAGTCTGTATCAGATCTGATTCGCGTAAGTTATAGTCAAAGTATTTTCTATCCTGAAGCTATGTGTTCTTCTGTAATTCTGAATGTTTATAAAGCTGTTCATCATTTTTCTTATAGGTTTTTCTCGATTAGTTTTGTTTGGTTGGAAAAGTAAACGGTCGTGGACACTTGTAAATGATTGTTTCGCTAACCATAAAGTTTGCTAAATAAGGTCACCTACTACTGAATTGTGGCTTGTCATTTGAAAATATTGTATTGACATTGCTAGAAAGGTATTTGGGAGATAGAACTAGTCGGCCAGTGCAGCGAAGGCCACTATCTCTTCAGATACCGCAATAATAAGGCTTCGCCGACCGCAAAGCCGCTAGCTACTTGGGTTACCTCTGTTCTACATTTGTTCAACAGCGTTTCTATCATTGTAGCATTGTTTACCTAGCATTGCAACCCTAGGATGCCTAACGTTCAGCGCAATTTGATCATAAAACGACGATTATTTTAATAGCCCTTTCAACAGCTCTAAGCTATCAGCACTAAGCCAGCTTCTAACCCCCCAGGGGTTATTCCACATAACCGATTGCAATTGTCTTAACACTATAGTACATATAGACTCTGGAATGTGAAAAAGCTCTGTTAGGAAAAGTAACTTATAGAATTTTGCCATCCGAGCCCAGAAATATTATAAAAAAAAAATTGTATGCCAAGTAATTAATGACTTATTCATTATGCTGTCTCTTTTCGATAGTAACAACGACGGGGGTATGGAAATAATTTAAGATTAGTGGTTCTTCGTCATGCGTTCTATCATTATTTCGACTTCGAAGTTCTTTCGCAGCTTTGTCAGGTTTGCTCGTTGACTTCAATTCCATCGAAAGTACCCAGAATATCATAAGTAAGTATACGAAGTTCATGTGGTGAAAAAGTGGTAGTTTGCCTACTACACCTAATAGACCCTAATGCAAGGCTGGTTCTAAAATTTCCGATGGCTAACATGGAAGCGGGTATTGTGGATAGGTTCGAGATTAGGCTCATTATTCTTTACAATTAAACCAACCCCATAAATCTGTCTTTCACGTTGTTATTATTAATTGGAAGTAGCTATTCTCAGATTATTTTATTAATAAAGAATCGTTGAGATCTTATCTCCTTTGGTATTAGTCCGTCGGCTCTACGCTGTTAGCCTTACCGTGAAAGCTTCGTAGTTTATTTAAAACTCACTTCCCGGGGCCAATGTTTTTTTGTTTTTGTTTTTTTTGGGGTGGTATTCCGTCTATGAAACATTGAATTTTGTTTTTCTGGTAAGTAATTGTCCGTCAAATTGGTATAGCCGGTTGAGCAAACAAGTTTTAGTTAACAGGTATTAGTTAGTAGACCTGCAATTAGTAATATATCTGATCACTCATTGCCAAGGGAGAGGCTCCACTTTCAAACTGGTACGGATTGGATCGGGTCCTCAATCAACGGCTCATTTGTATATTTAAACTCATTTGGGGATCCCACCAATGCGATAAGCCCATGAGAGAAATGACATAAGACAATGGTCAATTTCGGTCAATAAGCTTATGGACGAATCAACTTGAGTGATGTTTTTTTTTGTTTTTTTCACAAATGTTTTCGCTTATCTAGCGCAACAGTTTATCTGTCCATACATTAACTATACCACAGAACCCTACTTATGGACATAAAATTTTACTATTTTCAACATTTGTTTTTTGTCGAAAATACACGGCAACTTTTTCGTAGTCGTTTAATAAATATTTAGAAAACTCATGCAGAATCCCCATCCTTGATCTAGACCATTTTTAAATATTGTTCCCTTACTTCTTATGTCCTTTTTTTTTTTTTAATTTACAAAAATTAAAATTCATTTCATATTGAATATATTCTGGTAAACTAAACGTAATAAAAACAAAATTATAAATATTATAGTTTATTTATTTAACTTAAGCTTTTACTAACTTAAAAGTGGAAAGTGTTTAATACTTGGCGACAATGTTTCGAAAAATGTATTTACTTGTATTGCTGCTTAACTTATTACTGATTTTGGTTTCGAAACGTGTACTGATATTTTTTTTTTGTTCTGTTACAGTTTTTCCAAATGCGCCAGCACCTGGTATGCCTTGTCAAGGGGAAGACAGTAAGTATAATTGACAAGGCCCGGGAGCCTATTGCGTCATTATCCTGCCAGCTTTCAACGTAATCAATAAAAATCTGAGCCAAAAATTAATTGCCTCTGAGAATAGTAACGTTATTTTAATCATTTATGTATAAGGCACTTTTGATTGGTGTTAACCTAATGTGATTCCATAAAAATTTAAGCAACCTTTAAACTGTAATGTAAAGTAATAGGCAACCTTGTTGGAAAGTGACAAATTTCTTCTCATTATAGGAAGATTTTGTACACTTTATGGACAAGCCTTTGTCAATTATTTGTACCCAATCATATTATTTATTTTAGAATACTTTTAATTTTTATTTACAACCTTGCATTTACCTACCAATTTTGCTTTTTTTGGTTTCTAATTATTTAGAGATAATTATTTTTGGTTCAATTTAGTTTTATGGTTAGTTTTATACAAATTTTATTTTTATACCTTAGCATTGTGTAGGATTTTATTATGCTAGCTTATAATTTTATGATTTGTTTTGATTTAATTGTATAGAACCCATGCTTGAATGTCAGTTAAGAAATTAATATAATTATATTTAACTAATATTTTAATAGTTGCAATTTTATATCATTACTCTTAAGCTGCATATCGTTAAATCAAAGTATCTCGGAATAATTTGTTATTCAAGCTGTTTACCCATAAAATTAATTGGTACTTCTCTTAAATTTATGTAATTTTAATGGTCAATAAAGATCAATAAAATCAAAACAATTGAAAGAAAGGCAAAAATAGTAGCCAACATTTTTTTAGGCTCTTAATGGCATTGTATCTAATTTTCTCCACATCCTAAAATTCTGTTACGTTGATAATTTTAGCTAGTGAACGTTTCATTTGGTTTCAATCAAGTACTTGTTTTAGTGACATCCTGATCTCTGCTTTGTTATTGCTTGAATAGTTGCATATTAGCTACATATTACACTTCAGAATTAATTGCTGGATTTTTAAGTCGTGTATTGGTGCACATATTGCCATAGTATACTGTAAAATGCCTTCTAATATATACTAAGTAAGTATTGAATAAGCCCAAGCTTCGTAAGAACATTGATATGTGTAAGCACTCGTACCTATTTTCTCAGGTCATTCTGATAGTAAATTTTATAAACGTTTATCAGGGCTGTTAAAAATTGTAGGGGTCACTTCAATTTCATGAAAATAAGGTCCTGTGTTCAGATAATCATGGGCCAAGATTTCTTTTGTTTTTGCTTTCAGTTCTAAAAGTTTCCCAAAATTATTGATAGTCGGTCCCTGATGATAGCAAGAGATTAGAAAGAAAATCTTTCCTGTTCGATACGTGTCTTTGCGATTGATAAGTGTACTTGAAGTAATTTACTATTTGTAAAGAAGAATTAAATAAATAATTATCTGACAACCACTTACATATATAATTTTTTTTTAAAAACATTAAGATTCAGTGAAATATTTTAATTGAAAATAAACATATGTGCTTATCAATATAATATACAGAATATAACTTTATATATAAATTTAGGGCGGGGCTTAATGTCCTTTTGTACTCCTGTTCCGGACAGAAGAGCATTGCTATCCTATCAGGAGTAATTCACTTCTAGCGAAATAAAATTCACCCTCGCTGGAGGATTTTAAAACAGAACTTTCAAATCGTGAAAAGTTACTACTACTAATATAACACTTTATGCCTGCCCCAACAAGCACTTCTGACTTTTTTTACTCCACACAGGAAATTTAGTTTAATATTTCTAAATAGCTTGGAGTGATGATAGTAATTCTTGTTTGTTTAAGCAATAATTAGCAGCTAAATTTTTCAGTTAAGTCATAACCTGGTTACACCTTTGCTGAGTAACTTTATTTCATGTCCCAGACTTGTTTTAAACAAATCTGGTGTTTTATTTTTGATAATGATAAACTAGTCGTACAGGACAGCTTTACGTTTAACTGCTGATTATTTATTTAAGAAATTTAAGTTTGTTTGATAATTATGTGAATGAATACTTTTCATTATAATTTCTTTGTTTCCTGCTAATTCATTTACATTTGTATTGTATTTATTTTTTCTGATAGTAATTTTTTTAATAGAAATGTCATTTACGGTGGTTAATTCTTCAATTACAATTAAATAAGATGGTCTGATCCTCATTGTTAGGGCTTTCACTTCTAATTACTTTATTTTCCATTATAGATCAAGTAAACAAGCTTAATATTGTTAATCAAAGGGGTCTTTAGTATTATTTTAATTTTCTACTGAGGTGGTTTTTGTCTACTTGCAAATGATGGACTTAGTTCTTTATCCAATGGTTGCTCTGTTCTAGTTACGCAGTCTGTCAAATACAGTTTCATACAAAATATTTTTATATTTTACTCTTGGACTTCCGATTCTTCTTCCTTCTGCTCCTTGCAAAGAATAGTGTTTTATGGATTCTTCCTGGAGGGACTTTTTTTACTATGTTCAAACCACTTTGAGAAATATATATGTTTATTCTCACCAATCAATTCTCAGTTAACATACGTGAGTTCCTCAGCACTTGGTTTGCCTTCTTTTTCATTAGTTTAATTGGCTGTTCGTTTATTGCACCATTACTTATAATGATTAAAACATGATAATTAAATGATTAGTCGTGCAAATTGTAAGCTAGATCATCCTTGTTCTTAATCCTTATTTTCGCACATTTTACTTTTAACAAAGTCTATATAGATCTTGAAAAGTCCACAAGAGAAAGGGGAAGCTTCTTTGTCACAGCCCTTCCAGGATAAAGGATATTTACAAGTATCTTGAGTCTTATGACTTTTCTAAATTGATTTCGGTTTCTATTTTTTTATTTCATTGAGCTGCTTTTGGGTCTCCCAACGACCAATGCTCTTTGTTTTTTTGGTCCTATTGTTTTGTCCTCTAAAAAATTTATTTAAATTTGTGAATTGGAAACATTAGACTAGAACTATTTCGATTTTTCATTACAAATTACTTAAAGCTAATTACTTATTTCAGGAAGTATCTACAGGAGAGGTGCCAGAAGGTGGAGGAAACTATATAGAGTTAATGGACACATTTTCCAAGCAAAGAGGTTCAATAGGGTAAGGCTCCTAATTATTTTTGCTATGCTATTTTTCATATAAAGAGTCCATGGGAGAAACACTAAATGCCGGTTTTAATGATAATTTGTTAATGCAAGCAACCTATGACTATTCAAAAAATGTGAAGGGGCATTACCCATACCATGCATAAAGGCTGAAGTTTTAAACTTTATACCAGCCATTCTCAAATGGATGAAAAACCAACATTTTGTGTTTTGTTACTGCAATCTTCACTTAATTTTTACTTTATGCTTTAAAGCAATAATTGAATGCAATCTGTGCTTTCCATTTTACTTACCATTGGTAAATTAGTAATGTGAGATTATTATTTATTAAAATCTTTTATTAAAAATATTTATTCTTTATTTCCCCTTTGCCCATATTTATTATAGAAAAGTTTATGTGTGGATCTGAATTAATTTTATAATTTGTTGTAATTTTGCATTAAAAAACTTTTTTTTTTCCAATTGTTACAGAGAGCTTTTTGCGCATACTGCCAAGATAGAATATGGGGCCTCGGTCGACAAGGCTTCAAGTGCATTCAGTGCAAATTATTGGTCCATAAGAAGTGTCATAAGTTAGTTCAAAAACCCTGTAGTAATGAAGCTGTTGAGCCAATCGTAAAGGAAGAATCAAATGGAGACACCCCAAGGATAAGTAAGCTATAAGTGTTTTTTTTATTATGATCAAAATTAATTTTTAATTCCCTGTCATGTCATGCTTCCAAATATAGATAGCCCTTTTTATTTTAAAGTAATTTTAGACCCTTGTCCAATTTTGATAGAAATTAATGGTGTCAGCCTTTATTCCTTTGTATTTGAATTTTTTTTCTGTTTTGAATTTTTCAGATGATATTTAAGTGGGTAGATAGATAGATACTTAAGTTTTGAATCAGATCTATATTGTACAAATAGGATTGTACAACTACTACATTCAGTAAATGTGTTAAATTTCTGGATGACAGGATTTTCTTTCTGAAGTTACATGTTTATTTTTCCAATAACCTTATTTATAGGTTTTTACAGTGTATTACATCAAATTTTTAGTGAGCTCTAAAAATGCATACTTAAATATTGTTGAGCAGCTTGTTGTTTTGACTAATTTTTCTTTGTTACATCGTTTAACCTGTGTACAGACTGCTAATGATTGTGATTTGTCGAAGCTGGGAATATTTCTCCCTTCCAATTCAGAAAAATTTGAATAACGCCGAACTGACTGATTGTTCTATATTTACAGTTAGTCTGCTTCGTTTGCATGATAACTGTTGCCGTATTGAATATTATTGTATAGACAAATAAACAAACTTAATATTAAATAAATATTCTTAATTATGCAAATATACCTTAAACCATTCATAACTACTGTCTAGGTTGGAAATAGGTCGACTGTGACATTTAACTAGTATCAGGATTCAGCAGAAAAATCCACCTCTGATGGATCTGACCTGATCACTCTTTGTTGGGGAAATTTTCAATGTTCCAGGGTTAGTGGTTGCAGCAATTGTGTGCAGTCATTCCTTGGTTTTGTAGGAATCCTTGTATGTTATAAAACTGGAAATAAAATAGCCTTGTAGAGTGACTATTTCCTTGAAAGGAGTCTCTTTTGTGCATTATCTTATCTTTATAGATAGGATTGTCCTTTGGTTTTTCATAAGAATATCTATTCCGTACCTTTCTTGTGTAGGCTATGCCTGTGCCATTCCATCCAGAAAATGGCTCCCAATAGATGTCTGGAAAAGGTTCTGTCTGCAATTCTTATGGAAATTACAAAGATGCTCTGCGTAACCATGTGCAAATTAATATTAATCTTATTAAATAGTTTTGCTGTCAGCCTAGTAAATACTGGAACTCTAATGAAGATTAAAACGAATATCTGTCTATCTACCTGTATGTCTAATCTTAAAAATGTCTCTGCACAGTTTCCCTTATTACTTTAATTTATTAAAATAGGTTTTGTAAAATATTTTATTAACTATATAATTGCGATGTGGATATATTCTTCTAGCTTAAACCATATTTGAGCTTTACTTTTTTACTTATTACCTTTAATGTGGTTGACCCTAGTCTTCACATTCTTATCCCAGTCTGTATACTTCTTTATTACTAATTTGTAAACTGTAGGTACACCAACTACTATAGAAGACCCCATATTAGAAGACCATCCAGTAGAAGACCCTATAGAAGACCAGTCTAAATGTAAGTAAGACCCTGTTGGTTCAATTTTTTTTATGTGGTTTATGAGAATTTCCTGCATGATTTTTTTTGTTGTACTAATTCTTCTCGGAATAGTTCTCTTGGATTGCTGCATACATAATAAATATTCTAAAAACACCCTTTTAATAAAATATCAATGAATAAAAATATTGTATACAATTGAACCTCTTACTAATCCGACCGCAACAGGACCACGGGGTAGATAAGAATGGCTAAAAGGTCAACTTAACGACGTAGGTAAAATAAGGAAATGTTTAGCTTTTTTTTTTTAATTGAAAGTATTTATTATTTGCTTCTTGCTTTACAGGATAATATGCAAATGAATTAAACAAAATAATAAATAACTTAAACAACTGCATAGTTTAAACAATTTAAATTCACAAGACCAAGTTTGAAATAAAACTGAAGGAATTGTGTTTGAAAGGAAAGGGTTTCAATTGAACTAAATTTTTGAAGAAATTCTCATCATAAACTTGCTGGTCCTGTTGCCTTGGGTTCCGAGAATATTGTGTGCGCCATGGGGGCCATGAGATAGTCAAATTATCCGGAGAGTTGGACTAGCGGAAGTCGAATTAGCGAGGTTCTCCTGTATTATCATCCACTTATCATTTTTAGCATATTATATTTATGGTAATCAATATTTTTTAAGTAAATATATGTTTATACATAATAGTTACTCGTAGTGATTTTATTATTTCAGCTAACTAAATAAACAGAATAACTGAGAGATTGAGTGATGTAATGAATGCATTGGCAGTGACAATTGAGAAAAATATGATTGTTTTATATTAAAATTATAAACTTCAGCTTCATTTTTCATTTTGGTTCATTTATTTTATGGGCTTCTTTCAATTATTAAGTTTTAAAGAACTAAAAGAAACTTTGGGTTGGCTAGGGCTAAGAAAATCCAAGAAACAGAAATCATACTTATGTGGCTTCAAACTTATTTAGACATTCCTAAGGAAAAGTTCAACTATGCTATGCTGTTGTTATCTGGCTACTCGATCATCCAGGGTTTATTGGATGGTATCAAAAATTTTTTAAAGATTGTATTTTTAAAGAAATTTTTTATATATTTCTGTCCATATCAGTGCGAAAACAGACTCACTAGTAAATCTGTTCTTTTACTGGACAACTTGATTGTTGTTTGTGAAGATGCAATTGATTGCTGTTTGTGAAGCAACTTATAATATTATAAATTTAAAAGTTGATGAGGAAGATTGAGAGCAGTATCCACAACATATGATGATGAACAAAACATAATTTTATTGATTTTGATGAGTTTGATAAAGTAGTCACAGACAACATGGTTGAGTGAATGGTAATTGACAAGAATTATAAAAGGTGATGACGAAATAGTAGACATTCATTTGTGAGGTTACCTTAAGCACCTCCCAAGGCGATATTTAGGGCATTGAGGCGGATTTATTTGAAGTGACCATACAAAAATTGACTACAGATCAAGCACTAGAGGTAGTTGACCAGTTCATCGCCTATTTTAAGATGAAAATTCTTAATATGGAAAAATTATACCTTTAAGAAGCACAAGAGCAGAGCTAAGAAAAATCAAATCTGAGAGTAAAAAAGCGATAACCAATAACAGACCAAAACATATTTTGATTAAGTTGGGTATGTATTTATTTTTTACCATATGTATGCACTTATGTACTTTTTAAAAATATGTATTTGTGAGATGAAAATTGGTGTTTTTTGTTTCATTACGCCAAAGTTAAGCTATAGAAATGTGTTTTTCGATTATCAGTGTTTTTGATTAGCTGGGAATATTCTCCTCATCATTACCCAAGATAATCGAGGTTCTTCTGTGCTTACCATATTTTTCCCCCTAAATAAAAGCTCATAAATTGGGGGTTCTTTAACATTAAATGTGGTCATACCTATGATATCAAATGAGCACTTAATTAATTAAAAGGGATGCAATCTTCACGGTTTTCAAGTGTTAGCTTAGTGGTTAGTAAGCATCTCTTTATTGACACTCATTTATTTGGATTTTTTTCATCCATTCATGGTTTTGGATTGGTCATTTAATACCACTTGATAATATAATGGCTGTGTAGCACAGTTTTGTTGACATTACAGGTGCTACATGATTCCCTTTCTCATCAAACCCCCTAGGCAATAGGGTAGGGGCACCCCTTTAGCAGTTGCTAATTATTTTATATATTTACTGAATCACATGTCCTATTATGTGTTGATTAGATAAACTTATTAAAAAAAATCCGGCGTGATTTGGCAGTGTAACACCTGAAAATACTTTGTTGGCCGCTAGCCAGCCGGGCACCTTTAGTCTAGTGGTTCACATGCTGACTTTTAACTGTGGAGACTCAGGTTCGATTCCTGACTCACTCAATTTTTTTCTTTGGGGGATCAGTTTGGTTTGGGTTGACTCAGCATCCTGAGGATAAATGAGGATATGACGTGATATATGAGAATAAAAAAATTGCGAATTCCAACTATGGCAACAATGTTCGGTCAACCCCCAACTTTTCATGGGGTGGTGTGTAGCATGGATCTATTTTGTGATGTTATTTTAAGACTAGACATTATTAATTTTATTAGAATAATTTAGATTAAACAGAAAGTTGGTGCTATGTGCTGGGAAATTAGTTGCCACGCATTGGAAAATCTGTTATGTAAACGAAGATGTGAACAAGAACACAAGTTCATGCCACAAGCTAAGAGGGGGAAACATCTTCAATGGAGAGAGACGGATTGTCTAGCGCTCTGATTTCTTCTAGATGCGAGCAAAGAAGGAAATCATTAAGAAGGATTGAGGCGAGCAGATCGTTACAACCAAACAAGGGATAATTGTGAAGTTCAAGATGGTATATGTGAGTGCTCAAAAACAGTTACGTTACCCGAAGATGTAAACAAGTGATGACCACAAAATATTTCCAGTGTAGTTTTTAGATTGTAAAGGTTTTAGTATGTGTAAAGATATTTTTAATTAATATTAGTGTAATGGTATAAGTGCTTAGTGTGAGATTTTTAAAGAATAAATAATAATTTTCAAATTATAAGTAAAATTAAGTTCTTTTTTAATTTTTGCTATAACAATTTTATTTTATTATATTTATAAAACTTGATTTTAGTTATTATGCATAATGAGGGCTTTACAAAATGTCACCACATGGAGACACCATTTTATTAACTTTAAAATTTATTTTAATATTGAATATGTTTTAAATCATTGCCATCAATTTTCTTAGCTGTTTGGCTTTTGTGTGAAGTTTGTTCGTGTTTTTTTTGTTAATTTTTAATATAATTATGTTTGGAAAAAGAAAGTTATTTCTTATATGCTGATAAATATGGTAAGGTGCCAATAGATTTTGATTTATGTAGTTTAATTTTTAACTAATAAATGCAATATAAATAAAATTACAAACTTCACAATGCTACTCTACATTTCTACTAATAATTTGATATAAATTACAGTTAGTACTAGTAGAATTGTAACTAGTAATTTACATTTCAGTGGTAATTAGTACTTCTGTTTATTTATCTGTTTAACTCATAATTCATACACTGTCATTTCTAAGGCTAATGACAAGAAACCTCAGTTTCAATGTTTTAACATTTACTCGAATTGAGTAAACTAGTTAACTTTCTTTAAATAAGATAATATTCTTTATCATCTTTGATAATGATGCAGTGTTTTGTCGACATTATTTTATTTCTTTTTGATCGCTTGGATTTTTTTAAGCCATGTTTTTTTTAATATTTACTTATTAACAAATTACAAAGTAAAACAAACTTGGTAGCATTTCCACTTGTGATCTGTCGAGTGTTTGCAAATTTTATGTGTTTCAACAAATTTTCATTATGGCACAACACATTAGATGTGAGTTAATGTTCTATTTGGTCAAAAGAAATTATTTAATTCCTCAAATCTATGAAATGCATTGGTAACTACTTTTTTCTTTCTTTTTCTTTTTTTTTTTTTACAGTAGATGAAAATTTGGAACCTGGCACTCAGAGGCAGTATTCAATAGCGGATTTCGAGCTAATCAAAGTGATAGGACGAGGTTCCTATGCTAAAGTTCTTATGGTAGAGCTGAAGAAAACAAAAAGGATTTATGCCATGAAAGTTATCAAAAAGGCTTTGGTTACGGATGATGAGGTATATGAAATTTTGAAAACAGTAAATTTTCTCTATCTGACATTATTTTATTATTTATTATTGTTAGGATTGTAATGTGATCTCTTCTTTCGATTGATAAATCAAATACATTACATTAATTATAGGTTTTATGAAGTCACCAATGGTATCTTATCATGCCCTACCATTTGTTTTGATCTGCTTTTGGAAATTGGGTAGTAAGCATCTTAAAATATTCAGTACTCATCTTAAGAATTCTATGTGGGCTAGTGGTCCTGGGTTGGGTACTACAAGCTACAGTGATCCTGTTTCGGTTCCCAGATCTCCCTAAGATTTAATCTGTGAGGGATAGGTCTGGTCAAGGTTCACTAAACCTCATAAGTAAAAAACGAGTAGTCACTTTAATAAAAAAAAGTATTGATTCCAGTCTAGAAAACCAAATTAAAGGTTAAGATGTTATATTCTCCTAACATTAGACAATGCTAGTTCTTAAATACAACCAACCAATTATCAACCTATGGTGGCCTTATCTTTTTGTAAGGTATAGCACTTTGAAAGTAGATATTAATATTTTATTGCAAGGAAACATAAATTACATTTAGTACCTCAAAACTTGAATAGTAAACTTGTATTTGTTTATTGTAATTATAATACTGTTATAGCATTCACCTGGATATCAGTATGATATATTTGCTACTTGGTTAAATTTTTTTGGAATTTTCCAAATATTAGACAAGTTAATCTGGGAACCTGATTGGAAGTAGGTGTTGGAAAGCTGGAAATGGTTTTAATCTATTCATTTGACATCAAATAATGGTATCCTAAGTTTGTCCCGTTCCAAGTGGTGAGCCAAGCCACCACTACAGTTTCAGACTATTTTCAGTTTCTGGCCTGTAACTTTTATACTGTGCACCCCTATAGTGACAATTTTATTCCATTATAAATTAAAAAACATTAAATTCTGTGGAAAATGAGTACCTCATTCACATAAATGTTGAATTCGATTAAGCAGACGAGTCAAAACTATATGTATACACATATCAATATGTATATATTTGTGTCATATTTCCCAGGAGGGGAATTGAGGAGGCAAAAACAACATATGAGATATATTGAAAGGTTTATTATTTGATAATTTTTTTATAAAACCATTTCACTCGGGAATGTCTAAACACTGTCTCCACTTACCAAACATCCAAAGAAAATCAGAGGGTATGGCTGTGACAGGGTTAGTGGAATTATGTAGGTTAATGTCAGCAATACAGAATTTTTTAGCTCATCATTTGAGGTTTTTTTTGAAAAGGCACCAATGACAATTTTTCATTTTCTGCAAAAGCCTGGGAATTGGATTTCTTTTGTAGCTTGGGAATTCTTGTCTCTGAACAAACAGATATAAGGTGTTAAACGTCGGATGCCTGCCATGGCATGAAAGGTGTTTGATCCATCAATCGTGTCCACATTGACGTTGGCATTATCAAACACAAATTGACTGAATGAGTCAGCTTGGCTTTTGAGGATGGTAAATGTATGATGCCTCAAACAGCCTGGCATCATGGTAAATGCAAGAACCCTAAGGTTGAGAGAAGGTCCATGAGATATTTAGAACCATACTTTTTGAGAAGCATTGCCCCAAGTTCAATCTGATGAGGCGAATAAAGGATCTTGGCCTTGCAGCACTTACCAGTGCTTGTGTAATAGCTATAACTTTCCTCTTGACAGATTTAGCATTTCTACTCTTTTTGGGCATCATTACATTCTCCAGGAGCAAGTTGAGCAACTGTAGGACACCATCTTCAACTTCCTACAAAACGCTTTCCAGTTGGGGGTAAGTCTCAGTTTTGTAAACTTTAGATCTCAAGTCTTCTTTTATTATAACCCCAGTAGGTTCTATAACTCAAAGTCATTCATCTTGTGGATTTTTCCTTGTATACTCATACCATTCCTGCATCAAACTTTGGTATCCTGTGTTTCGGAAACATATTATGTTTTTTTTATTAACCTCTCCATATTTTTTCATAACTGGAGTGTTGAATACCTTATACCTTGGGACTTCCTCTTTGAAATCCTTTAGAATTTCAGAATACAGTAAATTGGCACTGATCTTCATTTCCTGCGATATAATTGTGAACGTAATCAAAGCAAATCATCAACTTCTGGACACGGTCTTGAAGATGCCAATCTGTTAAAGTAACTCTTGCTGCAAGATTTGTGGTTCCTGGCAACCCTCTGCTGCCACAAGATCATGAACAAGATTTATACGGTCTGTCACTAAATTGTTTCCTCCATTTTGGGCCACAGTAATGAGGGAATTCTTGAAAGGAAAAGTTTCAATATAATGGACTTTATCCCTTATCGCATAAGTTTTTTTGTTTTTTTTGCTGTTATCAGAAATTCTTTGGTTGCATATCACACACTTCCTCTTGAAATCAAACCCATCATTGCTTGATCTACTTTTTTTCTCTCTTGTTTTTTCACAGCCGGTAGTACATCTGAGATAAGGTTTTCTGCTTTTCTCATGGTCCTTTACTGGAACAAGATCCTTCAGTTCTCTATATTTGCCACCTCATATTTTTTACTGAGTTCTATAAATATGGCTATCCCCTGACTTTTTACTGCCACATATTCTTGAAGCAACAAATTCTCCAAACAAATAAAACTTTTTGTTTCATCTATCTTACTTGACGATCTCTCAATTTCACAATACACTTCACTTTGCACAGTGTCTAGTTACTGAAGGTTAAACTTCAAACCACATAATTGGAATAAAATAGAAATGTAAGTGTACTGGTCCGAAAATGGATAGGAACTGAAGTTTCAATATTGTAGGAGAAGTGGGGGTGCTCTTTTTGTTAGAAGGGCCATGTAGCTTTTTCCCTTAAAATTGTTGAAAGACTTCCCCTTCATTTATTAAATCACCTTAAAGTGAGCAATAATCAATGAGTAACATGTTTTTGTTATTCTTCCATTGTTGCCAAGCTTCCAATACTGAAATTTCTTACTTAATAATTATTTAAAAGCATCCTTTCAAAATTGTATGGTTTAAAATTATTTTGTCTGAATTATTATATAATATTTGGAGTCTTTAGTAAAAAACAATGAACCCTTGCGTTAAGTTGTCAGCATTTTTAAAGTAGATAACCATTTTATAGGTCAAGTAGTACAGTTGCATATAATGTATATTATAAGGTCCCTCTCTTATGAAACAAAGATATGGGGGGGAGGGTTGTAGATAGCCTAGGCTAAACCTCGAGCTGATCTCGCTGCCATTTTGTTTTCATTCGGTGGTAAAGGCTCGTTGGAACTTTGACTAAAGACAGTCTGTTTATGTATGTTTTAATGTCAATAGAAGTCTGCCATGGAATACCTAATGTCTCTGTCATATCTCATCATGTATGAAATTTTATCTGTTGGTCTTGATGTAATGAGAGATTTTAGTTATGGTACAGGTCCCATCATCATTTATAATTTTTAATAATTAACAAAGCCACAGAAAAAATACACTCTTGTGAGAGGCTCTACCAACTGAGCTACCCTGTCTTGAGTGATGTCCTTCCCAACCTTCCAAATCTCCTGCCAAACTTTCGCAAAGACTGTACACAGAGGCAGATGATAGGGGCCATGACTGCTGTAATTATTTTTCCATACTCTCTCATTAGTATTGATATCATAATACAATACTAAAAAGTACAAACTGGCAAAATTTATGACATACATTAATCAATAAATACTTAACTGAAAGATTTTAATTGTCTGACAATAGAAAATGTATATGTGACAAAATAAAAATCCTCAGTCTTCCCACTATTTTTTTTATTAAGAAAATTTTAGAGAGAACGAGGTTCACTAAACTGATGTTTTATTAACAAAAACAACAACATTATACATCACCAACCATATAAACTATACACATTTTCATTCATGTACGTTGCAACATTACTCATACTTACATGTACGAGGGTGGTCTGAAAGGTTTCTGACCTAACAAAGATAAAAGACGTTTTTTCAGAATTTTTTTTTATTTTTCAACATAGTCTCCTTGTAACTAACTCTACACACTTCTCCCAGCGATGCTCCCCTCCCATCTCTGTAACCCATCCAAATAGTACTCGGAGTTTTTCTCTGCAAAACAATCGTTCGCGAAGGTGATTGCCTCTTCATTTGACGAAAATCTCTGTCCTCCAAGCGCAATTTTTAGATGAGGGAACAAAAAGAAGTCGCTTGGGGCTAGATCTGGTGAGTAAGGCGGATGGTCAAGCAGTTCAAACCGTAATTCATGGATTTTTGCCATGGCAATCGCTGAGGTGTGGAGACGATTGTCTTGGTAAAACAGGATTTTCTTTTTCTGCAAATGTGGCCGTTTTTCCGCAAGTTCTACCTTCAGCTTGTCAAGTAATGATGCGTAGTATGCTCCTGTAATGGTTTTTCCTTTTTGAAGATAATCGATTAAAATAACTCCATGACTATCCCAAAAAACAGTCGCCATCACTTTCCCAGCCGAAAAAACAGTTTTTGCTTTTTTAGGAGCCGGTTCCCCCTTTGCAGTCCACTGTTTGGACTGTATTTTTGTTTCGGGCGTATAATGGTGTATCCAAGTTTCATCCACAGTAATTAATCGGTGCCAAAACTCGGATTTATTGTGCCTAAACTGCGCTAACAGAGCATTGGAAATGTTCATTCGAACATGTTTTTGGTCTATGGTGAGCAAACGCGGCACCCAACGCGTGGACAGCTTTCTCATCTCTAAATGTTGATTTAATATGTGACAAACATGTTCTTTTGGCATGTGCATAACCTCTGCTATCTCTCTCACTTTAATTCAGCGGTCGTCTAGCACCATTTGGTGGACTTTGGCGATGTTTTCGTCGGTAGTTGCAGTTTTGGGACGTCCCGAACGTTCATCGTCTCCCCAGCTCTTACGACCACGTTTAAATTCAGCTGCCCAAAATTTCACTGTGGTAAATGATGGTGCAAAGTCCCCATACACAGAATCCAACTCATCTTTGATTTGTGTAGGCGTATTGCCTTTCAAAAACAAATATTTAATGACAGCTCGATACTCGATTTTGTCCATTTTCATAAAAACACTCACATCGACTCACTCAAATGACTGTTACACAACAACTGCGTGTCCAAAATGGCTGAAACTTTGGTGAGTAACTGTCAACAGATGAACAACGAAATTCACTAGCTTTTATTTAAGACAGCTGCTATCTTCATGTTGAGGTCGGAAACTTTTCAGACCGCCCTCGTACACTTATAGGAAGTGTGTATGTGTAGTACTTTTGCTGGAATAGAATGAAAATTTCAAAATATAATAATACATTTACACAGGAGTAACGATTTTCTCTCCTTTGCATTTCAAGTTCTGTATAAAAACCGTTAAAAATCAAACAATTGATTCAATAACTGAGAAACTATTAGTTATTGCTTGTTTATCGCAAAGAATATACTATTAGTCAAAGTGATACATTTATTTATTAATCCACTGCTATTTTAAGCTGTAAACATGTATCTTTAATTTATTTATCTGCTTTTTAGGATATAGACTGGGTACAAACTGAAAAGCACGTATTTGAGACTGCCTCAAACCATCCATTCTTGGTTGGCCTCCATTCCTGTTTCCAGACACCTTCGAGGTTGTTTTTCGTGATAGAGTTTGTCCGAGGAGGTGACCTTATGTTCCATATGCAGCGGCAACGAAGGCTTCCTGAAGAACATGCCAGGTTTTATGCTGCTGAAATAAGTTTAGCACTCAATTTCCTCCACGAACGAGGTATCAAAATACGTATTATTTAGTTTTTTTTACTAAATATGTAGATATTTTGAAAAAAAAATTATATATATATTATTATGATTTTAATTATTTTATTAATTTTAAATTTCTATCTATTTATCTGAGATTTCAATGGTTCTTGTTAATTATATAGGAAAACTCTGGTTAAAGAAAATATACAAGATTTTACAAAATTTACACTAATTTTAATTGAATACCCACAACAATTTCAATATTCCAATAATTTTATTATTCACCTTTATATTCAACTCCACAATGGCCAGATCCACTATCTCTTATACAGCATCATTCTTGCTTCTACTGTCCAACTTGGTTTGCCATGCTTTCAGCAATATCCAGTTCCATCCACTTCCTTCTCCCTGAACTAAATTCTTGTGTCCCATGTCAGCGTCTCAATTATATTAACAGCTGGATCTCTTTGAAGAAATTGACTCCCCACATTTAACTGATAACTGTGATCTATTATGACATTGGTCAGTTCTTCTGAACCAGTCTTCAGAAATTAGGAGGGAGGAAATATTAGTATTCATGTCTTCACTAAGTTTCTTTATCACTCACTTTTTGTGGGTGTGCTCATTGAGATGCATTGTATGAAGATCTGGCATAATTACAAATAGTTATGAAAATGCAATAGGGCCCCCAAAAATATTCTTTTCTTATTTATTTAAAAAAATATTTATTTGTTACTATGAATCTGACATTATTTTTTTTTTTAGGAATTATTTATCGAGACTTAAAATTAGATAATGTTCTTCTCGACCATGAAGGTCATATAAAGTTAACTGATTATGGAATGTGTAAAGAAGGAATCAGGTCGGGAGATACTACCTCTACATTTTGTGGCACACCAAATTATATTGCACCTGAAATATTAAGAGGAGAAGACTATGGTTTCAGGTAAAATACATTAATAATTATTTACATTTAAAAATTTAGTTTTTGATTTATTTGACCATAAAAGAAGTTGGAAAAATTAAATGTTATTTCATTTTTTATTTGTGTTTTACAGTGTTGACTGGTGGGCATTAGGGGTGTTACTGTATGAGATGTTAGCAGGAAGAAGTCCTTTTGACATCGCTGGTGCCTCTGAAAATCCTGATCAAAATACAGAGGATTACCTTTTCCAAGGTATATCGAACGTACTGCCACATTTATTTATCCAGTAATGATTGTATTACTTTAACCTGATTTTCCAAGTTGAAGTTGATAATGAACTTAACCATTGTCAAAATGTATTGTTATTCTTTTGTCAAATATCCTTCTACCTAATTTTGTTTTTCTAAGTTTGTACAACATCGATCAATAAACATATTTATCATCATTATATTGTGATTATAAGTTATGTTATATTCTGTAATTAGTAGGTGTAAAATTCATATTCAGTATTATTGATATATTTTATGTTGGCTAGATAACTTTGTTAGGTTGCTACCAATCCAGATTCCTTTATACACAAATTCCTCTTGTGGCGTATCAACACTGTAAATATTTTTTTAAAAAGTAACTTGCATAAAGTTGTAACTTAAGCGACAATCTTGATCTAGGAATTAGAATTTTACTGATAGTTTTGCATAAGTGGCTGATAAAATGTAGGGAAAATGTTATCAAATATGTTATGGGTAATCCTGGCTTGGTTGTGAAGCTTTTGCTCAGTACCGTTGGTCGCTGAGTTATTCTTTTCATACATTTGTTTTATTATAAAATTGAAAACGAGTTTTATATGTTCCGTTTTGCTAGATACAACTTAAAAGCACATCTTTACAAATGAGGCTACTCCAAGAGAGATTTAGAAAAACAAAAATAATCATGGAGTAACTTTGAAAATTTTGTCTGCTTCTAGATCTTATTAATTTATTAATATTAATAGCAATGCTTTATTTAGTTAGTAATCATTTTCATAAAAAGTTGGGTTTGTTTTATCCTGCTCTCGCAAAACTTAGTTGTATGTGAGCGTCTATTTTTCAATTTTTTTTTTCAAAACAATATTTCTTAAACACAATAAATTTAAAAACTATTGAAGTAGTCATAAAATGTATTTTTTTTTTTTTCATTCTGGTGATTTTCTAATGTTATGTTGACTAATTAATCCTGAAGACTAAAAATTCATATAATAATAATTTGCATCCCTCTTTATTCATGCTACTAATGTATTCTATTTGTAAAACTTATTTTAAGATCCTTGGTTTATCCACCCTCAAAACATCGATAATTAAGTGAAAAGAGTATTATCCTCTGGTTTTAGATGTTTACCTTCAGGTTTTGTTGAAATTTAATGTAAATGTACAAAAAAAACAAGGTTTGTTTTTTATTTTTAAAGAGAGCATTTTTAATACCAAATTACAGCCCAAAATTTGTGCATTGATACAGGTTTCTTACTAGTTAGTGTAGAATTACATGGGTTCCCTTAACCCAGAAACTGTTGACACACTAACTTCTACTAAAATCAGTTGAGATGGAGCCCGATTTTACGTATATGCTAGGAAGTCCACATATTTAAAAAAACTCATCATATCTTTCACACTGATCTAGAAATTCCTTATGTTCAGGAGGACATTAGAACATTATACAGAAACTCTCACGACAAACAGCATGGACGAAAACCCACTGAAGTAGCCTGGTTTTATTCAATGCCAACTTAAGAGTCATTTGAATAGGGATCTTCTAAATTAATAACAATAAGATATTTTCAAATGTAGGTTCAACAATATGGGGGAGTACTTACTGGGTGTCCTCTGACCTTATGTCAAGACAAGACCTGTCATTTTGTCTTATTTACTGCACATTCGCTAGTTGTGAGGCTAGTCACGGTTGTGAGTTAATGAATAAAGCTAAAAAAAAAATAATCAAAGTAACTAAGCTTCTTGATTATTTAAAAGAAAAAAAAATTTAAGCAATTCAAAACAACTGTAATACTCAAATACTACTTAATTAAATTAATTTTTATGAAATTTTATTGTTTTTAGTTATTCTGGAGAAGACTATTCGAATCCCAAGGTCTCTCTCAGTAAAAGCTGCCTCTGTCCTGAAAGGCTTCCTGAACAAGAAACCTCAGGACAGGTTAGGCTGCAGTAAAGAAACAGGCTTCATGGATATTGTGAACCACCCGTTCTTCAAGAGCATTGATTGGGAAACGGTAAATATAATACATATTTTCATTTTGAAAGTCGCTATATTGATATTTAAAATATATACATTTAAAATCTTAGGCTTAACTGTTATCAATTTTGACCAAATTCAGTTTTACTTATTTATTAATTTTCTTGATTTATTTTAAAATATGTAATATATGAAGGAATAATACTGGGAATTCCTGCTGGTACTTTTTAGATTACAATTACTACAATTTTTATATCCAATGTTATATCTGTTATTGCTGAGGTGTTATTAAAATGGTCATGTACATCATTTGTGTTCCAGCACTCCATACCATTTGAGAATAGCATTTAAAATATTGAAAGCGCTCAGGATCACTATATCTTTCTGCTTGTTGCCAACACTTCCTTGTTTCCTCACTCTTCAGTACCATCATGACTAAAAAGCCTCCTTACCTTTATAACAAAGCCTCAATTCAAATCGGATGTCAAATTTCACGATACGGGATCCCGCTCACATCTGACTTGTATTTTCCATCTCATAAATCTGCTGCCTTTGTCCATTCTTTTCTTATCAATGCCACAAAAATTTGAAGCATTGTGGGATTTTAAGTGATTTTGAGTAGTTAGGTCATTCTACAGCTACTAGTGCTAAGGTTTTAGAATGATTATTGATATTTCTGTAGTTATCAGTTGTATTGATTGCTCTTTATTATACCATCCTCTTTGGTAACTTAAGCTTATGGGGTTTGAGTAGAATGGTCATAATTAATTTATTTTTCTCACCATTCTCATTTTTCTTTCCACATTTGATGCAAAACATATCAAATCAAAATTTAACGGTATGAACCTCAATAATAGTTCTCAGTGGACTATCCCATATCCGGGCTGATGTGGGTAGGGGTTATCAGAATATGAGAAATACCCTTTTTTTTCATAGTAAAATCTTTCATATTAATCAATTACAGTATATCAAAAAAAATATCCTTATTAAAGAAAAGTATACTTATCACTAGAGAATTTGTGTAAATTTGGATAAAGAGTACAATAATGAAGACTCCATGGCCAAGCAGAGAATCTCCTTCAATATGTGTTAAGTTCTCAATTTTGATGTACCATTAATTAAAATATGAATTAGGACAAAATGCTCTTTGAATCACTCATTAAACAATTCTGTTGTCACCCTTGCATTCATCTTCTGATTTCTTAAAGTCAGTGATTTTTAAATTGTTTACAGCACTCGATTTAATGAATTTGTCTATATCATTTTATAGGATATAATCAGCTTCTTGCTTATTTTATAACTGTGTGTTCTTAACTGATTAGCATTGAGTAACTGATTCCTGATTTTTGTAGCTTCCCTTTCCTGACTATCTGGATGGATTCAGTCTTCTTTTTTATGGTCGAGAATGTTTGTTTTCTTTTTCCTGATGCTTTTGAAGTATTAAATTCTCATCATTTGGGATGCTACTGAGTAATTTGATAGATATCTTGTTGCCTTGAATCTCCTATTGTCCTGGGATCCACTGGATCTGGTCCTGACTGTTTCAGTATAATTGTTTAACTTGTTTGTGGCAAGTGTTTTTTTCACTTAATTTTCCACTAGTTAACTTATAGACTGCATAGTTGTATTTTAACTTATTATAAATTTAAAAGTCGATTTTAAATACTTTTAATTGATTATTGTTACATTTCAGGTATATTAATAACTTGTTATGTTGTACACAATTGTCCGCAATGTGTCTGTTACAATTGCTGTAACTTTAGATACTTGAAAATGGTAATGTAGCCACCAAAAGTGCTTTTGTTTGAAAAAGTAATTCTAATTTGTGGGTAGGCAAGCAAGAGGACTTCATTTAACAATTTGGATATTCCTCAAAAAGCGTTTCGACATACTAGTGAAATTAGCTGCTATTTAGTTTTTTTTGGCCTCGTTCGTACATAGATTTACCCCTTAAAATGGCTCTGCCATGGCACTTGAAATTCTGACACATCTAGTATTTTGTAGCTCCTAGGTTGATCATTGCCTAGTTAAAGTCCTTCGACATTTTTTTTGGCTTCATATATTTTTTAAATTCTGTTCCTTAGCTACTGTTTGGGATTCCTTCGGTACCCTGTTTAAAACAGCATTTGACCTCCTGGTGATTACTATATAAAAACATGCCTTCAATAAATAGCAACTTAAAAAAAAATTAAATAAGTAAGATTTTAAACCAAAGGCATAAACACTGAATGTCTTATAAGGATTATATCCAATCAGTAACATGATGCAAATACTAATGAATCAACTCGAGACACTTAAGTACTATAGCAAATATTACAGTTAAAAGAAGAACTGCTTTAGCTGAGTTTGCTGAGGGGAAAAATGACTTTCTTTTTGTTTGGGAAATATGTTTCATTCTTTCAGCTCTTGAAGACATTTTGCCATTATTAATATTGGCACAAAGTAAAGTGTAACAAAATGGAAAATAAAGCGCAAACTGTAAAACACAATATTTAAGTGGAAAAAAAATGCAATTTATAAAAAGTATACTTATCACTAGAGAATTCGGATAAAGAGTACAATAATGAAGACTCCATGGCCAAGCAGAGAACAGAAAATTTTATTAATAAAGGTGGCATTGAAAGAAAACAACAAAAGAAAATATGTAGTAATTGGAAGAAGTAGAAAAAAAAAACATTTATTGAAAGTGAATTCTATCTTTAGCAAGGAATTGTACTTTACTTATCACCATTGTCATCATAAATAAATTCATAATTAAGAAAGACCAATTTCAAGATATCAATATTTATGTTAATTTCGAATAACAGAAATGAAACCAATTTTTTTCTTGTTTTTACATAAACTTGTATATTATATTAAGTTTCTTTGAGAACAATTCATAATTGATTTATGGCTCACTGGCTCTGTTAAAGAGGCAGACTAATTTAATGAGAAAAAGGACTGAGGAAGGGTGATACGGGATGGATGTGGCTTAGCTACGAAGACAAGTGGGTAATGAACCCTAAAAACTCTCCTGTTGGGAAAAGACCACTCCCCCATTCCTTCAGTTAGCCAGCAGCACTCTCTGCCTGTCCCGTTGGGGACCTTTCCACTATGCCTCCCTCTCTCAGTCATCATCTCCTAAGCTCTCAGGTTTACTGCAACTGAGTTTGTTAATGTTCCTTACTCAGCCTCCATGAGAGTTTAGCCAAGGAGAGTTCATATCGGCAAGGTACTTTCTGTTATACTGCTGGCTCAGTTGGTAAAGCACTCGACTAGATATTGTCACCATATCCTTCTTTTGTGAATAATTATCGATAATTAATTAACTTAACCATGGAGAATAGTATTGTAAAGATAATAATTAAAAACAGTTCCTAAAGTTAATTTGGATTCCAAGAAAAAGAATAAATCATGACTTTAGCATTAATAAATTCTTTTTTAATTACCTTTATCACAGATTTGGCTTAGCATATGACTATTTCCGCCCAAATTTCAGGTTTATAATCATAAATTATTATAATACATAATTAGTCAGCTGTTAAATAAATATCTGGAAAGGATTGCTTTTCTTCAATAATTTAGGCTTTATTTCTTATTAGGTGTTCTTTACGCGTTTAATATTATTGATTCATAATATGAAAGAAGTTATGAGAACCAATAATGATTTGTTTAATTGATGAAATAAACTAAAACTTTTGTATGAAGGTAGACAACTTAAAACTAGAAGTCATACGTGGCGTTCAGTTTTTACATTAATATATCTAAGATCTATGTTCTATTATTATTTTTATAGCTGATTTAGGTTGAAATCATATGGTTTCTTTTGTCTTTTTATTTTAAAACTATCAATTATTTTTAAGCTTCTATTTTTATATTAAGTAACTGTTTTCTTGGGAGAGTTATTTTATACCCTACAAATGCAGTCATAATTGTGTTGTACTGTAATCATAATTTTATTCTGAATTATATCTCCAAATGTTTACCCAAAGATTAAGGGATTTCTGTGAGGTAGTCCTGCTTTCTTTTTCTGTGCCCCTTTACGCTTGTTATTATTATTATTTTTTTTTTGTTCTGTTTATATTTTCTTCTCATCTCTTCTTTTTATCCCTTTGAATGAGGAGGGCAATTTGCCCCACCGTGTCTTCGGTCTGAGAGGAGTGTCCAAGGGGACAAGCCACCCTCTTGGATTGCCCGCATCCCCTGCCCCAATTAGAGGTCAAAGCCTTGAAGAGGGTCTCTTGTGCCGTTCGTCGCCTCTACTCCAACTATAGTGTCTTTCCTCGTTACAGGTGCCCATCTCATCCCTTATTCTTTTCTTCACAATTTTTCTTCTTCTCTGATTTAAGTGTAGCTTGGCTTATACACATTGAAGAAAGTTTTTTTTTTTGGTCATAAATTGTATTTTTTATCATGAAAGGATATACGTATTCTAAATAGGAATGTTTTGCTGGAATATTGCCTGGGAGAAATCTATGATTCTGCATTTATTTATTTCTTAATTAATTAATTATTTTCATACCTAAATTTTGAGAGTTAGAAGAAAATTTCATTATCAGAACTACAAATATCTAGTGCTGATCTATAGAATAATAAAAATAAATTTGACGCTGTGCTAAATTTTTTTAAAAATATTTGCAAATATTAGGAATTATAATGCTATTATCTTTAGATTTGTCATTGAAAGTTTTTATCAAAATTTTGGGATTAATACTTAAAAGGTCTAGTTAAGTGTTTCTATAATCTTATTATTTACTTCCTCTTGATTCATTTATGAAATTTTATTGAATTACTTTTATTAACATACAGATTAAAAAGCAGTTTATCTAACACATTTACCTCATTGATTGTGCATGCTTCACAGCCACAGCTGTTATTTCAATTTAAAAAAAAAAAGTCATTAATTTGAATTAATGTTTTTTTGTATTTATTGTTAGCTAAACCCCTAATATATTATACATATCTTAATCAGTGCCCCGAGGTCTTCAATATGATACTTCACACAATAGGCTAGGTGAAAAATCAATCCATTATTGACACCTATTATTTTTTATAGATTTTTAGAGATATGTTGGTTGCTTAGAGGAAACGTGAAATCAGATTAATAACTATTATTTTCAATTATTTAAATAAAACATCAATGACCTTGGTTATGATTTCCCATGTTCAGTTTCAATCAATGGTCCTTGTTAGGAAACTGCTTTTGAAAGAGTATTCTAATGAGCATGGTTCAATAATCTAGAGGTATTAATAAGTGTGATAAAAGAAACCTTTGTTTGTGTGAGTTTGCACAAATTACCTTGGACATCATTTATGTCTTTGACATTTTTTTTTTGAGTTACCGCCTTTGATGTTATCTTAACCTCGGGGGAAAAACAGAATTTGAATAATTTCTCAGCTGGGAATTAAAATATCTAAATGGTTAGGGAAACTTGCCTAACTTTTTATAGGAATGATGTTTTTATCCATAATTCATGATATTGCATTTTAACTAAACTCTAAAGCATATTTTGAGGTGTATAACTCAGATTTTAAGATAGGTTGAATCATTTTTACGATCACTATCGTAGGATAGCAATCCACAGTACAACCTCAAATATACGGGTACTCCATCATCCAGGGTTTTTTTTTTTTTTTGAACGGATCGAAGTTTTTTTGAAGATTGGTTTTTAAGAAATTTGTGATTCATTTGTCCTTGAAAATCTACGCGAAAAAGGACTTACTAGTAAGGTTCTTTTACTGGAAAATAGATGACGTACAAATTTTTCTCTTAACATCTACCACCGAATGTAACTTCGTTAACTAAGCCTTAGGGATCAAGTTGTGGCAGCCAGTTTGAAAATAAGGCACAGAAAGATTTTTGTTCGTTTTATTCTTAAAGAATACTGAGTGAAATCTGGTGCGAAGGCTGTCCTGAAAATGTAGACGATAAAAGATTTTCCATTTTCGCTGTTGAAGCATAGGAACGATCAAAAACACCGCAACTTGCCTGGAAATAAATTTTAAAAGTTGATAAGGAAGATTGTGAGCAGAATCCACAACATGATGATGAACTAAACGGCATTGAAACATCTCTTGAGATAGTAGAAATATTATCTTATTTTAATAAAGTGTATGTATTTAATATGACATGTTTCAGTGTATGGGAATGTGAAAAGAAAGATAAAGGGTTCAAAAAGCTCACTGATGACGAAATAGTTGACAATTATTTGCGAAGCGTGCATAGAACTTCTCAAAGTGATATTTTAGAATTCGAGGGAGATTAGTTTGATTTAACTACAGAAAAAGTGACCATAGATTAAGCACTAGAGACAGTTGAACAACTTATCACCTATTTTGAGGATTGAAATTCTGAATATGGAAACATTATAGCTTTAAGAAGCATTAGAACAGACGGTAGAAAAATCAAAACTGAAATTAAAAAACAAAAACATAACAGACTGCAACATATCTTAATTAAGTTGCATACGTGTTTTTTTTTCTATATGTGTACTTTTTGAAAAAAAAAAATATATATTTTTGAGTTAAAGTGGTGGATTTTGTTTATTTACCCCAACGTTAGGCTATAAAAGCGTGTTTTTGGATTATCCGTGTTTTTTTTATTATCCTGGAATACTCTCCCCGCCATTACCCTGTATAATCGACGTTTTACTGTTGATGCATACTGCGTACACCCACACCCATACATACTTACATTCATACATGCGTACATAAATACTCACATACATACAGGCAGACAGTTGAAATACAACCTCGTCGCCTCGTATCTCAATGAAAGTATAGCTTTTTACTTCGATGATAAATTGTTATAGGGCATTTAATTACATTGGGCATCACGAGGGAGGACCCCTCTTCTATTGTTTCATATCTTCTCTAACCCAAACAGGGGCCGCGAAAATATTACATTTTAAACTTAACTTAAGCACTTCTGTGAAAATAATTTTATCCACCGCTTCGAAACGCAATCTGTATAATTCCGATCTCTTTTGTACTGATCCTCAATGGAAAAAGAATCCTTTAGACTTGCTAGCCTCCACGTGACAAAGGCTGTATTACTACTGGGTATGGACAACAGCGCCATTGTTCACCATTTCATTTATATATAACTCAATTGAAATCATTTTGTCTGACTAATATCACCTGTAAAGGGCTTTGTGCTCGTATGCCAAACTGATATAGGATACAGGATGCAATAAAGCTCCTGCTCTCTAATTAACTTTGAATGCTGTTCCAATTTGTGCTTCGTTTGTTTCACGAGTGCTCAATAGAATAGACCTTCTGTACTGTACAATTAGTTTAATAATAAATTTATTATATATTTGCAATTATTTATCGATTTTCTTACTTTTTATTTTTTTTGTCGGAGGGGAACTAGGCTCTCATGCATTGCAAGGAGTCGCTAACGTGTATTTAAATCACTTGGACTAATAAGTTGTGATTCGAGCTCAGAACCAGTTGCAGCAAGCTCAATAAATATCACCATGTCTATCAACTCTAGTAAAAACCGTAACTAGTTAAAACTGGTTTCGTGCTAAACATGAGAGCTCGTTTTTACGTTTCATTGGTCCTTTCAGAAACTTTTATTTTTTCACCTGAGTGAATGAGTCGATTCGCCCTGGCGATTGCAAGTCCCCTGTTGGTTGTATCAAAAAGTGTCATATTGTCTAGGGTATCATATTGGAGGTCCTTTTCCCCTGATTAATAACACTCAATTTTATTTTTGAACCTGAATCACACCAAGTCATTAAAATCTTTTTAGCAATTTAGCCCCATAAAACTTAATTAATTAATTGGCGATTGTTATATTGTTCGTTATATTTGGGCTGTGTCGATATCTCTTGACCCCTTTGACTACCATTCCGAATGGGATACCATAAATGGTATTCTTATTACTTTACAGTACACAGAAATACTTACTTGCTTGACCGACTAACCGATTCAAGTGTGTGGCATATTTCGCTCTAATAATTAGTTCTGAGAATTAATGAACGGGGATTTTTCTCCCGTGCTCCGTGCATTAGGTGGCGTGTGGCTTTGTACGGTGCTGTAGGGTAATTTCGGATCGTGAGACTGAATTAATTTCCCTCTTAGTCATTGCTTAACACGTTGATTGCCACGGCAATTTTCAAAAATCTGGCTTAAAATGACAATTTGATTTAATCACATCATATTATTAACAACTCTAATTCTAGTGCATAGTTATCATCAAAAAGCATAAAAAATGTGTTTTTAAAAAGAAAAGGTCTTACGAATTATCTCGTAGTTGGCTTCTGTAACAGAAATCTCTTCGCGGAAGCCAACTACGATTTAATTCGCACGCAGACACGCTTCGACCTGTCGCTTCTCTAAAGCTGAACCCAATATGGATAAGAAAAGACCACTGACTCAAAATGAAATTGAGTACTGCGCAAATCTAAGTGATTCAGAATTTGACGGGATTTTTGCCGAGGATGGTAACGACACTAGCGATTATGAACCTTCTGAGAATTCAAGTGATAGTGAAGATGAAGTCGTCTCCGAACCTGAAGTTGATCCCGAAGCTGAAGATAATGACGATGATTCCCAAGCAACAACATCTAATGCGAATGATAATTTGTGGACAGAACAAAATCCTGAATTATTTTCCCAGTTCTTTCCCCAGAAGCCATCTATCGATATAGGACTGATATATTTCGAGTTTATTCGTAGCTGCACAAAAATGGCAAGTAAACACAGGACGAGATAACTCGTAGTTTGCGTCCTAGAAAAGAACGCAATCTACGAGTTATCTCGTAGTTGGCAGTCAACGTGTTAAGAAACCATCATTAATGAGATTTGAATTATTTATAATAATGTCTATGTTATGTTATGTAGTGTAATATATCAGTGCCAAGATATATCGGCCTATCAGAATTTCAAGTTAATTGTGACACTGAACAGTATTGAATTGAATAAAAACATGTCAATTGTCCAAGGGTGTTAAACAGGGTTACATCACACAATGTTACGAGGTGGCCACCTTCGGCTTAGTCGTGCTCTAGTTTGCCGGAGATGAGATGAGGGTACAGAGCATTATGATACGGATTAGGATGCCCACGGAGCAGGGAATGGAAGTACTGGTAGTGGGTGGTGGCTCTTGAAAGAATGGGATGTTGAGATCAGCGTGAAGGGTGGCTGTTGACATAGAAGGCATTTGCTACCTTGCGGAGGATTCTGGATAGCAGGTGCTGTGGCTGAACGTAAAGAATATTCGAGGGCTTGAACACTGTTTAAAAATGAAAACAAAACTTTGCAATGTAAATATTAAAATAGTTACTCTGATGAAAATAATCGTCTTAAATATTGCACTATCGAAACCAATTCATGGAGAGACCACCTCAAGCAGTTTTGAAAGAGAGTCAATTGAAATGGTTTTTAGACCATGTAAACGGATGGGATAGCAAGCGGGACCAGATAGGAAGCGTCCAGGTTCATGATTACAAAGACAGACTGGAGATCAAGATGGATCACCATGCTGGAATTGAGAAGAAAGTTCCTTAGTTAAAAAATATTGTTCCAAGCCAGATGGCTATCGAAATTAGTAAAAGATGACGATTCATATAATGACCTGGTGCGCAGTTTACGATACATAGCTTGTTTTTGTTGGTTATACTTGATAAAAGTTTAGATGTACATATATATATAACGAAAAAGATACGAATCTCCGTTTATGGTTCCTTCCTGTTACCTGTATCTAATGTGTTGTGTTGATGATGTGGTAGCTGAAGGAGAGAGGTGCAGTAGCCCCCTACATCCCGGACACCGCCAACGCCGCTGCCAACTTCGACCCGCAGTTCACCGCCCAGACGCTGCGGTTCACCTTCGAGGACCCGTGAGTCTGTCTGCCTGTCCCCAACCCTTGCTCTGTAGTTGTTGGGCCAGCTAGCTGTGCTGTATTGCATGTGTACCTCATCAAGCCACGGTCTCAATATAGAGTACCCGGTCCTTAGCTTCTACAAGTTCTCAGTAGTTTGGTCTCCTCTGTCTTAAAGATGTGTACAAGACCACATCATAGCTTACCCAGCAGGGATGTAAGGATGTGTTTTTGCCTATTAGCTGTTGATCAACCCGTATCTAGATTTAATAAGGCTTAGTTAACTTTTTCCGAATCTAATGCTTTTAATTTCAGAGAATGATTTCTTTTGTGAAGTTTATATCATTTGATTCGGGATAGCTGACCTTATATAAGCTGCTATTAGCCTTAAGTAAGATTTTTTTTAGGCTGAGATAGTTTCTAAATACGTTTTTCCTGTTCGGTTATTAGTAACAAGCAATGGAATGTAAGTGCGTTGATTGCGGAGCCGTCTGGCTTAGATGCAAGTTGTAAGTAAGCCATACAAAAACGTAGAAAAGTTGCATATTCAGAAATATTTTTTCATTTTCTATCTGACTCCATTTGAGTCTTTTTTTCTTTTTTAAGGTCGTGTTGGTTTTTCTTTTATCTTTCTTTCTGGCTGCCTGCTAAGAAGGGGTTTTCCTTGTTCACCTCGTTCAACGCTTAGCTATGACATCTGAATATTGGATAAAAAAAAAATAGAATTTGAGAGACTACCGAATCGCACGGAGCTTAGGGATACCCTTCTGCACGACTGGTACGCCGTACATTACAAATGGCAAGGCGTCGTCATTTTTGTCAGTTCCCTTTCCAAACCAAGTAAATGTGGACAAATCTTGCCTCATCCTTTATGTGCTACTTCATTGAGTGGTTACCAACACTTTATAACCAGTATGTTTTTGTACAATGTAAATAGGTTGATTATGATTGGTTCTACTAACATAAGAGTTCTGAATTTCGATTGACTCGAATAAGAATAAAAACTTTCTTTTTTATCCTTTTTTTTCTTTATCTTGTTTATTTCCTTGGCTGACGCATATGATTTTTGGAAGTATGTATTTCAAAGGATCGAAATAATTATTTCGCTGTTGATTGAGCAATAATTCCTACAAAACGAGTGCTTTTCAACAGTTGAATTAACGAGTAATAAAGATGAATCCTAATTAGAAATATCTGTATTGAAAAGATTACATGAGATCAATGCCAAGTATTCTAAGCAAGTGCTTAAGTCTTCAGTTTTTTAACGTCTTGTTTCTTTTTTGGTAAAAAGGTTATTTAGCCAAAACCACTTAACTTTTCACTTTATTACAAAAAGAACAGTAAACATAATTCTTGTTGGTTTAGACTACCTCTGCCTTAGGTGTCGCACTGCGTTGCCGTGTATGATACGGGAGTGGAGGATAAAAGTACTAGTACACTAGGATGGTGCTCTGGTAACTGGGGGCGGCTAGGTGCTGAGATCAGCGTGAAGGGTACGGTTGTTGATATAGAAGGGAGCATTTCCTATTTTGCGGAGGAATCTGTATTGAAGGAATTGTATGCGAAGAACATCGGATGGCTTGGCGTTGTAAATCAATCTTTTGTTTTCTATTGTTATTTTTGAGCGATTACCCATGAGAAGGACAAGTAGTTTAAATTGTCTGTTAGGGTCTTGTTGTTGGGACGTGATGTGGGGCCCCCAATTAGTCGCTTGTCTAATATAAGTCCTAGATAGCTGGTCTGGGATATAGCAGGAAGAAAACAAAAACTGTAGGACAGGATGAGCGACAAATATTGTTGGTGACATGAGAGGACTCGTCAGCATTTGTTTTAAAACTCCAGAAAATATGGATAAATAAAGGATTGTATTAGTCAGATTATATATTGAATGAAAAATTTGCTGAACATTGAAAGCAGGGGTGAATAACAAACGATAACGAAGTCAACTCGACTAAGGGCGATTAAGTAAATCACGATAGAGGTTCACGACCGAGACTTTGATAGGACTCGGGGTTTTTCTCATTTGTGGCAGCTGAAAGGATAATGTCGAATAGTAACGTTTTCAGCCTCAACATATAAGTAATGATTAATTTTCTGAAATTATGAAGTTAAAAACATAATAACTAATTATTCTATCTATAGTCTCACAATTTTTTTTAATTTTTACATCGATTATGAATTAAATTGTATTTCTAAAATACACACATTTATTTGTTAGTTTTAAAGACAGTATATCCTTGATATTGATCGTTGATATCCTTATTACGAACTAAGCAAAAAATAATTATAGTCAAATTCACGACTTAAATTTATTTATCAACTTAACACGGGTCCTTTAGAAATTGAAATAGTATCTTCGACAGATCGCTGCCCCCGCTAACCCGATGTCGGTCGGAAGTCAGTGTACCCAGTACACTGGGTAATTGGTGTCCAAGGAATTCGGCGAGGAAAAAATTCACATAAAAAGGAAAGAACTTCTTCTTCGGAGTAAATCTTCTCCCACTTTGCTTAGGAATCAATAAATAGATGTTTCTTGGCAAATTGTGTCTGTACAGGAAGAGTTTGTGTAGTATGTCGGAAATTCATATTTTATTCGGAACGGATCCCCCCGAGTTTCACTCTCTTGCACGGAAGATTGTCTAATGAAGGCATCAGACCTTTAAGGGGGACAAAACTTGCATCGCCAAGGGCTCTGCCAGGGCCATAAAATATTTATTAAATCATCCTGCCGCGCATGAGGATAAGTTAATAAAAAAAATGGCCGGTCCAGGTAAGGGTCACCCTCCCCGTTATAAGGGTTCACAGGGAGGATGAGGAGGGAGGGGGCGCTCACCCAATCCGATGGATAAAAAATCATTTCCCCGGAAGAGAGTGGGATTTGCCGCACAGCCGGTATAAGAATGGGGCGGTCCGGTCACCCATGAGAACAGATAGCTTCGTCCGCAGCTGATAAGGGAACAGAGGAAGGCCCTTAGGGCTTCTGCTGTCACTGCTGTCCTTCTGAGCACATCGTGTCCTCACGGCTTTCTCTCCGTACTCGATGCAACTAGTAAAACCTATTGATTCATTTCACTGCTAATTGGTTAAATTTTACAAGAATAGTAATTAAAAAAAGTAGGCTTAGGGAGATTTAGATTACGAATACACGTATAAATATATTCTGCTTATGTTATTACGCATTAATAAACAAACTATTCTTGGTTGTTGACCCATAAGAACAATAAAAAAAATATAGAAATAATTGTCTATCCTAAAGACAAACTAATAGCATATAATCGTAGGTAAAAACAAAACCAACCATAAAATAATGGGATAGTATACTCTGTTAAATGTATCATGAAATATTTTATTTAGTTTACTATGCTCAATATACTCAGTATGTCAACAGAGAAAACGTTTCCTACCTTTTTCTTTTGTTGTATTTCGTTATGTTCAGAAATATCTTTGAACTGTGTATTAGCAATACATTATAAATCTATTTTTTCTAAGGCATGTAATCAATTAAAATACATAGTCAATAAGGCTAAATGTTGGTAAATTAAATATCAAATACACGAATTTTTGTTTCATATTCCCTTGTTATTATGAATTATGGAAATCAGTATAGATTCTACATAAATTAATCTATTTACAATAGTTTGGCTAAATTTTATACAATTTTACATTGCGATTTGTGATTATTCCAAGAGTATGATGACTTTATACATTGATTGTCTAAACATGTTTAAACGTGATAGGGATGAATCATAGACTTAAATACATCAATAGAAAGAGCTTCGTTACATTAATAGCCTTTTGTTCATACACTTCTAGACGAGAATAAACATTGCTTATCGCTTTAACAAATCAACTTGATAGTTGTATTTCTTAGATTTTACACCCGCCGAGCAGCATAAGGGAGCAATTTTCTGTTAATGGGCATCTGGTTTTTGCCCTCGTCTTTGCTAGCTTGTATTTTGTTACAGTTGTTCTAAATAGAAACATATTTTTTGTCGAAAGACTAAGAAATATATATTGTTTATTCTCTTGTAGAAATGTATTTACAAGTTTATTTATCAGATTAATCTTTCATTTTATATTTTAGAGATATTTTAATAACTTATTGCTAATATATAATACATAGCTATTTCTGAGCATAACGAAATTTGTTATACTAAAAGTAATTTGTAATACCTTATCATTTTCGACCTACTTAGTATAATGAGTTGATTTATCTAAATTAAAAATCTAATTATATGTTTTAAAATATAAAAAAAATGTAAATTGAACTTATTCGCCAGACCCATGGAAAATAAGAAAAGCCGTATCGCCGGGATCTGGCGAAGTAAACTTATGTATACAATCCTTATTCAGTAGTTTGTACAATGCAATCTCTTATCTAAGCCTCCCTCCAGATATTCTTTCCGGCGGGCTTTTGTTGTTTGAAAATTATTTCCCTGACCCCAATCCGATTCCTCTCCGCCCTCAAGGCTTTCCCGTAGGTGGGAGTTCTACCTCCCTCCCGATAGCAAGGGTTCCGTGTCAGCGTTAACGTTTGTGCCAATTCCCCTATAAGGTTGTACAACTTCTAACGGATGTATTCAGACAAACATAGTAAAGTACCAGAAGGTCTCCAGGTATTGTTCCCAATGAGAATCTTTAGACTTGTACATAAAAAGAGCGTTGGATGGGGTGTGTTGACAGCTGGAGCAGAAGCAGGTACCGCCGCCTTACAAGCCGAGGTTAGAGTCAGACAGGGACTTGGCAAACTTCCCGCCGGAGTTTACGGACGAGCCTGTGCACCTGACACCAGATGATCCGTGAGTACCCTTTGTTCACTCCTGCATGATAAATTATATTTCTACCATCCTTATGTAATGGATATTATGCCTTTTATATGGACACTTTTTTTTTAATTGTTTTATTTTATGTTTATTATTTCATTTATCTACAGATTACTAACGTTGAAGCAGTACGATTATCATAATCCGCCATATAGGAAATGTATTTAGAGTTTTTGGTAAAAGGAGTAAAAGTCAAAAACTGATCAAAATCAGTGTTTAATCAAAGATTACAAAATAAACCTAAGCTACCATTCATTTAAATTAATGCGTTATAAAAAATAAATAAAATGTATCTACTGAAAATGACGCATTTACGATTTATACTCCTTTTACTATTATTATATTACTGTTGTATTGGCAAAAACGTCGGATTAACGGAATGTTGAATAAATTAAATTATCTTACTAAAAAATAAAATAAAAAGTCCTTATTTATTATGAAGTCAATAGTATACAGTAAACTTCCCTGATACAATAATACAATCTGTAGTTGAAGTTAGTTTGTAATTAATATTTACATAACACGAGATATTGTAATTACAAGCATTTTGTCCTTTTGTGAACATATTGTTTTAGTGTATCTTTACTGTAGTGCCCCATTTTATTTATTAGTGGGTTTTCTGAGTTCGCACATTTTACAAAAAAATAAAAACGATAAATGTTTGATGTGTGTATACTATAGTTGTCATTTGTAGTTCTTCGTGTTTCTCGTAATTTTAGTGTTGTAATATATGTTACCTGCTATTCGTAAACAGCAGTTTTATAATTCCGTAAACAGACATCAAGATTAGTAAATAATAAATAAATAACTTAGTATTGACAGCGCTTTTACCTACCAACTTCGGCCACAAACAACATCGATCCCCTATTTTTTTTGGAATTTAAACATTTTGTCAAATGAATGTAAACTAGACATTTATAACTTTCGATAGCCGATTTCATGTGAGATCGCGGCCGAGGCTCACAAAGAGATATTTGAAGTTTATGGTGTTGATTGTTTAACAGAACGCACGTGTCAAAATTGGACCAACGTTCTGGTCGACCTTCTGAAGTTGATGATGACAAAATGAAAGCCATAATTTAATCAAATGGTCATATAACTGTGTGAGAGATTTCTAAACAGTTAAATATATTACACACAACAATAGAAAATCTTATAAGACGTCTTGGATTTGTTAAGGAGCTCGATATTTGGGTTCTGCCAAGACAATGCGAGGCCTCACACATCTTTACAACACGTACGAAACTTTTGGAGCTTGGTTGGGAAGTGATGTCGCATCCCCCATACAGCCCCGACCTTGCACCATCGGATTATCATTCATTTCAAAGTTTACAAAACTTCTTAAATGGTAAAAAAGTTCAGTAATAACGATGACCTCAAATCGCACTTGGCTGAGTTTTTTGCTGATAAGGACTAGAAGTTCTATGAGCGCGGGATCATAAAGTTACCAAAAATAGGGCAAAAGGTCATCGAACAGAATGGAAGATATTTGACTGATCAGAGTTTATTTTTTGTACAGAAAAAATAGATTTCTATTTCACACAAAAAAAACTTAATTACTTTCTTGCCAACCTCAATTTAAATGAATAAGTGGCAACCATCCGTCTAATAAAGACAAACTAAAACCTATTTCTTTAAATTTAGACAAATTTTTCAAAAAAGGCCTTAAGGTCATTCCAAAAAGTATTATTGAATCACCAATCGACGTATCGCCGTCAGATATCTTCAATAATTATATTAATTATTCAATGTTCTGTATATCAATTATTCATTATATCAATTATTCATATAAAATCAATGTTCCACTCTTCCACATTGGTGAAATATTCAAGATTTCTTCTTGTTTTGAAACTTGGAAAATACAAAAAAAAAACACTTTCATCCTCTACCCAATAAGGAAATAAGCAATATTGTATTGGGGAGATTGTATTTGTATGATAAAATATGTTCCCTGAGACTCCAGAGACTTATTCGAAAAATTAGTTTTTTTCAGAAGGTGTGCATTTTGAAATACTGAGTGATAGTTTTTTAGAATATTAAATCCTGTTAGATATTTGGTTGCTGCTTTTGTATTTGTACTTAATGTATGTTATAAGACAAGTTTACCTTCTCAGACTGCTAGTGTGGCTAGTAATAAAAGTAGTAACATTAAAGCCTGAGAGAAGTTGGTGAAGTTTAAATAAAGGGAAACAAGAAATCCGTGGAAGGGCCCGGGGGGGGGGGGCTGTAGCAGGCAGTACTAAGGACGCCTAGACTCGTAAAACTCCAAACTGTGCCCATAAAACAACTCCACTTTTTAACTGTTAATTACCGTTCATTTACTAACTTTTTTACTGCCTAGAGAGAGAGCACTATTTACTGCCGGAGCTGTAAATCCTTCTACTGCTTAGGCTTTAATTAAAATATATAAAAACAGAGCTAACTGCGACAATAAACCATTTCGGCCCCTCTGTCATTCTTCTAGTGCCTTAACATCGCCTGTCTAATTGATTAAAGTCTTTCTCGTTGACTTTACTTTAGGGGCTGTAAAATTACTGTTTATTCCTTATGCCGGATGTTAACACACACAGGAACATGATTAAAAGCGACACTGCGAGAAGATTTTGTAAACGTTTACCAATTGAAGATTATTTCTGTTTAAATAAATCTCTTTCTAAAGAAAATTACGAGCTACCCTAGTAAAGACAGTTGGCTTAGTAAGGACAGTTGGCGCTTGTGAGAAAATATCGTTTTCTCTATTTGCATTTACTCTCTAATTCATACCGTATTTACCAATACCAATTGGCCCGATGACAAATCCTTTCCAGCTATGGAGAAGGAGGCAAGGATTCGGGAGACCCTCTCTCCCCAGCTCCCCCACACCACCGCTACGTAACAGTGGAGGGTAAAGGAAAGCACAAGCGTTGTAGACGTAGCTCAGGACATGATAGAAAACTGAACAGTGCTAGAACTTCCGGTGATTAAAGATCATGGGTTCACTTCCGCTTAAATATATATGGAGGATTGTAGGGATAGGTGATACTCGAAAGTAATCTTGCTAGAAGATTTAGATGGTCAAATAATATCTAATGGAATTTTCAAATTAGTCTTCAAAATGGTTAGTGGTTTAAAGAAACATGCACTCAGCGTGTGAACAGTGTGATTGTTTCTACGACATATTGCAGGAAAAGCAACGTAAATGTTAACTTATAAAAAATAATACTATGAATTTTTACCACCTAAAAAAAAACATGAGAACGCTAAGTTTCTGAAATGTACTTCGTGATCCTTTAGAAATAATGGCCTTGAAATAATACTTGAAAAGTGGTACATTGAGATGGAAATAGTTTTATTACAAATAGCTCATATTTTATAATTAGTAAAGCCTGAAGTGCAATGACATGAAAATAGTGAAAACTCAAACCAATAAAATATGATAGCCGTGATAAATCATCATTATGATGACTGGTGTTAAGTTATGATTCATTAATAAATAAACAAAAACTGGTACACACCGGTAACAAGTGAAACTTTCAGAAACTTAATATTAATAAGTTAATAAATAGAAAAGGGTTGTGTTATTTTCTGTCACATAGAGTAAAGTATACTTATAATAACACCCCTCTTTTTGAAATAAAGGTTATGAAAAAATCTGGAATATACTAATATATTCTATTTATGCAAATATAATAAAATAATTCCTATATGTAGTATATAATATATACTAATAATTTTGATGTCAGTTTTAATGACTTTACTTAATTATAATCCACTTAAACTTCAAAAAACAATTTGACAGCTGACAGTTTAGGGTCAGTAAAAATGGAGCGTTACACGATAGAACAACGTGTCTTGATTGTTGAACATTATCTCAAAAATAATGAAAGTTGGGTGAGCGCAGTTCGAAAATTTCATACAAAATATGGTCGGAATAGTTTTTTGACTTCATTAACTGTAAAGAGAGTAATTAAAAAAATTAGGGAGACCGGATCAGTTGCAGACACTAAACACACTGGCCGTCCAAAAACAAGCCGTTCAAATGTCAATATCGAAGCAGTGCGTGAGTAAGAATGTTGTTTAAAATCCAGGAACATCAATTCGGCGTCGTAAACACAGTTCTTTGTGCCGAAATTGGATGATATTGATGTGGCCAATATGTGGTTTCAACAAGATGGTGCCACATGCCATACAGCCCATGAAACAATTCAAATACTGCATGAGACATTTCCAGGTCGTGTACTCTCTCGTTATCAGAATTGGCCCCCTAGATCGTGTGATTTAACACCTTTATATTTCTTTTTATGGGGTTATTTGAAGTCAAATGCAAGCCTACATCCACTCATGCATTAAAAGAGGAAATTAAACGCTGCATCAACGAAATTCAACCTCATTTATGTCAAATGGTCATGGAAAATGACGACAAAAGAGTGCGTATGTGCCAGCAACGTCGTGGAGGCCATTTGCCCGATGTGTTATTCCCTAAACAACCCTATCCTATTTACTTTATAATTCAATAAAAAAAATAACAACAAAAATACTAAAAACTGTGTTTTCTATTTAAATCAAATCTTGCGTTAATTCTGGGTCCCCTTTAAGTCATTAAGAGATCTAAAAAATGCTACAAAAAATACTGATAACTTAATATTTAATAGCTTGTCATTATTTTTATTATTAGGATCGATTTGACAGAACCACTATGCAAAAACTATCCAACCAATAAAAAGCCACCGAGCACACTGTTATCACTGAACAAATCACGAACATGGTGCTGATGACAGTTTTAATGAATTTTGTAAATTGTAAGTTCCTGATTTTGTCCTCCCATGAAAATTGGATTTTAGTGACTTACTAACTTTCCCATTTCTACCCCTTAATAGTTGTCTCCTATTCCGCTCTTCAAATAATGGCAATCTTTTAAATGGGTTTGTTGATAGTAGCAGTACTAATACTTTCTGGGTTTGTGACTGTGTATACGAAGCCGACAGTCATAAGGTCTAGCTAGTATCTTCTTCTTATCTAGGGCGGTGTTTTATTTCTTTCCTTGTTCCTTCGTTCTAGTTTACTGCTGGAGGCTGTAAAAAAAATATGTTGTACAATAATTCAGGTCGTAAACTGGCGACATGTAGTTGAGTGATGTCGCGTGACCGGAAAAATAACAGTTTTCTTACAAAAGTTGGTTAAAGGAGGGGGGGGGGTTGCTCGCAAAGGTCACATTCTTTATTAAATTCTTGTTTCTAGCCTGTCTCTTGTATTTCCTATCCTAGTCTTAATAGCCCATATACTATTATTATTACTTAGTTTAAGCATACAATATACAATTTTATTGTTTGTTTGATGGCTTAATATACAGATAAACAGAAAAGGGTTGTGTTAGGGATTGAGATTGGATACCCGCCGGATTTTTAGTAATAAGGCCAGGTTATGTAGATTTCTTCTATTTCTTGTTGTTCATTTTAAATGGGCAAATTTTAGTTTAACCATTTTATAATTATTAGTTTCAATTTTTAGTGTTTTTCATTGTAATTCTTGAGAAAATGGGCTGTCCTTCCTGTCATGGCGCCCCCTTCGGGAATCGGTTATCGACGCAGGTAGCCCTGGCTCTCCAGGTTGGGGACTTCTACCCACATCCTTTTCCTTCCCCTCCATATTGCGGATGTGGATGGTGACGGATAGATGCGAGATGGAGCCCCAAGATAATGACCCCTCAACGGACTAACCCTTGCCCCTCAACGGACTAACCCTTGCCTTAACAGATAACCAGGGAAACCTGGGCGTCACACGGTGTAACCAGCAATGGAAAAAAACCTGAATTTTGATTTTTTTTGTATTTAATTTTTAACTCTCCGGATACATTAAGAAACTATTCTATGAATCAGAATCGTATAAAAACAATAAACAATATTTTGGTTTTGATCAACAAACAGAGTTGTATTGTAAACAAGGTGGGGTCCTTGGACTCTATAACCAGTTTAATCCTCTCTGGTTGAATATACAGCAGTGCTTTTATTAGGCGGTCCTAAGAAATAATATTAAAACTATTCCTATTTCCTATAAACATTCAAATGATCGTATCATAAAAATAAATAAAACAATAGTAGGTCAAAATAGAAATAAAAAAAATATATTAATTCTGCCAATTAAATTTCCCTTAATACATTATAATTGAGGTAAACTGTATGCTCTAAAAAACATAGTTTTGGGTAGTTTTTTTTATGTTTTATCGAAAATGTGAACTTATAAAAATGCCAGATATAATGTAGAATAAATAATAAGAAAGTACTTACCCATAACCAATTATTAGTAGTTTAACTACTTTCTTATTATTTATTCTACATTATATCTGGCATTTTTATAAGTTCACATTTTCGATAAAAAATAAAAAAAACTATCCAAAACTATGTTTTTTAGAGCATACAGTTTACCTCAATTATAATGTATTAAGGGAAATTTAATTGGCTGAATTAATAGATTTTTTTTTTTCTATTTTGACCTACTATCGTTTTATTGTTTGATACGATCATTTGAATGTTTATTGCATATATTATTATCAATTATAAAAATTATTAAATCATACTTTTACTGGATGAAGCGGACTTTATTTAATGCCGCATGCAGATGCGATGCCATAACAAGTTTTGATTGAACGTTTTATGAGGAAGTCAAGCTATAATTGATTAAATAACAGAAGCCATAAAACCGGTGCTTCGTGCCGACGCTTTAATGTGTATCCAAAAACTTTTAAAGTATTATTTGTTTTCGTGCCTCGCTGGAAGTTTTTATGCTTCGCCTTCACTTAAACGACTTTATTTACTGTTGTGCGTTTACGAGAGCCTGACCGAGAGCAGAGCCCCCCCCCCCCCACCTTGGTACTCCATTCCAGCTATACAACTTTGAGGGAGGATGATCGCTACTTGGAGTCTTCCATCAAAACACTTGATCCTAGATTTAGGTTTACGGCAGTGGTTAAAACACCTCAGACTTTTTTATGCTCTCATCGGTCAACACTAGTTCCGTTGTTTGACTATCGGATACTGCTGTAAACAGGATGTAAGGCGTGCGTTGTATCTCGCAGCCTGAAGAATATTTATGATCTCTTACTAAGGGTATCGAGGCTGTCTATAAAGTATCTATAGATAAACACCCAGTTATAACTTATGGAGACGCAAACGGAAAGACAAAGGAATAACTACGTATTAGAACATAGGAGCATTGTCCATGATCACTCCTTGCTCAAAAGGAGAATAAGCATGCTCTACTCAATGGCTCGAAGTGAAAAAAAGTATTTTTTGGTATAGAAAATGCTCTAGTTCTCACAAGCAGTCTTGAATTTCAGGCTTTTCTTTGTATTGTTTGAATTGCTACCAAATTTTGAGTGTTCATAAATATTTCCTGTATATATAATTTTTTTTTTTTATTGGATTGTAGTCCTGAGGATGCCTGGAAGACGGGCCATGTCGACTGTTGATATAATATCAATAATAGAAGATGTTTAGCGAAATACTTTCATCATTTTTCACACAGTATCTCTAACGTGTCTCTCTTTTTGACTGTTACTCTCAATATGTATAAGTTCTTTTATGCTAATGTATGGCACCTGTTGGCTAGTTCCCCTAATTAGCTGTCACTTGAGATCCGATTCGTTTTTTATGACTAGGAGCCTGAACGGGGGGGGGGCACAGGTAGGTCATCCATCTTGTAGGTTGTTACCTGCATCGTTAGTCCTATCTCACCTGTCTTCCATCTCTCCTCCCTCAATCTATTTCTCGTTCTAAAGCCGATACCTTTCCCTGTGTCCTCTTTATTAACATATTTCTCACTCCGCGTCCATTTCCTATTTGTCGGTGGGCCTTTATATGTCCAACAAACACATGTGTACTGTAAGGACTGACAATGACACAATTTGGAACAGTTGCTCGAAATTTATATATGATCGATGGCTTTTATAATAATAAGATTTCATTTGCTCCCTTTCATTTGTTATTTAATGAAGCAACTTCAAATCAAATATTTATTGGGATAAAATTACAATCTGCCTTATTGGGCAATAAGTAGCTGTGATCAATGTTCTCATTCCTACCATATTTACAAACAGTCCAGAGACCTTCCAAATCATGATTGTCACCCCCTTTTCATGTAAAAGAGGAAGCGGGGTTTTGGGAAGTCTCCCACGGTCCTCCATCAGCCGCCTTACCAGATACGAGCCAGTGGAGGCTGACCAAGAGCGCGAGAGCCACAGACGCTCAGGAAATGATTGGAGAAATTGGTCATTGTCAGGACACTTAAGCAACTAATGCAAAAAAAACAAAACAAACTACTTCAATGGCGGTTGAGTGGATCCTCATCCGATAGTGAAGTAAGCCCTGTACATACTTACTTACTGTTTAGATCTATCACATTTTTTTAAATAGTTAATCTATATTAGTACGTGAGTGCGAGGTATTTTTGTTTTATAACTTTGTAAACGTTGTATGGTTTTACATACAATGAGGTACAAAATAAATATTGCGTAGCTGTCTTAAAAAGGGAGAGCTTGAGAATGGATGAAAAGGCTTTGACCCCTGTAGCGACCGCTAACTACCTAAGTTAAATCATCCTATACTCTAGTGCACATATATTGTAAGCAAAAGTAAAATAACATAAACTAAATGTAAATCATTGTAAAAGTGTTAAGCAATAAAAGGCGGAAGCCAAACAGTCATAAACGAGAAAGGGTCGCCAGCTGGCAGTCATAAACATGAAAGGGTCACCAGCTGGCAGTCATAAACAGTCCTTTAGGGGGCGAGGGGTCGGGTAATTAAGCGTGGGTACAGCACCACAGGTGTCCACACCCCCAACCCGGATTAGACCCTCGCAGCCTCCCGGCTGGAAGTAGAGACGATATTTAAGCCAGGGCTTCTGGCCCTGTAAACCAGTCTCCTTGCAGACTCTCTGGCGACCTTTACTCGGTGACGCTTGCTTGGTTTCCGCTCGAACTCTGAAAACTTGCCTTATTCTTTACGAAACCTCTGTACCTCTCTTGAACATAGTGCATTGTCGGGGCACATACCTATCATAAATGGAGTCAGATAGTAACGCCGTCATGGAGCGATTGTCCAGGTTATAAACTCGAACAATCCGCACTTGTCACCAGGGCTAGGTGATCAGGCACCCCCTAGTGACGACCCGACAACCCCTCTTCCCTAATTAACAACAAGTGTGCCTAGACAGTGCAAATCAACGCGTCTCCTGGCTATCCTATTGCTGATTTTATTCTTGTTATTAGCGTGATTGAAACGAAATTTTTTTTTTGTTAGAATAATTTTGATTGTGCTATTGTCGCTATTTATAACTAATAGTGACAACTAAAGAGTAAATTACTGGCTAGTTGAGTTCAGTACCTAATATCTAGTCGGAAGCTGAGCTATCCTGTCACGAGTGGTGAGCTTCAGATATCAACCTCTCGCACACACTGTACGCAATGTACGTGTATCCTATGGGCACAGAGCCGGGCAGGGAATCCCTCGGTAGACTCTCACTACCTTCCTGATTCCACCCGCCTCCTTTAGGCATTCCACACCCTATATCCTTCTCATACATCCTTCAAATAGGGGACTCCTCTTAGTGAAAGGCACTCATTAGCCCAAAAAAAGGGCAGGGAACACAGTCTCACCTCTAAATTAATTTTTCCCTATGTTAACCAGCTGTTCCTTTTTAAATACTTTGAATAATTTTTATTCATATTTTTTTATAATCTATATAATTTTTTTTATGCTTAAATAAAATGATAAGTTGATATATCTACGACTAGGGTTTATATATAGCGAAAATCTCTTCGAGCAACATTTTTCTCCTTTTACAGGATCCTCCTTTTTCAACAGGCTGTAGGCTTCTTATTTACAAAATGATTATTTTGTAATTTGATTGAGGATAATGAAAATATCAAATGTGTGATGAATCGCACTTTACTTGATTTTTTTTTCACTAACCCAAGTGAATTCATATACACGTAGTTAAATCAAGGTTGATGTGTGACTCTATGAAGGGGCTATAATGAGAATAGCGGTCAGACATACCTTTCTCGAGATTGATGGCCACCCTTCTCGCATTGATGGCAACAGAAAACTATTAGGTTAATCTTTCTGGTGGGTGAGCCCCATAACTTTATGTTTTAAAATTCTTACATCATATAAATGCATTAAATAAGCTAATTAGTTGTACAATTTCATATACTGTATACAATGTAGCATTTCCGCAGAAGACATGAGAAGCACCAGGTTTAAGTTTAGTTTATTTATTCACGTTCTGATTGTGTATTGCAAATTAAAAAATATCAAAATAAAAAGGTTTAAAAAAAACTTTATGATTGATTCACAATTGCCTCCGTACACACATACATGCTACCCGACCCAGTTACTGTCGAGTCTGACGCTGGAGATGGCAATCCCGCTAATGGAGTGTAGGTGTCTGAGGGGCGTGGCAGTCTTATCTGTCGTCTGCACGCACCTCTTATATCTCTCGAGTTAGTCATCTCTGCCGTCATAGCGTCTTAAATTTATCTCCGCCCCTTCATCTTCATGCACTTGGTGGGGGTGTATCGGGGTATTATCCACAGCTGCTAAGAATTAATAATATCAATACAATTTTACTAAAGTCATTTGGAAATTAGTCGATAAAGGGAGGCTATCCTTTCTATTTTTTATTCATTATTCGCATTATTTTTACAAGGTAAATTTTGTTTATGTCAACTATTAACTAATTTTTATAAACATAATAAATAATATGACTCTGAATAGTGAACTCAAAAAGAAACATCTTCTCTATTGATATTTATATTGTTGGAGAATTAGCTCTTTAAGAAAGCTTGAAGTCTTTTTTAAGAAGTTTATTGACATGAACCATTACCGTTTCGTCGCCTGCTTATTCAGGCATCCTTACAATTCACGTATAAAAAAAAAAAATTACAAAATGATTAAATTTACATTCAACTAACTTGTAGTAATAAACAAACAATAAGGTTGGCACAATCGAAGGAATAAAGCGAAACACCTTTAAGTGATAGTTTAAAGAAATTCGAACCCTTACTGTAAAATAAATCAAATTTTATATCGGTAAAACAATATTACATTATAATGTAACTATGAACCAACCGTTCATAAACATCGTAATATTGATTTACCATTTTAAAAATTTTATTTATTTTTACAGAAAGGTATACCTCAGAATGGATAAAATTGGATTTAAAGATAGTTTCATTCACTGGTAGTTTTATACCCTTGGATTATTGCAATCTTATTATTTTGTTTTTTGAACTTTTTGTCCACTGTTGATGGCATATCAATAATAAAAGATATTTTGGAGAGACTTCTAGCTATTTAAAAAAATAATGTTCTCACAATGTAAATAACATGATATAGTTACTCCGCCAGGGTTTCTTTAAACTTTCAGTATTTTACAGCAGAAATACTTCGCATGTAAACCATCTTACGGAAAATATACTTCATAACAGATAATCCGGCTTAGAATGTACTAAATTCTACATTAATAGAGAATGTACTAAATTCTACATTAATAGAGAATGTACTAAATTCTACATTAATAGAGAATGTACTAAATTCTACATTAATAGAGAATGTACTAAATTCTACATTAATAGAGACTGTACTAAATTCTACATTAATAGAGAATGTACTAAATTCTACATTAATAGAGAATGTACTAAATTCGAAATTTGTATTTTTCTTTTTGAGTTACAGTATTTTTTTCTTCGTTAACCACGCAGAAAGAATGAGAATTTTAATTTTGGCATAGGTTCTAGGCTGTGAATTGAGAAAGTTAGAAGCCCCCCTCCTGTTATAGGATGCTTTTCTTCATGGGGTTTGAGGGACTTTTCAACCTCCCGTTATTGTGTTTTATTTGTATAGTGGATGGTACAAAGGTATATCAGATAGATTAAAATTTTGTACAATTGCTATCACAGACTTACGTACAGAGAGGTGAACCACAATAGATTCGTACCAGAATGAATGTTGATTTTAGGAATTAATCCGAACTTGTACACTCTGAAAAATAACTATGTAACACTAAATTAAATTAGTATTCGGAATTAATTTAAAGCAGTAATGTACTCCACTGACGCTCAATGTATAATTTATTCAAACTGGGGAGCAATTGAGGGGGGAGGATGAAATCCCTCGTGAACTGAAAGGTCAGCAGAAAACAGGTCTGGAACCGATCTGAATAAAACGAAGGTTTTATCTGCAAGGACAGGCAGAATCTTTGTCTCCTTAGTCAGTATTTATGTTATTTTCACAATTTAAGTCAGGGTTGAGTTGAAATTCTTTATATTTTATTAACTTTATGCTGTGGCCTTTATTGTAAATGCGGTGCGATAAAATAAGTTAGAGAGAAAATGTAAATTTTGTGAGGAAAAGTTTGCCCTTCAAAGGTATTGTAATTTGCTTCAAAAAAAGATTTATTTTATATATGTATATTTACTAATACAGAAATTTCCTATCACGGAAGAAAAATAACGTTTAGTAGCTGTTTACGCAGCTTGAGAGGTTCAGTAGAACCTTTCCTCCTCACTAGCGTAGGAAATATATGGCTCAAAATTGCAACTGGGTACTTAATAATTAGTATAAAAGAATAAACCATGTAATCGTAACAATAGATATATATTCAAACAAATATCAAAGTTAAACAAACATGTAATTGGAAACGAATTAATATTTATGAGCAAGCTTGCCTTGAAATCGTAGAAATAATAAATTAAGTTACTAATTTTTAACATAACATTTGTTAACACGAGCGGAATCAACAATTTCACACCACTTTAAGTAATAATAATAAATAAATAAATTTATAATAAATAAATAAATTATAAATCCATAATAACAAATATAAGAATTTAAATTTAAGCGTTAGTTTAATTAAGTACAACGCCATTGTTCAAAATTTACTATTTAATAATCCTGAAATTATTGATCCCTCAATCGTAGAGTACTAAACATTAAAATGAGGATATGAACATAACAGCAATTGCAAATGGCAAACGTTGTGTTATATAGCGTTCAATGATTGGTGAATGACTCACCGTGTGGTGTTATAATGATAATCTGCAGTTGCAACGAGAAGGCCGGCCGGCATTATTCCGTCGTACTGGTGTTCCACTCCAATCCAAAATATCGTCTCGTCCGGTGGAAATAGGTTGTGTCGTGAAGATGATGATGATTGTTGTAGATGTCCTGATCTTGATTGTGGATTCAGAAATCAACTCCTTCCTCTCTGTCCGAAATAGTGGGTTTGAACCGTCGAAAGGTTAAATAGGAGATCAATTGAATTCGAGCGCTTCAATTAGAGATGAGGCTCACGATCTCGCACACTCATTAGAATAAACAAAAAAAATACCAATCTTGTTGAAGATCAATACCAGTATGGTCATTTGATGACAAATCCCCGTTTGTTACGAAAATGTTCGAACTCACATAGAAAACTATGACTGAGGAAAGAAATGGCGAGAGGATTCACTCGATGTAACATCGGCGAAAGATGGAATACGACAGACCCGGTGGAGAGAGGGGGACAAGCCGAGCCTGCAATGTTTACATTTGGCCTGGATTAGGGGTCACAGTTTAACAACACACCTTTTATTTCACTATCGACTTCCTTATATTTAACATTTTGTCTTCTTAAACAATTAATCCTATACCAAATAAGCAAACTTGAACTAGAGAAAATACAAAATTAAATGTGCAATGAGCACGTTAAACAAAATTTTCCTTTTGATTGAAATTACAAGGTAAAAATAAATCTGTGGCTTCAACAGTAGCGGATAATTCCTCCTTGGGCTTGAATAACAACCTATAGGATGTGGTCTATAGGATTTAAATCCTGGCCACCCCAACGTCCGGTACCCCCATCATTGAGCTATAAAGCTACAAAGCAACCTTACCACACGTGTGGTAGCGCATTATCCTGCATAAAAATGAAATTTTGGACAATAAATGGTGCAAATGAGATCACTTACTCGTGGATAATATTCCACACATGCAAATTGGCACAAAGAGAAGGCCTGTGGAACAACTGTGTTCGCCGTCACTGAAGCACCTCCGAATTGAACTCGCTCTCCAGCCGTTCGGTAAACTCTCACCCGTACATCTGGTGTACAGAGAGTGTGACTCGTCTGAAAACAGCACGCTGCTCCATTCGTTTTCAGTTCACATTAAGTGCTCCCGAGCTGATTTCTAACTAGGCTCTACGATGTTCTCTGGTCATCAATGATCCTGATGATGGTCTCTGAGGATTTAAATTCACTTTAGGCAAATCTTTATCGAGCAGTTTCTGCACATATGGCTCATCGAGTTGCACGAAGAAGCTGAGCAGTCTCAGTAGCAGTTGAAAACCGATTCCGAAACCGCTATAGAAACCGGTCATCTCTTAGCTTTGTCACTCGTGATAGAACTGAACCGGGTCTACGTTTGCTCAAACCTGTCATGAGTAACGTGTAATTTATGTCCGAACAGTTTCAGGCAAACCGAACGCACTGGCTACTTGCTCGAATGTCAAAACTATTTTTCCAATTAAAATTTAAAAAACAACTTAATTAAAAAAAAAAAAAAGAGATCATTCATATGAAATCACAGTAGTGAATAAATTATGATAAAAGTTTCAGTTTTTGTTAACCCAACAACATAAACGATTAAATTAGGTAAACGAATTCATTTATTGAAAAGAAAACAAGTCACTTCCCCTCAAAAATTATTTTTATTAAAGAATGGACTTTTTATGATGCGTTTATTTTTCAATAACTTTTATAATTTTTTTCCGCCATTTTTTTGTGTTTGTCCGTGTATATTTCCTTGTGTTCCTAAGCCAAGGGTTTCGTCGTATGTTTTCTATTTTTCGTTTCTAACGATTTTTATTATTGTTTATGAAGAGTGCTAATTATCTAGTTACCTTTATGTACATGTGTATTACTTCCTTCACCTTTCGCTCGAAGAAACTCTTCTCTACCCTACTTCTTATCGTATATTTTTTTGCTGTTCTGGATCGCCACTAGCTGCCGAGGAGATACAAATGCTCAGCTGCTAAGCACATGACCGACCCACCCCCTACCCCTATTTGTACAAGAGGCGGAGGAGTGTACCCCGATAGCCCGAGTGGTAATTCAATCTGGTGGCCGGTCCCCTCTAAATATTTACCGGGATCCTTCATGCCTAGGAAGCCCTCCTCCACAGGGTATAAATTCTTACCCGACCCCTCGCATATTCTCCGCCAAGAAAATCTCAGGGAATGATATTCCCGATGAAAGAGAACAACACTATACTTACTGTCCTTGGATGGTGGAAAGTTTGGTTTCAAATGGACTGGAGTACCATTTACAGTTAGTCACAAATATTTAATTGCTTGTTCTTTCTCAAAAACCAGCATTATCGGTGGTCTTAGGCAAGTGCGAAGCCATGAAGAATATGGTGAAATAAAAAAATAATATGAATTATTGGGCTGCAGATCACACAGAACATAAGACTCTCTTCCGGAGCTTGTCATTGTGTTACATTATGGGGAAGACTAAATAATTTACTTGTGGGTAGAACAAAATACGACGTTATTTACTTAACTTTTTTTCTGTAATCTATCCTTATTGTATCCATAATACTCTTCTATCGTCTTTATTAATTTCATGGCCTGGCCTGTCTTAACGGACAAAGTCATTTTTAAGTGCCCGTAAATAATTCTGTCTAGCTTTATACACACTCATGGGACCCTTAGGCTTGAAGTTGATCACTAAAGAGGAACTACTTTAGTTTATAGTTTTCTTTCGAACTATAAAATCTCAGACAAACTATTCAATCAACTTCTGATCACTTGTCTTTTCTATACTTTCTGAGTTGTCTTCACCAAGGCAGTAGACTTGGAGACCTGATAACCCTCCTCCTGCAGACCCTATGGTCCTTCAAATTATTACTACCAAAGCATGATTTAATGTCATTTAATAAATAATTGCTTGGTAATAAAAAACAAATATATAATTTTGCGTCTTAATATTAAGTTAATCCAAACATTCGAATCGAACGTCCTCAGAACAATAATCAATCTTCCCTGATACATTGCCAAGTCATTCCATCATAATGATCTCAATTTACATACATTTCTTGATCGTGTAACCTCAAGATTTTCCCAATTCCATGAAAACTTATTCGCACATCCAAAACCTGTTGTTAACTCCCCCGATAAGTATGTCATGGGGTTCTTAGCACTGGCTCTATCCCACGATTTCTCCAACAGATTCGCTGGGAACGTTCTAGGGAGCCTTGTAGCTTCTGGGCAAATTTTGTATTAACTTATTGATTAGTTAGTATGTGAGTGAACTGTATACATTGAGTGAGTGGAGTTGTGCGTAAGATCTGAATGAGATCATTAACCACTATGAAATAAAAAAGCAAATTATATTGAACATTCTATATAGCTTTGAGTAGAAGTAACGTTGTCAACAGCCTAACCTAGTAGCCTAAGATTAGCTTTATGTAACTCGAATTTATTTTTTTAGGATTAACCACAGTAATACATCAAAACCTTCATAAACATCGAATACGCAACTTTAACTTAACTTGTGTTTTTGTTCGATTCATGCTAGTTCTGTTCGCAGCCACGACGATTCGAAAATAAATATGTAGGATTACCTTCCTCGTTTTTCAATCTATACTTACATGGATTTATTGAAGCGATCACTAACGTCGTGGTGCTACTTTAACAGTACCAGTGATTTTTTTAGATGCGTGATACCTTACTGGGTAATTCCATTTAATGGTCCTATGATCTAGGAATAGAAAGGGTAATCTATAATTTAATATGGACAAGATTAGCAGATTAAACATCCCGACTTCCAATTAATAACGTGTAATGTTTGTTCGAGCTAATGTGAGGTCAGTTTGTTGTCAATCTTTTCATAATCTCACTTTCGTCTTGAGGTATAGTGTTATGCATCAAACTTGATCCCCCCCCCCCCTGAGACGCTAAAGATAAAAGTAATCTTTTAATAAATGAAGGGTTAATAATTAATCAATTGCTTGTAATCACAAACTAAATATGTTCCTATTACATCAAGGAAGGGTATGAAATTATAAATTTCAATGCCCTGATTAATTGCGTGTATTATGGGTTTGGGATTTAATGGCCTATTCATATAAAAAGTCATTAGTCGTTAGTCTCACAATAGCTTTTAAAACCGAAACAAAACCATTAATTGTTTTATGGATGACACTTGCTTACTTATTATAACTATAATTACTAAGGAGAGTTTCCGTATCTGATAATCGATTGTTAATCAGATAACCATTGACTCTAAATAAGTACTAGGATATACGTTCGAATTTCAATCAATTTGTCATTATTTCGACAACGTTACGAAACTAATTGCTATGCATACATTTCCTTTTCCTACGTGCCATACAACTACGACACCCGCCCGAAAAAGCTCTGAATACTTAATTAGTTTTTAAGAGCTAATAAAAACCGTAACAATTATAGGGGCCTTCTTTTTCTTCACCCCCCCCCCCCCGACAAGAAGAGGCGGCATTTGTATAAGAAGGTTATGAAGTGTTACATATTTACCACAGCTGGATCCCAGATGGCGCCCAGTTCCCACACCGTCAGCCTACTACGTATTTTATACCACGTGGGTAATTAATTCTCCCTTTAAATGTAAATAGCTCTCATAAACAACGGGGTAGTATTTATTATATCTGTCAGATCCGTTGATGAGTTGTTTGTATCAACTGCGAATCATGGCGGCTTATTGAAGGAGTTTATTTGATGTCGCATGAGCTGGTATAAAACACAGAATTCAAGACCTCGTTTATTTCATGTCAAATAACACAACCATACCCGGCAAGTGCTTTTAATTAAGGAATTTCCGCTGTTGAAATACAATTTGTGCACTAAATTTTGACTCTATTAAATTTCTAATAGTTCAATTGGCTTAATCATGTTGGTGATAAGACTAAGACCCGGTGCACACATAGGGTTATTAAACGTACGGTGGCAAGTCAGTACACTCATGACCGTAAATTAATGTTCACAAATTCTGTTTTAAAACACAATAAACGATTCTAGGTACATCTATTCGTTGAAAATGATTAGAAAAAACAAGCGCAAGGTACGTACGGCATTCCAACTTTTCCGGAGCTAGGTGTACACTCCTTTGTATCCTAGTTCCTTGAAGCCGAAATTACCGCACCGCACCCTTAAAACTCGGGTGTGTGCGTCGGGTCTAATAGATACATATCCCAGATAATTAGTAATTAATAGCTTTGTAGAAATAGTTGTTTTGTGAAAAGTAAATAAATCAATAAGATTTTGTAACTAGTAGTTCCAACGGTAAGGAGCCTTGCATTATTGTTATTTCTGTCGGACATATTTCAACCAAAGAAAATACCTGTCAGGTATACCTATACCTTTGTCGATGCTTTGCAAGGTTCGCGAGAGTGCATTGTGGACATTTCAAATTGACTAGGTTTTGTTTTGGTACTGAGACAGATGATTGGAAGAGCGTGTAGACGGAGATCAAGAGGTACCAGTTTCAAACACAAGTACTTCGCCTATTTTTCATCTTTGACTATTTTGTCTTGTCGTTCAGAGGAGTACTCCCTGACCGGTGGTCAATTATTTCTATGAATCCGTTTATGTATAATTCATATGTACATATATATTTAGAAATAATTATCAAATGTTACATCGTCTGTTTTAATTATAGAAAAAAATAGATAAATAAAGATTATAAAAACTTGAACTAAAAGTTTTAAATATTTAAAAAATATTAATAATGAAATAAACCGAAATTCCTTAAATAACATTTTTTTTTATATAAATATTTAAATATGCATAAACTTCTAAACCAATCACATGAAGATAAATGGTGTTTTGTGTAATATCCAATGGCGCTTTCAAGAGTTCTACACATCGAACAAGATTCGGAAAGTTTTTTCTCTATTTAAATTACAAGTTTCGGAAAGTTTTTTCCTATTTAAATTACCTGACTTCCAATTACAATTTAATGTGCAATGCCTCTCCCACATTGCTTCTTCGGGTGAGAGGAACTGTAAAGGTTTTTGTTTGGTTATTTTCGATTCCAATTTTTTTCAGTTAACAATGTGTTTTTTTTTGTCGTTGAGTTATTGATATTTTTTATTAAATTGTAATTATGAATACCAATAAGTAGTTATTATTTCCAAAGCTAACATTAAGTCGATTTATAAAGTATAAGTATAGAAATAACGCTGATTAGTTTAATATCGCTGTCTATTTGATTGTTTCTATATTGTGGTTTTTTATTTTATTTTTTTATTTTTATTTTGTAGAAGACCAGTTACTCTCGTGTTTTCGCTCCATCTGTGTAAAGTTTTTTCCCTTTACTGGTAGTTGACAGTTCACCTAGAGACACGACATGAAAATTACTGCCAAATCCCTATAACATTATTAAATGTGGTCAATTAATTAGTAGGTAATAAACATTTTTATGCCGAACGGAGAAGGGTGTACAATTAAGGACCTTGGCGTCCTTCAATAATATGTAATATGAGTGGAAACCATTAAAACAGTCATGCAGATTAAGTAGAATACCTTTTCGCAATTACCAATTATAACATTATACAAATTGAAATTTCGCCATCTGCAAGTTTGACCTTATTAGATAATAATAAAATTATAATGTATAGCATTGCTTATTGATACACAGGTACATTTCTTAATGTTCTAAGAGTATATATAGCTTGTCATTACTTACTAGAATGAGCCTTATCCTATAATAGACACCTTCACGAAGAAGCTTGAGATAAATTATGCGGAGGAAGTTAGTAAACTAGTAAGTGAGTGAGAAGTGGTAGATTTTGTGTCCAAGATATTTTTTGACGGCAGGTTTGTTTAAGCAGTATGTGAGGCTGTGATCCAGGCTGAATGATTCATGAAGCAGATGTTAAAGTTTCTAAATTTCTGTATTTATTTTTAATTTAAGAGAAGTGAGAAATGGATAGGCCTAAATTGAGAGCGTAATTATAAACGCATAGGTTTATTTGGATGATCCACACCGTTCTATTCAGTCATGGCTTGCTTAATCTTAGTTGTTATGTGATTTAGAATAGAATTAAAGAAAAATCTTATTTTGGTGCCATGTCCCCAAATGTCAAAAAAGAAGAGGAGAAAATGGTGATAAAATTAAATACATACATTGTGGGGCCACTGTTTCAAAAGGTTGGAGCAATAGGTTTACGACAGAACTGTTAAATTGTGGCAATCATATATAGTTTAAAAAAGATAATAATATTAAAAAAGTGTACAAATAGGATTTTTCTCTAGGAGGTTAGCAAGAGTATGTCTGAGTCGTAAGTAGGTGTTTGAATAAGCGGGCTTTAAAAGTACATAAAGATGACGAGTGGCAAGAGAGCTCCAGAGTGGCGGAGCTAGAAGGAAAAGAGTGGTTGAATACTGCTGTTCTCTGGGAAGGGTAGATGGGACCTTGTCTTGTGCCCCTGGAGTAGACTGGGGATTTAAACTAAGGATATTGTAAGTATAAGTTATGATCCTGGATAGTTTGGATAAACTATGAGTTATGAGTAGTGTAACGTTAGATTTTATCTGTAGTCCTGTACGTAGTTCCCTAAGTAGTTGTACTATTAAAATAAAAAAAATAATAAACATAAGGGTTCAAGAAACTCATTTTTGAGAGAAATGTTTGATGAAAGAGAAGAAACTCTAAAAACGTGTTTTCCATTTTGGGTTTGGTTGTTCAATCTACTATATATTTTCTTAAAGACGACTGGGCTTCGTTTGTATTTAAGTAAACAAAGTAGATGCTGGATAAGTAGATTTCCTGGAAAGGCTGGAGATTATTGGAGGCGCTAATCGGAGCGGTGGGCCCTCCGCTTGAGAGGATGGGATGGGAGGAAGCTGATGGGATAATTGTCCGGAATGGAAGCCATCGCGGGGGGATTTGGGGGATGAGCCCCTTAGATATCTGGCCAGGACCCGGTTGAAGTGGATTGCATAAAGTCCACTGCAAGGCCGCTCCTAATCCTAACTGCCCCACTGTCTCCCATCACCATCAAACTCCTCCAATCCTCCAATGCACTGTTGTCTTCCACTCTATGGCCGCCTTATCTCACTCCACTCTCTTGGTTAATCTCCCTCGCTTGCCTCGGATCTCACCTACCTTAATTCTTGGCTGGTTTCCGCTCGTAAACTTAATTGAGATATTTCGGTTTACGGTACATAAACCGCCAAAGTAAGTTACAAAGTCTTAGTCCAATGAGACATTTCTATGCGCCGGTGCTTGGAATAAAACTGCACTTGCTCAAATCCGCTTATGACGGATATGAATGGGGCATACTTCATCAAGCAGTAAGTGCCAAATAAGGCAATTAAAGTAACGGGAATGGTTTATACCTACTTCCTTCCTGTAGCCGCAAACTCTGATCGCAGGTTTAAAAAAAACAAATTCTCAATATATAAGCAATGTACGCTACCAAGAGTCTGTTACTCGTTCCCGGTTTAGCTCAATGAGCACTTAAGGCAGGAATCATTAAGGACAATTACAGATATACGCTAATAATTTTTAATTATAGCTACATATATATAGATAGATATATTAAACATTTAGCATTTTTATTGTTTTTTAAATGTTCCCACTTAGCGAATCCTCTAATAAACAAAATAGGAGACTACAAAGAAGATAGATAAAACGATATGTTCACAAGAAACAAAAAATGTACTTTTGTAAGTATAATATTGCTTATATATTTCAGGCTAACCTCTATCTATAGACCACACTATTATGGAAGATAAATTCTATCAAAAATATTCTTTTATCCTATATTATCATTTTGATAGAGGTTTTTCGATCATATGCATACTGCAGACAATCATTATGTAGCTAAAGCTTTGTTACAGCAAGTGCAGTTCGTTAATATGTTACAATATATATTTTTTTGTGCTTGGGAAAATATAATTCTAAAAAATCCTTGAAAAAATAAGAAATCATTGTTCTTTAGTCCTTTATTTTGTTTTTATTGCAATTTGAATCGAGAGGTCCTCCAGCCTCCAAATGTCTTACAAATAGGCGTTTTTAGGGCTTTTCAGAATATTTCAAGGGCTAAAATAAGAAAGCTTGGGCTAACCAAATGAAATTATATAGTTTTATATCTTAGCTATTAGGTTGGTGCGAATGAAATGTCAGATTCTTTAAGTGAATATATTAAACTGCATATCTTTTTCCAAAAGCTGTTTATTTAATCGAAATATGCTCCATTTACTTTAATACACTTTTCCCAACAAGATTTTAATGCATAGATGCCTGTCTTGAAGAAATTCTGATCTTTAGAATCAATGAACTGTGATATGGTATTTTTCAGACTTCATTTTCGTACTGTTTAGCCCTTAAAAACAGTTCTAAATGTTTCACTCAGGAAAACATTGCTTGTATAGCACTGGAAGATGGATCCTGGATGTATGTATATGTGCCATTGGTTATGAATTGGAAATGAGAGATAACAAAAAATTAGAAAAAATGAAGGAAATAGAATACTTTATAACTTTTTGGTAGGTTCACTTGAATAGAACAAATAGGTAAATTTAATAATATTTACCTTGATTTTATTGTTGTTGGTGCTATTATAAGACGAAGATTAATGTTGGGACAACTCACAAACCTAAGTGATTCCTTAATAACTTGACTTTTTCACGGCTGGTCCATCCTGGAGAGCGGTAGAGTACCGCGAGAACCAGGCAGCCAATCAGAACGAATATAGGGCCTTCTACACATGTAGATTATTGTTATACTGACCCCTTGCCTGCCCGCGTGAAACATTGACAACGCAACTATAAAATACCATTAAATACCTTTCGCAAACCTTTAATTGTGCGAAGTATCACACTCATACAGGTCTGCTACCGATCCTTGGCAGAACTATTCGTGCAATGACGTCTAGGTTAGTAGTAAATGAAAGTCACTAGGTTCTCTGGTTGAAATGATCTCCGATTCTGGAACATGTTTATTAGTGACTAAACATGACCAGAAATACGCAGCTTACACCTTCTACGATCACATGTCACTCTCGACCATTAAGTGTGGTGCTATACAATTATCAGGGTGGCCAAAAATTTATCCCCTCCCCCCCCCCGCCAACCGGGACACCCTCTTTCAATTACCGGCGGAGATAGAGCATTAGCGGCCCCCCTCCTTTCTGTACAAACATTGAGCTCTTCAGGATGAACTGAACCGCTGCTGTCCGGCAGACGGGGTGGTTATTTACTTACAAGGGGATTGGTGTCAACAATAATTTTGTGAAAAAGTCTAAATTTCAGTCACTGACTATAATCTGACAATTACATCAGATATCTTGATATCTACTTGCACGTTATGGCTGGCAAAAGTTATTAATGTCATAAGATAAATGTACCCAACACATCAATTTTTTTGACTCGTTGCAGCTCCTAAAAAACCGAGCATTTAACACTATGACCCCACCACCCTTCCCGCATCTATGGGAACAGACTGTCGAGGAAAATCAGGTGAAGATTTTGCTCTTAAATGTAAGTTAGTTTTGAGTCTATGATTCATAAGGTTAGCCCCATCACTTTTAAACATATTTAGACGATGAATGCATAATATTTTTTTATTTTTGTAACAATCTCAAATCGCAATGTAAAATTATTAAAAATTGTATAAAATGTAGCCAAGCTAAAGGACATATAATATTAACCTATTGTAAACAGTTTCATTTATGTAGAATCTATACTGTTTTCCAGAATTTATTATAACACGGGGATATGAAGGGGGGAACCTCCCAAAGCAACTCATTATTTCCGGAATGAAATTATTTATAAAATAAGTCTTAACGCACGAAATAGAAACACGTAAAGACTACGATGTGGAATAGTAACCTCAGGGGTCTGCATCGCCTCAAAATATAAATATTATAGACACATCTCAATCAGTATATAAATATGCACCAATATTGGGCGACCGACAAAGCAAACTAGTTAAACAATCTTTTTAACCAAGAAATGAAGTCTATATTCTTTTAAACACCTCTATAAAAACCCTTAAAACAAATTTTGGAAGAGAAAAAAATGTTTTGGGTTCAAAATTTTTGCTATTTCCTTCGAGTTTTCTTTGGAAACAAAACTGGAAGATACCTCCAGAATGATTTCTGATCCACCAAACGTTCTACAGCTATTGACACCAATAATGTCTTAGTAAATAAATTTGAAACTTAGATATAAAATAAAACGATTAAGGGTTTAACGGTCATTTCATAATTATTTTTCTTACTTACACGAATACATCAAATCCAATTGCAGTTGACTTCTTTGAAAGGGAAAAATCATCCTTTTCAGAGGCGATAACAACGTTGGATTTTGACAAAACTTTAGACGAGTCGGCGAATCTAACCAAAACAAAATTTGTTTAATTGCCACTAGAATTTGTATTTATGAGTTTTTAGGGGGACCTTAGCCTTCCTGGATCAGTTGATTTGGCTTTTACCGACCTAAATTTTTCTACTGCCATAATACCCAAATTTGGTGACATCCATATAAACTCATTTAATGTGTAGTAGAAAAGCTAATACTGAAAATCTCCTTTTCACACTTCCCATCGTTGTATTTTTCACCCAAAATTCAGAGCATATTTCGAAGTGTCGTGGAATAAACCTTATAATTTCACATCAACCGAATAATTTTTATGATTGCTATCGTTGAACATTCTGGCAAAAGTTGATGTCCCGAACCTCTCCTAAACCCCGAACCTAACCTAAAAGTAGAACGTTCTTCTTAGAGCTAGGTGATTAGATTAATTTTAATTTACATTTGTTAGGATTGTTCAGTTATTTTACTCTCAAAATTTGTTTTTATTCTTCAAGTGGTTATTCAAAGTAAATGACTCTACATATACGTCAAAACTTTATTTTATAATCCAGTTTTTGCTTAGCGAATATTTATGAACTATTTTTTTTCAAATTATGTTGGTTTTCCCTAATGGATTTGATAATAAAAATCCTTGCTGTGCCAGTGACACATCATTTTGCAGTGAAATGATTGTAAATTGATGAGCATAGAAATGATTACGCCTGGATAAAGTAAGTTCCTTTAAGATAGGATAGAAGACTTCCGGCCGGTCTCATGAAGTTGAGAAGGTTGAGTGATTTAAATTTAGATAATAACAAACGTGCGTATGTGTGTCGTGGCCAAGAATTAATTGCTCTACAAAATCCGATTCACTAGACTTCACGTTTATTTTGTTGTTGTCCCCCCACCCCCTGCTGCGTATTGATAAGAATAAATGCCTAGCTTTAAAATGAGAAAGATCGAAGGCAACTGTATTTAAAAGAAACAGTATCTGCCGGGAAGAGATACGTGCCCGCCCCGAGGCATAGATCCAATTTACCTTTCAATTTGGCCCGAGGGGGAAGGAAAATTATACATAAAAAGGACTGCCCCCCTCCCCTCCCGACCCCCCCTACATTAACCAATCCGGTCGGAAATTGCGACGTTTTCCTCCTAACTAGTTATATCGGGCGAGAGGAGGAAAATAGTGAGGCCCCGCCCACGGCCTGCCCTTTCCACCTCTTCACAGTTCACTGTCCTCCACTCCTTCTGCACAGCTAGAGGCCATCATCTGCTTCCTCGTCCAACCAATTCCAGCGTTTTTGTCGCGCGAGGAATAAAGTTTTAATAAGTCTAGACAAGGTATCCATTGAATCTAAAAAGTTTTATGGGTTTTTTTGTCTCTAAACTAAAGAATTTTCAGTACTTCCAATACAGATGGCGCCCTGAATGTGCTTTCTTTTCGAGGATGAAATCAAATATGCTTTTATTTTTTAGTCAGTACAAAAATAGAAAAATAATGAAAATCATCTGCCTAAAACTGACACGGAAATAATAATTATTGGTTGTGGTGCATGAGAATTGTAATATTGTCTCAGATTTCGTCATTGTTTAATTTAATATTTTTTAACTACATATTTATTATTCTGGGCTAAGGTTTATTTTTTTAACATTTACGGACAAAATCATGAACATGCATAGAATTGTACAATATCGGGACGTTGTGAACCAAACCCTGCTGCTCTCTAATTGTCATTAAAAACATATTTATAGGGAATCATTTATTTTAGAGACTGTCAGAATATTTTAAGGGTTAAAATAAGAAAAACAAAATGTGTCTGTACACATGAAAATGCCTAGACATTTTGGAAATTGTTTATTTAGGAGAAACCACAACCTGATAAGACAACGGTTAAATGATAAGCTGATTCATACGACATTGAGAAATGGACACACCTAATTCAAGTGCAGTAATATCATCGGGCTTAAATCGTCACAAAAATGCTAGATTTTTTTAAACTTCTCTCCAAGACATGCAAATGGTTGGACAATAGAATGATGTATAGTAAATAAAAAAATGTTTTCGAGAGAGTAAAGCATAACCAACCCAAAAAACCAAATTATCTTGGTATCTACTTGTATAATTGATATAAATTCACATCCATATTAACTTTACTGTTTTAATTAACGTTAACGAAAATTTATGATTTGCCATTTAATGCGACTTAATATGGTAAATGTTGGGCTCTGTACGTAATGTAGTCTTGAAACCAAGTTGTACTTCAAAAACGCCTTTGATAATAATCATCCAGATAATTTTGAATTATCTTTGGAATGGAAATATTAAAAAAAAATACTTGTGTTGGTGAGAACTTTGTAGCCGTACTAGGCTAGATAGTGCTAACATGTAATTGGTGGAGGAGTTGGAGTTGTCTCAATAATGGCCAGCTGCAAATGAGAATAGTTACGGAGATGGGAGTCAGTAGTTTAGGATTCAATACTCTAGAAACTCCAACTTAACCACATAGTAGAGACCAGTCGAACTCTCACTGTTGCTAAATCTTTGGATGTCTGGGAATTAGACCGGAGGAAACAAGTGAAAGTTACATGAAAAAGATCTAGTAACTACTTCAATACTTGCCATATAACAAAGAGTTCATTTAATAAATTTTAATGTTAATTCTATACAACAGGTCCACCTACATAAAAGAACCTAGCGCAAAATAAGTGACTGTAAGTGTGGCTTGGTATACAGTTTTTATCACTTATTGTAACTTACTGCATAAAATGTCAGTAATTTGTTCAAAGTTGCAAAGAATATCCTTAAAAAAATAATTGTCATTTCTACTGTCATCTAGATTCCAAAACTAGGAGCACCTACACAAAACGATTTGTGCAATAGGTACAGTATTGCAAGAACAGACTGAGAATAATTTTTCGGGGTTCAAATAAATCCATTTACGGTCTAAGTTAAGAATCTTTTGGACAAACGTGAAGTCTGTTCTGCTCAAGCACCGGGAAGCTTAAGAGGAGCATTTTAGGGAGGATCCAAGTTTTATAAATAAATCGGTGCAAGACATTCTAGCAAACGTGGTCGGAAAGGATGATCAATGGTGAACCATGACCGAGGCTAGAATAATCATGCACAGAAGTACAGCTGACTAAAAGCGAATATGGCTGGGTTGGACACACGCTAAAAACGAGTGAGACAACCTGAATTGACAGGGCTTTGAGAGGAACAGGGAATTAACATACTTGTTAGGATGCGCAGACTATCATGGAGAAGAACTGTTGGAGAGGGTGGACTGGACGGGGGATATGGAGGGATGGAGTCATATGATCCTTTAGGAATCAAAGGACATCTATAAACAATTTGCAAGTACTTGTCTATCAATGACCCTATGACCATAAAACTTAAAAAATGCCTTATATTTTAAGTCAAAGAAGACGTCAGGAAATACGACATTTTAAGCTTCTACTGTAGCGAAATGAAATCAGTGTTAAAAGAAAATGCTAAGGGATTTTCAAATTCAAATCAATTTATTATTATTTATGATATACAACTTATGATGTAAGTTTTCTTCAATTAGTATTATAGGAATGAAAATAATTAGTTTAACCCTTTTTTTTCTTTTTCACCGATTATTACGATTTCAAATGTCGTTTAGATCCAATCGTTGAGCCAGGATTTGCAAATATTGCTTAAATTGCTTTCTACAAAGGTTTTCACAAACAATTTCTCATCCAACTTGAAAATAGTTTGAAAGTTTTACTTGTAAAAAAACTCAAGGCTCCTGGCGAAGATTGGTATGCATATAATGATTTTAGTCTATAAATGAAAACCGACAGTGTTTCTGTTCCCGAGATTAGATTACCGCTTCCTGAATTGAGCATTGGACCGAAGTCGTAGACCGACAAACTAACAATAAATAGAGAGCAGAAGTGCTCTACCGTATCTCGGGGCATTACTGCATGTAAGAATAATATATTTTAATCGCTTATCTTTAATTTATCCAAGAGTGAAATTGTACTCGTTTATATTAGCATCTTTAACACTTCGTTATCTGGTTACGGATCTGTCGAAGACTTGCACTAGTGTGGATGTCGAGGCTGGCGAGCTAGGATTCATCTTCCGGCAGGCGGGCAGGTATTCAATAAGAGGGATAAGTCCGGCCGCCTGATTGGTCGCCTCCAACCCCTCTTCTGGCTTGTCTACTAATTCACTTCCTCTCCTCCAGGGCTTACTGCTTCTTTCTGCCTTTTCTTCTTCTTCTTCCACCAGCGGCCCATCCTCTTTCTTTCACAAGCCTGCTCCAAGTTCCAATTACATTAGCCCTTTTGGATAATTACAATAGTTCTGTCTCTATTCTCGTTGCCCAGTCATGACTTGAAATCAAATTTAAAACCTTAGTCTTATTATCCTCTCCAGTGGTCATGCTTAATTTATACATATGTAAGAATGTCTATTTTTTTAATACCCATTTGCCCCCCCCCCCCCGTTTGCCACTGTACTTTAAGGAACTTAGGACTATTTACTATCGATCCTAGATCTATTTGATTGGTGCCGGTTGCGGATGGGCATATTTAAACATAACCCCCTCGGTCTCCGGCACATTATTGCTTATTTAACAATAACGTTTTCAGTGGCTCTACGATGTCATTTTCAGTACCTAAAATCAAAAGTCACATAGTAAAAATATTTTACTGCACAGATCAGTAAAAACAAAAATAAATAATAATTAATAATTAAAACTACAAATATACAAATTAAAATTTCTAAACTGGTCCCCGGCCTAAAATGCAAAAATATACATCACATTTTGTGTGAAAATTACTTTAAAACAAAAACAAACTTAAAAATATCTTAATTCAGTTTATCTAGTATTGATATAACTCCAACAGCCGACATTTGAGGCATCTTCAGGACTACAAAGCACACTAAAATATACATACTAGTAAAAATATTCACAGGTTTGTCGCTTTATTCTACGGATTGTGCCTATCTTATTACTTATTATTTTAAGTGTTTTGTACCAATGTAAATTTAATCGTTTTTTTGTATGAATTATAGTCCTAAGTATGCCTGAATAGGGGAAACGTCTACTGTTGTTATATTATCAATATTAAAAGATATTTCGGGAGATACTTTAAACAAATTTTATTTGAAAAGAATAATTATGACAGATGATAAATTATTGAAAATTTTAGAAGATAGCCGTTATATGCATAAAAATGTTTGTCAATAGTCAATTTGCTTTTTCATCCTGGTGGATTTCCGTTCCTCCCATTTTCATATCCCTATCCATGTTAAGAAGGAAAGGTAAGCTTAGTGTTGGTGAAATGTAATCCCTGAAGTTGTAAACATCCTACCACTGCCGTACGAACTGTCATCCTACGGCTCTGGTTTAACAAAGCCTAGCTCCAGGAAGGATGGTGAAGGATTTCCGATCGTATTTCAACGGCTTCGCCCGGTCTCGGTCTGCGCACTTTCCTTAAGATAAATCTCCGAATCGGCAACTCTGCTAACCTAGTCCGGAGTCACTAATAGTTTTTTTCTCGCGTTTTCTGCCTTATTCGCCTTGCCTGTAAGGCAGGAAGCGATAATTCGCCTTATTGATATATCGCTCTCGGCTTGTTTATCTGCCGTGGGAATCCGCCACAAATGGGGACATGACACGAATTCGGCAGAACTGAATTTGTGTCCTGTTTCCATAATTAAATACTCACGCAGCACCTACAATTTTAAAAGCGATGAAATATAGAGGAAAATGTAACTATAACACATAAAACATATAGAATCCATGACTTCAAAATATTGCAAAACATCGATAAATTACCGAAACGTAACGGTTTTTTTTATTAAAATTTGTATGTAGTTTAACGAGGAGTTTATTTATATTATAATCAAGAGCGATGATTTCAGTGTTTTGTTGTATCAGGCGCAAAAGATTGTTGTTTATTATGTAAATATGGGAATGAGTTAATTAAATTCAATATAAACAGCCATTGCGTTCAGTATTTTCTTAATGACTTCAGTTTTGTATTGTTCGATTTTATAGTATTAAATATTTACACTATCTAAATTAGCTAAGTAGGAAAATTAAGATAAGGCGAAACTAGGAATGGATTTGACTGAGTGAGTCGAGGGATTCATCCGTAATTCTTAGCGAATGAGATGGTTGACGCAGTGAGACAAGAAAGAAGAACTGGAAATACTATGTCGTCCTGGCCGATCCCTGCTTTGTGGCTCAAAGGACGGCGAGTTATTCCATGAAGAAGAGATGATGACAAGTGTGAATTGTAGAGCAGGCACCCCCCTGTTTGTAGCGCTACAAAGCAGTAGGTGTCGCAGAAATCAGGAACTTAGGGCAGGTGGCAAGGTTATTGCTCACGTCTCTGAGGTTTTCTCAGTGATTACTGTTCTAACGCTCCAAAAAGCTACACCTGCATTTGAAAAAAATACAAATATTTCTCTATGGAACAAAAAAATAAGTAATTACTTGTTTTATTTTCTGATTTTTTTATCAAAAGTTTGCTTATAAAGTTTTATATATCTTAGAGATTTTACTGATTCAGTTTCCAATGGAAGAAGAGTGGAAGAAAAATCATTCAAAATCCTGAAGATGTCTAAACATACAAAAATAACTATGTTTATAATTTTCTTAAACTGAATCTGACGCAATCAGTATACGGCGTCTGGAAAACCAATCATAAAAAAAATCATTCTGGGTTGTTGGCTGTAGGGTGTTATTTATGAATGGATTGACAAATATTTCAATTGAAGGCAGTGGAAGAAAAAGGGGGACCCGCGCACTTCCCTCGCTGCATACGGGGGAACATGTGCTCACCTGTCAAGATCTGGAACATGCAAAAACACAACTTCTATCTACTAAAGGTCTGCAACTTGCAATAATCTGAGTAGTCGACCATAGGTTACCCGTATCCCATTGCTTGAATGTTCAACATTTTGAGAAAGGTTGCATAGTACGGGCATACAAGATAACGGAAGGGCATTATGAGTGGAGTTTGAGGATACATGTTCTGTGCAACAATCCTTTGTGCACTCCAAGGGTGTGAGAAATTATATAAACAGTTATACCCAAACAAATAGAACAAAGGGTTATAAGAATTTTTTTCAAAAAATACAAGAGTTTTCAACAACTGAAATTATTTATTACACATTTTCCAGGTTCTAAATTGCAGAATGAAACAAGTCACAAAAACGATATGACCATAACAAATAGCTTTTTTTTCCTGTGGTTATTTGATGAGCAGCCGTTGCGTTATGTTCACTAAATTTAAGTGTTCGTAAAGCAATTGAATCGAATTTTATTATTTTTAAAAAGATTTAACTTACAGCCAATATCAGTTAATTTATCAAAATATTATTGCCATATTTTATTACTACAAATAAGAAATACTCCCTATTATTGCTATGATGATAATTGATAATGGGGGGGGGGGTGGCGAAATAGCGGCAAGTAGGGGCTGACTCCGAAGAATAAAGCCCTGAAATAAAGTTGTGCTGCCCCTGTGATTTATCCCGATAATCCTGGGAAGTTCATATCCCAGGGGAGCCGTTTAGTTGTTTACGCGGTTCACTTTCCTTTCTTCCTGGGGAGTGGGTGCTCCCGTCCCCCCCACTCACTTTTTTCCCTTTTCAACACTCTCATCTGCCTATTGTGCGCGTCTTTTCTGGTTAGCTTAATCCGCCAGGGTGTTGTAAAACTTCTCCTACTGGCTGCAAACTTCTGAGGAAATCCAAGAAGAATTTACATAGTTAGCTTTTCTGAATTTAAAATTAGTACAATTCTTAAGCAAATACTTTTTGAAACTCTTAGCTGTGACTCCAACTGAGGTGTCTCTGTTATTAGGTTTTGTAATAAAAAAAAAAAGTTCTAATTTAGAAAAATGTTTACTAAAATCATGACTTCTGTATTCAATAGTGAGTTTTGGAATCGCTGATTTTTTTCATTTCTTATGAATTTATTTCCTTATAATCGCTACCGCATTGAGATAACTTTGCTTGAGCTCAGCAAATAATATCTGTGCAGTTCTCAAATGTTATTTGAATCGGCACAAAGTATTGTTTACACCATTTGATATATAATGATATGATTTATAATTACGTTGTTTGGCATTGCGACGTGTATGCACCGGGTTTCAATATCACCGACTTAAAAATATGTTTCAACTAAAAGATGTTGCCCGGTTTTCTGTGTGAAAAAAAAAATGATTTCCATATGAATGTTGCCATTGTGGACTATCAACAATATGTCATTTAAAGTGTCAATAACATGTTTTTCCTGTATAATTTGTGATAGTGATATAACCTATAAAGTGTTATATAATAGTTGCCTGTCTTCTTGTGACTTCTGTTTGGACAACTCAATGTTGGTTACAAATTGTAATAATTCTGGCCTATTATTATCAGCAAGTATGTTTTGTTGGTAGAGAATAACCATCAGTTACTACGAGTTTCCATTGGTTAATTTCATACGAATGGTAGTTGTGTCATTTTAAAAGTTATGTACTGTTTCATGAGCATTTGTTATTGGTAGTCATTCCAATAAATATTTTTATTTCTATGAATGTTGTCATTCTGTACATTGTGCTCTATATCTGTTTTGTTTATATCTAGTTTGTTTGAGGGGACTCTTAATTTTTGAGTTGTTGGCAAGTCGTTTTGAATTTTATATCGCAGACGGAATACTTACGTACAATTCACATTCATACCAACATTATGTACGCACAGACACGTTCTGCCTAGAAGCCCACACGTTCCTAAGGCCAATTCCCCAGGAAGCTGGTGGAAGGCAAGGAATCAGCGGAACTCTCCTTGATTCCCTCCCCGAACATTTTGCCGTTTTAGAATTGTGGCAAAGACCAGAGAGGGAAAGTGAACCACAAACGCTTAGGACATTGTTGGGGTGACGGAGCTTATACCTTCAGAGCGTTTTTTTATATGCAATGAATGTACGTATGCTTATTTAAACGAATATAATGTTTTACCTGCCAACTATTCAGTACTAATAAAGAATAAAAACATTTTTGTTGTATAGGGTTGTGTATTACAATCTCAATTGCTCAATTTCCTTGACCGAAACATTCGCCTGACGTTTTTCAACCACTTTCTGCTCTTCCCTCCAGTACAGAATAAATAAAGACAGGCGAGGAGGAATAAAAAAAATAGAACAAACTTAGGGAAGTAATTTCTAATTTCATCAAGGCTGCTTACGACAGAAGCTCTTGTAAGTATTTTTTCCCTCCCCCACGACGAAGGCGGGAGCACTTGACTCTAAATTAAGGCGGGACTGCAAAAACTACTAGTGAATAGGACGGATCGAGAAAATAAAAATAAATTAGAACAAGACCCCCCACCCTCCTCCGCAAACCTTAATTAGAAGAGAAGCTGACTTTTTCATTAGGGGGGGGGCCAAGTTTATTAATCGGCTGGGCAACTTCATACATTAGCCCCTCCGGCTTAGGGCCCCCCTGGGCCTCCTTTACTTTCACTTCTATAATGCTTTTTATCAACCACTAAAATTTGGACCTCAGTGGTTCTTTCTTTTTCATGTATCGTTTTTATGAAGAAATGGTCTTATATTTGGCTGGCATGAGCTCCGGAGGGCGAACAGGGTACTTTACATACGTAGCACGTGAATGTTTCGTTTTTTAAAAATGATCTGTAGGTATGTATACATCTTTGCATTTGTTCTGTGATCAATTCCCGACTCTTTTTTATAAGAAGTTTTTATTACAAACATGATTAATGAGTAATTTTTTATCGCTTTTTACTTAAAGTCATTAAGCTTTTCACTACTTAACCTCAATCCTTGTTTGTCGTATTCGCTTGATATCAGTATATTAGTAATTCTACATAATTCCCCAATAATTATTAATTATTATATATAAAATTAAGACAATCCCATGTAAAATTGTAAAGGGTGAATAATTACGTTAATAATAATCCGATTATTACCGTTTTACTGTACTGTCGATAAACCCATTTCAGCTACATATAAATATTTAACATTGAAAATAGTTAACACCAATGTTTACTTATTAAGTTTTAATGGTTTTTTGTTCCTCTTTATTATTGTGAAAAGAAATTCTTGAATGATGTTTTTACCTTATTTTTTTTATTTTTTCGTCCAATGGCATGTATTTTTTCTTTTTTTGTTGGCTAGAAGTGATTTATTTATTTGTTCATAGGGAATACGAGAGTACTTTTATTTATTTTTCTAATTAAACAATTTAATTTAGTTGATAAATAGATATTTTCTTTGTAGGCTCTTAAATTAATGATCTCTTCCTCTTGGTTCATAACATGTAATTTGGTTCGAGACGTTGGTGGACTATAATTACAAAAGATGTTTAACTGGGGTTTGAATTAAAACTCTTAATTGTATTAATTAATTATTGGATCAACCCTGACTTTAATTTTGAAAGGCTTAGAATAGTATGTTCCTCTAGCAGTGTTATATTTTATGCTACTAGTAATTTTGACATAATCTATTACGTAAATATATACAATTATTATATATAAATTTAGAGCGATAAACGCGTAGAGTGATTAACTGGACTTCCACTTAATCTGTGATTATTTTAATAATTCGTCTTACGGTACGAAGACTTGTGTCTAGCAGAAAGCATAAACATATGCAGTTTAGCAATGTTAGTTTGTTAGTAGTATTGTTTTGGCTTTGTTAGCTTAGGATGGGTTTCAAGCAGATTTTTTATAAGAGGGCGTACCCAAAAGAAACCGAACTATTTTTGTACAGAGTGATTATTTTTTTTTGTTGCAAAAAACCTTTAATTTCCTTTAACCTTTAATGTTAGATCTCGCCTACCGAGCTTTTTTAGGGCAAGGTGAATTTGCAGTCTTCCATTGGCTTGATTGTTGCTTAGTTTCAGGATCGTATCCATATCACCATGATCCTTCACCTGTGACCTTGAAAAATATTTGGGTCATTTCGGAACTCTTCCTGCAGATCAGAGCTTTTAAGTCCAAGTCACCTTGTTTTTTTTTGGGGAAGTCAGCAGTCGAGGAACAAATTTTGCAGCCACCCTTCTAATCCCCAAAATCCACCTCAGATTTCTCCACAAATAGTTCGATGGACCCTCTTCGATCGTCCAGGACGATTTCGAGAATTTTGTCTACATTCTTGTTCGTTCGTGCCATCGAAGGACGCCCAGAGCGAGGTTGATCATGAATTGACATTTCCCCACTTTGAAAACGGGAAAACCACTAAAACCCTTCTGTTTCCACATAGCATCATTCTTGTAGGTCTCTTTTCACATTTAAAGAGTTTATGTGCCAGTTTCCCCGAGCAGAATCAAAACATCGCGGACGGGCGCTATTCACTATAATCAGCCATGACAAAAATGACGAGCATGCAAAACAACTGTGACAGATAAATTAACATAGTTAAACTTTCTCCACTGATCGCACTTGGCATGCTGACTGGTGAAAAGTTACTTTGAATGGTCCTTCCGTCAAAACGCTGTACTACAACAACTGCCACATACATCAGTTCGGTTTATTTTGAGTTGGCCCTCCGTATATTTCGCTTGTTATAGGTTATTTTTTTGAGTTGTAATTCTCCATTTAATCCCTACTTTATTTCAAAAATATATCCAATTTTAATAAAATAAACACTTTTTTTCTGTGGGTGCAATAATTGTTCATAAGACACAGAGTACAGTTGTAATGCTTTTTAATTAGCCAAAATATTGGGTATTTTATATAATCTGTTCGTATCCAATTATTGTAATAATATTGTTTTTTTTGTTTCAGGTAAGTGTTGAATTTTCCTTACAACATTTAACTATATGCCACGTGAATGGTAAGTCATTCTGATTAAAGCTAATTATTTTTCGATTTGAAATCGCACCCAACTGATTCTTCGAGTACCTCAAGAATTCTTCTTGGGTCTTTTGTTGTACAAATTTTATGTGAAAATCTTGACAGTTGCTTAACTTGCTAGAGCTATGTGGGTTCTTATACTTTTGTTGACTATCCTATTATCTTCAACGTCCTATTCTTTAAGCAAGAATTGTTTAACATTTAAGTAAGTAACTTTGAAAACAGCTTTAGTTCTTGTAAGAAGTGGTGCGTACTATAAGGGGCGAAGACACCCCTTTGTTGGTACGACTACTGTTTCGTACCTTGTACCGTGAAGGAGGTGTGGGAATTACCGTCAGAGGTAAGTGTACGGAATACTGGTCTAAGATATGGAACAGCACGACCCAGGAAGCAGACATACCCAACTTAATTTATATTTTAATCAAGCTGTGGCTCCGGAGATGGAGGAGCCATGGCTGGCCCTTAGTGACTACTCGAGCCCACTTGTCCCTTAAGGGCTCCTTCTCCCTTCCCCTTTTATTAAACTGACAACATCTTCATAAAATCTACTTCCGTAGTGCTTCCGAGTATCCTCCTCTGACTACCGTGTCGACAATCTACCGATGCATGCAATCTACTTAAGAGAACTCTCGCATTGTCCCTTATTGCTCTATTGTTCGGTTGCTGCCGAATCCGACGGGAAATGTTCTGCCTTCATTCAGTCTTAATGAACGTCTTACGTCACGTGTTTCTACGATACTGGCCCTAAAAAAGATTTAATCCATCTGAAATTTTAACGTTTCTATTTCAAAACTCATTGAAATATGTTGGTAAAGTTTTGGTTAAAAAAAAAAACTTGAAGCGTAGGGGAAAGAAATTTCAGCTTAGAAGTCAGAAGCATTAAAGTACTGATTTTTTTTCTTTACCAACAAGTATGGTAATGGAAAAATAAATTCAAAGAAATTGCAAAAAAATAAACTGTACAGAGTCTGAAGGAGAGCCTGTTTTGTTTTGCCTCGTATTTTTCAACTAAACAAAACAGTTAGGCAACTGATGTATTATCTTGTCTAGTTCTGATCACTGGCCGATTACTTTGACCGATTATCTAAGTCGCAGGTTTGCCTATGTCATGTGGAGGATTTCATTTTTGTACGTTAGCTTTTGCGTGGCATTCTTAGCTAGGGATTTATAGATAAGCTCCCTACAAACTCCCCCTCCCTTGAAGGTTTTATTCCGCTGTGACCTACATCGCAATCCAAGCCGGTTGAAGGAGAAAGGGCGAGAAAGAAGAAAGAGGAGCAACTATCGGCATTGGTGGAGTAATCAGGAGATAGGGATCGCTAATTATAAGAGACAGGCCCCAGACTTGGATTTAAATAGGATTCCCTCAGAAGGGGGTGACTTTTAATTGAAGGGCTCGCTAATGAAGGCCCTTTGTCGGCCATGGTGGGCTCTGTGGTTTAATCCGGAGCCTCTGTACTTTCCCCGTACTGGATATTTTTTGGAAACTTACTTCGTTCTGTTGTAGGACAGTGATAAAGTAGCTATACAGGTCGTAGATGATGTTGCTTAATAGTGCAAAACACTCTTTGAAAAACTGTTTTTTTTAACTATATTCGATAGAAGTCGAGCTTAACGAGTATTTTTATTTCGGTGGTAAAGGTTTCTATTGTGAAAACATTCAGAATGACTCGACAAGTGGAGACTATCAGAATGCAGAGTAGCGTGATCTATCACTCAAGGAAGATGACGTAAAACAGGCCAAGGGGAGGAGAGACTGAAAGAAGACGATATCGACCGAAGCAATGTGTCCCGTCAGCTGAATCCTGACGGTCGGTTAAAGACTCGGCGAAAAGAGTCCCGCTGTGGGATTATGGGACCCTACGACCCCTTTGGGATGACCAGCATCTCTCCAGAGTTCTGCCTTCATAAACAAGGCTGGTTGCTTTGTAAGTTTGTTACAGTTGAATACCGTTACGAACACTGTATAATTGTGGTCTTGGTGAAGAGGTAGGTTGTTCCAAGAAAAAAAATATTTCCAAGCAAGCTGAGAAATTTTTCTAAGTGTCAACTGGAATTATTCCATCAAACAGAGACGTTTCTCTTCATGAACTTATCTTTTAAAGAAAAGTGGTTTCAACAGCTCACTTCTCTCATCCTCAGGCGCTACTCAGTATACCTCTAAACCTATGGAAAACTCAGAAACTGAAAGTTACTCTCAGTTCTCTGTGGGTTGTAGTGGTGAGTGGATCGCTATGTACCACCTTAGTATGATGGACGTGGGCTGTTGAAAGCTCTAGGCAATTAAAGAGAAGTTTGTGAAGAGAAACGAACCAAGACGTTGACGAATCAAGACCATTAAAAAATTCTCGTTTGAAAACAATTTAACTTATTTTTTTATATAAATTACATGTGATGCTCTTTTGCGCCAAAGCAAACTAAGTTATTTTCGTATTGATGTAACTATTTGATTGAACTAAAGTCAAGTTTATTGGTAGAATATGGGAGTCAGTAACTATTCCTTAGTTATTACTAAGTCTTCTTTTTTTAAACTTATTTAGAATCGATGAAAGCATATTTGGTTGTAGTGAACATCAGGAGGAAGATTGTTTAGTCAGACAAAATGTGTTAATCCTGTAAGATTGTCAACATTTTTGGTTTTTAATAATTAAGAGTAACATTCTGAGTTGTTTGATGGGACCGTTAACGTTAACTTAATATCATTGGCTTGTATGATCCCCAGGCTCACTGGTAATATTATGGCAAGGAATCAGAAATTCAAACTTGATGGGTATAAAGGTATGAGCGGACTGTATATTTGAGTAATCGGGAAAATTAGTTGTTTTTTTTTGTTTTGTTTTATTTTTCCTTTAAATTTACAAATAATTATATATAATTATAGATCCTCAGGTGAATCTATTTACATAGTATTTTGTATTACCTGTAGCATCACTACATTATATACAGGTTTTGTTATTTTATAGAAATTATATAATGAATAAACAAGTATAATGATATATGTTATACGTGACTGGACTAAACTGGCTAATAAAGGTGATGGGGCTCACCTTTTTGATCAACCTTAAAACTAACTTACATACTAATTCTTATCCTAATTTTTCCCCGACATTCTGTTGCCATCGATGCGGGAGGGGTGGTGGGGTCATAGTGTTAAACACTGGGTTTGTCAGGTGCTGCAACGAGTCAAGAAACTTAATGTGTCTCCGGCGGATGAACTCACCCACCGACGGCACACCAAGCAACGGGTGCAGGTCAGCGTTCTTCAACCTCTCGAAAGAGGTATGTCGGACCACTTTTCGCATGATCCCATTCTGGAAGTGTTGGAGACATTTGGCTGTATTGTCAGTCAAGTGGGTAAATAGTGGGGCACCGTACCTGGCCGGAGGACACATTTATATATCATCAATTTGATACGAAGTGACAGGTTAGGTGAAGTTAGCTAGTGCGATAGCTGGTAAGACCTTTGTCGTACTTTTTCTATTTTATTACTAAAATGAGTAGAGAAATGGAGATGCCTATCCATTTTTATACCCAAATAGTGCATTGAATTAGTTAAATTCAGTAAATAAAGAGTGGAAAATTAGTTAAATTCAAAGGAGCGTATTTAAAATCATACCATATACAAGATAAGTGGGGATGGACATATATTAAAAGCAGAGTTGAACATGTGTAAGGGGATCGAGACAAAACTTGAACAGGTTTTGTTAATGGGCTAGTCTAACTGAAAGACAACTTGCAGTGTTGCAACCGAGGGTGTTACAGTTCTGAGAATTATGGGCCATTTCTTATCGAATCTGAATTTTGTTTGTAGTGATGAGTTGGGGCCAGTGGGCCTCCTTTGTCCCTTGTGCTAAGTGCAAGAAACCGACATGACTAATAATGCCTTAGTTGAGCTTCGAGTTTCCTGCGTAAAATCCCGATTCCTCGGTGGTCTCTCCCTTCTGGTTGTATTCTTTTGTAATTAGGTGCCAAATTCCTTCTTTCCTGACAATGCCCTCCTCCACTTTTGTTGTACCTCTCACATTTACCTACTGAGCAAAATCCTCTTCGTCGCCTTAATCTGTGGTGTTCTCGCAATTATTGCAGATAGGTATCTAAGAATAATTGAATAATATCTCCAATAATTGAAGGTTCAGGCGTGCCACTGGCCCACAATAGGGCTATAGCAACCATTGTGATGGTGGTAGCTGATAAGGACCCATAATCCCAATTAAAATACAATATTGGATCTGTAAGCTAGCAGTGGTTGATATTGAAAGTGTACCCTACCTCCAGGTCGCTCTAAAATCCGTCGACCATTGAGATGCGTGCAACAGTGATAGTGAGAATGGTCACTGAGGTATTTCCGCAGAGCTAATACATTCCTGGTGGCCCCGCCTCTATTGCCCGTCACAGAGGAGGAATCTCCTCTCTGTCGCCTTTATTGAAATATCTGTGATCCTCCCCGGCATTAGCATTTCCTTTGTAACCTCGCCTGTCTGAGTAGTGATGACCACTCTCTCTTGGCTTAGCTCACGGTTCCTCTCAAGGCCTTCCTTCATGGCGAATCTAAACTTAATTCTATCATGCTTATTGCTTCCAGATGTTCTCTCGAATCTGATAATCGATTTTAATGACCTAAACCATGAAAGAATATTCTAGAAGATTATAGAATTTAACACAGTGATAATTATTTTGAATATTGACCGGTGCACAGTCAGATATATTCGCTAGATATAATGAAAGAAAAGTCATTGCAAGTAATATTCTTCCTGAGAATACAAGACCCAGCCAATTATGCTTTTATTTAAATGAACATCGTGGCCATATTGTAGGCTCATATATGGTATACGATTCTCCCTACACTACTATTGGTACCCCTAGGATTATAACAGGTTAGGCAAATATCGAACCCCGGAAAGATTAATAAGGAAGTTTTCCCTATACAAGTGGACACTTCTATTCCAGTCAGTACCCGGTTTGTCATTTAGCTCATGGAACGACTTCCAACGAAAACCAACCAACCTTATAATAGACGGTTGTTTCAAAATGTTCTCATAATGCTTTTTTCTCGAGTTGTTTGTGTATATTTTAATGGCTACTATTCACCTCTGTTATAATTATTCAGCACTTACACGGCAGGGTTTCAACTTTAATGTATGTTGATATCTCAAAGCCCCCTAATTTGTCGTCACAAAGTCCCTCCATTTAGGCGACGATGTGCAGCGCGGGAACTGACTATCTGCATACATCTGCATCGTTGGAAGCGAGATCGTGTGCGGGCAGCATTTTTTTTTTTTTTTTTTATTATCGCAACTGCGCTGGACTTCCATAAACGGACACCAGTGCGGATTGATAATGACTATGCTATAGAGGACGGTTTTTAATGAATACTTCTTTGAAGGCCTTGATTTCACCATAGATAACTTAGTATCACCTCAGAGACCAAATGCAACACTGCTGATATTTTTCCAGTACTGTTTTTTTTTTTTAAACCACATGCCACCTTTAAAATTTACTTTGAACCACTTTTAGTTTTCTTGTGTTTCGTGAGTTTTGATCGATTCTGAATATGGACCCGAGTTAATGTATATTAATTTATTTTTCTTAATATCTTCAATTGATTTTACTATTTCCCTGTCATAACAGGTGGTCAAAGGGAGAAAGGAATCTTATGGGATAAGTAAAGGCTAAAGTTGTCCTAAAAGTAATTTAGAATATTGTTTTTTTAACGACCAATGTCGAATCTTTCTTCTGTAACATAATTTTTATCGCAGATTTTCTCGTGAAAATGGATAACTTTAAGCGTTGGTTCTTAAGTCTGCAAAGGAGTAAAATGTATGTCGCGTCGCTGGAGAAAATAAAACTGCCGTTGAACAGAATTAAATTTGTCCATTTAGGAAAGTAGGTATATTACCGTTTTTTATTTTATCATACAAATTTTTAAATGAATGAAAATTTGTATTTCCTATTAAATTATTGATTGAAACTTCATAAGAATTAATCTCTTTTTGGCTGTGTTTTTTTTTCAATCTTAGAAATAAAAGTGTTTACATTATTTTATTTAAATATTGGGGGTTTTTTCCTCGAATATGTTTGGTTTTTTCTTCTGATCGAATAATTTTCAGTGTGCTTTAGGAAGTTTGTTGTGGTGTCTTAAAAAAATATGTAGACATCCGTGAAAAAATTCTGTGATTGCCAAAAAGTATTACAAATTAGAGTCTCAGAATATGGATTGGGTTTCTTTAAGTATTAACCACAATTACTTCTCCAGGTAGTTAAACAGGATGTATATTTGTTTTTTTTTCATCAGAACTGCCATTAATATTATGTTTACAAATACTTAGCAACTGTTGTTTGATAAAGATAGATTAATTTTTTCCTCCTTAGGCCTGAAAGTTCCAATTCGACAGTGGTTCTTACCAGGATATAATTTTCATATAATGTACCGTCAATTTTGTTGTTCCCACCTTTTCTTTCTCATTTATTTAAGTAATCACATAAATCCACTATTGCTTGCTACTATTGCGAATCACCAGTACCACTTAAATAATAAATGTTGATTTACTGGCTGTATATTGTGTATATCTCTAAATCAAGTTTATTTATCTAACGGTATACGTGATGTGAAAGCCACAATTATTTATCAAGTAGACTAGTGTTATTTGTGGGAATGTTTTCTCTCGGGCTGGTATATTTCATGTTGACTGTATTTTATCTCGGTTATACAATCGTTCTATTATACAAATACAATTCCCCATTGTTTATCCACTATCATCTTTGTTTTTCACCCCTCTCCTGTTTTATTTTGTTTTAATTTTCTTTCAGTTTGTTGTCGTTTAATAAGATGAATGGAACTGAAGTGGTGAAGGTGTGGTTATACACTAGACTCTATGAATATATTTGACTTCAGTTTTCTACAATATATATATGTATGGCCCAAATATATATATATATATATATAATACGATTTTATCTATCAGGTGATATAGATAATGGATTTTCCTCTGAACAGACTCTCTCTAATGAACAGACAGTTTCTCTGTAAATGAATGAAACAACATTTAAAGCCTTTATTTCAAATATTGTTCTTTCTCCAAATAACTCCTTAATTCTTCAGTTTAACCTTACTGGACTCAATTTCTCTATAACTCCTAGTCCTCTGCTATACTGCGCTGCCGCCTCGCAGGTCATCCGTGAGTGGCGGATTTTAAAAGTCGTTAATAATTCATCTGAAAATCCCCCAAACAAATGTAGTGCTACAATTGTAAAAAATAGTATTGTGAAGCAGAAGGAATTTATATTTAGTTTTCTTTTCAGTTCATCTCCCTGGTAAGAATTTGACCTAATTATCTATTTCCTTAATAAAAGGATTTTCTGATAATATTGTGTAACTAAAGAATTTTTCTGTTTGAATGTGTACATACTGTTCTGATGTTCAGATAACATTGCAAATATTATTGCGTGATGTATCCATTTATAGTCTTCATGAACAGATTTTGAATTGTTGACAGGTGGAACATGTCAGAGCGGATTTGTTTAGAATTACATTTTTTTTTTGGGGGGGGGGAGTTTTTACAATCTTTCCAGCCCTTTTAATCCTTGCGACTTTGCTTTTTCGACCATTAACAATGTTTTCTTAACTACAAATAATGTTGTTTCTGCAGTTTTATTGTAGGCCCTTTTGTCCTTTGTTACTGTCTTTTCCCCCATCTTTACGTTCTGTTCGAAATGGTTGATATCTAAACATTTATTCTTTGAGGAGTATCCTTGATTAAAATTGTCCCTCTCGCTGACGGAGTAGAAGCCGTAAGAAATAAAGAGGAAGGCCTGGACAAGGGAGGGAGAGGTAGATTATAAGTAGAAATGAAGTCTTTCATTAAAAATTGCTGGTCTTCTGCAGAAACCACCCCTAGAGCCTAGCGGCCACCTACCCTTCCCCGACCCATATAAATAATGAGCTCGTCCTTTCTGCTTGTTCTAATCTCAAAATGGACCGCTATTGTCGCCAGCCGTCTTTCACGTCGTATCCCCTCTCCCTCACAATAGAATGTCCAAAATTATGAATTTCTATGAATGCGAAAACATTCCATCTCGGCGAGGGAGATGTTTTGAGTTGACAAGTTTTATGCTCTAAATATCTCGGATTAAATAAAGTACGTTCTTGTGCACTTCGCACAAGCCTAAGTATAGAAGTATCGGGTTTCTTTTTAATTTATGTGAAGGGCGCTCGTAGCCCTTGACTATTCGAATGAGTCCATGCAAACCTTTTTAACACCAAAATAAGTAATCAAAAAAGCGAACGTCTAAATGAAAGCAATAATGTATACTCTTTACTTGCTTTTATTCAACCGGCCGCAACACATATGCAAAAACATTTGTCGGACTCAGTTTAACTGAGGATCCACAAAGTGGGGAAGAGACGCCCGCCGTGGGCTAGGGTTACTACAACCTCTTAGCCGCCGTCCGGCGAGCGCCCAGAAAGATATAGAGCGGGTGGACCCCTATGGTCTTTCACCCTGGTCGCCGGCCTAGTCGGCGGGCAGCCTAATTCGCTTGATCTGATTCCATAAGATCTTTAGAAGGTGTGTGCCCCGACAAAGCACTATGTTCAGGAGAAAAGGTACAGGGTAGGTTTATAGGTAGTTTATGTGGTCTTGGAATGACCACGAATTCACACTCGGTATCTAAGGGTAGGCGAAAACCGTCCGTATCCCAAAGGCGAGTGTGAACCGGAGAGAGGCTGACTGGATTGCCATGAGAGACACTGCTAGGTAAATTTTCAGGGCCACGGCAACCGTCGTCCGCGAGGAAGAGTTCTCTCCCAAGGAGGTGCTAGTTTTTAGCGATACGAAAGCAGAGATTCCCACCAGGAAGGTGTGGGGTCTGACAACGCCGGACTACAACATAGCGAGGTAAGGAGAGAGAGATGCAGAGGTAGTTGAATGAGAAGACCATGGTTTCAGTAGAGCAGCAAGCGCCAGTGCAGAGAGAGAAGAGAGAATAGTGTTCCAAGTGACGGTCCGGTTCGTTATGCCAATTTTTTTTTTTTTTTTCACAAATCCTGTTTAAAAAAAAAAAAAAAAATGACAAAACTTTTATGTATTATAGATTCTTAGGCGAATCTATTTACATATTACGTTTTATATGTCCTGTACCATCGGTACACTCTATGCAAGGTCTGAATCGGTATAAAAGTTAGATAATGAATACAAGTACAATGATAATATGCCAATTCTCTGAGAGGCCCGGGCTTATATAGCCGGCATGTCCTGGCGGGGATGGGCCCCTACCAGGCGGCTAGAGAGGAAGTGGGGATGGGCCCCCACTCTACTGGCTCCTCCCCCTTCTCTCACTGACGTCATAATCTTTATTAACATAATGAAAAATAGATACATATTTTCTGATATTCATCTGATGATATAGATACAAGGTCTGATACGAGAAGAGGGTGGCTTATAATTATTTGTGATTAAGAGGTGGCCACAACAACATATATTGCTAAAACTGCAAATTAAAAATCAAGTCATTTTTACTCTTATCCAATTGTCAATTACTATGTTACTATAAATTTTGCACTTTGTCCGTGGTCAAAATCAGTCCAGGTTTATCGCTCGACAGATCTTACCCTTTACGGAACATATCAACAAAACAACTGACAAAGTAACAAACAAAATCATCTACAAAATTCTTCCATATTCAAAATTTCCTAATATTTAAAAATTTGCTAAATATGTTATTATGTTACAGCCTTACATAAAGACATGAAAATGATCATGTAAATACAATATGAATAAGGTTTTCTTATCTCTATCTCTTATCACATATGAAAGGAGTGGGTTGTTTGAGAATTAAGCCGTAGATGGCGACCTAACGAATTTGTATGTTGCCTATCACCAATGATCTTAATTATTGATAACCTATACTTAAATTCCTTTTTGATAGAAAATAAATGTAAAGTTAAGTTAACACGTATGGTTTAATTGCTGATTGTGGGTTTAGATTAAGTAAATATCGTCCTATTTTTGTCTTCCCACAAGTTATTTATTGATTATTCACAAGCGCTTTCAGCAGCTTATACTACCATTCACAAGTCAGTAATTTTGCAGAATCTAGTCAGACCCCGCTAACATTCTGAGCACGTGAGAATGACAGTATACTAATTACAATATTTAATGCATCTTTGCCTCAGGCCAGGTGATTTCAGAAATTTGTGATGGTGGTGTAAGATGTAGTATTTTTGAAAAATTGGCTTCCTTAAATATTGGCAGGATTAAGCACAAAGTCGACCAACTTTAACCAAATAGGACTTCCTAATAATATTGATTCGTCCTAAAATAATTGCTACTTTAGGTCTTAAACTAAAAAAAACACAAACTTCTATTTTTAAAAAGATTTATTCAATCTAATTAGGCTCTATTGCTATCTTTGCCATAAAATTATGAAAAATTATTATGAAACCATTTTTCTTCGAATAAGTGGTCAGGGTGTCTAAAAGTGTATTGGGTAGCCGAGTGGTCTGGAGAGTAGAAGAAATGATCCTTAAGTTCACGAAATTTCTGTTACGTTGGTTGTCGAACGTATTTATTTCACGAGAAACCCATTTTCCCAACGTTTCCACCTGCTCGATCGCCGCGAGGAGTAGCCGTTTTCAAACTGAAATCCGTTGTAAAGTGCTTTGTTTTCAAGGGTGAAATCTCCTTCACTTTCTCTACCATAGACTTCCTTTTTCTGTCCCTTTGGGCACCAAAACTAGAAGAATACTGAATGCATAACCTGCATTCTTTTTTTTGGATAACCCAATAAATTTAAATAATTTACGAAAAAGTCGACGTTTGAGATTACGTTCTGTCTTTAAACGAGGACAGACTGGAATTCTTAAAAAGTTCATGGAGGAAAAAAATAAGGGTCTTGGCAAGAGAGGCGGGTACAATTGGATTATGCAATTTGTTTGAAACTGGAGCAAGTTAATCCCCGAGAGAGCGGAGGTCCGAGACAGACGATAAGGCGATCAAGAAGATAGCTCCCTCCACCTTGATCCTGGCGGCTCCGACGGAACAACAAATTAAATTTTCTCAGGATAGCAGCCTTTAAACTTTTATCTCGACCGTTCCTACAGATTTCGCCTGTGGAAATGAGTCCAGCTCGTTAAGTCTGCGGCAGTCAACGATAATTGTAACAATTAATGTTTGTTTTGTTTCTTTTTTTGGGATTTATTTTGCCGTAAAGGCCTTATGTCTCCAACACCGTTGTCTGTATATTTACACTCGTTCGAGGACCTCGAGATAGTAAAAGGACGAGCCTAGGCGCTATGGAACCATTCGTGGCCCAGGAGGCACCCCAGTCCTTCACGTCAAATGGCCATTATATGAAGTCTTTTATAGGACTCAATGGTAGGAGTATCTGGATAAAAGCAATACACTTAGTACAATGTTTACATTTTCATAAGCATGGAAAATCAAAGTCCTCCAGGACCTCGTGGGTTATGTGCTCTGAGACCAGCGATGTGCCCATAGCTCCAAGCCTTACAAACCCTGATTTTTAAGTTGTTAAGAAACAAATTGACTTCGATTTTGATTTGAGGGATAGTTAACCAATTCATTTCAAAAGTTTAGGCACGAATCAAAATACTGGTTTTCAGGATTTTCATTAGTGTATAAATAAAAAGTCTATTTTCATTACATTCATAGTGTAAGTATTTAGCGCCAACGTTCTCCAAAGTGTTACTGGAATCAAATGTTCTTTAAATCCTTCGCTAACAATAAACCACCTGCGGGGAGGAACCTGCGGTTTTAGTAACCATCTGACAAATTCAGTCACGTAAGCTGTTCAAACATAATCTAACAAAAGTCTAATTCGTACCTACAGAGAAATACAAGCTTTATTTGATACCTAATATCATTCAATCATTTCCGTCAGTCTATTATTGATGCTTGTTACGGAAGGACAAATGGCCCATGTTACCCATAGGAATGCTGACAGAGGAGGCCCAAGAAACTACAAACAAAGATTATCGATCTCATCGACGAGAACATCCCCGGGAAAACAGGAAGGCACACACACATAAAGGTGTTTTCGATTTCCTCGTGGTTTCATCAGATCCATTCATAAATACCTTACGTGCTGAACCAAAAACCAAAATCAAATTAGATCTTCATGAAGACACTAATTATTTTTTTAGTTTTATACTAAAACTAGCTTAACAAATATTTTTAAGATGTTATTTTATTTTTTACAATCAATGAGCAATTCATTAAATTTTAGTAGTTTTTATTTTGTATATACTTTTGTTATCTTAAATGTTCATCTATCACCCGTTATTAATCCTGAAATGAGAGGTACACCTTTTTACATATCCTGTAAAACAAAAATAAAATAATAATATTGATGATGGTTGATCTCACTCTAGTTCGACTCAGAAGGCCAAAGATTCTATAAAAATTCTGTTTTTCAGATATCATGCTCAAATTAAAAGTTTTGCCAAGTTTTAAAACCACCGACTATCCCGCAGTCACATCATTAGGGGCTATGTTAACGCTATCTATATTGCTTCTTGCCTCAAAGTTCCTTACAGTTAATATCTCAATTATCTGTTATCCAGCCCAACACATGGCCGAAGCATTGAAAAACTTGCGCGATGAAAATAATCTATTTTTGTATTATTTTTTGGGTCGAGAAAAAATGGTCTCCCTTTTCGCCGCTGTATAGGAATCACCGATATTAGGTGAACTATAAAAACGACCAGGTGCCAAGTATCTTTCTGGGAAAACGTGATCTGAATCTGGAGAGAGAAAACAATAACTGTATAAGGAGAAAATACGGCGTGGAGAAGGAACTGTTATGATCACAAGGAGAGGAAAATAAAGCAGGTCGCTGGTAAGTGGGGTATTTAAAGGGGGGGACACGCTGGTGACGTAAACCTTGTAACTGATGAAAGGGGTGGGCAATACATATATATCTTTATTTATATATATTTTCTTCCTCCTATATATATATTAACTACAAAAAAATGGCATTTAGTTACTATATAATATATATATACTCGTATATGTGTTTTTTATTTATACACAATTAGTTGTATAATGATTAAAATATAAGTTTAAATAACATTACATAATCTGAAGAAGGAAAAACAATAAAAACAAATACCATCTAAGGAAAAGGAAAGTATTAATTGAAACGGCCAATATTTTAAAAAATAACATTAATATAACCTCTGTTATTATGTATATTCATGATTCGTGTCTAAATAGCTAATAATTCTCGCGGCGATTCGATGTGGTGTACTCGTTTGATTTCCCTATTTGGTTATATTATTTACCTGGAAAGGATACCATGGTTTACCAATTTATAAATTAACTTTATTATATATAAAATTATTTGTTTAGTTTAGTTTGGTTTATTTAACAGTAGAAAACTGTAATGTCTTAAACTGGACTGATTTTCATGAACTATATTTACGATAAGCGGTATCTAAAAGAAACATGCTTTATTATACCTAAAAGACTTTAATTAATCTTAAAATTAAACGTTTATGTGCAACAAAATCACTCAATTGTTTGATATATACACTACCTACCTACATTTAATAAAATTATTGATCAGGATGACAATAAATATTGAACTGGTATTAACACAAAGGAAAATACAAAAAAACAAAACAACATATTCGTGGAATTGTCTTCATTAGTAGTTTATTTTATATGAGTTTTATAGGCTTGGATCTGGAAGGGTTTGTAATTCCCTTATTGTCTCCAAGTTGACTTTTATGGCAAGGAACATGTAATCCAAATTGACTTCAGGAGACTTTTGTTTGGTAATAGTATTTTAATATAAATGATACTCTGTCACCTCGAATGGTCCCTATTAAAGTCTCACTCTCGCAGTTAAATCCCGCATAGTTAGGGATTGTGGTCAGCTGTGGAATATTGAGTCCCAACGCCCTCAGAAAACATTTTTTTCAAATGTGTAAATGATCGACCATTATGCCATGACACATGACACCATTGACATAATGCCTGTGCAATTGTTTCTACCTTGGACAAGTCTCAATAAAGTTTATTTTCTTTATGGTAACATAACTTGGTTTTTTTAGGTTCAGGCAACAATTCGTCGATGTAGGACTTTTTTTGCTGTCTTTTATAACTTACGTCTTGTACTCAGGGATTGCGCCGTTAATCCTGTGGCATTCCATGCCCGCAACACCGGACGGCCGAGGCGGCACTGCCTATTCTTAGAGCCGCTATCTACAACTAAGCTGAATTCTTCTCTTAAATCGTTTTTAATAATTAGTATTATTCGATGTTTATAATCTCACTGTGATTATTTGGAAAAAGAAAATTTATAGGTCCGTGATCTGAACACCAGAACTCTTGATTTCTGTCAAAGCGCCTTTCTTTTCTGGCTAATCCATCTGGCTAATCTGGCATTATTGCCACTTCTCTCATTATGTTTAGTATTGTAGAGATTGGTTTAGTACTTTACAGGATTTTGGAAAGATCACCATCCCCTGTCTTCCTTTTTTTCTTTTGGGAGGGGGGTGATAATTATTAATATGTATAAATGATAATTAAAGAAGAGTTAACAAATATATTATATTGCTCGCTGTTAAAATCAAACGAGGTCTTGAAAAAAAATGGCCCTATTACAGTCCACTATATGTAATAGTAGATAGTGCACGTTTGGCATTCAACGTCGACGAGACTAGTTAGAAGGGTCCAATGGAATCCAAAAAGTCCCAGCTTCTCATCGTAGCTTTGTCACTAGTCTCATTTTAACAATTTATCATGCATGGAAAGTGCTTACTTAATATAGCCCAAATTGTGTAGTTATGGTACCATAAACCTCTTTCTCGACCTAGGAATGAATTTGTCACTTGACAAGACACACCTGCGACTCTAAGGGTTTCATTCAGTTCATCGAGGAAATTCCACAATACGCTGATCTGACATAGTGATTTCAAAAAGTCGATACGTTCAATATATATATTTGAATATCATATATATATTGAAACCCACCTTATTTTTACCATCGTTTTTACTTAACTTAATTAATTTAATTTAACTAATTTGGGAGGTCCATCATGAGATCTTTGATTCAAGTTGTTTTATGTCTTTGACATAGAAATTTATCCCATTTGAATCGCCCGATCTCAAGGCTAATGTTGTGGTTATTAATAAAATTGAGAACTAGGAATTGTGAAATATATTCAAATAAAAAATGGTTATGATTAATAATTATAATTAAACAATAGAATATTGACAATATAAAAAAATATTTCAAGTCGTTTTAAATCCTGCTAGAACAAATAAATTACAAAATATGAAATTGAGCTCATTTTTTTTTTTTTTTTTATGAATAGATCTAAAATAGTAAACAAATGTTGATGACACCCGCCTACAACTATGTCCGCCCATCTGGCTCAACACACCATGGTATTTAATAAAAAATCACCTGCTTTTCTTTTTTTTCGCGCATGCTGCCTTCTGTTCCTTTGGTAGAACCTTCCCTTTTTATGTTCAATCAATAATTTTCCAATAATTCAACAAACCGCCTGTTTTCTATTATGCATTCTTCAATACTTCAATAATTTGGTAACCGCCGATGCGGGAGCTTGCCAGACACGTTCTTTTTCGACGGCTGTGCTAAGACTACCGTCTTCAGCTCATCCCCACTCGGTCTGTGCTCAATAGTAGTATTAGTAAGTAATAGTATTCGGGAAAGTGGCCGCCTACCATCCCTGGTATTTATTCTCAAAGATCATGAATGCTACAGTATATATTCAATATGAAGCCACAGTATATATATCTCGCTAGGATATTATGGATTGTATGAGTATATTTGATGCGTATGTTCTAAACACAATCGACTATCGAATCGATACTAAGAGCAGGTAAAAGAGCCCGCCAGTAAATTAAGTGGCCGCTGACAGATACTAATGGAATGTCGCTACTTGTTGCAGCTTCCCTGGCACCGACCGCTAATCAAGACCTCTACACTTTAAAACTCGTGAGGGCAACAAGTGGAAAGTATATTTGACAGTTAATTTAATTTTTGAACTCGACTAGGTTCAGTGGTTGATCATGTTTTGGTACCCATATGATTATACTTTATATACACTCTTGTAGTAATTATCATAAGAGGATGCATTGCGTTTATCTATTAGGTATGTAGTTTCTATGTTTATTAGTGTAAACACCCCAAAACTCTTTGAGAAATCTCTTTCCGAGTGCTGAAAATAATAACTAAACGTTAATAAACGCTGCCAACCAAAATCAAGAAAATGATCTTATATACTCGGGCATAAATGACCCTTATGATTGACATGCCCTATGTCAACCCACAAGCGCTTTCGTGAGCTCACAATGCTATTAAGAACTGCTATAAATTGTTCTGACCTTCCATTACACTGATTACTAGTATTTTTCGGGTTATATTTTCTCTCCTTTTCATGTGAGTTTAGTATTGTATTTTATCATATATTTATTCTTTTTAGATATTATACTTTGTAATTTATCTGTATTTTGAGTTTTTTAGAATTGAAATTTTTTTTTATACTAACCTTTTTTAGAAACGCCTCCTCAGTCGTCATTGTATAAACCCGGGTTAGATGTAGGCAGACCTACAGTTTGTAGGGTTTAGGTGTCGGTGAAGTCTATCGTGAATGTTTTTGAATAATGCTCTAATTCAGTCGTGAACGTAAGGAATTTTCAGGTCAGTTTAAAGAAGGATATTATTTAGTACGTGAAATGGTGCTCCTTTGATAGTTCATAGAGCTCTTGATTAAATTTTGATTCCATAAGTTCGAATTGGTTTCAGTGGAAGTTTGTCTGTTATTAGTTCGTTGGGCAAGGGATGTTTTGAACGTTGGCCCTATAAATGCTTCATGAGTTTGAGCGTGTGTTTAGGGTAGGGGTGTTAGTGTTTGTCGTGTGTGGTTTTCAATTAGTCTCTTATGAAAGTGTAATTCCTTGGTACTTAAATATGCCAGATTTCTAATATGAGTATATATACTTTAAACTTTTTTTTCTTTAAAAATTTTTGTGTGAACTTTTATCTATGACACAACCCAGGCATCCCCCCCCCCTATGTATGAAAAGCATGATTTTTTCTTATCAAGAGCCTTTACTTAACTGCTTGATAAGGACCAGCTCTATATGCAGTGGAGGAATGATGATTTTCTCCAAGGAGAAAGCTTATCATTTTTAAGTACACACAAATTCATGATACTTTTCTCCGAGACCAAACCTATGGTGTTATATTCATCTTGTACATGTGGTTTAGAAGTGCACATTAAAAAAAGGTCTGATCTTAAAAAGTACAGCAGGTAGGGAAAAACTGATTTCATATTTAGATTCAGTGTCCCAAATATAGTTAAAATCAGTTCTAAAATCATTGGCAGCATACAATTTTTTTGTTTTGCTGGCCTGTGTAATTATATGTTGATATAGTTTTTGTTCTTGAATAAGAGTTTAGTACCACATGATGATCGTAGTTGTGTATATGCCATCATTGCCGAAAGTGCTTATGCGTTGACAGAATGTTTATTCACCTATAAGTGACTTTTCCTTTCAACCCTTTCAAATTCATGATACTTTTCTCCGAGACCAAACCTACGGTGTTATATTCATCTTGTATATGTGGTTTAGAACTGCACAAAATGGAGTTAGAACTGCACGTTAAAAAAAAGTCTGATCTTAAAAACTACAGCAGGTAGGGAAAAACTAAAATTTCATATTTAGATTCAGCGCCCCAAATATAGCTAAAACCTTTCAATTATTACAATCTTGAGCTCTCTATTTTAGCTAAGAAGGGTAACTGAACAAGGGGAAGACTTCAAAATTTAGAGTTCTCCAAACCGAAATGAAAAGTCCCATCGATTTGTATCTATTGACGGTCGTAAGTGTAACTTCTCTCGCCCCCTTATAGAAATTCGTAGAAGGCGAGCTATAGAGCAAAATCCGAAGGGGGGCTGCTATAAGTAAGGCTCGTGACCGGACTGCAACTGGCTCTATTAATTTATTGCATCAGGGCGGCCGCCACCTAAATATATATGGGCGGCCCGCACTTTACGAGCGTCTGGTCCCGCCCTTACTTTCGTTACTTCCCCTCTCCAGCCACAAGTACGCTTGCTGGAGAAATTGCCGATTTTCGAGAGGTCTCTGCCGAATTCGGGGATGAGCGAGATCGGGGCAGCATTACTTAGTATCTTTGAAGTAAGCATGTCAAGGCATATTTATGAACTAAAACAGACTATCCCGAATAGTCACTAGTCAAGAGACAACTGTGACTCAAATGCTTTCTCCTTGGTCATAGAGGAAATTCCCCATGATAAGAAAGGCCCATGAAAAGTATTTACGTTCCACAGACTCGAGGCTATGCTTATATATCACGCCATTGTATCCTCGCTGAATATATTTTACGCTTACGCAAACACTGCCAATAATTTATTGGCACGCTACCATGCCTTTGTCCGTGTAAAAGTGGTCCGACATACCTCTTTCGAGAGGTTGAAGTTCGCTGACCTGCACCCGTTGCTTGGTGTGCCGTCGGTGGGCGAGTTCATCCGCCGGAGAAACATTAAGTTTTGACTCGTTGCAGCACCTGACAAACCCAGTGTTTAACATTATGGCCCCACCACCCCTCCCGCATCGATGGCAACAGACTAAATAACCAAAATAACCAACCACCAGTGCACTCTCACCACTGTACCGCAACAATCAACCTCTACCGAGGCTTTCCACACTCCTTAATTCTCTCACACCACGTTCAAGCAGGTACTCCCAGTACAAGGATCCGCTCAACCCACATATCTCTTTTTTTGTCCCTCATCCTTAATCTTATAATTAGAGAGCTAAGAAAAAAAAAAAATAAAATAACAAAACCTGTATATAATGTAGCGATGCTACAGGAAATACAAAAAGAATTTGTAAATAGATTCGTCTGAGGATCTATAATTATATATAATTATCTGTAAATTTAAAGCGGCTAAAGGAAAAAAAAATACCTTTGTCCAAGACATTGTATCTTGTAACGGTACTACCGAACCTAAGGGCAAGTAGATTGGAAGAACTCAGATTTATTTCATAGTGTGAATTATTTATTGTTGTTTCTCAATGAGATGTGAATATCTCAGTCGAAACACAATTAACCTTAATTGTAGGCAAATATTAAATCTTAATATAATTAATTGAGATACATTTTGTCTGTCTGCCCACGTTTTTTTATTATTTTTAATATTGTAACAGCTTTCGATGGTTTAAACTAATTTCTTCAAGTTTTTAGAAGGGATGATACCTCAACGGATGTCTCAATATGAACCATAAGCGTATTTTAAGCTACCGAAAGCGGTTATTATATTACCAATAACAAGAAACTGTGGTAGACTGCAGAAAAATTGTTTCAATTTATTATCAAGGTTCAACCCCAACCGGCAAATACCGCAAAGGAAAATGTGAATATTGTAACAATATTTAGCAGCGAGGCATTCTGATATTTAACTATCGTACGCAATAGTGGCTAGATCTAGTTCCTACAACGCACACACCTTCATCCAAAATACAAAGTAGTTACGTCCACAAGATAACATAACGCAAGATTCGATTACATAAAAAGTGTTCAGCTCAATTAACCTTTCAAAAAAATAATACGATCCTTAGCAAATACCACTTAACAAACCCTTTTTTAAAAAAATAGTTGTTAGCTTTAAAAAAAAGAAGAAATAAAAGGCAGTTATCCGAACCAGTTACTCTCCTGATTTTCGCCCAGGTCCAAAACGTTTGGGTGGAAATCGATAAAGCTATGGAGAGGCAGGTGTTTTATTTCTTACTGATTTGAATGGAATTGAAAGACCACTCATTGGGTCTTTGAATGCCAATCTTTAATATTGCAAACTATTGTTTTCGAAGCGTCCAAAGAAGGCTTGTTTGCCGAAAACAACCATTTTTTTTTTCTGAATCGTGGCAGAGTAAGTTGAGAAAGTGCTAGTCATTTACTTGCCTACGACTTGAATGCCTGCTACTGCCCAAGATAATAAACTAATAGATAGAGGCGAAAATGACAGATATAACGAGGGATGGTCGATAATAAAGCAGTATGGAGACAAGAAAGATCGCGCCGAAGTTGTGCCATAAGAGGAGACAAATATCTTGGGCGCCGTCGAGGCCTTGCTCGAGGCAATACTCGTAACTGCTTCTTCACAGCGTCTGCCTCATAAATAGAACCAGGGGGGGGGAGGTTTATAGCAGCCATTTAATTTTATAGCCGACCTTTTTTCTCTCAGATAATTAACAATTTATTATTTGTCACCTATCTGAAAATATTCACAACAATACCTGTAAAAATAATTGCCCGATATTTTTGCCCAAGTTTAATTTTATACGTAGATAATAAGCTATTAACCTTTCATATATAACCAGGTTTTAGATTAAAGAGATGGTATAATTTAGGTTTGAATTCTTCGCTTCTCTTCAATAGTTTCATTTATCTGGTTACGCTTCGACAGCTCATGTCTGTTACCCTCCAATAAAACAATGATTTATTTGAATCCTATAAATCTGTCAAAATTTAATAGTTAAAAGAAATTAAAAAAAAAATTATTAATATACTGATCTGGTTCGCACGGCGAGGTGTGGCACGAAATCGCACTTGCGGATTTGTAGTCTACCTAAATCCGACCGTGCGCTCATCCCACGGGGCGTGGTTTGGCAAGTCTCAAGTGGCCCGGTTCTCATCAATACGCCATTGCCAGAGGTTCCTTCTTCAGGTTCATTTGTTTCGTTGTTTTAAGTGAGTGAAGTTTATTACCATTCTGGCTCGTATAAATGATATGTGCCAGCCCCAGTTCTTCTACTTCCTGAAAGTAGTTAGCAGATATTCTTTTCTCTATTAAGTTCTTTAAAGAAACACTCCATACTAATATTATTTTCAACACTTTACCAAGCATCGCCTGGTTCCTATCTGTGTATTCTTGATGTTGTAGGTTCCATATAATAGGTTCTCTCTTGTACAGATCCAAAAACTCCAACAAATGTAACTTCATTATTCCACTTGAAAATTACTTCTATAAAATTAGACAGGTTGGGGAAATGGGTCCACGAGCCAGCCGCACTGGCTTGTCTTTTTTTTTTTTTTTCAATCCCTTAAAAAAATGACAAAACTTTTATTTACTATAGATTCTTAGGCGAATCTATTTACATACTACATTTTATATGTCCTATACATTCTATACAAGATCTGAATCGGCATAGAAATTATATAATCAATACAAGTACTATGCTACACAATGTTGGCTTCATTGACAAGACTCTACAAGGTGATGGGGCTCACCTTTTTGATCACAACAAAAGAAAAATTTAAAAACTAACTTACGTACTAATTGGCTTGTCGCCATTAACCTGCCGTTTTGCATATTAATTTCTTCCAACTTTTTGATATAGTTCATTCTTGCATGGTTTCGACGACGGAGCCATCTTGGCTAAATAGATTAAGTCGTGTTCAACTCTAGATAGTTTTAGATGGAAGATATTTCCACGAGCTCTTTTTGTTATAGCCAATAAAGGTAAAACTGTACAATTTTAATAAAAACTAGAATAATTAATAAATCACTAATGAGGCCAAAATCAAGAAAGTCATCTTATATCTGCGTTGATGTCCCTAAAACAAAAATAACAAAAACATTTAAAAAAAATAGAAGGAATGTTAAGATGGTTTTTTTTTCTTTTTTGAAGTCAGTTCATCGAAATTCGCTTCCGTTTAGGTGTTACGCTGTGGTGACATATTTTTATAACAAATTTACTTAACCGTTGTTTTTTTAAAATGTTTGTCTTTTTTTTTTTCTAATTAAGAATCTTTAACATTATGAAATTATTCGAAAACATACAATTTAGTACCTAGACCCCAAAAAATATTTTGGTGAACGTTTTGAGTGTTTCTTTTTTCTGATACCTATGTTCCTCTTAATTTACTTATGTAGCTTATGAATTTAGTAACCACTTTTTTATTTAAAGCAGTAATTTTGAAATGTCAGTTAGCCCAATCAGTTTCACGAAAACACCCGCTCTATATAAACTGTATTGATGGCTGAGAGCTTAAAAATTATTCTTAATCCATCATTGTTTTTCGTTTTAAAATCCCAGTACACTCAGTAATTGATTTATGACTCCACGCTTCCTCCCCGATTTATCTACAGGCAACAAAGAGCGGTTATAGAAATTTGGCATTGAAAAGGAGTAAGCTGGAAGGCAATCTCTCAGCGAACTTGAGCAGTAACTGATGAAGTTCGCTAAATCAAATTTAAAAGTTCTCGATAATCCTGAGACGGGCACGTGTGGGGAATAATGCCACGCGCCGGTCAAATCTCTTTTTATCTTCCTCCATCTTTTTATACTAACAGCAACCGACTCCTCCCCGTCAGGCCGTAATGGGGTGGGTCGGCTCCGCTGGCTTTGTCATTTCTACTTTTTTACTTTTCCGTTTTCCTCCTCTGGTGTCGAGTTGAGAGAAACTCGAGAGGATTGAGGTTTTCCTCGCCACAGCATTGAATGTTGGGTGTGCCAAAATTTGATGAGGGGTTTTGAGGCAGAGCCGTGTAAATGTACGCATAGCCCTTGGTTTAATTTGTATGGTCTGTAATTGGTGCACTCTGTATAAACATTGTGTATTATCCATTCCAAATTAGCTTTTAGAAAATTGTGAAACAATTATTTTTGATTGCCGTGGAAAAAGGTAAACTATCGTCCCGCAATTATAATATCAAGTTCCAGCGCTGCGCAGAAAGGACAATCCCATCACCCCTTGTATCTTTCAAAGGGACGTTTATTCCCAAAATTTCCTCCTATTTCAACAATAAATCTGGTTAAAATATTTAAAATAAACTCTTAATATATAAACAATGCATCCGGTTATTGGTCGGTGTTACTACACATGCCCAGTTTGGTCCTCGAATTAAAAAAAATCTTCAAGATCAAGGAACCATGAACAAAAATAGCAGATAACATAAGACTACTACACGAAAATTACTGACATACACGATTAATTACAAATGACATCTGTACATATATTACACATTTATCATTTTTATTTTTTTTAAATGTCCCTACTCTGCAATCTCACTAATAAACAAAATAGGAGACCTCAATAAAGATACATTGAAATGATATGTTCGCAAAAGTATAGTAAGTTCTTATGTCACTATTTTTTACAACTATTATATAAGAAATCAATATTACAACAAATAAGAAACCCTATAAAAAATAATATATTACTGTATTTTATCATTTTGTTTGAAGTTTTTTTTATTTTTGTTTTTCCTCTAACATTAAATTATATAATTATCACCATAGTTAAAACATCAAGAAGGAAATGAATGTATATTCATAATCTGTCCTTATTTTTTGTACATGTTTCTTTTTAATCTACTATAAATCTCTCTCTCACTCTCTCTCTCGCCCTACCTCCCTCCCTCCCTCTCTCTCCCTCAGGGAGATCCCCGGACACAAGCCGAGATTACTTTTGAAGCCATACATTTTTGCGAAGGGGAAGGCAGTAACCTGGTAGATGGAAATGATGGCATCACTGAAAAAGTTCGTTACTACAAGCAGTTATGGTAAAATGAAATGGCAGATGTTAAACAAACTGTTAATGCCGGTATTGTCGTGTTAAGCCGTTCCACAGCCGTTACGCTGTGGAGTGGGAATACCTATTCACATTGGTATATGATTCTCCTGAGTGTCTAGTTACAAAATTATTCGAAATGGCAATGGGCCACACATATTTCTAAATCGTCCACAACGGAGCAGTGAAATATATTCAGGGCAGGATACTGCGTAACTGGGAACCAGGGACAGTTTTCACGTCAGTGAATGTTCGAACCCCCGCACCGAGGGCTCTCTACATGATCTAGCGGGACAAAAGCCAATTTAAATTAATGAATTGTTTTTTCAGGTCAAAATATTTGTATTTCTTTAGAACAGCAAAAATTTTTTGAAGGGAATAGTCTGGTATATGTCGTTGCATGTGCCCCGACAATGCACTATGTTCAGGAGAAGAGGTATAGGGTAGGTAGTTTCTGTGGTCTAGGAATGACCACGAATTTACACTTTGTATCTGAGGGTAGGCGAAATCCGTCCGGTCCCCAAAGGCGAGTGTGAACCAGAGGGAGGCAGACTGGATTGCCGTGGGAGACACTACTCGGTAAATTTTTAGGGCCACGACAACCGTCGTCCGCGAGGGAGAGGTTTCTCCCAAGGAGGTGCTAGTTTTAGCAAGGCGAAGACAGAGAATCCCACTAAGAGAGTGTGGGGTCTGACAAGGCCGGACTAAAACATAGTGAGGTTAGGAAGAGAGATCCACAGGTTTTCATAAATGAGAAGGCCAAGTCTTGAACATCAGTGTAGCCGCAAGTCATCAGTTAGAGCGTCGTCGGGAGAATTTTTTCGTCGGCCTCTTTTTTTTTTTTTTTTAATTTCAAAACCTTTTTATTTATATAAGTATACCATGAACAAATAATTTTTGATTTACATTTTTCTCCTTGTGCTGCATACGCAGATGCATTCGAAGGAGGGCATAAATATAATACAATGCAGATTGATGTTAACTTAAATTACAGGCCAAAAAAACTGGGTCTTTATATACCCAGCTGGCTTCGTTAGTATCCAATCATATTAGGTTTTATTGTACCCAATAACAGCTCAGTATGCGGTGGCCCTTTGTCCTTGCAGTGACCCAGGCCTGGTTCGGGTTGCTACTTACTACCTGCTTCTGGGTAGAGGGTGAACCCTCCCAGTCCCTAACTAATTAACTATCAGCTGCGCTTTTTATTGTTTACAACATTTACAATGACTTATTTATGTTATTTACATTTGTTTAAATTAATTTACAATGTATATATATATATAATAGAGTATAGGGTGATTTATGTTATGTGGTTAGCAGTCGCTACATATGTGATCACTGGATTGGAGGATATCAACTAATTGTACGAAATATCTTCATTTGGACATGTTCTAGATATTTTTTCTTAAACATTGCTAGGACTTCCTCTCTCACACACACACACACACACACACACACACACACACACAGTTGGCCAAAAGGTATAATAATTTTTTTAGTGATTGCTGGAGCATAAATAACAAATCCACCATCCACAAGGTCACGGGCATAGGTTACCATCTGTATAATCGTGTATGCGATTTTGCTGTGTTATAATCTTCAATAGCAGGACGCAAATAGGGACCGAAATGTTCATCGAGTGGGTGGAAAATTAAGTGTTCAGTTTCCCGGATGTTGACGACGATGATTCTGCCAGTTGGCATACTTGTCGTAGAAGACCGACTAAAAACTTAAAAGTTTTTCAATTCGAGCCAAAGAATTCAGACGAGCAAAGTTTGCAGTCTTCAAGCATCCTACCCTCAGGACTTAATAAATAAGCCAGCGCCCTCCTTCAGTTGTAATCACCATTATATAGTTAGTGCCGATATAGCCTTATCTATTTTTATTTAACCTAAACTCACCAAGCACCATTATGTTATGATCACATATGGAACCAAAATCTTAAGGTGTCTAATATTTCCCAGCCACGAAAACATAATGTTAGCATAAAAGGAATGGTACCCCAATGACTGTAAAATTACAGATACCTGCTGAGGTATCTTGAATTTTCTTGTCCTTACAGTTGAAACGATTTTCAAAACCAAACCTGGGAAGGCGCTGAAAAAATTGAACTACAAAGAACTGTTATTGACTTCAAAATGGGGCTTTGATTGAGCCTCCGTTCAACAATTAAAAATAACAACATAATTTTAAGATAATGTTTTTAAAATAAACTTATCCAGATGATTTTTGCACCAAAATATACTAAAAAAAAATTGTAAAACTCTCTTCCTTCAGTTGTAAATTGACCACCGAGAATAATAATCGTGAAAAACTAGACGGAAAGAAAAGGAAATCTTTCATGACTGCATAACTACTAAAGGTGTCGATTTGAACTCTGCTGCCTTCGGCCATGAAAACAGAAATCTAGACTCAAATTGACTCCAGATGAGGTCGTTATCGAGAAGCAGATTTTTTTCCTACTGCGCCCTGCTACCAAATAGCAGTGAGATATGGTCGCAGTTTCTGGCCGGAGCAGTTACCTTTTACTGCCTCTCTGGCTGTCTTCGCCAACTTACTCCACTGCTATATTTACAGCTCGGCCGCGGTGCTGTTGATATTTTATATTAAGAGCCCTTTCGAAACAGTAGTCGCCCTTATCTCGCTCTTCAAGGGTTTACTGCTTGAGTCGATGTAACAGTTGTTAGGTGGCGATAAGAACCTCATATAATGGTGATGAGAGGTCGTATTGCTTAGATCGTGTCTGAGTCAGTTTCAATTTGTATTAGTCTGTATATTTTATTCCAGCTATAAACGGTTAGGATAAACAAATATTTGTCTATAAGTTTAACATCAATATTTAAATATCTTAAATGTTTATATACCTTAATCTAATTATTAAGATGTATGGTGTAGCCTTTGAATCATTAGAAATATCGTTGGCTCGATCCTCAACAGCGTACGCCTAGATTCTCAAGGGCCCCGTCGATTTGTTTTTTCTTATCCCGCAATGCCCAGTGGGATTACATACCACGACTAGTAATTATCAATAGAAAGTGAAATTAGCTTTCATCTGGCCTTTTTTAGCTAAATATAATAATAATCTTGTATATTACTATCATTTTATTATTGCGATAAAATTACAATTTGCTCTATTAGGAAATAAGCAATTAATATCATTCACCTCATTCATTCTATATATTATGCATTCAGTCGCACATTCATACAATATTTACAAATGCACACAGAGATCCCCCAAATCAGCATAATTGTCTCCTCCCTCGCTTGCGTATTGAAAGTTCAATTTACACGATATTTTCCACACTCGTCTACAATACATAACATGTTGCCTTAGTAGGCATAATACAATATAAAAAGAAAACATGATCCATACTCTTCTTGCCTTTTTCACCATTTCAATCATGATATGGTAATATTGCAGTCAACCAGTTCAGTCTAGGTAATTTTTTTTTTTTTTTTAACATTTTTGCATATCATTTGCATATAATGTTTGCAGTATCTTGTTTATCATATCGTCATTATTTATATATTCTGGTTGAAATAGCTCCTAGCACATAGATACATGATAGATATTCTATCTCTGGTTTCCTCTGTCGCTGCCATAACCACAAAATGTGCATATATGTACACGGGTCGCTATTACGGTAACATGTTTACTGTCCTGTATAGCATTGGTCGGTAATTGGATACATGTAGTGCACGGGACATAGGGCGTAGGCCCCATTAGCGGTGGCCCTTTGTTCATTGCGAGGTCATTATTGACCATGTTATAACCTGAATATAATTTATACGCATTAAAGCGAATATCTCATATAAGAAACAATATATTTTATCTGCGTTACATCTGCCCCTAACTCCTTGTTTTCTTCACCGTCCGGGAATTCCCAATTATCCTCCGAGCCTAAAAGGAAACAGAACCGGGAATTTGTTTATGTTATTGCTTTCAACATTCTCGACCCAAATATAAAGTGGGCTTCTATAATGTTGTAAGTTACGAAATTGCCGATGTAAGTGGCCCATCGGATGGGTAAATTATTTGTTTTCGAGGGCGGGAAATGAGGTAAGAATATGGGAAAATATTCGAAGAAGGGATCAAATAAAGAAGAACATATAAGTGAGCTTGGCCCAATTTAGTTTCACTTTACTTTTTCTACTCGCAGTGTAACTTTTGTTCGTTCTACTTAGTGCTTCTGTTGTTAGCCTCAGTAAATAGCCGAAGGCTCAACTTTCTTCTCTTCTTAATATAAATAAACATGTTTTTTTTTCTTCCTTTTAAGGGAGCTTTTTCTCCATGTATTAGATACTTACCTCCATTTACATCTCGTTGTTGGTAGGTAAGAAGTTTAGTGAGTTACTGTTGTTGAGCAACTTCCCCGAGTTTCTGAGCTACATCAGCAATGAAAAGGAGATTACCAAGCCCCCCCTATAAGTAGCGGGATATTGCTTCTCGACTTAATGTATATTCTCCTTATGAAATGTTTTTCGATAATCCCAATTTCTGGTCGGTACCCACTTCATTCTTACCGCTCTATATTTTTTGGCGTTTTTCTTTTCGTTTGCCACTTTATCCCTATGGAGATAATCATTTGTTTTTATCATATCCCCTCGTTATTATGAATCATGGAAATCGGTATAGATTCTATTAAAATGAATCTATATGCAGTACGTTATATGTCCTGTAGCTTGGCTATGTTTAAGACAATTTTTAATGATTTCACATTGCTATTTGTGATTGTTTTAAAAGTAAAATGTACATTATACATTCATTGTCTAAACATGTTTAAGTGATGAGGCATACCTCAAGAATAATATACTTAAAACTAACATCTAACAACAAAATCTTAACCTAATTTTCCCAAAGTGTCTGTTGCCAGCGATGCGGGATGTTTGGTGGAGTTATAGTGTAAATACTGGGTTGGTAGGTACTGCAACGAGTCAAAAAACATGGTAGGTCTCCGATGGATGAACTCCGCAACACACACCAAACAACGGGTGCAGGTTGGAGTTCTTTATCCTCTCGAAAGAGCTATGTCTGACCACTTTTCTTTTCTCATGATCCCATTCTAAAATTGCTGGAGACTTTTAGTTGTATTGTCGGTGAAGTGAGTATATAGTGGGGTACTGTACAACAGAGCTGGCCCAAGGACACATTTATGTATCATCAGTTTGATTAAGACGAAGTTGGGTGAAGTGCGAAACCCGGAAAGTCCTGTTTCGTTGCGTAGATCTAATGATAATATTTTTTTTTTTCTCGCTCTTTCATAGCCCCTTTAAATTTACAGATAATTATAGATCCTCAGGCGAATCTACTTTTTATCAAACCGAGATACTTGTACGAGTATGTAAGCATATTGTGTACGCGAATAAATTAGCTGTGAGATCACCAATACTTAATTTTAGGTCAGAATTAGAACGAACGAGTTTCTCTGATATAGAACCAACAGTGGACTGTAATATCAAATAACGACGACAAATACTGAAATCGAGTAAAACATAACAACTAATTATATTAATAATCAATAAATTCGATTCGAAAAAATTCCAACTTACCATCAATGGCAGGATCCCGTCGCCGCTGACCCGTCTCTCTGTAAGGGAAAAGGGGTGGTTTTCGGGATCGGATAGATCGAAATTGAAAAGGAAAATTTTAGGAATCAATCCCCTTTTACCTGTCCGGCGATCGGTCCAGCCTCGGGTAATAGCTTCTGGCCTAATGGATGGTTTCTGACTGTTTTCCTCGATATCAGGCGAAGGATACAACAAAACTTCCGACCATGTATCTGTTATGACTATCATCAGATTACAACAGGTAACCTAGGATTCGACAAATTAATCGCATAAGTTAATCTCGACAATCGACAAATTCTGATGTTACTCCAACTAAGCTACGATTAGAAGTGACCGGTTTTGACAAAACCCAAGACCGGTGTCCAACGCACGAAGTCCCTGCTGTATCTCATAGGTAGCAGTAGCAGCGATAGTCAACGAAATGAAATTCTTCTTATCATTAAGTGTTTTTCAATAGAGCCTTGTATTCTATATTGCTCAACCAAATTTTGTTATTAAATTCCAAATTGGCTCAAACACATATCAATGTATAAAAATGTATCGGGAGAGACTCCTACCATTTTTTTCCTAACAAAATATAAATACGAACATAAATAAATTTGACTGAAAATGAATATTGCAACGTCATAACTTATGCTAAAGTCAAAATACCATAGAGTCGTTAAAGGAGAATTTTCTTTTTAAAATCGTGACAATGGTGCATTCAGAAATTCCCTCCGGCCTTTACCCCCCCCCCTCCACGGTAGTAAAGTGATGTCAATTTTACGATCATTACAGTTGAACAACAGCTACAAAATTGAGATCTTTTTCATTCAAGCCTCATTTGCCTAACGCGTCTGTTCCCTTATGCCTTTAATTTTATCAATGCTTTCCATTATTTCCACCCCCCCTTTTTTTTCTCTTAAAAAATAAAAGGTTTCTTTATCCTTTTCTTTGTTGACTTTTGTTGCCGAGAGGGATCAAGCTCAGGTGAGGTTAATTTTTATATTGTGTTCTTTAAAAAATCAAATCTTTCTGTAATTTGCAAGAGTTCGATAAGAAAAAATGTTAAAAAACATGAAAAAAGTTAATTTTATTCTTAGCCTCCAAAAAAAGTCATTTACGCATAAAATAAAATACATAGAAATTGGTCGTCTGGGCATAGTTGAGTATATTTTTTTTTGCTTTTTCGCGTGAAATGTTTCGACCACCAACCTTATGGGAAGTTAATGATGACACGATTACAAACGAAACGCCTAATATTTGTCTATTGTGGAAACCATTACGTCAAAGTCACTAAGCAGCATTCAGTTGATAAAAAGCAGTGACTTTCGGCTTATGAGCCTTTTCCCACCAAGAAAATTATCAATACCATATAACCTAAATTTCTAGTCACTGCTTTGTACTGATTCTATGTAATCATTCCAATAACGAATTATTTGATACCGCAAGTAGTCTTCAGGACATTGTAAAATAGTTTCGATAGAATTATTACTGGACTATCCTATATCTATATATCTATAGCCTATAGATTTTCACGTTTTAAATGTTACTTAAAATTGGTTATATTTAATCAAAAACTAATAACATTAGGCCGTCGATCTTTGACCCCTCTGCCGATTTGATCTGTGAATATAAGTTGAATGAGGAAGAGCCCGCTAACGGAAGAGATGACATAAATTTAATAAATGAGCTCGGCGAAAGAGAGCGAAGAGGCAGCTGGATGGGAGGGGGGAGTGTAAGATTGATCTATTTACCCTTAATAGAGCTATGACAGATAAGGCGGTGGCAGCGGATCCATCAGCAGTCCAATTTAAGAATTATCTCCTCTGCCGCCATTCGTCACCTCCTCTCATCCGATTACCTCTCCAGTCTGCTCTCTGTCTGCCGTCAGCTAATGGGCAACCATCTAGCGGGGGATTGGGGCAGAGCATTGTGTCTTATTATACCGCATTTATGAGAAGAACGTTCAAGTAGATCAAGGGTCCCTACGATTTTTGTCTAACAGCACCTAAGGGTGGGAACCATTTATTTCTTCAAGGTTTAATTACATGGGGTGTTCAAAAAATAATGCACGAGCTGTGAAAAAAAAACCGTTCAGGGCTGCGGTGGCTCAATGACGGTGTCCTTTGAGGGAGGTCTTAATCCTCCGGTGCAAAAAGGAGTCTGCTGGATCCAAGTCAGGACTTAAGGGGCAGTCAAAGAAGTTTTACACACATAGACTTTTTACAAGAAGAGTTTATTCTCAAGTACAACGAGGTAACGGTTTTACTAACTACTGTCTTACGTCTAGTCGGGAAGAGAGAGTGTTACGGCGTGAGGTGAGTCTGACTGAGTGAGAGGGAGGAAAATTTTGGGAAGGTACATATAGAGGAGAAATGGATCGTCTCACACGGGCGGTCGTCATCCGGGCCAAGAAGTCAGCAGGAAGCAGTTTATTGTTTGCAAATCAAGCCCTGGGTCAGTGATAAATAGGTCTCAGCAGGTTAATTGTTATTGGGGCCAGGCCACCGGCTGATGTTTGCATTCCATAATTGAGCAGTGTTGCCAAGCTGTGCATCGCCAGGAACACACGGACGTGCAGTGCGGTATGGCTAAGAGCATTGTCATCGGGGAACAGGTAGTTCTCATCTTTTGAAAACATCCACATCGTAGGCAACGTTAACAATCTATTCTAGAGGCATCATTGTGGGCCAGGCCCTTAGCGTCGAAAAAGACAACCAGCATGGTTTTCACTTTTGACTTGTTCGTGCTTGCCTTCTTTTCTTTTGGGGGCTTTAATTTCTCAATGTGAAGGAGAGCTAACGAAATGTTCTATGATAGATAGTCTGCTTGTCACTTCAGCGATATTCTTTATTCAACTTGTTCAGCAGATCCTCAAACCAAGAATATACACACAGATCTATTGTTATATTGACTATTTGTTTTTTGTTTCCTTTTATTGTATTTTGCTCCTTGCCTAAAGTTTTCACGTAGAATAATTGTATAATGATTCTTTAGTGAATAGGAAATGCGAGGCTTTATTTTAAATTAGATACTGTTATTTAACGGTTACCGAATTTAAAAAACTGACACTGCCGGGACTCGCTCTCTCGACCTTTTGATTGCCGCTCAAGTGCTTCTATGAAAAGAATTAAGAGTCACTTGAGGGTATCGAAACTGAATATCATTATCTTGCTTTATTGCTCAATTTTTAATGTTGTATATTTTAGGCAAATAAGGTTCTAAAAATATTATGAAATAATTAAAATTAACATGATAAAACTATACTGAGGCCTCGCAACGCAAATGTCCTTAAAGAACTAAAAATTAAAACTCACTGCATGAAGCCAACCTTCTTGATTTATCTCAATTACAATCATGTCATTACCGTTGATATGTTAGTTGGATGAGGCAGTTTAGTGACCCCGTGGCTTAAGAAAAAAAAAATATTAGATAAATTAAGAATTATATTATATAGCATTATTAAGAATCTTTGCAACCGTACCACAGCTATGTTGTAGTGACGTTTTTTATTAAATTTCTCCATAGTTTAGTTTTATGCATATAAAAAAAATATTATTCAGTTCGTACTTTAAATAAAAGATTCCGCCTTAATGTTTGGATCTACTGTTAATTAAAATATAATCTAGAAGCATAATTATTAAATACTAAACATCCAGTTTCTTCCTGTAAATATTCGCAATTCAATTAATGAATTCATAATTAATGAGGCAGGAGAGCTTAATCCGAAAGCTCTGCCAAGTCATAAGAGTATAAAGCTGATCCTTTGAAAAATGTTATTTGTAGGATTAAGATCATTAAAAGGAGACTGTTATGGATTATGGAAAACTGAGGAAGTTGGGGGGATAATGGTCTTATGAAAATTGTACAAAAATTACAATAATCCACGGAGGCTTATCGCCTTTCTGAAATAAGGGTAGGGGCTGTGGAGGGACTCCCTAACAAGGGACTGGGAATTATCGGGGGTGACACGGGCCTATCCTTGGGGGCGAATCATATTTGTTATCTTTCAGCTTACCTTCACGGTTCTCAAATTGAATAAAGTTATTCGGGTTGGATTTTTTGTTTTTATGTGTGGCAGCTAGGATGTTTTGTTGTTCATTTTTCAGGATCCCGACCGTAGAGTTTGTAAGGTTGTTGCCCGTTACATTCTATCCCAACCTAACATTTATGCCAAGCATTGTTTGTACACAAATGATGTACCTTCTTCTTCCAATGCCTCGTCAAGCCGGAAGCCCCGCCTCAGTATTGAACGAGATGTTAAATTTCTTCTCCGTACAATACACCCCCCCCCTCCATCTGAGAGTATAATAGTCTTATTATAAGTCGGGATATGGGAATGATTCCCTGTTATATAAGATGGGGAAATTAAGTGCCCGGTTGCCAGGTCTAGGCAAATAGCTAATATATTAAAATAAAAAACCTTATTTGTAATAAGTGACTTTTTTTTCACTTTCTAAAATTTATTCATTGGACTATATTTTTAATTATTTTTCGATGACGTTTTTTAGAATTAAAAACTTTTTTTAAATTAAAACTTAAAAAGCTAAATTGGTTCTCAGCAAGCTATTGAGAAATTGTGTAAGTTTGAGAATGGTTTTTGTTTTTCTAATTTCCTATTAATGCACGCTAAACTAATCGCCTTATTGGGTGGTGAATATTTTCTATAGATTGACCCAATCTTAAGACTGCCATTGTCGAACATAAATGTAATTGAGGCCTTTAATGGTTGATAAATATACACGAGTAATAATAACGATTAATAAAAGTAGCTACTCCTTTTGGGTTTGGCAACTAATATTGTATTAAGTAATGCATTTAAAATAAATGTTGACCTCATCTTCTAGCCAGATTATTTACTAGAGGCAATTTATCCTGCCGTTGTAAAAGTTATATGTTGTTTAAATAAATAAATTTGAAGGTGCTTAAGTTAAGTGATTTTTGTGACAGGATCAGAACTGACACATTCGTTCTTTCTTTACACGTGCCGACGATATTTTTCTCTGTTAGTAGTCAAGTAACAAGACATGTTTGCTATACATAATATCCTGCATGTCTTTTGCAATGTTAGTCTCTCATGTCGATTCCGTTCAGAAGGTTGCGTCAGACAGGTCATAAGAAATAAACATTATTCTAAAAGTATTGTTATAAGTTGTTATTATTATTGTAGCTGTTTGGAATCAGTACCAGAGTAATCATGACAGCAGTACTTTCTTGAAGTAGATATTCATGTAAATACCTGCTTGATATGGTAAACCCTTTCAGTGAGTTGAGGTAAGGACAACAAACCCTTTCTAGGTTTCCCTAAAGTTCAAAGGTGATCGACCGATTTGATCCGGAGATGCTCCCAGAGCCTCAGAAGGATTTATTTCAACTTTTGTATTAGTGACGCTCTGAATCGTCTACGTTGCCTTCGATTATTTTCCGAGTGTCCTTCAATTGTATTGAGGTATTTAATTCTAAATAAATATTTACGAATGATAATAAAAAATAATAGGAATTTTTAAAATTTTAGAACAAACGAACAGTGAAAACAATATTGGTAACAGAAACTTGTACAAGCCACGTATTGTGTAAGGAAAATTATTATTCTTCATTATGTTAAAATAATTAAACGTTATATGTTAGGCTTTATTTTAAAGTGACGTGTACTTAACGCACTGGGCGCTTTTGGGAGCTCACACAACTATTTTCAACAATCTACTGTTACAACATTTTGGTGTCAAATGTTATAACATTAGATCGCATACATTTAAACCAATGAACATAGTTTAAAATGCAATAATATATATCAATATATAATGTACATAGATAATCACGCAGTTATAATGTATGTAAAATTGTCAAATTTTAAATTTGTCAGTATAAAATCTATTCCCAGAATACAAAAGGCAATTAAATATGATATAATGTTTTTAAAAAAAGTAGAATATTTTTAAATACATAGATCCAGAGTACAAATATTATACGAAACAGTAAATTCAACCAAGAAGATGCTAATGGGAGTCCATCTTACCATAGAAGACATGTTAACAAAGCGTTGTGAGATCTGCAGCCGACTTAGGACATCGGGCGAAAATAAATAAAGCTGTGGAGACAGTAGGTATTTTATTTCTTCAGACACACTTCACTCCATCATACCGGCACCAACACGGTCAATAGTTTCTAATTTGTAGACACTCAGATAAAATATCAGTGTACATGAATACGTGCCCTCGTTATTTGTATACGACTTAGACTGTGTTAAAAAATAATGGCAATCAAAGTGATTCCCACGTCTCAAAAATGAATCCGTGTATTAGTAGTAAAATGGGACTCTATTTTTTGTGAAATGGTGGGAATTTAAGTGGTTTTAAGACCCGCGCGTTAGAAGCCATCCCTAATGAAATAATATAATAATAAGTACCCTTGATTCAGACCCGGTCCTTCTTCCTGACTTCTTGAAAGACTACGATGCTCCCGTGATATTTGCCGGATCTCCTGTCTCTATCACCCGCGTTCCTATAATATACTTATTATAAGTATGAGTGAACAGGTGTACTATTAGCGTTGACAGGAGTGGATCTGGTAATTATAGGGCCTTGTAAGCATATTGATAAGCAGATTATCTTAAAAGCCTAACTCTATAGGCCGTTTTCGATATTGAAATTAAGCCTGTAAGCTTTCCACCTATTTAGCTCTCACACCCTATATTTTCTTTTGATCTGCTATAAATGTTTTTCATAATTTTTCCCGAGGAATAATGCCGAAGTAATCAATCGGACATTCTATGGTAGAGTACTCCTAAAAGGTAGATCCTCTGATTTTTTTTAAATATATTATATAATATTTGATATGTTACGAAATTACAGCTATTTAAACGTTTGATTCATGAGATGAGTCGGTGAAGGGCACTTGGTTTGTCCATAATTCTCATAAATCGGCTCGCATTGGTGGCTGCCAGTGACAGAACATGCTTTCGTTCTAGAAGTAAAGAAAACAAATAGACAATTTCTAGCCATATTAGCTCATTCTGCAATGATCACATTCATAGAGGATGAGTTCAATTTAACTGGCTGCTTAGACCATTTAATTTTACACTTAATAATTACCTCTCTGTGAAACTTACTTTAAATTAATTAAATACTAGTTGGTTTGGAGAAGGTACTGTTGCCATCTCCGCCCTAGGTTACGTTTAGATGGGAATTAGCATACGGGTGAGGATGGCCAGGGAATGGATGTTCTGATAGTGGGAGTTGGCCAGATTTTGAATAAATGGGATGTCGAGATCATCGTGAAAAGGGGTACAGGTCTCACGTGGAGATTTTTGGATTGCAGGGATTGGATGTGTAGAATTCTGGAGGGCAAGGGACTCTCCCTCCGCTGCACCTGGTATTTATTATAGGCCGTTTTTTTTTTAGTTTAATTTCGTAGCATATTTGTACAAATTTATTTATGCATTCATACTTTTAATTTTTATCTCAGTTTTTAGCCTGGTTTATTAATGATCTTCATTAAAACCGTGCATATACACTCACACCGCCTGTTAACTAGTGGGATATGCTTTAATTTTGTTTGACCAGGTGTGATCTCATATTGCATCTACCGCCAGGTTTAATTCTGTCCTGTAGGTAGCAGTGTGCTTCCAACAAATCAAAGCCATCCGCTTTATTGGAGGGACGGTTTGAGCCAGGTGCAATATAGCACTCCCCGGTCAGGCACATCACATGTTTGGCTAGTCACGTGGCATTATTGCAGTCTGATTGCATTAGGCTTCGGAGTCGAGCAATAGATCGACCCGTCCAGACTTATCTTTTGTGTTTGTTGCTTGAACATTAATATAATAACCTAACCTCCCCCAAACACATCAAGGTTCGTTTTTTCTTATGAACTATATAAATAATATTTTCTATTCTCAATCGTTCAATTACCTTTTCTGTATATCTTACGTTTCTAAATGTTTTTTGTTTTAACAAACTTACTATTTATTAATTATTATTCATTTATCTTTTTAAAATGTTAGCTGAAAGGTTACTAATTCGGTACATAACAATGAATGAATATGAATTTAAAATCGCTCTCATTCTTAAGTGTGTCGCTTTTTTCTTTATTCTTTAGTATCGATGCTAATCTTATTATTTATACCTTTAAGTATATGATTGTTTTCTATGTTTCTAACTCTACGTTCTTTGCCTGAATTGTAATCGTGAGGAATGTTAAATATATTTGGGAGATACCACGAGCTTTTTTGAAACAACCCATTTTTTCACAATATACATATCATTAATCATTAATGTTAATTATTATGAACTGTGGTGTGATTTCTGAAGACATCTCTTTAATCTAGTCAGCACTGCAAACGAAATCATAGAGCTTTTTTAGTGAACTCCAAACTGTTTTCTTATTGTTCAAAAGTTCTGCTTCTGTTTTAGGACTCCCTAGTCCCTTCCACACAATCGTTGATTACTTTAACTTTTCTCATTGGCCATCAAAAAAATTGATAAAGTAAATTGGTAGCATGGTGTCCATTTTAGTTGATAACAAGATGTTTATAGATGACAAAAGATAAATTACAATTTATAAAGCTGATAAGTGTGCTGAATTGAAACGTTTTTTTACTGCCTAATCAATTTGACTGTATTCCGGACTAAAGGTTTGGAAATTAGGTAATACCCATACCTAATACGACGAAAATTTTTGAAAAGCACAAAAGTAAAACAACAACACATAAATCAATTCAATCCTCAAATGATTCTGGTGACCATGTAACCCACAAATCTTGATTTTTGTCGAGTGTGATTAAGCTAACCCTTTTATATCTCGACACAGATCAGAATAAATTAGTTGGACGAATTGGTCTGAATCCATCTGGGCGGATGGAGGGGAGTTTGTAAATATTGTCAATTGGGATGAAGAAGAAGTAAATTGGCGGAAAACGAAAATAGTACCCTGGGGATAAGTCCTAAAACCACAAGTTATACACGGAACAGGGATGTTTGTTGTCTCTTCTGATGGCTGGACCGCATCAAAATATTATTATTTCATGTCTTGTGGGAAATATTCATTTCAAACATGCATACTAGTTGATGCAAGTAGTAACGAATTATTTTCAGATATTTTAGGTTAATTGGAAAATTGTATTTTTTAAAAATATACACGCAAATAAATTTATATTTAAAAACAATTATTACATGGACCTCTCTTGTCTGCCCTAATTTTATTTTTCATAAATTCAATTTTTTTTATTGAAATTAACTTTTGTTAATTACTTTACTAATTATCTTGGTAGTTGGCTTTGTCTAGGAAAAGGTCCCTTGGGTGAAGAGATGATTTGAAGTTATATTTAATTATGGGTAATTAGAGAGAGTAATTAGAGTAGAGGATGCAATAATAAATAGGACATTAGGAAAGCTTTATTCAGAACTGCATTAATTAATACTATTTTGCCTATACGTATAAATTTGAAATTGACTTGAATGAATGATTTGGAATGAATTACAATATACAAGAACAATTTAATTAAATTTAACATTATAAATTAAAATAATGTTTAAAAAATATATCATTCTTATTAGTTAAAATCACAATTTGAAAATCCCCATATAAGTGTCATTAAATAAAGTTTACGCCCCCCCCCCCTCTCGAGTTGCGAATGTGGAAAAGAGACGGTGTCTCTCGGAAGCTTCTATTGGTTTCTGACGTGACGCAGTTTGTCCTCTGTTTGCTGGGTCTAGACCTAGTCCTTTTCACAGTTGTGGCTGCTGCGTGATTTTATCTTGTGGTCATGTTGTTCTTTGAGTTTATTTGTTTTCTCTTGAGTGAACAGTTGGTTATTTTTACTCCATGGCGATCTCAGTCTATAGTTTCCCTTGGAGGAGACCTCTTAGTTATGAAGGAAGATTTCCATGGACCAAAACCTTCTTTGTTTCTTGTTACGTATGCGTGTTAAATGGATGTAATCATAAAAGTAAGAGTCGTTTTATTAATGCATTTCATGTGCTTTATCATTTATATATTTAATTTGTTTTTTATTATGCAAGTATTTTTTGTATGTCATACCCAATTGCCTATTTTAATTCGTCGTTTGAACTTACACTTACCAAAGGGTCTCTATTTGGGTTTGAATAAATTTAGCATCTTTAATCGAAGCACGGATTGCTCGGCCGTTCAGTTTTGTCTTGCACTATTGTAGACTGTTATCTGTGGGATTGTTATTTATAGTGCTTATTGGATCCCTCTCCTTATCGGAGAACCATACTCCTCAACATTGATGACCACCCCCCTTCCCCCTCACCCCGACAATATCTATAATTCAGCTTGGCGATGGAGCTGACGGAGACTTTAGGTGTCAATCGCCGGCCTCTGGGATATAGGAAGCCGGGCATAAAATATTTTTACGACGGCTGAGGGAGGAATACAAAAGGCCGCGGGACGAGGGTCCGTTTCCCGATAAGGCTTTATGTAGGTCCGGTGGAGATAGCGCCCTTGATGAAAACCCAGATTAATTATATTGCCGCTTAAGTGCTCTGCGCTGGGGCTTTAGTGGCCGGCTTCTCTCTTGGCGTACATCAGCTCCGCTATGTGGAGTTCTTTAGATCGCATAGCGTTGCTTGGAGGTCGGGCTTGACTCTTTATGGGATCTGTGCACGTATATTTCGTACGGCTCGTTTGATACCAGGCCACGGACTGATTGGGTAAAGATACTGATTTGGAAAAAGGGCACCCTCGCAGGTTGGTATTAACTGCAATACGTGGGCTAGTGCCTGACGAGGGAAATAAGTTATATCGGTGTGGTAGAGGAATACCTGAAAAGAATAATTAGATACGATAGGTACTTAGATAAGATAAATGAAAAGGATAACTGAAAATGGTCTTATGGATTTAGTTAGACCATCTTAACTGCTATTCATTGAAAAGTAGAGAAATTCGATATGGTCGATCGAATTGCAGCGTTCACACGCAGGTTTCACGTACTGGATTGGGCGGAGTAATATTCTGCCAGGAATAAAAACATTTAATTTCGTTTTTGGTGGATGTTAATAAACTCAGCATTCTCACACACGGCTGCTATACATCCGTGTCTTATTTTTAAACACATTTAGTGCGTTTTGCAATGAGGCAATTTGATTGCGATTTCCTTCTCTCAAGAAGCGTCAAGTCTATTGATACTGATGGTGCCAATGTCTCTGTGTTGAACATTAGTCCTTTAAAAATCTTTATGAAATATCGCTTAACTACGTATATATATATAATATATACATAGTCATACGATTTAAGTATTTTCAAATACTTTTTTCGATTGGAAGGACTAGTATTTGTAGGTCTGAAGTGTTGGCACAAACTATACCAGATAACCATATTTGATATAAGATTTGGTGTTGAAAGAGATCTATTTTTTTTTTTTTTTTTTCTATCATCAATCATGTATCGACATCACTTTCAATTATCCTATAAATCAGTGGGACACAAAACTAAGTCTGTTTTAAGTTTGTTTTCCGAACTTCTGTATCAAAGGAACTACATCACATCGTGAAAAGTACCGTTTGTAGTTAGTTAAGATTCACTTTATTAATTTTTTTTTTTTCTATTTATACTCATTATTGGGCTATAATTACAATCTGCCTTTTATAAGGCAATCAGAAATTGCGATAAACGCTCTCATTCATACCATATTTACAATTCATCATTCACTCACTCATTCATACAATATTTACTGACAGCCTAGAGACCTCCCAAATCCACATGTGAAGAGAAAGCGGAGTCTTGGGAAGTCCACCACGCTCCTCCGTCAGCCGCGTCACCGGATACTAGCCAGTGGAGGCTGACCAAGAGCGCGAGAGCCACAGACGTTCAGGGCATGATTGGAGTAACTGGCCATTGCCAGGACCCCCACTGTCACGCGTTTATAGCAGGTCACGAGGCCACTGCCGTTTCAGTCTCCGAGGAGGATTATAGGGATGAGTGGCGCAGTGCAATGACTGTGCTACAGGATTAGGGTGGTTGGAAAGGTTACTGTGGAATTTCATAAACTTAGAAGGGATGAGTTCTAGAATGTAGGGTATGTTAAGGTCTTTATGAAGGGTTTTGTTGCTGACATAATAAGGGGCATTTACTATTGTTCTCAGGACTTTGGATTGAAAGGATTGGATACGCTTGATGTTCGACTTTTTTGCTGTCCCCTATAGCTCTATTCCGTATGTCCAGATTGGCTTATATATAACTTTGTAGATTAGTAGTTTATTTTCTATTGAGAGATAGGATGTCCTTTGAAGTTTTATTAATTATATTTTCAGTTTTTAAGCCGTAGTACTATTATGAGCATAATGAACATTTTTTTCAGAATGACCGTTTCTCAGATAAATGCCTTATTATAATTTAAATAGCTGTCAGTAGTTACAAATTCCACTAGCATTAGTCTCGTTTCTAATACTGGAACTTAATAAAGGCCTTACCATCATTCAAAATGTTGGAACATCCTGCGAAGCTGTTGCCTATTAAGGGAACTGTTTACATTTATTGGAACGGCCTGTGGCTGGTGTTAGTAGACAAGAACTTAGGAGGACGGTGAGGTGTCAAGTATGGGGCTCGCTAAGAGACCGCAGACCGCAGACTCCAGTCCTCTCCCGTCAGAACCCCGCCGCCACCGCTTCCTCCTCTACCCTTGGTGTAATCGAATTAATAACTTCTCGCCCCCCAACCTCCCGTTTATTGGATAATAGAATTTTTTTAACGGGCTGGGTGTCTGGAGCCTCGTCTGGAATATTGAAGATTATAGCTGGAGGGGGGCGCCGCTTTATGGTTCATTTCTCCGCTGAATCACCAACGCACCTCCGGAGTGAAACGGATTACATCTGGCCGTAACTTCGGCCGAGGAGGGTTCTTCGTAATCAACTGTCTGTAGGGGGCCTTATGCCGATGATAATCAAACATTTAACTTTATTGTACTGTTTTATATTCTCATCTAAGATGTGTCTGTATTGTGATGGCTAAGCACATATTCGTTGCGCTATTATTAGTGGTAGTAGACAGTCGTCTGTTGGTAGTATCAATCTCCTGCAACAATTAGCTAACAACGGCAAGCTTGTGGAGTATCGAAAGTAGTAAGAAATTTCAGTATTTTTTAATTTTTTTTATTGAAAGAAAGAAAATCAGTTTATTATAAGAAATAAAACACCTTTGGTCACTTACAGACAGCGCTATTGATAGCTGTAACTTTCGGGGTGGGGTTGCTATCAAAACACGTGGGGGAGACTACCAGCAACTTTAATTTAAGACAATAGTGCTCAATAAGAAGAGTACAGGTGAGTGCAGTAATGTAAAAACCTAAGTCAAAGATGGAAGTGGGTTTGATGTTAGAGTTCGAAGAGATGTAATTTTGTTTGAGGATTCCAACTGAAATAGCACAAATAAGATTTTATATTTAATAACATATTTTATATGAATGGGATCAAAGGAAATATAGACGTCGAGCAAAAACGGTGGCAACCAGCCCAGGACCCCTTCGTTTCGGTATGACAAATCTCAAGAAAAATTTGCTGCCTAATGAGAGTATTAAGTGGTATGTAGGTGACAGAGTGGTTGACACCTGAATGTATGATAACTTTGCCAAGATATTTTTAATTGGTACAATTAATCAACATATTTTTCTACAATATGATTCTATGTTTACCACAATGTCGTCTGTGTACACTCAATCTAAACAACATACAGTGTGTTCATCGACGTAAGTACTTGCATCACTCTAAGTATTTCCTTATTGTAAATTTTGAAATATATATAAGTAAACCTATGGTGTACTGTTTTATGATGAGTATTGTTCTTTCTTTTGTTTCAGGTAAGTTGAGCTGCTTTTGTTTATAGAATATACGTTCATACCTGTGCGGTAAGTTTTCTTTTTCTTTTCATTCTTCTAACGCTCAACAAGGAATTAATTCAACCTATTCTTCTTCACTCGGTTCTCTGTGACGGCGTTCTTCAACTTTGAAAAACGTCGTGCGGTGGTTGCGTTGACTTGGTTGGTATCGATATTATGTTTATCGAGTTCCTCAACGTTCTACCCTTATGGAATGATCTTCTACCCCCTAATAAAGGACTAAGTCTCAGTTTTAATGGGAGTTAATAGACGACAGGCAATCATAAATGTAATTAAATAAAAATTGTGACTACTGCAAAAACATCCTCGCCGTGCACAAAAATCATTAATAACATTTTTTCTACAGTTTTAAAAATAAACTGTTTTAACAAGTTAACCCTACTTAAGCAACACGGATGAACCACCTTATTAAGGTCAGCCTGTCACCCACATATTTTATTAGCAAATATGTTTCTAATATGCAATTAATTTGGTCAAAAACAATAAGAAACTAACCCTTCTTAGTTGTGAATAAAATCTCTATTGAATTACTTATACATTTTTATTTAGAAAAAAAATATAAAAACTAAATGGTAATAGAAAAACATTTATTTATAATATATTGCCTTATTCCCTTATGTTTGGATAATTTACCTATGTTAGCATTCTTTTAAAATAATGGATTCTCACATTGATATCATTTATATATAAATTATATGTTTATTACTTTTAAAAGATATGGAATATAATCAGTTGTTAATACGTCGTACAACTTAACTATTGATTTGCGATTTGTCAAATATCATTCTTAAAGTATTGGTACCTAAATATTAAACTATTTAAAGTTTCAGTAAACAATAGAATGTTCTTTAAAAAATTATTAAATGTGGCATTTTTAGTCACATGACTTTTGTTATCTTCTACGGTTCTCGTTAAATATCCCATTGAGCCCTGTTTGGTACAGCTTCGGCCTAACGAAACCGCTGTCTGTTACCAGGGCCCGATCGCGCGCACACAGGTGAGTAAATTCCAGGCCTGAAATAGATCTGTCGGTTAGAGTTAATACGAGATGAGCGGATATACACGGCAGGTGAAGTGATTAGCTCTCGTGGATATACAGCTGCTGTCAGGGCCTGTTTGATTTAATGGCGAAAGTAACTAAAGCGATGAGACGTACGAATGTCTGATGATGTACCGGCGGTGAATGGTTATCTGCCGGGAGCAGGCCCCTCAACTCCATTAGCACGTCTACAGCACACGGTACCTTTCACGGCTGAACCTTCGCTACATTTGGGTGATTCGCTGGAATCGCCCCCGCAGGCAAGTGGTTTACATATTCACAAGTAGTAACATTAAATACACAATTAATAAAAATAATGAATAAGCCATGTTGCCTAGCCATGTTTGCCCCATAGATCCGAGATTCAGAAATCAGGAAAATGCCAAATTAAGGACGTTTAAAGTGATGGTTCATCGTAGATATCACAGTTCCCGCCGAGTCAATGAGTAACCTTAATTAACAGTAAATCTAATCTGTATTTCGACTTTATTTTATTTGTTAACAACCATCTAAGAATTTTGGTCGTTTAAAAAAAAAAAAATGTTTGAGATCTATTGAGGGTAAAAATAACTCAAAATAAAAAAAAAAATCAATTTTTTTTCCATTATTTAATCTTACTTATTTATATTGACTATGATAGTGTCTCGTAGATCAATTCGTGACATCAATCATTGAAGCTGGATCGGCATTTTAAATCAAAATCTATTAGAGAAATTGAAGTAATTCATTACTTAACCATCCTACAGTATTATAAACATGTTTTTAGAAAAGAATAATAGTCGTTTATTGAATTTAATGTCCAGTGACCATACTCCACTCCGGGTTTTGTTTTTTTATAGCCTCCTTAAAACATATTAATTACCAAATATCCATGCTCCAAAGATACATCACTGAAGATGATAGGTCACTGAACGCTTTTTCAATAAATATAATTTTAAATAGCTTCTAAAGGTCAATCTTGAATTGAATGCTCTTTAATAATAAGAGCTGTAAACCGGTGCTACTCCTCGCCGGCGCCAAACGTTCTCTAGCTAAAGATGGTAAATTAAGTCACGGTAGGGCCGATCTTATTAAATAGTTTTAAACATGCTATGTACTTAAATACAAAGTATACATATTACTGTGGAAGAACATTGTAAAATATGCTCAGCACTTGAATTTACTCTATTTATGATTTATAACACGAGAGGAATGATTTAAATTAATAAACTTATCTTGAATAAACCAGTCTTTTTTTTTCAGCGTGAACGCAAGCCTATTTGTATTATTTTGCCCCACACCTTAACACAAAGGCATAAATCTAAAATACTGATTTAAAAAAACAAAAAACTATTAAAACATGCGAGATACGCCCTTAAATTTTGGCACAACTTTAAACAAAATTTGTATAACCTCATTTGTTGCGTCCTCAACTACTAAGTCTTTGAAGTTAACAACACTAAAGAGAATGTGAACGCAAAATATCCAGAGCTCAGCCCTTAAACAGTTTCTTAAAAATCTATTAAATAATTTTCAAAAAATCCCTCGATATTTTTTATCAAAAATACTTCATTTGTTACGTCAGCGGCACTAAAAATTGCCTTTTTGGGATCCGTATTAAAGCTTATTAAATTTGCGATTTCTATTGTTGGCACTCCAAACTTAATTTTTTTTTTTAATATCTTTTGAATTTTTTTTTAGTTATCTTTAATTTTTCCTTGAAAAATCTTAGTAGTAATCAAAACAAATTCAACTATTTTCTATATTTATTATTATTATTCTATTGTTTTTCTAGTATTTCTCGTTATTATTTTTTAATGAGGGGCTCGTCAGATTTTTAGTGGTGTTATGTAATATTCGTTTAAACTTTCAATTAAAAAATAGAAAATGGCCGGCGTTTTATCCTCAATAGCAATTCGTCCCAATTGAGAACATAAGTTAATGCGGAGAGAGGGCCGTATTAATGAAGACATTAAACATCAGCGGCCCACGAGGGTGCTCCGCTAAAAATAAATCAAGATTACAGGGGGGGGGGTAATGGCGGGGGATAGTCATTATATAGAACGAATTAACTTTCGAAATAGAACAACAAATAAAACTGAGATTTAGAGGGCCGGCGGGCTCGTTAGTGACCATTTATCACAATCAATGGTCAGCAAATCTCTCCAGAGCATTCTTGCATATCTTACCGATATAACTGGTAGTATATGTCTGCTCTGTTACTGATTTCGAACAATTTCGTTGTTACACAGCTTAAATAGTGTGCCCATTCACTGGCGCAAGGGATTAAAATAAGGGTAATTATTTCGGTAGTACAGATTAGTAATGTCTCTTAGAGTTAACTTAAACTTGTAATCGAACTGTTGTTCTTTTAGAACCTGTTTTGTTCAAATCGCTTTATTTTCAATATTTTCTTAATAAAAATAATCATCTAGCCTAAAAAAAATAAAACTAACATTCATCGTTCTTGGTAGTGAATAAATCTTTATTAAATTTAAATTAGGGAAAAGATATAAATAAATAAAGCTATTGACATAACAAAAAACAGAAATGGTAGTATATTAACATCTTATGTTTGGGTAATTTAATTATGTTTGCAATAATCCGAGTTAATTGGTATGAACAAGATCATATAGCATAATTACTTATAACCCAATCAGGCTTTTAGGCAGGTAAAGTTGTTAAAAAAACAATAATTATAAGCTAAGTGTAAAAAAATAAAAAATATATATATATATTTTGAGTTAATGTATTCTCAATTAGTTGGAGATCAGTTCAAACATTTGTCCCAGTGGCCCAAGTACATTTTACCCGACCAAAAGTTGTTTATACCTATGCACTTATTAAAAACACAAGTTTTCTAATTTGGCGTTTTTTGTCACTTTGTTTAATTTTTGTTGGATTACTGTGTACTAGTGCTTCCGACAAAAAAATATTCAAACAGTTTTTTTTAAAAGCACAAAATTAGCTACAATTTACTTTTTAAAAAAAATAGTTTAAACCAGTTACCAGCTTCAAAGCACATAAAATGCACAAAAGTTAGTGAAAATTAAGACAAAAACACGCTGTCCATCAACGGTCTGCTGATTCACTTTAAAGACAGAATGAGTTACACTTTGTAGCCTTATGATGAACAAAAAGGAACTAGTTAGTTCAATTTATAGAAAAAACGAAATAGTCTTGTATACAAATAAGGCGTACATTTTGGTATAGAAATATGTACGTTAGACTTAAAAGTCTATTCATCATCTTTTGGTTCTATCTGTAGTGTCACTTTCTATAATAAAGGTAAAATGGTAAATTTCTTCATTTTCTTGGGCGATTATCTTATCAATTGTTGAAACTTCTTCCTCTATGTCATTGACGTTTGTGTTGATCTGAGGAACATTTTGGCATGATTGTCCACAACAAGCAATGCTAAGCAACCTTTCTGTAGTTGCAGAAATTAACACACCATTTTTTACTCTGGCAAAAAATAGTCTACCGCAACGAACCTGGTGCAGCGTTTTTTCTTGTTTTAATTTTACCGCGCCGTCAAATTAATGCAATATTAGCTGCCCTATACTGACCGAATATTAAAATCAATTTTGAATATATTTACCAAATAAATTAAGAAAGTAATTTAGGACCTTTCTTCCTCGCAAAAAATGAGGGTGTCGATTTTTGAAGTTGGAAAGAGAGCAGGATTCAATCTAATAATTAATGTTTCTAAGTAGTTTCTGAATAGGTTAGTTAAATATTTATTCTGTGAATAATGGATAGATGAGAAACGAAGAACGTTTTGGTTAAGTATGAAAAGCCTTGTTAGTACACGCCTTGGCTAACTCGAAGGAAGATTATCCCATCTGAAATTTCTCAACTTCTTCAAATTCTCAAAACGCCATAAATTATTAGCGAACTGGGAGTGAAATGCCGCCGTAATGCCCTTCGATCTGTTTATTATTCAAGCGAGACAAAGGCAATTTTCTTCAGCGTCTTAGTTATTTGAACCACTATTTTAAGGTGGAGGGAGCGGGAGGGGGGATGTTATTTTAGAGCAACCTTCATCAGTCACTCTCTCCCGGCCAATTCCGTCATATCGTTGGGCCTACCGTACTGCTATCAGTTTCTTAATGGCGAACCGTATTTAATAAAGGGTGTACTCCCTTCGGTTCCATTTGTTTTTATAATGTTTAATTTACAGAGATTTTTTTTTTACATTCGTATTAATATTGTGTGAAAATTAGTTTTTCAAAAAAAAAAATTTGAGGACTCTCCGTAAATATTTTTTATTATTTATATTTCATCAAGAGTTGACGTCCGCCTTTTCGGGGATCCTCAGGGGAATTCACCTAAAAAGCATAAGTTACTTACATATAAAACAATCGCTTACAAAACACTTAAAATAATAAATAAGATTATCAACAATAAAAAGAACAAAACACACTTGTGAATGATGGTAACTTTCATTATTATATACCGAATTGGTAACCTATCTGCAAAAATAAATTGATTTTAAAACGGTAAATCAATATTACCAAGGAAAGTAATTATGTTAATTAAAAAGACATTTAAACACTTGCGGTATATGAAAAACTTACTAAAGTGACTTAGAATGAAAAAACACTTTTTGTATGCTTCAAAAGTGAAACAAACCTTACTGAGTCGAAAGATATATATAAACTCATAAACTATATATAAACTAAGATTTTTATTTTTTTAAATGCAAGACCTTAAATGCCACATAACAAGAAAAACCTTCAGTTTGTTCAAATTCGTTAATATTTCGGCATATTAGTTCCAAGTCTGGAAGTATCTTATATATCACTTCTCAAATTCTGATAAAGGACATAAGATCTCAAAATAATTCATAGTCAAGTACTATCCTTATTTGGAAATGTGAGTTTCCGAGACAAAGCTGCAGCATAGGTACTGGCAAGAAGAAAAGACTTATTTTATTCAATTGTAAACTTATTTTTTTTAAATTATTAGCTATTTTTATAAAATGAAAAAGGTCCTTGTCATGGCTAGGATTCGAACCCGAGAGATACCTCCCTGGTTTCTAACCCTGCCATTTGTCCCACTGAGCCATCCCTATCTATAAATATCTAATCTCTTTAGCTGCTCTCGCATAGAACTCTGAAAAATTGTACCAGTACATCAAATTGGTTGGCAAATAACGTGAAGAGAAACTTATCTAGAGCTGAGTGAATCAATTTGATTTCGGCATCATGAAACTTATTATCGGGCAAAGTTTTGACATACATAGTACTCCTCACAGTATCTGGAGATGGTTTTGGTTCATACCAGAAACTAGCGGTGGCCGATTGTTGTGGTTCTTTCAGTTATCAATAAAATGATTTAGAAAAACCTAAGTGATATTGTTGACCGAAAAAACTTTTTTGAACAAGATCATACAACTAGCCTTCGAACATATGAATAAATGGACCCCTCTCTCTGCTCTACCGACAAGTATCAGATGATTTTGAATTTGAGATTGAGTAATGGATCTGACTGCCCACGAATAAGAGACAATATTTAAACTTTTTACTTTATGTCCTATTTTATCATTTTATTTGAAAATGGTAATAAAGTAGCCGAAAGTGGTTTCATCAGTATAAAATCGATTTTGGTTGAACCAGATAGACACGTACTTCTCTTTCATTAGACATTGTTAATAGTTTAATATTGACACAAAATAGGTCTAGACCAGTGTATTTCAACTGTTAGCCAAATGTCGCATTTAACACATTATTTCCTTATTACGCCACTACATTGAACATTGAGAAACTTAAAAGTTGTAGAAGCAGAGATACTTTTTTCTTCAATACTATCATAGCCAAAATATTATCGTGGGATTATGTGGGAAAAACGTGTGCTATTTCCGGTCGATATATGATTTTTACTGCTATTGCAGCTAAACGCTCGAAATCTGTTTGATAGCAAAGCCACTAAGTAAATTATATGCAATCGCGTTCGCCGGAACGAGTTACGTGAATGGCAATAAGTTCAGGACCAACTAATTCCCAGCGCCAGGCTGCTTTGGGCAGATAAAAACAAGACCTATATAAGGACAGTCAGTCGGGAAGAAGTACCAGTTGCTCCTCCTCCACAGACAGGACCCGAAGCTGTAAATCTGCTGATGGCGAGACGTCGAGGTTGGTTCCTATCGATCCCATCGCGGCGCCTCCTCCACTTGGCCTAAGTCTCTCATTTCCCATATACATCACATTTAGCCAGTCGTATATTCAATTTTTATTTATTTACGACCTTATAACTCAACCTCTCGTCTTTTCAGTTAAGGACAAAAATAAATACTTATTAATTTTCATAGTCGATTGCATAGCTCACAAAACGAGGTGATACAACCATGTCTGTACACTACCGTAAGGCAGGTAGATAAAAAATAAGGGGGGGGGGAACGTTCAGAAAGCATTAAGAGAAATTACTACGCAAATGTGAGATCTTATGAGAAGGGTAAATACTAAAGTGGGAAAAAAGGGACTCTCAGATTCTTTCACTACAGTCTCCAAACGTATAAGGAACAGACAAAAAATCAGTGAGTTAAGATAAGTTGTTGGAGTAGATGGGTTGTTATTTCCTGCTTATGAGTCTTCCTGAATGTGTAATAACAAAGGCATCTCATTTCGCTCAGCTGGGTAAATCCTAAATGCCCTAGATTGAGGTTCACTACTTGTAACTTCTTCCCAATCCTTCCACTGTACCTACCTTGGTCGCGTAACCTGCTAAAATACCCCGCAGTTATACCCTCTGGTGGCGAAAACTCCTATCAAAAATGGCGTGACACAAGGATGTGGGATTGCTAATCTAGCTAGTAACCTCCTTAATCGAAATTTCGAACGTCTACGCCAATGTACTGGCAGAGGCAAAGAGCCTACTGGTTTTGCAATGAAACGAGGGATGGCATTATCGGTCGAGAAAAAGCTTAACATCTTAAAAACGTAACATCCATAAAGGAAGAAAACAGTGATTACAATTACAACGATCTCACAACTGTCAACACATTCTTAATTAAAACAACTAACCATAATCGCATGGTTACATAAAATACTTAGTAAAGGAAGGGTGACGGACAGAAAGGTATGGGCTGGAAGTAAGAGTTTGAAGAATGAGAAGTTCAGTGTCTCTACAGAGTTTAAATGCTTGGTTTTATCTGCTCTACACAGGGTAGGGTTCAAAGTTACTTGATTTTTTACTTAATTCGGTTTGGTTTAGTAAGGCCTTCTTGTACTATAATTACAGAAAGTCCTTAAATTTGCCATCAAAGTGGTGCCCACAACTTTTTTACAGCCTCAAATTGAATTTTGTGTTCATTTAAATTCAAGGATACTGTTCTGAATTCTTTTAGTGAAAATTCATTCCTTAAATCAATAAATAATATAACAATAAAAATAATTTATTATTCTCTCCATCTATGTGCTTGAAAATATAAAAAATATGGGTGTACATATTTTTTTTTTTTATTCTGATGAATAGACGATGTAATCATATTTTGAAAGGTTTAAGATTAAAAGAGAAAAAGCCTAACTTTTGATGCCTGTCCAGTTTGAATGAGTAAAGCGCGATCGGGCGAGATTCAAAAAGTAATCACTCAGTCATTGCCAATCAACTCTGATAGAACGAAAAAAAAAGTAATTTTTTCGTTTCGCCCTGGAATAAGCTTTTTCGGCCTTAATGTTTGAAGAAATAAAACAACAACTATTTCACTTCTTTCCAAAAATAATTTTTCAAAAAGGCCAAGTGTTTATTTTTTTTTGGCATCATACATCGCCTATAAATTAATAACTGCATAAATTAATTAATATATATACATTTATAATTCAACCGGAGTCCTGACATATACTTATTAGCCAATGTTTGCGCGATAAGTGGACATGGATTAAAGGCATTTCGACTTCCGACGAACTTATTTAAAATAGGCAAGACAAACAACAATTGATACATCAGCTGATAGCATCCAGCAAATCAATTTTAATATATAAATAATGTTGAAACTTCTTTATTGTGCTAAAATTACAATCTGCCTTATTAAGCAAAAAGTAATTGTGATAAATGTTCTCATTCATACCATATTTACAATTTTCATTCATACAGTATTTACAGCCCAGAGACCTCTCAAATCGACATGGTTGTCACCTCCCTCACATGCGGAAGAGGAAGCGGAATCTTGGGAAGTCCCCCACGCTCCTCCGTCAGCGGCGTCACCGGATACGAGCCATTGGAGAATATATAAATAATGGGCAATATCTGCTCAGATGAACATAACGTGGACTGGATTAATAAAATGACTTTTGTCGTTTTAAGTGCAGGCTCCAAACGCGTATAACTAACAAGAAAGGGAGCAAGGTGATGAGGACTTGTTACTTAACCTTTCTGCTAATCATGAATCTCGGTAATAAAGAGTTTTCCTTCGTGCTACACGAGATACCAAAACACTGGGATCGTCCACAACATATAGGAGCACCTCAAACCCTCGAGGTGTACAAATAACCAACCGGTACCTCACAAACGTCTCTATTTGGTCTAAACGCATAGTAAAAAGAAACCTCCATCAAAAGATGTCTAAAAATGTGACTCTGTGTCCTTGGACTCCACAACTCTGTGACCAGTCTAATCAGCTCTGTCACTGACAATACATAGGGAACTAGATACTTCCCACAAGAAATAAGGGAAACCGACCGAGTCGCGCTCTGGTATCGACCTGCTGAATCTCGAAAGGACGGAAAACTAACCTAAAACACTTTAAAAAACATCCAAAGGAAAAACTGTTTTGACGGGGAAGAGGCTGCTACTGTGTGGTTGGTGAGCTACCTATTGTGTTTGTCCCTCAACGTCTTAAGAGGAAATGTGCAGTTATTTTATATTGATGACGATTGTGTTCGGGGGTTAGCTCCGAGGCAGGACAGGATATGTGGGAGGTCAAGGGTTCGACGGCCTCTTAATATGTTTTTTCTTTAGTATGAATTCTTGATATGGGGACTTCCGTTTTATTGGCGGATGATCTTTCGTATACATACCGGTACACAGTTATACCTGACTTTGTGCCTGTTGGGTCTTCTACCCCTCGCGGAGTGAGCGAGCCCGAATGATGGCACTCATAGCTCCGTGCCCTGCGGTAGTAGAGGCTGGTGATTAGCCTCTGTCACGGAGACTGGAGTGGCGAGTGCCTAACGGGGACACAATGAGAGCCCACTCTTCAGCGGTAATGAGAACTCTTCCCGGGGCTCTCAGCCTGTCCTCGATCCTCAGTGTCTCTCTCCAGCCAGTCTTTCAGCCACTCCAGGCGGATCAAAAACCGATGCTCCCCATCCCCCCTCACTCCGAGTCGAACCATTATTCAAACACTAGCGGAGCTTAGCTCTTGTCTTCAAAGGATCAAGGGGCTGATGGTTCTTTTTTTTTACCTCTCATCTTGTACCACGAAGCAGTAGCTGAAAGAATCACAAATACAAAGTCCTCGTCGCTGAAAAGAGCAATAGCCGATGAAGAGGGAGTCTGGAGAAACGCCTTCATCCTCCCATGTCTTTATGTTTGTTTTTACCACTGCAGTCGGCATTAAAATCATGGAATTGATTGACATTTAAGCTTAAAATGAATGAATATTGTGAAAATCCCTTATTAGTTGTGGTTGCGCGTCATTCTGTTTAACTGTTGAAATGATTTGTCTGCCCATTTGATGTTAGTTTTAATGTGCTATCCTGAGCTCTTTTATCATTTTCGGAGCTAAAATTAATACAATTATATAAAGATTTGATAAAATGCCAATTAAATTCATCATTAATCCGTAGATAAACTAGTGTCAATAATTTAAATTGGTGTAGCATATAGCACTGCTTTTTAATCAAACATATATGTAGCTTATTACATGGGTCAATATAAACATAGCTTAAATTAATAATTTAACACCATCAACACTTATGAACTCCTAGCATGATTACAAATTGAGGACTGTGACAGTATAAAATAATACGGTATAAAAATAATAATGAATACATATGGTTGGACATAAAAAAAATTATTATAAAGCAATATTAATTTCTTAATTACAGTTTTTTTTATATTTAATGAATATAATATATGTATCAATTATCAAGTAACAATTTTATCATACTGGTTCAAAAACCATTATATAGCTGATCATCTACATTATGCAGGTAACTGTTATTAGTATTTGAAATAAATAATTTTACTTAATAAAAAAACTGAAAGTATAAAGTAAAAATTGGAAAATACATGCCTAAAATTTGGTAAATTTTAGAATAAAAATAAATTTTAAGTATACCTTTTATCTAGGGAATGTAATAATAGATAAAAGAAAGTAGCTACAAACATATTTTTCTTTTGAACTGATCATGATACATACTTACTCATATAAATCATCATCAAAAGTATTGTAACATGTATGTATGTTGGTAAATATTTCCCTCTAATTGGATTCCTTGCTCCTATGTACAGTTAATTAACATCAACACAAACTATAACACTTAACATTGATAACCCTTGCTATTAGTAAACAATATATGCCATCTGTCCCTCTCTGAAGTCACATTTTCATATAATAATCATGCTAAAATAACTAAATACTTATATTATGCCTAAATTAATTATTTCAAAAAAGCTTAAAGTATTTCCTAAAATGTCTTTCATTATTAATATTACATCAATTGGCGATGTTTCGCCTTTTTAGGCAGCCATCCTCAGGAGTATAATTCAGACAAAAACCATACCAAACAATTAAATTTACATACAAATAAAACAATTTCATACAGAACATCAGCGCCAGGCTGTTTTACCTTTCATCCCGTTCCCTTAATCGAATCCGCTACTTTTTTTTTATTTAAGTAGCTAATCCATTTATCCTCACTGTTAATGTACGTTGGAGGTTATTTAAATGGTTTAAACAAGCATCACGTCCGTGGTCTCTACCTTACAATCAGCTTTATAATTATAAAACAGCTTTATTGTCTTTCCACAACTGATAATTTCTTCTTTATCGAAATAGCGCTTTCAACAGCTCCAAGCTATCATCTTCAGTTATCTCCATTTGGTTATGTGGTATATAAAACTCATTTAAAACACTAGTATCTTTTTTATTTTTTAACCAGGGCTGCTACAGCCACGCTCCTCACTCTCAAAATAGTAATCTTTTTATATAGCTGTATAATTAATCCACAACGCTTAGGTCGCTTCCTTTTTAAAAATTAGGTCGTAAAGCATATCATAGTATAGTATATAAAATTAGATAGTTTCTGCAGTTCGATTCCACGGCAATGTATTATTCCTGTAATACCTGTTTCAAAGTTGGTGATAATCCTCTTTTTGGTGTCTGTGCTGAATGCTAGTTTTTCGTTTCATTCGCTTACTTCATTCATTTTCGAGAGAGCCTATAAGAAATTTACAAACAACTGTAAACTCTATTTCTATGTACAACTCTTGTTTGATCTCTTTAAGCGAACCTTGATCTCTCTAAGCGATTCAGTGGTAATGCCATTCATTACCTTCAAAAGTCTTTCATCATTACGCCTTCATTACTTTTCAACGATCTGATTAAAAGTAATGTCATTCCAAATGAAAAGTAATGAAGTAATGGTGAAAGGTCGTGTAAGGTCTGCTTCGAGTAAGTTGGTGTGGACTTGTTTTCATAAGTACGCATTAGCCTGGAGAAGGTTTAAAGTTCTTCTAATTATATTTCGGGGTAGCACTTTATATTTGTGGTAACAAAGGCATCCGCCATAAGAATCAGAGATGGCTGTCGTTTTGAGGGAGTTTATCGCCCTGTTTAACTGCGCCGTTGTAAATTATCTCTGCCATAGCTTATTTTAGCTAGCTGAAAGGAAATTTCGGAATATTCAGTCAGTCGGCTTTTGTCAGAAGTTTCAAAACGGGGGGGGGGGGGAGGGGAACGAATGTCAATTTATTGGCACGTATTTATAAAGGGCGCCTTTCACCTCTACTAAACCGGGACTGTAAATAACTTTTTATTTCTCATAACCAGAGCCCGCATTGTTATGAGATTGCAAATGGAGTTTGCGTTTTTTTTAGGCAGTTAACTAAAAATCTGTACGAATCAGTATACATAAATGCAATCAAGCCATATTCCATCTCGCATATTTCTTGATAATTTGAATATTATGATTTAAAAAAAAAACATACGAATTTAGATCTTAAATTCCATATTGCATTCTTATATGCAATAATAATTACAGTAATTGACTTCCATTGCAGTAGGAGTATTGTCATTCCACTGGGGGGGGGACTACTAGTGATAACGAGTTGACTTCACATAGATTGTTGCCGCTCGGTTTTACGCAGAAAATTTTGGGTGGTTTAGGGTTTGTTTGCCTTTTGACGTGCTATAAATACATGGCAATGGGAGTCCTGGCATTGGCCAGTTTATCCAATCATGTCCTGAGCGTCTGTGGCTTCCCCGCAGTTGGTCAGCCTCTACTGCCTCGTATCCAGTGACGCGGCTGACGGAGGAGCGTGGGGGACTCCCCAAGACTCCGCTGCCTCCTTCGCATGCGAGGGAGGTGGATTTGGGGGGTCTCTGGGCTGTTTGTAAATACTGTATGAATGATTGAGTGAATGAAAGTGGTAAATATGGTATGAATGAGAACATTTATCACAATTGTTTATAGCCTAATAAGGCAGATTGTAATTTTATCACAATAAAGAAGTATGATAATCGGAAAATAAAACAAAGGTTACTTATAAATATACAGGATTTGGTTGATCAAATTAAATAAAGCTTTTTTCTAAATCCCCAACATTGCGTGTTAGGATTCTAAAGCTTTAACTTGTCGATAGGTTAAAAAAAAAAATTGTTTTAATGAGATCTATTTTGACTGACAGTCTAACCGTGTCACCGTCAAGGTACGTTTTCGCTGGAACTACCCGTGGCATTGTTTGGCAGTTAAAGGTCTGGAACTCCTGTGGTAGCGGTTAGCAGTTACTGCTAGCAGTTAAAGGTCTGGAACTCCTGTGGTAGCGGTAGGCAGTTACTGCTGGCAGTTAAAGGTCTGGAACTCCTGTAGTAGCGTTTGGCGGTGACTGCTGGCAGTTAAAGGTCTGGAACTCCTGTGGTAGCGGTTGGTGGTGACTGCTGGCAGTTAAAGGTCTGGAACTCCTGTGGTAGCGGTTGGTGGTGACTGCTGGCAGTTAAAGGTCTGGAACTCCTGTGGCATTGTTTGGCAGCGACTGCTGGGAGTTAAAGGTCTGGAACTCCTGTGGTAGCGGTTGGCAGTTACTGCTGGCAGTTAAAGGTCTGGAACTCCTGTGGTAGCGGTTGGCAGTTACTGCTGGCAGTTAAAGGTCTGGAACTCCTGTGGTAGTGGTTGGCGGTGGCTGCTGTTAGTTAAGTAAGCAGTGAGAGACCGAATCGCTTACTGTCACTGACTACCGTGGGCAGTTCCAGAGGAAACTACATTTACAGGTTACCACTATTTTATTGTAATTATTTATAGTTTATTGCAAATAATCTCATCGAAATTAAATTGAATGTGACTTTCTCGTGGACTAAATATGCATTGCATATTTTAGCATAGGATTATTTTTATCAAATTCATATTGGAAATAAATTGTTTTGAATTTGCAAATCGGCTCTCTTATGCTAGAACAACAGAAGTTATCCGAATAACGTCTAACCTGCGTTTTCATTGCCTGTAGAACCACAAAACGTTTCAATAACACATCCGTTACCGGACATTTTAATAAATATTCAATAACAACACCATGAATTTTTTGAATTTTTAATGGTTGGAACTACGTACTACAATGTAATGGCCTTACTCCGCCTGAAATTTAATATTCTCGATTATGTTATCGTTTCCTAATGAAGAACTCCTTTGTGCGTATAGTAAGAAAAAAAAACTACGGCCATGAAGAAAAAAAGAAGAAGACAAAAAATGTTTCTCCTGGGCAAATGCTTTTAATGGTTTCTTATTAAGAGATCTATTAACGAAAATTAATCTGGACTCTTTATTTTCGTGACGGCTAATGGGGTCCCTTTCCTAGGTCCCTCCAAGGGCACCTTTTCCCTCCCCTTATCACAGGAAAAGTGTCCTGCTTATTGGTAGCACCTTAATCTGACGTAATGTCTAGTTTGTCACTATCGCAATGTATCGTTGTCTTATAATGTGTCAAAAAGATTATAAAATAGGGTAAGGAGCAACCAATTATCCTTATTTTTTATTAAACTAATAGCTCATAGTTAGCCGTAGTGAAGGTTGATGAAACATTTTTATAACATAATGTGGGTTCTTTGACAGTGTCAGTCCCCGCTAACTTTTACATTATAAAAAAATGAAAAGACAACATATACTCATATTAATCAGGAATTAAAATTATAATATAAAATAAATGTAAAAAAAAATACAATATGAAGAAAATAAAACAGGTACTTGTTTGAAAAATAAAATGTGTACACTAATACAATCACAGTAATTCACGATAGGGTATTCATACAAAACTATATAAATACATAGATTAAAAAATAATACTATGCAGGTATGTTCTAATGCATGCTACATAATATACTAAAAGTCGACACCCTGACATTACTTAGCACATTATGCAACTAATCGTTTGGTAACGTACCTGGAATTACCAATCGGCTAGTTTACAAATAACATTTTGTAACAATTAGTTGGTTGACTTATATTTGTAGCCTCTCCAATACTGGAGCTGGAGTGAGTGCTCGCTGTTTCACGTTATTGCATTCTACTGTATATTATAACTGTAGCGACCGCTAACTACATAAGATAAATCACCCTATACTCTATTGTATATATATTGTAAATTAATTTAAACAAATGTAAATAACAATACCAAACCATAAATCATTGTATATGTTGTAAACAATAAAGACGCAGCTGCAAGCCAATTAGTTATAGAAGCTGGGTCACCCACTACCCGTGGCAGGTACTAAGCGAACCAAACCAGGGCTGAAGACCCTTACCCGGGTCAGGTATAAGTGACATATATCTTTATCAAAGAACAAAGAACACCACATACTAAACTGGCATTGGGTACAATAAAACCGAAGATGATTGGCTATTTACGAAGCCAGCTGAGTATTTAAGACCCGCGGTTTGGGCCTGTAATTCATTCTCCTGACGACTGGCTGACTGATGGATTGTGGCTGCGCTCTCTCTCCTCAAAAACCTCTGCATCTCTCTCTCCTCACCTCGCTACGTTTTAGTCCGGCGTTGTCAGACCCCCCACACCTTCCTAGTGGGAATCTCTGCCTTCGTCTCGCTAAATCTAGCACCTCCTTGGGAGAGGCCTCTCCCTAGTGGACAACGGTTGTCGTGGCCCTGCAAACTTACCGAACAGTGTTCCCCACGGTGATCCAGTCTGCCTCTCTCCGGTTCACACTCGCCTTTGGGATCCATGTCAACCTAAGAGGGTTATTGACGCCCGCATACGCAGTTATTTTATTGATTTTGATTATACGAGTTGCTGATTATATTACTTGTCATTATTACTTTACATTGTGAAGATTTTGGAGGATTTGGATTTGTAGTATAGATATATACCAATATGAACCCCAGTGAACACAATAGCGAGAGCAAAGCCCCAGGCACCCTTGAAGCCGACTGGATACGCAGGCGGCACCCCAGTGCTAAAAAGTTTTAGCATATTTGATGAAGTTTGTGTTACAGGAACATCATTTGGAACAGTGTGGCAAAGCTTATTCCTAAGTTTATTGGCTTAAACGTTGTTATAATAATTATGGACGGGTAAGTCATTTTATTTTTAAAACCGGTCTAAACAGCTGCACTATTAAAAAAATACTCAAGTGAATTCTGCTTACTAGCAATTTCTACCTTTTTGAATGTTTCTAATTTTTTTTTTTTATTGCCAAAACGGGGTGTTTTAAAACTTCCATACAAACTCATACACAAGATGTACCTGAGGTCTATGGAAGCTCTTAACAATTTGTTCTCCAGCACGGTCTAGTTTTTACTGCGCTCGTCACCTTCCTCTTCCTCTGACATTTGGGATGTATTCTGCAGTCATAGGTATGCTAAAATGAGTCGGTCCCTGATCCATTTTCCATTCGTGGACAAAGAGGTCACCAACGCTGACTAGCCAGATTCCGAAATGCTTTCAAGTCCCATTCTGCACACAAGGTGGGCTCCAGCTAACACGTTGGGAAATCAAATTAAATATTTATCCATTTTTGGTTTTAAGCCGTGGTTAAATAGAGTAACTTGTAACGGCATAACAAACTATTCTATTAGTAGAACGATTCTAGATAATTTATCTAGTTCTAAAAAGTATCAGTGATTTTAAAACTATTAACGTTGGCAAGTCTCATGATTTAGGGCCACTAAGATATATTTATGGTAATGATATAAATTTATCTTCTGTTTTAGTATTTTAACCCACAATTTTCATATCGCGAAGCAGAAACGCAAGCGGCTAGGGGATTAGGGTAGTTGGATGTGTTACTATAGAACTTCATGAACTTGAAAGGGATGAGTTCAAGAATGTAAGGTGTATTAAGATCGGTATGAAGGGTGTTGCTGACGTAGTAAGGTACTTTAACTGTTGTTCTCCGGACTTTTGATTGAAAGGATTGGGTACGCTTGAAATTCGACTTTTTTGCTGTCCCCCATAGCTCTATTCCGTATGTCCAGATTGCCTTTACTATCAATTAGTAATTTATCTTCTATTGGCAAATGGGATTTCCTTCGAAGTAGTCTGTACAGAGTTCCAGAGCGTCTGTTTAGTTCTTGTCTTTTTAGCCTCGTGTGTGGGTTCCAGGTCAGTCAAGAATATACTTAGCAGAAAGTTTTTCCTGAACTGTGTCCGAAGATTACCAGATTATAGGGACGACTTTCATGATCCAGTGAGTTTCCCTGTCTCCTTACAAGCTTACTAAAACTGATCAGCGTTATTAAAACTGTTACGCAGTTTCATGGTTTAGAGCCACTAACTTCTATTTAGGGAAGTTAAATAAATTCATCGTCCGTTTTTAGATATAAATCCACAATGTTGATATCACGACACAGTGACGCAACTACTGCTAATCAGTGGAATAAGTGTTAGTAAATTAAACCATTTCTAAAGCTGCTGACTAGACTGTTTCAAAGTATATTCTCTTCCTCTTTGGCTCCGCTGGGATAATCAATCCAATTGTCTTTTTCTAACGCTCATGCAGAGTGACTGTGGACCTCCGATCCTCAACAAAGACTCAGCTAGTTATCGACTATCATTGCAGCAAGTTGGAGAAAGTTTTCCCTCTGAGTGGAAAACATGTTATCTCCTCGGGGGACAAGCGCCGTCCCTTTGACTCCGGACTCTCCTTCAAGCGCCAAGTATAAACCCAAAGATACATCTCAAGAATAACTTTGTTATTCTGTGTTTTTTTTTTTTTTTTCTTCGCTAGGAAAATTTATATATCGGGAAGGAAAGATGAAGAGGAAAGGCCAGGCTGGACATAAATTTCCCGCCGCTCCCCCTCCCCTCGGAGCTATGTCAATACGTATAAAACTGTTTCCATCTTACATAAGGATTGCAGGGAATAGGAGGGACCTCCACAGGGGCTCCTCGATAAAGTATGGCCATTTTATACCCTCCAGTCATAAATCTATCATAGCTCAGTGGTGGGATATGGGGGAATTTATTCAGAGCTCACCGTAATTCTTTGTCGTTAGACTTAGTGTTATGGCAACAGTGACCATTTACGTTTTATTTTTCTAATTGCTGAGACCGAAGAGAAAATGAGTTTCTACTCCCGCTATATGCTAAAAGTGATTCTTCTTCCACCTTCCAGAAATACGTATATCTGGATATATGATATTCGAACAACACAAACGGCATATAGTACCCAATTCATATTTTTGGCTCTCGAAACTTTCCTTCACTTGTATTTTGCTAATTATTTTAAAATTCACATTTTCTTTAATTTTTTCAGAGGTTGACCAATGAAATTCAGTCTTTAGTCGAGTAGTTTAGTAAAACCGTTTAGCCATGTAGATAGAAGTGGTCATAATTTTCTGGCTTAGTTAGCGTCTTTAGAACTACTACTACTACTACTACTACTAGTATCACTACTATTTATAAGCTAAGCGTTATGGTTGGTTAAAATGTCTCCACCTATAGAATTTGCCTTATATTTCTTATAACATTTTTTTTAGCTTTACGTTACCTCATGCCAGTGATCTCTATTTCAATCACGGAGCTTAAAGTTTCAATATGAGACCTTATACTAAATGAAACAAAAATTTGTTGGGTTCCCGCAGCTTCCATTGTTATATACCTGTTCTAAATTTAAAGCTTAATCCTTGTAATAATCGATGAATGTGAAGTACGCTTCTTGTACGTGTCGATACTTGTAAATGATTGCTCTGCTGTACGGTGCCCCGCTATTTACCCACTTGACTGACAATACAGCCAAATGTCTCTAACATTTCCAGAATGGGATCATGCCAAAAGTGGTCCCATATACCTCTTTCGAGAGGTTGAAGAACGCTGACCTGCACCCGTTGCTTGGTGTGCCGTCGGTCGGTGAGCTCATCTGCCGGAGACACATTAAGTTTTTTGAGGCGTTACAGCACCTGACAAACCCAGTGTTTAACACTATGAACCCTCCACCCCTCCCGCATCGATGGCAACAGACTGTTGGGGAAAAATTAGTATGTAAGTTAGTTTTAAATTTGATCAAAAAGGTGAGCCACATCACCTTTATTAGTCAGTTTAGTCCAATCACGTATAATGTATATCATTATACTTGTTTATTCATTATATAATTTTTATATACAAAACCTGTATATAATGTAGCGATGCAACAGGAAATACAAAAATAATTTGTAAATAGATTCGCCTGAGGATCTATAATTACATATAATTATCTGTAAATTTAAAGGGGCTGTGAAAGGGGGGGGGATTGCCATTCAAAGGGGACGATTGAACACTTGAATTTTTTCCTCTTTTTATGTTTTTTAGTTGCTGCCTGGCCATCTTGAGTGATATCGAATGTACCGATTCGGACTCTTTTCGTCCACTCAACTAGTGGCGAGTAACTTGTAAACGACTGTGCTAACTACTAAGCGATGGTACACCACCGCCTACTCGGCGGGGACTAACGACTGTTACTGGTCTCGGATCGATCAATCACAGAACCGGTCGCAGGGGCCCTAATGACCGACTATTTTTCTCCACGGTTAGCTATTCATGACCTTGTAGCCGAGTGGACGAGGCAACTGGTCCTAGCATCAGTCACGGGCGTCACACTCGCCATTCCCACAGCATGTCAGCGCTGCATCACATGCTGGTCTGTAGTCTCATTTACATCCGATCCTATAGTCTTTTATCACTTTACGCCTCTCCATCGCGCTCATAAATCATCCCGGATCATGTAAGCGTCAACTTTGACAATAGCAAGCTCCCTGGGCTTGGACAAATTTCAGGCTATATGATCATGATTGTATTAAAATGAACACCTTTCAAAAACTTATTCAAAAACCAGTTCCATTTTTTGAGATATTTTCAAGCCATGCTCAATAATTTACTTCTAGCGGATTCTATTTCAAAGCGAAAAAATAGTCATTTATTTTTCTTATGAGATTATACTATTTTTATAATAAGGGTGCAAAATGTCTTCTTATATCCTATTTTTTTTATACGTACATCCTTTGGGTATACTTCCTTTAACCATATCTCGCTAGTCATAGTATGTGGAAACAATTTCGGCTAATAACTTTAATGAAAATATGTAGACTTCCTTCCATCAACCAAAGCTGAATCCTGCCATATCATCCGCTAATATTAACTTTTTTTATACGATTATAACTATTCATATAACTAATAATCCGTAGTTGGTCATTAATTTCCCTCTGTTTTCCATTTTTAACATTTATTTTATATTTTTTCACGTCAATTATGGATTCAATTGTATTTTTTTAAAATAAACATTAGCTTTGCTTGATGAATGGTTTTTAAAACAAATGTTGACCACAAATTGAACATACAAATAGGCGCTCAAAAAGTTTTGTTTTATCATTGAGTAATGGTTTTGCGTAGCTATTTTTGTGTTCTGAGCTATGTTGAAAATTAAAAAAAATTGATACAGATTTTCTAAATCGATTTATTTTTTCGTATTCTCCCTAAAGTCGTAACTTAACCACAGCATATACATCGTGATATGATGTTGTTGGCATTAACCTATAACATTTTATATTTTTCAGGTTTATTATTTTGTGTGTCACTATTATTTTGTCTTAAACCAATAATTATTAAAATTGGACCAGTGGGGTTGCATATCACAGCTAGCACAAGGTTTCTCATGAATCGGTAGTTATGTGAATTATTATAATCATATAAAATAAAATTTATTAGTGGAAAACTCATGTTTAGTGTAAAGTGGTAAAAGGGAGTACATATTATAATAATTAGGATATACATATAAAATTTATGTCGTGAGAAATCAATTAAGGACAAATGGAATGTTTGGTTACCTGTGGTTCTCGTAGTCCAATGTACTTGGCATTGCTGAACCGGTCAACGCATCTTGGTTAGCTTTCTCAAACCCGTCTTTTTTTTCTTTTTTTAATGTAAAATATAAAGGCAGAATCTTGTAGTATATATCTAACACTAAATAATTTACTGTGCTATTTACAGAAAATTACAATTTACAAAACTGGGTTTGTGCGTTCACTTCTCAACTAAATCTGTCTTAATCTACATTTACATTCTTAAGACTAACTTATTATAACTTCTTCTTTAATGTAATAACTCTTTCGACCGATCTAAGCTGTTATCTTTTACCTGCTCATATGGAGGCAAAACAATTACTATTATTATATGTAACAATGATTACTTATTTTGAAGTTGTCCGTCTATACTACTACAATTAAAAATTCTTAAAATTCAAAAATACAACACGTACTTAGCAAATAATTAAAATCCAAAAACAAAATTAAAAACAATCAAGTAGCCATTAAAAAGAGTAAAAATTGTCAATAATCCGTAATAAAACCTACTTAAAACACAACCATAATACAAAATTATAACAAAGAAGTCATAAGTTGTGGTTCATTAATGCCTCTTGCTGAGCAGCCGTGATTGCTCATCCTGCATCGCCTCCAAGAGACCCCGTCATTTCTGGGTAAAGAACAGAACATATTTTCCATACTCTATCTAATGACTGATTCAGCCACACATATTCTACAGGATCCATTATTAAATGTTATTCATAAGCTTGTAAATCCCAATTTTTTAGTTAAATTCGGTTAACCTGCATTAATTTAGCTTAAGATTATTATCCTGGCTAATCACCGCAGCTTAAGCGCTTGTAGATTTTGCTGTAGGTGTGCTCGATAGAAGAATATGCGAGAGCTGGCGACGGAGACATAAAACCCAGCCGTTGCTTAGTCGGCCACGCTGGAGTGCTGAAGGCCCACTCCATCCTGGAGCCATAAGTACCTTCCAGAAGGCCTCATTAGGCCCTATCCATTATGCAGTCCGTTGTCGCCTCTAGGATCGATAGGCTCCTTTAATTATAAATAGCTCTCCCCTGTTACAGCCTCTTTTTAGTACCCTTTAAATAATTAACTATGTCTTCCTCCGTCTTATTTACATTATCACAGTCTCCTTGGATCTACCTGTAGCAATAGCGTCATCTCCCAACGTCTACTTTATTCTGGGGCATTGTCCCCTAAGAATAAAAACAGGGGACGTAGGAATGTCTAGCGGACAAAAAGAAATATATATCATTAAACAGATTAGATAAGGATATGAATAATACTCTGAACAAATGCATGATACGGTGAGCTATGGCTCTGTCCATATGAGATTACTAAAAAGAACTAAATGCAACAAAAAACAAAATTGAATACAGCTGAAATAAATAAAACATGTGATATCACAAGGGAGAGAAGATCATGGAAGGTTGCTGGGATGAACTAAGAATAAATTATGAAGTGTTAGATTGTAGGGAGATTGGTACACGTGTCCTAAAAAAAAGGATTGGGAGATTTGATGAACGACGAATTTCGGTAGGAGCAGAGTTCCAAAGGTTTGTGTCACGGACAAGAAAACAGCGGACAAAGGAAGCAGATTTATGAGAAGGGAGGATCGCCTATTTGAATTGGAGGAAGTCTGTGAAGGCAAGGAGGTTATTAGGTCCTGTTAGTATTGAGAGGTTCTAAGGAAGTATTGGTGACAGGCGAAACGGATCAGCCATCGTACCTCGGAGTAGTGACGCGAAATGCGACGGTCTCTGTAGATCCAATTCCGGTTTCTAGTGAAACAATTCATCAGCCGATTCGACCAAGCCTTGAGAGCCCCAGAGAGACCACCCTACACTACGCAACAGAAATTCAAAATAGGCGAAGGCATGAGAAGAATCTAGGAGTTGGTGCGGATGTAATGGGAGATGTTCGACGACGTACAATTACAGGAAATATGAAAACATTAATTAAACAGGAAAATGATCAGGCCCATTTCACTATTTCTTAAGGCCTAATTCAGAAACTATTTACGATTTACAGTCACATTTTTTTTTTTTTTTTATATTAAACACACGGTAACGCAAAATTACGAATTGTTTTATCACAATGATTTAATAAACTTTTAAGATAAAGTCTTACCACGGCCTGAAATCGTACGTCTCTCTACATAGTTCCTTCGAAGATATATATATATATATATATGTAATATGAAAAAACTTTATTTCTTTATTACATATTTTATATGATATTTTCAATCGTAAAGATGATTTTTTCCATCATAAGTGAGTGGGGCCTTCAGTTTTTACTTCACTGCATCTCTTATCTTTAGATTCCTCGCACTCCCTTCCTAGTTCGCTCCTTCGTTATTGGCCTTAGGAATGAAGCTCTAATCTTCAATGTTATTGTTTATTTTTAATTTAAATTATGTGTATGCTTTCCTATTCATTCCGATATATTTGTTTTGGGGGGGATTTGGCGTAAAACCCTCAGGTCGTCAACGCTGTTGTTTGTAAATGCAACCTCATTTTGGGGAACCCATATATGGGAATCCGAAATAGTCCAAGAGCGAGAGCAGAGCCCAGACTCCACGGAAACGGCCGGGGCCTAGAAGGCAACCCAGTCCCTTACGATATGTAAACTATTCCTGAATCCATTTTGTGTACTAATCAGTCTTGCTGATTGTTTTCATCTTATCAATAGTATCAAAAATTAACTTCCGTTGCCAGGTAGACCACGTAACTTAAAAAAAAATCTATAAAAATAATATTTGTTTTTAGGGTAGACCCTTAAGTAAATAACTAGATATTGCTTCAAAATTCTTGGATCAACGTACCATTCCATGTTTCTCCGATAACCATTTTTCAATATTTAAGTAGTATTCATGCCATTCACCCCTAAGGCTATACTGTGCTTCAGGGTTGAGATGCTAAATGTTAGTGACCCCCTTCGACAGACTGCTATCCAAACTATCCCAGCTATTCTCACGCCATCCACCTTCTGCTTAATGCAAATGGCCGCTCTAAGATAGTTCCCGCTTTACTCCTGCTCAGTCTTGGCGTTTATTCCCACTTCCGGGAAAAAGCGAATGATAATAAAAAAAATAAAATGTGGAGGGGGAGTTGTAAAGCAAACTCGCGGAACTTTTTTCATCAAAGGTCTTCCCGATGCAAAAGGAAATTGTTCCAGGGAAGACTCAAATTATTCAACTAAACTTTTAATTAAAAACAGTTGAATGCTCGGATATAGATTTTTTTATTCTACTGTGCCTCTTTATTCTACTTTTGATGGGTTCTGACTCTCATCACTCGCTTTGGAGAGTGCAATATCATAGGTATCATTGTTTATTTATTTATTAACTCTACTGGATACATTTTTAATACTATCGCCCACCACATACTTCTATTTTTAAAAATTTAATGGAACCACACACGAGGCTAAAAAGACAAGAACTAAACAGGCGCTTTGGACAACTTTACAGACTACTTCAAAGGACATCCAATATCTCAATAGAAAATAAATTACTAATCTACAAAGTTAGAACTAATCTAGACATACGGTATAGAGCCATGGGGGACAGCAAAAAAGTCGAACATTAAGCGTATCCAATCCTTTCAATCAAAAGTCCTGAGAACAATAGTCAATGCCCCTTACTACGTCAGCAACGAAACCCTTCATACCGATGTTAATACACCTTACATTCTTGAACTCATCCCTTTCAAGTTCATGAAGTTCCATAGTAACCTATTCAACCACCCTATTTCCATAGCAGTCATTGCACTGCGCTCATCCTTATAACCTCCTCGGAGACAAGCGTGGCGTTGGCTTCGTGACCTGCTATAAATACATGGCAATGGGAGTCCTGGCAATGGCCAGTTTATCCATTCATGTCCTGAGCGTCTGTGGCTTCCGCGCTCTTGGTCAGCCCAGCCTCCACTGGCTCGTATCTAGTGATGCGGCTGACTGAGGAGCTTCGGGACTTCCCAAGACTCCACTTCCTCTTTCGCATGCGAGGGTAGTAAATGCGAGGGGGAGTAAATACTGTATGAATGAGTGAGTGAATGAAAATTGTAAATATAGGATGGATGAGGATATTTATCGCAATTACCTATTGCCCAATAAGGCAGATTATAATTTTTCATTTAAAAAAAAAAACCTATTGTATCCGGATTTTTTGAGCTTAGAACCTTCTAATGAAACAGCACTTACCCGCAGCACTAACCCACCGTAGCACCACCCATACCCATATCTACTTTTATGTCTCATATATTATACAGTAAATGTGCTGCTTTTGATTGTGATTAGTTTCATCTTCATGTCCCTACTAATATATAAATATCATTTTACCATACATAAATCATTAGAAAATGAAACCAAAATAAGCTAGAACTGTATGCAGTCGTATCCCTTATACAAACATAATTTTTCTCTATTCTTACGTGTTTGTAGTAAACCGTAGACAAGGGGATCAGTTGCCTGACCATTGTTTAATCATTAGAACCCCCTTTTATTTTTACAGTGGCCGAACCCTCCTTTTGTGGAAGTTTTGTAGGGGATTGATTGTTTCTAATATGTTCATGTGGAAAGCATTCGGTCTAAATGTGTTAGACTACTGGAAACCATAAAATAGATATGATCACTTATTCAACACTCAGAACAAAGACAGAAAAATGGAGTTTTAAATGTAATTTTTGTTTGGCTCCTAAGGATCACGTTGCTTGGATACTCCGTGTATAGACTAGGGAATGTCCAGTCCATGGAAACGTACCGTCTCCTAGGATCTAGGAGTGAGGGCAAAGTTAAACAAAGGGGTGTCTACCTGAAGGAGAGTAGTGCTGCCAGAAGGAGATGAGGGTGGTCAAAGCTTTGTAAGGTATGGACTCCCACTGGCGAACAAATAAAGCTTACATCCGGTGGGGGGAAAAAACCCCAGAAAACAATGCTGTCAGACCTTGTGGAATGTAGCAAGAGACAGGTTTTGTTGAAGAGTAATGTTCGAAAATCAACGCAGTGAATACAATGAGTTGGACCGACCCGCCACCCTTCCCGCAGCGATGGCGACAGGCTGTCTGGGAAGCCTAAGTAAAGTTAGCTTTAGTTCCTACTATCGTCCTGAAGGTAAGACCCTTCTTCTAACTACAAAACGTATAAAATGTAGCGTTGCTACGGTAAATACAAGAAGCACCAAGTGCAATTTCAATTGTTATCTATCATTGATTGTATGTTGTTCTAAACATACATACCTATACATAAATAAATAAAGGTTATAGAAAAAAAAAATAGTTACATAATTGAATACCAAGACGAAATCCTATAGTAATTGATCTACAAGCTAATTGTAATTAGTTAACCCACAGACTTTTAAATTGCTTAAAAAATTCCTTATTACCGACTTAAGTTTTTTTACGGCCGTTTTGAACTTTCTGTCGTATTTGTTTAAATACATATAATTTAAATTAATAAGGAAAAGAAATATTATCTTAAGATAATCGTTTGAATTGGTGTAGATATTGTACAGGTTTCTTAGAAACTTATTAAACGTGTATGATTGTGTAAAAATTCTCCATATTATTACGTATATAGAGCGTATTTACCGTATCGGGTGACGCGAGTGAATGAAGAACTGTAAATATTGTATGAATGAGAACATTTATCACAATTACTTATAGCACAATAAGACAGATTGTTATTTTATTACAATAATGATTATTTGAACTTGAAAAAAAGAGGAATTAATATTTATCTAAGTTAGGTGGCTTACATCATACCCGCTTCAATCAAACCACGAGTCCTGCACGACAGTACCTATAACCACACCCCGACATGGAGGACTCCGGTGCCTCATGGGCTCCGATTGGTGGGCTCCACAAATTGAGTTTAAAATATATTTTAAATAATCAATCAAAGATAGCTTTTATGGTGAATATAATAGAAAAACTTCAGATCATTACAATCATAACTTAAAATGTTAAGAGTCAGCGAAACGAGACAGGCTTATTTATTTTATTTCTCTTTCTACCAAAATCTGACCAGTTAATGTCAATGTGTTTTGTAATGTACCTTCAATACAAATTTCAGGTAGATTGAATAATTTTTACTACCGTAGAACCTTAATTCATATACTATCGTCGACTTAGTTAAACAATACTAAATAGCTCATCACAAACCAAAACTGCTATGTGGATGAAACTTATTCGTTTATTGTATCAAAAGGCTAGGTGCATAAATATATAATTTATGCAAATGATTCTCTGGCTCCTGGGAATAAGAGTAATTAGGAATGAGTCTAAAAACAAATATTTTCGAGGAAACTTCAATCAACATTTGTGAATTACACTGACAGACAACCTTCTGTAAGCTCCCACTTCTCATTTCTACGGAACATATATGTTTTTCAACGAACATGACGATTCCCTTCAGTAAAGGCGAAAGAATGTGTCCTTCGGTACAGAGGTGCCCCGCTATTTACCCACTTGACTGACAATACAGCCAAATGTCTTCAACATTTCCAGAATAGGATCATGCGAAAAGTGGTCCGACATACCTCTTTCGAGAGGTTGAAGAACGCTGACCTGCACCCGTTGCTTGTACCGTCGGTGGGTGAGTTCATCCGCCGGAGACCCATCAAGTTTTTTGACTCGTTGCAGCACCTGACAAACCCAGTGTTTAACACTATGGCCCCACCACCCCTCCCGCATCGATGGCAACAGACTGTCGGGGAAAAATTAGGTTAAGAATTAGTATGTAAGTTAGTTTTAAGTTTGATCAAATGATTAGTGATGTTGGATGATGAACTAAAGTCTAACTATGTATGTAGAACATGCATGCTTTACGTTTATACAACTTTCCCACGTATTTCCCACAGCCACAGAATTATGAGTAGTATGAACCTCAGTATTTTCATAAACCTAAAGTAATATTTCAATTAAAAAAATTCTTGAGATCCATGCGTGATACCAACCATAATAACTGCCTTGAAAGAGTATATGTAGTCTAATAGCCTTGCCTAATTGCCTATATTAACATTTTTTTGTAAATTAGATAAGTATTTCTTCAAGTGTAAACTAAAAAGGAATGTTCTACAGGGCGGGAGCATTTGTACTATTTACATGAACATAGAATCATTAACATGTACATGTATTTCCCACTTTGCTTCTACCTAGAGGTATGTTTCATTCACATCCTTTGCCCACCCTCCGTGGCCTAGGAATAAGAAAGCTCTGCCTGGCATGTGGTCCTTGTGTGCCGCAGGTATCTTGGCCGGCTTCTGGGTGACATTGAGTTCGGTTAAACGCTCGTGGACTAGACTACTTACACTCAGGCCACGAGGCGTTGGTATTCACTTTGTTTTACGCCTATAAAAAAATAACCAACCAACCAAAAATTACTGTTAACAAACAAACACCGCCCCCCCCCCCAAAAAAAAACAAACTAAAATTGTTAATAAAGTAGTGTTCCGTATTTTATGATTGGCAGCCTATTATAAGGTATCTTAGGGTTATTCCAGATTGCATACCCACTTTCAAACCATATTTTAACCATATAAGCACAGCCGGAAAATCAGCAATATTTTTGATCTTCCAAGTTATCAATAGAAATTTTAAGCATTACATACACACTAAATTACTCCCTTTTCATATTTTAGTAAAACGCATCAATTTGGAATCAATTCTTCAGCCAACTTCAAATATTCCAGATTAAGTTTCTAAGAATAATATTTAACAAACCAAGATACATTACTTTAGTTAAGTTGTATGGCCCATCCACAGCTGATCCAAAGCAATAACAACAAAATTTATAGATACACGAAAACACATCGAGAATCCATTACTTCGAAATATCGCTAACATTGATGATCACCCAAACGTAAGGGGTGAAGGCACATAATATATTTTTCAGGAAGCACTCAAAATGAGACACGTGTATATTGATGTTTGTACTTTGTTAAAATTAGTAATTAATCGAAAAAAGCTTTGAAGCCTCTCCCAAAATATGTTTTATTATTGATATTACTTCCATAGCGGCGTTTCGCATATTCAGGAATCCTCTGGATGACAATCAGGTTAAAAAACATAAATGTACCTACATAGGATACAATTACAAACCATAGAGTAATAAATAATACGGTTGACGAATGAATAATCTAATCAAAAATGACACAACTGTGAATGATAGTATCTTTAAATTCATTTGTGTTCGTATTATACCGAGTTGGTAACCTTTCTGCAAAAATAAATCAAAACGTTAAAACGGTGAATCAATATTACATTAAAAATGAACTCTGCTGTGACAAAAACCATTTACAAACATTACACTAAATATAGCTCCTTATATTATACTTAGTTACAGGTTTATTTTTTCTTAGGATTTTGGCCAATCTTATTTTTTATTATTTTAAGAGTTTTTTATGTATGTAAATTATTTTTTTTTGTCTTGAGGATCTTTAATAAGCGAAACGTTGACAGTTGGTGTAATATAAATAATAAAAGATATTTAGAGTGGAGCTTTTCTGAAATAGTAATTTTTAACACAATATAAATATGCTTATATTTATAATAAAAATGTAAAGAGTTTATTTGAATTTGAACAGGATTCCATGAGCTGTTTATTGCATTTTAATTATAAGCCTTTCCCTCTGTTTTATTTACATTGCATTGTGGAAATAGTGTTTGCATTGTATTTGCATAAAGACTCATGCGCCCCTGCGCCCCATGCCGGGGGGCAGCGACACCCCTCAGGTAAGGGTTAAACGGAGGAGGGCAGAGCGAGGTAAAGAACCAAAGAGAACCCTTACTACAACAATAGCGATGACAGGAGAGGGAGATATTCCTCTTCGGCGGTAGAGATATGGCAGTCCTCCCGGCAACACCTTTAATTTCCGTTCCCGATTTTGGAGGGGGTGACTTGGCTGATATTCCGCAGTCCTTTCTCTCTTCCCCTTGTAGATGATGGGTAGTTTTTTTAAAATAAACAAGCTATTGTTTAAACAATTTGTTATTTAAATTGAATATTTAATATGCGAGGTGGCGTCTCCTCAATATTTTTTTTGCGTTTTGAAAGCCAATGGATTTCTTTTTTTCCATAAGTAGAGAAGCCTGACGACGTTGATGATATATTTTTAATAGAATATTCGGAGACCAAATTCCTTACGAATAATAATAAAATACGAAGATTAAACTAAAGTGTGACATTATTTAATATAATCTAAGGTTTGTAAGAAAAAAATCATTCTTCATGATAGTCTGGTTATTGAGTGCCTTGAGCGAAACTGTAGTATCTGTTCTTATCAGCTTAACCCTGGTACGACTCCCATCGGGGGTCCAGAAGATTAAACTGATTTTTGGGAAAACAGGGAGTGCTAGGGGTTTGCTCCACCTCTATCGCGGGTTAATTAATTAAATTAATTAATTGAGTCAGTGATTTTATTTATATGGGCCGTTCCCGGAGGTACTGCAATACCGGGTCAACCCGCGACAGAGGTGGAGCAAGCCCCTAGCACTCCGTCATTTCCCGAAAATCAGTTTAATCTTCTGGACCCCCGATGGGAGTCGTACCAGAGATTAAGCTGATAAGAACAGATACTATACTTTCAAATAGTGATGCTACAGGAAATACAAAATAAATTGTAAATAGATTCACCTGAGGATCTATAATTCTATATAATTATCTGGACATTTAAAGGGGCTATGGAGGAAAAAAAAAAAATGATAAATTGACTAGTATTTGGAAAAATATATAAAACACATGCTAAATATGAAGGATATGAATTAATAAATGAACACATTTTTAAAATCATCCCAATAATTAATTCATATATGGAAGGTTACAAAAATAAAAAACAATAAGAAAAAGTCTGTAAACCACAACGTTAAATTAAAAAAAAAACCTCTTGAAAAAAAATTAATGTATACAAGGTACCATACCAGATACACATCCACTATTAACCAAAAAAAGGGTGCCAACCAAACATCTTGATGTATTGTATCTTGGAACCAATATATATATATAAATATAAATAAAAAATCCAATAGTTTAACTTAGTAATTTATTAGGATTGTAAAAGTTAATATACACATAGTAATCCCAAAACTGAAATCATATATTATTTTTGAGATTACTATGTTTTTGTTTTTTTCAAAAACAGAAACCCCTTAGGCTGGGAGTCCATAATTAAATGTATATTTTCATTAAATTAATTATTGAGCTACAGATCTACTTAGACCTGATGTAGGCTCGCACACAGAATGTTGAAACACAATGACCTAGAATGTAGAAAACGTTATGAAACCTATTGAATACATTTCTGTCATCAGCCAAAGCCGATATCCCACCAAATGATCCACTCAAATCATGAACCCTCAGCCCCTGTGCTCACATCCGGTTTTTAACCGTGCGGTGCCTATTATTTATTAATTAAGGGTTCATAGGGCATAGATGAGTTGTGTGCACATTGCTCCCGCCTAGTTACGGTACCGTATGTCCTTCTTGTGGCCATTTTTCTAACCATTTTCAATAAATGGATGTAGCCATTATAATATTTTTTGTTCACACAAGTACAACACGTTTTTTTTCGATATATACCCATCGTTGGGACCCGAATGCGTAATCGATTCACGGTCAAGTGCTACTAAATTACTGCTCACAGTGGCACCGTACGTTAAAAACCCGCATGTGTTCCACCGGGCGTTAGGTTCGCATTTTAGCCTGACTGACTCTTCTGACCATAGCAAATCGTCCCCTGTTTATCCCGAATACTTGAGAAATGATTAAAGTGTCATAATTAATTGCTTACCTAGTGATAACAAATATATTTTTATTACTATCCATTAATAAATATGATGAACATCTTTTTCCCCATCAATCAAAGGCGAAGTAGAATTATACTCCGCTCACGTTTAATGATTTCGTTAACACTTCTGTGCAAATTAACTACTGAAGTTGTTTGATTTTGTACGACCAAGAAAGTTTAGATCGCGTAGGTGTCACGACAACGTGAGTTAATGATAATAATTACCTGAAAATGTCAATACCTGAAATAATTGGGTGGGTGCATTTCACATGGCTGTGGACTATTCAACTATCATAGTAACGGCAACACTCCAGATCCTAGAGTCCTCATTCCACATTCATTGCATCTGAGTGACTAATTTCTCGAAACTCCTAAGAACGACCAAACGACTTTAGTGTCTACGTGCCTACCGGCGGTGGGCCAGAGGTGAATTTAAAATATACCGTAAATGCGCTCTTCTCACGACGAAGGGTTTTATAGCTTTTCGATTTGGTCTGCCAGGAGCCGTCCTGCCGAGCATCACCGAGTTCTCTCCAAGTTTCCACGTCTACTGAGAACTCTTCTGATTATTTTATACTGCAGAAGTTCGCTCCTTGCCTTGTTACGGTGGCAGTGTTATTACAATTTTATTTGACGCGCATAAAATACTTTCAGTTCGATAAAGCATCTTTCTCGGCGCGATTTCCTGAACTCTGAGAAAAGCACCCGAATTGGAGTGTATTGAATTATTGGAACATGGCAAAATCAAGCGTACTGTAGTGTGGTAACTGAATCAAAACGGGGACGCTGTGGAAGGATAGGATTTTAATAAATTATTTCAAACTTCCCTCATTACTTTTTATTTATCTAACTAATGTAACTGATGGTACCGTGTAACTAATCCTATCCTCAAACATGATGATGGCAAAATCACTGTATTTCAAGCATTAAGATTGTGTACTCTCAATTTGTATAGTGATTAATGTATGTTGCTCATGATCAAGGTTCTGAGTTCAAATATCTAAATAAGAAAGTGAATAATTAATTCTTGTTGCGTTTATGAATTTCCGCTAGCTTATTGTAAATTAGTTTAAACGACTTCTAAATCAACACAAAATAAGTGTTTTTCTTTGTTGGCGTGACGAGTGGCACAGAAGCAAATATGATCAAATTAATTTCTTAAGGGTAGCACTCAAAAAGAGATACCTGCATATTTGTGTTTGTTTTGTGTGAAAATTAGTTTTTTAACAGAAAATCATTTATACGTTTCGCCAATTCAAGCTTCCTCTGGGCTACGATTTAGACAATACACATACAAAATAATAAACCTCAATATTAGCAACAATCCACCTTTGCATGATGCAGTGATCTTTAAATTTATATTCATTCATTTTTGTATACCGAATTGGTAACGTTTCTGCAAAAAAAAATTAATTTAAAAATATTACATTAAAAATTAACTCTTATTCTTCTTCTTTGTCTTCCTCTTGTGTCTTGTTATCATCGTCGAGGAGCCTCGATAAATTGGGACCATCTCTCTCGGTCCCTACATAGCTGCTTCATCTGCTGGAGTGTTTTGCCTTTTTTTCCTCCAATCCTCTGGATGTTCTCCTGGTAGGAACTTCTGGGACGTCCTCTCGGTCTTTTCCCAAGATGGTCGGGCTTCTAGATTTTTCTTTGGTTCTCTTTCATCTCCCATGCGGCACACGTGGCCGAACCACTTCAGCTGTCGGGATTCCAGTGTGGTCTTTAGTTCTGTCACCTCAAACTGTTCTCTTATTTGGACATTTCTGATGCAATCCCTTCTTGTCTTCCCAACCGCTCTCCTCAGAAACTTCATTTCTGCTGCAGTAATGCGGCTGGCTTGCTTACCAAGCATTATCCAGCTTTCACTTCCATATGTAAGGGTCGGGAGATAAACCAATTTGTATATGTGCCTTTTAGTCTCCATGCCTACTTCTCGGTGTCCGACTATACTATTGGAGATCTGGTAGCAAACTTGATTGGCTTTAGCAATTCTATGGGATATCTCTGGGTCAATCTTACCGGAGGAACTTATAACGGTCCCTAGGTAGGTAAACTCCGGCACCACTTCCAATACCTCCCCATTGCAGATTAGATGGATGTCTTCTTGATCTTCACGGGACCGAACTTTGCTCTAAGCGGTGTTAATGACCACCCTTTACGAAGTAGCTCTTCCTGCCGTTCTATTAGGGCCTCTTGCATCTTTTCTTGGGAATCATAAATCAGGACTATGTCATCGGCATACAAAAGGCTTTGTACGAGAATGGTTAAAATTAAGTCTGTTATTACAAAAACCTTACATTATATATAAAACTGAGTTGCTTTTAAATTTGATTTTAAAATGGTAAAATAATTAATATTGTTGATATGAACTTCCTTGAATTATTAAACGCACGTAATTATGAATAAAAAATCAACATCGATGATTAAATTCAGAATAAAAAACAATCAAATTATATTGGTGTTAGCAGGATAGAGTTCATCTCCCCGTGTTATTTAAAACCAAACAAAATACAATACTTTTACTAAGCAAACTTTTGTTAATTAATTGGAGTTATTACATGTTTGTTTAAGAATAGAGTATTTCATTATTCTGTGCCTTTTGGTCGGGTATTGAGTATGCATATTTATTTTTGCTCCCAGTCGAATTCATTTGTCATGTTTAAAATTTTAAGCGAGATTGCCCCCAATCGTCTTTAGTGCTATTCGAATACAGAATAGGTTTATGAAGACAATGGCACTGCTATAAAATATTACAGCTTTGCCACCTCCCCCTCGGTGGAGCAATGTTTATGCTCCGACAATATATACAACGTAAACTTTGAGGGCCTTGACGGACCACCCTTTGAAAAGTCTAGATGCCCTTCCTCCCTAGACTGAAGTGGGTACATGGAAAAGGACAAGCCCTAAGTGACAGGCATTAAATGTAACTGTCGCTTGGAACAGGTTTGATTGAATGCAGGAGCTGCTACCGGAGCCGCCGACACGACCTCTAGCCTCCCACGACAGGCCCTGTCTCAGTGTAGGCGTGACGGCTTAGTGTCGGGTCACTGCTCCTCTTGTCACTGCTACCGTTAGTGTCACTGCAATATCTTAGTGTGTCCTCTTTTAACGACACTTTATACAGTCGGATACTCTTCCATCACCACTCCCCCTCCCCCTCACATGTCTAATCGATGAGAAAAAACCTGCAAGCCCTCTTTAAAATTTTTATTTGATTGCTACATTGTGAACTGTTCAGTTGATTCTCGAGCAGATTTACAACTAACAATTAGTCACCTTATTTAAACTATTTTTATTATTCATGGTAATGAAGCTATTATGATTTAACGAGCTAACACTCTGAGACGCCTGAATTTAGTATTACACTACGTGATTTTTTTTTTTTTTCAAAAATGACTTTAGAATCTCCATAATAATTTATTGTTACATCACGTTTCGGCTATTCAGTAATCGTCAGGGCTATGAATGACATAGTTTTACAAAATCAATGTTCATAGTTTTTTACTATTGCATACTGAATTGGTCAAATCTTCAAATCATCTATTACTCGTTTTCTTGTTTGATGGTGAATAGGAATTTTTTATTGTAACTTTTATTTATCTTGGAGATTTTATCAATTCGGTATGCAGCTGTAGACGAATGCGAACAATGATTTTGAAAAAGCATGATTCATAGTCTTAATAGGTAAAACATCGACTGGTGATGTAAAAATAAAAATATATACAACATAATATTAACGGAGAGACTCAACAGTTCTTATGAAAAATCTGTGTTTTCACGTAGTGTCAATTTTAAATACACGTATTAGCTTTATGAGTCCTCGAGCTCAAACAGCGGCAAAACTTACTTATAAATTGTACTATGAAGCATTGTTAGATAGATTAAAATTCTCATTCTCTAGTCACGAAATTTATTAAGTTATAGTTTTTACATAATTTGAATAATATAATTGTAGTAACATGTGGTCTGCGTTGAAGAATTAATTTAATTTAAAGGTCATCTGTACAATAGTTTGGAAAGTGATTTCTTTAAAGGATTTTGGTGGCTTTAAATAACTGTTATTTTATTTGTTGACAATATCAACCCAATGTTGTCCTATCCGTACTTAGGTGAATTTTATTTGAATACTTATTAAATATTTTAGCACATATTTAGAAAGATATTACACACAATATAATAAGGTTAATAAATTGAGATAAAAGTAAAAATAACATAGTTTATAAAAAAATATTTAGAACGAAACACTTTATTATGGTTGACGATAAAATATTAATAATCAGGTTTTTATATTAATATTCAGGTTTACGAAAAATATCACCCCGAAAAGTTAAATATTTTTTAGTAATAGAACTTACCAAGCTTCATACTCAACCTCTGCATGTAAAGCAAACTTTCGAGAAAAAAATTCTTTAGAGGCTCTTCAAAAATTATTAATTTATATTTATTTATTATTAAAGGTGCAGGTGTTTTAAAGTGTTAGCCCTTTAGAATATTAATGGCAGTGAAAATAAGTATTAATTAATATTTGTATTGAGTATTATAATATTTGCTGTTGAACTCTTTTTGTTTGAAAATACCACGGTCAATTTAATTGTAACATACCTTTGGTTATTTTTATGAAGAATCGAATTCACTTAATATACCATACATCCGTTTCTTTGATAATTTATGTGGTAAAATATGGGCCTTGTTCCGCTGTTCTTGTTTTTTTCTACACAAAACAGACCTATACTCTGTTGATCATAAAGCGTAGTTCGTTTATTGCCCAGGGTAGTGTTTTGGTTGCTTTTATTTGATTCGTTGAATATTTTACAATCCGACGGCGTTTCCAGCGGATCGCTAACTGCAGAAGTGACTGGTGGAGTGTTTTCAATTAAATTGAATTTCAGCCAATTCAGTCTTGAAACCAATTCGAATGAAATTGATATATGCACCGAGGTGGATATCAGAACTGATGGAGATCGCCTGAGCATTCAGCAACATTTTTTCATCCAGCTTCTGTAGTATTTTTTTTTTTTATGATCTCTCGCGTTCGTTTTTTCTATCATCAGTACTCCAGGGTAAAAATGGAAATAAATTATTCTTTCGTTGTATTACTCAAACAAAGACACTTTTGGTATTTATATTATGTTAGATAAAAAGCTTCGAGTCTCTACCTATAAATCTTTACGTTCGATATACCATCAGACATATGTTTTGTTTTTTATTGTTCTTCTAAATCAGTAAATTTATGTATTTTGTTGTAGTCTTGTAGTCTTGTAGTAATTGTAGTCTTGAGGCCGCCAGAATTGGCGAAACGTCAACTGATGATGGTATATCGATGTTGATATATAGAAATAGGTATATTGGGAGAGAGTCTAAACTATTACATACTTAAATATACATAACAAAAATGGAAGTGTGTGAGGACCTTCTACTGTGGCAAAAGTGTCGCTTTTGTTTAATACTGTAAAGCAAAGCTCGCTAACAAAAATATTATAATCGCTCATATACGTTTGTCATGAACCCACGTAGTTTCTTCATGTTCAATCTAATTCAGTTAGAAATCGGGTTCATTCCTCCCGTGAAACATCTTTGTTGATGTACTCTGGAGTCAAAAGGTTTTAGAAAAGTATCGTCTCAATTAGAGATTTCTTAGGGATTCGTTATCTGGTATTCACTTGATATACGACTCGGCACTCAATACCTTTCAACTTAGAACTTAATTTGGAGAGGAACCAAAACTTTTTGATTCCTAGATTTGGTCAGGACGGTATATGACCCCTGTTGAATGCTTAAAGAGTTGCATTTCAGCATTATCAAGGATATTGCTAAAGTTCTCCACTGCTAAAACCGTCATTATTAGCAATATCAAAATACATAAATAACATATATAAACCGTTATGTTATATTATAATGAAAGAGTTATAGTCAAATTAATTTGTGACTCAAAATAAACAATGTTTTATGTTATCGAAATGATAAGCGGGGTATCAAATTAAAGATCTTGACTTCCTTAACAAAAATATGTAATATGTGTTAGGACTTAAATGGACTTTAATTATGTAAAATCATTAAAACTGTCGCTATAGTTTTATTCACCATTTTATAAAAACACCCTTTTGAAATGTTATAAAAGATTCAATTAATTAATTAATTACTTGTATTAAAAAGTAAATATTTTCCTATCACGTTGAGTAAGGTATTGAATTGAAAATCTTGATGTCTATTATAGTATTATGTAATCCGTGTTGGAACTTGACTATAATTACAAAATCTCATTAACAATGCCATTAAAATTGTTTTCACGCCCATAACGTAACCCTCAATTGCTTGATCACACCTGACTTCTATTTTTCTATCTGCTCTTATTTTCTATCTGGACGATCTTCCTGTGTTCTTCCTTCCTCCTTTCCAAAGTTCATTTCCATGACATATGTCGTCACACTTTTCTAATCATAAGCTCTAAGCTGTCACCTTCAGTCAAATGATAAAAACTTTTATCTGGTTATATGGAGACAAACTAATTACTATTTATTATACGTAACAATGGTCACAGTCATTAAGTAAAATAAAAATTATATTCCACCAACAGTGCTTTACTTATTTTGAAATTGTCCTGCTGTCATTTGACTTTTTATTTTATTGTAGAGATAACTGAAGATGACAGGTTACAGCCCTTAGAGCTGTCGAAAGCGCTATTACATTAAAGAAGAGGTTGTCAGTAGTGGAAAGACAATAAAGCTGTTTTGTAATCAATTATGTTGTGGAAACGAACTTAAGACGAAGGAAGAACGTAAGAATCTTCCAGATGGAAGATACCACACGAAAAATTGACCAAAAGCATTGCAAACACATAACAATGATTGTGTTGAGTATTAGATTATGTTTTTTTTTAGTGAAGTGTTAGCTTGAGCCCTTCGTGACGGTCTGCACTCCCAGGACCGGACAGGTCACGACGCACTGTCCGTTAGGAGGACACGGCTACTTAGTATCCGCGCTGAGCCATTGTTGCAGTTGCTAATAGCCCTGAAAGGTGCTGTGACTAAAGACTAATGACTACGACGGGGTTAAGTGTGTATTACCATATCGCTTTAGCACGTCATTAATAATAACTGACCGGCCGGAGACTCCAGGTAGCCGCTCTCTGACTCCAGCTCATTTGTCATCTCTCCCGCTTTTGGGGGGTGTCGGAGTTTGCTTTTTTTTGTGTGTGTGCAGCTACGAATAGCTACTGGGCATTCGTCAGTATAACTGACGTTCGATAGTGCTTTCAAGAGCATATAACAGCCTTTTGTTATTAGATCATGTCAACAACATATCATTGATGTCCACATATACATTCAGTTTCTCGATTTTGGTTTTACAGCAACAATTTTTTTCACTTTTATTATTATACAGCCCTTAGAAAGAGATTTGTTAACTTGTTTCGGGGTTTTATTGTATTAAACACATCAACTGTAGATCTCATGGATCCGAGTGATGATAACGAAAACCTTCTGCTTTCTGCTCAACCAACGAATTTTATTCGTATTAATTAACCGTAGCCGCACATATTGTTTTTATGTTTGCTGATGTCACTTAATTCAGTGCCACTGGGATACCGTTGAACCATTTATCATGACACGGGAGAACAGAATCATTATTATAAAAAAAAGATTCAATAAATTATTATTACCCAACATAGATATCAATAAAAACTTAATTGGAACAATATGGATCAGAGGGATCGGGTTCAGAAGGTACGTACAACGCATCACATTTTTACGCCATTGCTTTGCAAAGGCAGTCGTATTATTATTTCCTTAGCCTGACCTAGTTTAATCTCAAGTTCATCAGGATAAGACAAAATATATGGATAAGCAGACCACTCGAGGGAGTCTTATTTCGTCAGGAATCGTCGAGTTTATTTATAATTGACAATGGCTTTAATAATTGATGTTGAGTTAGTTACTCTTCCGTCCTACTAGAGCACACGGGGTCCTACGGAGGCCAGGAGCATTAGTACTTTTTCCATGAGCAGCACCATGTACCGGTGTGCTTTTATTGAGTTGCGTACAGCCATGGGTCTTTCTCGACATCCTCCGAGCCCTAAAAATCAAAAAATCTCTGCTTAGCATGTGGTGGGCCGCCGAGATCTCGGAGACTGCATATACCAAAACCACAAGATTCATGACCATTGGGTTGTAGGCCTATAAACACTTTCATTTCTGAATATGTCTATAACCTTTTTCATTTTGCAGTCCCATGCTCCCCATGTGAGCTATAACCTAAATACTTTTCGAATTATTTGTTGTTATTTTTTATATGTATTTATTTAATTTATTGATCAATCAAGACAAGTATACAAAAGATCGTAGGAGGGCAGGGATAGCGGAAATGTGCCGGAGTGATCCACACTCTCTGTGCTGGACTGGAAGGGCCTTTGAGAGACAGGATGGCCAGTGAGGCAAGAGGCTAAATAGGAGCGATAAGGGTCTACATCTAGGCTAAAAACGTACCCCGCCTCTTGGAAGAGTTGTATTGTCTGCCTGATAAGGGGCGACAGATAGTGTGCCTGGCCACCACAGGCTGCCTCTCTTCTCTTCCATTCCATCTCTCTTTACAATTTCCTCGCTACCTTTCTCCCCTTGCCTCTCGTTTCTTTTGCCCAGTATATTCTGTTGTTTAGTCAATTGTGTCCTGCCGGACATATCAACTGCTCAATCAGCCACAATAGCACTCAATACATGGTGGTGTAAAAGTCCTTGATGGTTTTAGACTAAAACTGCAAAAACAAGAGTATTCGCTGAACATTTGCACGTTCTCAGATATTGATATGATGAAAGCTAGGCTTTCAATAGCTAGATTAACAAAACTCTGTTCTGGTTTACCGTCAATTATATCTAACAAAAAAACAATATCATGTGACATAGAAAAATATTATGATATAAAAAATGTACGTTATTTGCTTGATTCAAAATCGCATGGCAGGGGATTTCTCAGAATACATCCGAGATGGTTAATGGATTTAGATGGCTTGAGAATGGCAGTATAGGCAAATGAAACTGTTTGTAGAATATAAATAAAAACTTGTGGAAGATAATTGGCCGTTATGTACTTTAAGTAAAATAAATTTTAAGCCTCAATAAAGTTAAAAACAGTCCGGTAAATAAAATCATAGATTGAAGTACATACGAACAGAAAAAAAAACAGACGAATACAATGATCAATTAAAGAAGAAAACCTTGAAAATTATAAACATACGTGACCACGTATATAAACCATTATTAAAAAACATAAAAAGAATTATTTCATTAGTATTCTGCTGTGTTTAATTGTATATCTATGTTTTTAAAAATACAATTTCGTCTTGCATCTTCCTTATTCCTTAAACTATTTTGACTCCCTTTATTTATTCAAACATATTTGACCAATCGCCTGCTAAACAGCTAAAATTCAACTACCTGAAGTATTAAAAAAAAAAAATAAAAACTTAAAACCGGAAGCAAATTAAATAGGTAATTTATATTGTTAAGTAGCTCCTGAAAATTTAATTTCTTGAGTGTTTTTTTGCATTTTTTTGTACTGCTATTATATTTATAATTGTTTTTTTTTATAAATTACTAAATAATTGGTTAACGACGCTCAATTATTTTTATGTTTTGGATCATGAAGTGAGATCTCTGGTTTAATATCTCTTGGTCTGCCTTATGGACATAGGCATGATCGAAAACCTAAGAGTGTTTCTTTTAAGTGATATTGTATTCACGATTGATAAGCATTCAATGGCAAATCAATATTATTATTGTACCGCTCTCGTTTGTTTTCTTTTTTTAAAAATGGATGCTTTCCCCTTTTCGTACAATTCCCCGTAAATGCCAAATTTGATTAGTGCGAGTGTTTTTGGATTAGACTAGCCCTATTTTGGTAGTGGGGAGGGGTTCTTTCGGGCCCGACGAAACCCATAAATATCGGAATAAAGAGAAGATTTAAGGTTCATAATTCTTAGGCCAGAGGACGCTCATCCTACTTCCAATAATTGCTCCCAACATTTTTGGACCAAGTCCAATGTTCCATAATAAATTCACTTTATAAAATTACTTTCACAAATCTTTGTTTTCTTTTCGCGGAATCTTCCAGTCCTTCTTGTTCCTCCCTTTACGTCCGCTTGTGTCTTCAATGTTTGTTTAGGTCTGCGTATGATGGTAGCAATCAGTGATGTGATAGATGTCTGTTCACTGATTGCTACACATAGGTTTGGGGTGTCTTAGACTAGGGAAGGTCCTAGTCCTAGTCTTAGTCATTTTAGAGGGACGTGAATTCATGTCCTCCTGGTCATAATAATGGTGATTTCCGTTCACTTCCTATGACAAAATCCTTACAAATGAAATTCAAAGTGACTGTCGTATAAAATGATTCATAAAATAACAATTTTATTTTATTTTTGTCAGGTGATTTTAATCTCTATTTGAAGTGAAAATAATAAATTACAAACTCAAAAAAAAAAAATGAAAATAATTTTCAATTTAAATTCCAGCAGTCTGAGCCCCAACCATTCAGATGAGCTATCAAGCAGATGAACTTGCATCACTGACAGCTATAAATTAGTTTAATTTGATTATTAATAGTTGTCTGTGAAATAACAGATGTCAAGTTGTTTCTGGAAAAAAGAGTATCCTAAACTTTTTCAATTTGTTCAACGTTTTCGTTTATTGGTTAATTCTACATCTTAGAAAATACGTTTTTTCCTGTCACAGTTGAATCGAATTTTATTGCATGAAATGAATTGTATTGCTGCATAAGCAATCTGTTATCGCAAAACAAAATTACTTCTGAAAGGTAAATATAATAATATGTTTATTATTCCCAGCGACTATGTCTGTTAAGAACAAACTTCTATTTTAAAATGGAGTGGATTTTTTGACAGTAACAGTCTCCGCTAATATTTGCAACGTGAAGAGGAATAAAATATTAAAAAATAAAATAAGGAGAGTTATAATAAAATATATATTTATAAACATCGTATATATATGTTATATATTTCCTCATTTTATTTTATTTTATATATGTATAGATATATATATTGAAAACAAATACAATATGAACAAAATGAAACAAAGACTTGCTTGAAAAATAAAATATTTACGCAAATCCAAAAACCCACGGTTGGTTAACTGCTTATGATTTATTTTGGTCGATGTATCAATGTATCTGTGGTTCTGGGCAATTAGTAAGACTAAAAACCTATAAATCAGTAAGTATTTTTTCATAGCAACGTTTTTAACCTTGTAACATTCCTGAAAATTGTGTTTTTCAAATATTAACTGTTTGCGCCATTAAGGACCTAATGTATGAAATAACTAATTTCTTTGCGAGGTGTACAAACCCTATCAGGTGTACACTTGTTTGTTTTTCGGGTTTAGTCCGATTTGAAACTCTCAGGTCATAGACGGCGTTGTTTATATGTTTTAACTCATTTGGTGTGCGCAGGCTGCACAGAACCGTGCGTGGTCCAGGAGGAACCCCATATAGATATAGTGTTATAAGATGAGAGGTGTGGTCGAAGGATGCGGATAAAAACCAAAACCTAACTTAAATACATCAGTACAACCCATTAATGTTTACATTATCATACTCATCATGCGCTCCGTTAGACCAGTGATTCCCCCGGGATAGTTCTGGGACACCGACTATCCCGCACTCATATCAGCAGGAGCTATACTAACGTTTTGCTCCTAAATGGGTGTAACTTATCTTGTTTTTGAGGTTAAGTCAACTTATCCACTTGTTCCTACTGAATGTTCAATGATTATTCTCATAAAAGACACTTCAGTTTTAAGGTCTGAAGGAACTTGATCATTATTTCTGAATAAACAGTTAAAACCCTTCGAGTCCCTCTTTTATCCTTGTGTAAATAAATGGTGACCTAAGAATAATAATTGAAGAGACTTGGGAGACGGTTTAATTACAAACGGAGACGTTTCGGCTCGAGTTAGCGCGACATCATCAGTGCGTTAGGAATATAAAAGTCCCTTGGCTCTGGGCTCTTGGGAGCATTTTTTAATTTCACACTTTACTGCCCTTTAAGGGCCCCTGCTCTCTGTCGCCCTGGGCCTGCAATTTGTGTTCTCTCGTCGAACTTTTAATTCGACAACTTCCTCTAACCGGCTTTGATAATAACTGTAGCCGTATTCCCTGTGGTGTCTTTTTGGTCCATTGCTTCAGGCGTGGGCTGAGCTCCTTTCCGCGCGTGTATGGTTTTCGTATTCGAGCAGATTCAATATCGGGCAACATTGAGCAGAATTTTTGGTTGCTCCTCAAACGTTAATCGAACTTAACAACGGTAATAGAATGTTTCTTTTCAAATGTGTTATAAACAGCTATAAAATAAAATTTTGTATCTTTGTATGTGTATTTGAATGAATGATTAATTATTTATTGCATGGTAGTACAATTAATTAATATATACTAGATATAAAGGAATATACTGCTTACTATCACTAATTAAAAATTCACTATTAATATTCACTATTCAAGTATACACTATTAATATAAATGTGTTTGTTGTTTTTAAACTCTTATTCCTCCCTTATAAATAAAGGGGGGTATTTTAAACTCCCTCTGCCCTGTCATTTTTCCCTCCTCCACTATTTGGGTCATCGAAAATCTCGAATACTAGGGCATCCAATCTATCATATAAAGTACTAAGAAAATCCAGCTAGTGCTCCTTTTTATGGAACAAATACAATCCACCATAGTGACGCTAACATCCCTACCATCCTTGGACATCGCAGCTGAAGAGGCCCCGTGTTATTTTGTAAAGATAAAGTCACTGGGAGTTCTGGACAGTTTTCTTCTCTTAATTCTCTCCCTCGCACTTTTTTTTTCTTCATAACCCCTTGTAACTAAAAATTATAGAATTCAATATAGTTTCTACATAAATTAATCTATTTACAATCGGTCAAGATTATATTTCCTGTAGCTTGGCTACATTTTATACAATTTCATATTGTGATTTGCGATTGTTACAAAAATATAATGTACATTATACATTCATTGTCTATACATATTTAAGAAGTGATGGGGTTCACCTTATGAACCATAAAACTTAAAACTAATGTACATCTAACAAACAAAATCTTTACCTAATTTTCCCCGACAGTCTGTTGCCATCGATGGGGGATAGTGGTGTCCCTCGCACTCTCCTTCAGCTTCCACTGCTCTACGTAGCGGTGATAGAGTAACTGAGGGGAAGGTGGCGATTCTGTGTGTGAATATGGGGGATCCCTGCGTTACCTATATATGTCTATACTGCATGAACCTATATTGTTAATACCCCATTAATGAGATGAGAGAGTGAATGCGATATTGTAAATATGGTGTGAATGAGATCATTTCTCACAATCTCAGACATTTTTAGGGCACTTTGTACTTTTCTTAAAATAATATATTATATAATAAAAAAATATGTATTTTTCTGGTTATGTACCGCGCTAATCTTGTATAACGCTCTGTTCCAGAAGGGTGATCGAGAAGATCGACCAGAGCGAGTTTGAAGGTTTCGAATACGTGAACCCACTGCTGATGTCGCTGGAGGACTGTGTGTGACCTCAGTGCGACTGGGGCTACAGCCCCATCAGGTGAACTCTTAGTCAGCGCCGCCTCTCTCTTTGGACTGTAGTTATGCAGTTATAGCAGTATAACTTTATCTATAACCAATATCCTTCAGTATTATAACCTTCTTCCAGACAGTCTCTCTTGTAGTCGTTAGTGCCTAGATCTTAGGGGCATCTTCAACTTCTTCTGCTTATCTTCCACATTCTTGTTACCCGTCTATCGTACCTTTAGTAATCGTGGTGCATACCGTGCTCCTGTGTAATCGACTGTAGATATTCGCATTGTACCTTAGTAGTCATTATTAAACTGGGAGTCATTGAGGTTGAGAATTCAGGTATGAATGAATTGGTGGGGCATCGGCTTAGGTTTGAGAGGGTTGATTTTCATCAAATGTATCAGTGCATCAGGTCCTAGTTGTTCAGATTCGAGGATGGAAGTGCTGCTTAAGCTTAGCACTTTTTAAGTATGAGTCAAACAGTCATCCTACAACCATTTCACTCTAGCACCTGATGTTGCTCATTCGTTAACTTCAACACCTCTCATTCATAAACCTAATCCGATATCGCATCAATAGTCGTTACCAGTAGCTATGACCGTTGTTTTTTAGTTCATATTTAAGCTACACAAAATCATCCTAGGAACGATTGACTGTACATCGTATAAGATGCCTGACTTGCTCAACCATCGGAGCGAAATATATTATATGACCAGTGGAAGAGCCTTGCCCATTTTGTTTTCATTTGTTATATTTATAACTTATCATTGCACAATGTATGTATAAAAGTCTTCCAGTTTACTCACATTCATAAATATCTTATTTTTCTGAGGTTTTTTTTTTTTTTTTTTTTTTTTTTTTAGTTTCAATTCCATTAACAGTAGGTACGAAAAGCACATCGTTAGATCGCTAGAATTATTGTCATCCGAGTGCCTACCGTCATTAATTCTTAAATGCACCGGTATCGTTCGACCAGTTATTTATTTCTTTATTTATTTATTCCCTTCGCTGTAGCTGCATAACTACATCCACCAAGCAGGGGCAATCCATTTTAAGTGGCAAGGCATATTTTTTCCCCTCCCCTCCACATAAAATAATCATTAGTTGTTCATATAGTGTGATTAAATTCTAAAAATGACAAAAAAAAAAAGTATCCTTTGCCCCACATGGTTGTATGCCCGATCCTTAGATGTAGATAATGGATCCAAAGAGATGTTTTTTTTTCTAATTTATTTATAAATCATGCAGGCAGTTGTGCGTGTTATATGTATAAGTATTATTTAATTATTGTAGCTATTATTTTATGAGATGGCCAGTGAAGCCAAGTATAATTATGTATTATTGTATAGTTTTAAAATTACTTACGTGTAGTATTATATAATAACGCCTTTTGGGTACAAGATTTGATCATTTGAAAAATATATATATATGCAATGCTCAATCTAATTTCATCTACCACTTTCTCCCTCCCTTTCTAAATAAATTAAGATATATCGTAAACATAGAAGTTTGCTTTCATTACTAGCATATGATTATATGCAGCACTAAAGTGTAACTGTGATTATTACTTATAAATCGCCATAAATTGGTAAAGATTGAAACTAATATATATATAATTATATATATAGTATTTCATTTATAACAATTATAAGTAAATATATACAAATTTTAAAAGGACATGGAGTGACAAAAATTTACTATTGTCTATATAAATATTACAATTGTTCGCAGTAGTATAATACATTTAAAATATTCATAGGTTAGTGAAAATAAATTATAACAATCGGACGGCTTGCGTATAGAGCTGAAGTGTAAAGGCGTACATATAGTTAAGTATATATGATAGTATATATTGCATATGTATTGCACTGTAGCATACTATTTTATAGCACTATTGTTTATATTACTGTTAACGTTGTGTCTCCAATTGTTTTAATTTAGGTTGATGTTGACCGTTCCCCAGATATTTTTATAGACCAGATTCATAATAAGACAATATCAAATGACAAATCAGTATCTGTGGTGTCTGTTCAAACAAAAAAAAAAAAAAAAGTATATTGTAAATTTATTAAAAAAAAAGTGCATTAGTGCTTCCATAAGGCTATGAATAATAATATAATTTATTATTGCTTTGGAATTTATACGTTCTCTTCTTCTACCCTCCATCGTGGAGTCAAAAATGCTTTTTGTTACAAAATTACTCCTGCTGAAAATTACTTAAATGTTATCTTGGTAGCAAGAGAAGAGATTTTTTTTGTTTGGTTTTTTTTTTTTATTACCTATTACATTCCAGTGTACATTCCCTTTTTTTAATGTTAAAAAAGTGATCAAGAACTTGTTTACTTCTAAAAATGTGTTTTAAGTTGAAAAATAAAATTGTTATTGTACAAATTACACAGGCTTATATAATGTAATTAATATGTAAATATCAGTTTTGTTTATTGTATAAAAGAATTACATTGAAAAAAAGCTAAGATGACAGTTTTCTGATAGATAAATCTATGAGCAAGTTGTATACATTGTACAAAATTATTTCGGCAGTGTAGACTTATCTTGTACAGATGCATTCTTATATGGAAATATAAATCACCAATCATCATCACTTAGGTTTTTAGTAATTTATATGTATTATTTCTTTTAGTTGTTTTTCTTTAATGGACAGTATTAAATGAATATTTTAATAATTTTCCTTATTTTCTAGCTGTATCTTTATATATTTATATCTTTTACTTATCTTGTATCTTTTTGTCACTTTTATTTGTATTTTTCACTTGATTAAACAATAAAGTATAAACAAAAAACACTTTTAAAATTTATTTCCTTATATTTCAAAATTTTAAATCTTTGGTGAAAGACTGGCTTATCACATTACACAATACATCGTTATAATTTATTTATTTATTGTTAGTATTATTGAAGAAAGGATCACACCTATCATATTAAACTGCTTCTATTGATTCAAGGATATGTGCCTTCTGATGTCATTAAATTTTAATGTAAGTAGTTTAACATTTAACTGTTTTTTTTAAATATTTAACAATGTGTTTGCTTACACTTAACTGCGTTTGGCAGCATCATTACTGACGCCGATTTTGAGGGTTGATTCGATACAAGTACTTTTTGGTATCGATAACAGGCATTAGTAGTATTGAATCGATCATGCCAGTTTGATCTTTTTTTTTTTTTTTTATTATAAAAGTACAGGATTTTCTTTTATATAAAAAAAAAACAGCAACAATGCAGTGTGGGTGTATGCAGCAGTTGAGAATGACAGAGCGTCACTAAACGTTTCAAATATAAATATGATTTGCAAAACTCAAGAGTCCAAGTGTTGCAGGAAATTTTTAAAAAGTTTTGAATATTATTCAGCCGAAAATATTAAATTTTATTTAATTATTTTACTAAATTTTTGGTCGGTGAAATAAAATATTGCAACTTTTCTTTTAACGGAAATTCTATTTAGTACTGTTTGTTCCACAGGGCAGTGTCCTGGGCCCCATCCTCTATAACCTATACACCGCTGATGTCCCCTCTACTCCCAATACCTTCTTGGCCACATTTGCAGATGACACTGCAGTCTTGTCATCCCACCCAGATCCCGACATAGCATCCCATAACCTTCAAAAACACCTTGACGAGATCGAGTATTGGTGCAATCAATGGCGGATCAAAGTTAATGAAGCAAAATGCTCCCACATTACCTTCACCCTTTGTCGCAAGTCTTGTCCACTAGTTTATTTTAATTCTATTCCTCTCCCTGTATCCGAGACAGTTCGGTACTTAGGCTTCCATCTTGACAAACGACTGACCTGGAACCCACATACGAGACTAAAAAGACAAGAACTAAACAGACGCTTTGGACAACTGTACAGACTACTTCAAAGGACATCCCATCTCTCAATAGAAAATAAACTACTAATCTACAAAGTTATACTTAAACCAATCTGGACATACGGAATAGAGCTATGGGGGACAGCAAAAAAGTCGAACATCAAGCGTATCCAATCCTTTCAATCAAAAGTCCTGAGAACAATAGTAAATGCCCCTTATTATGTCAGCAACAAAACCCTTCATAACGACCTTAATATACCCTACATTCTAGAACTCATCCCTTCCAAGTTTACGAAATTCCACAGTAGCCTTTCCAACCACCCTAATCCTGTAGCACAGTCAATGCACTGCGCCACTCATCCCTATAATCCTCCTCGGAGACTGAAACGGCAGTGGCCTCGTGACCTGCTATAAACGCGTGACAGTGGGAGTCCTGGCAATGGCCAGTCTCTCCAATCATGTCCTGAGCGTCTGTGGCTCTCGCGCTCTTGGTCAGCCTCCACTGGCTAGTATCCGGTGACGCGGCTGACGGAGGAGCGTGGGGGACTTCCCAAGACTCCGCTTTCTCTTTGCGGTGGATTTGGGGGGTCTCTGGGCTGTCTGTAAATATTGTATGAATGAGCGAGTGAATGATGAACTGTAAATATTGTATGAATGAGTGAGTGAATGATGAACTGTAAATATTGTATGAATGAGAGCATATATCTTAATTACTTATTGCCTTATAAAAGGCAGATTGTAATTATTACACTATAAAGGAATTAACTAACTAACTAAGTACTGTTTGTTACTCTACGGTCACCAAAACCCATTAGATACAAGGTCTGACTACGCCTGACATACCTGTTAACATTCAACGACGACTGAGGGGACGTTGGAATAGAAATATTCTAAATAAGTAACACTAAACGGCTTCTAAATAGCTTTAGTAAAATAAGGATGTCCCATGCCATTTTATCATATTTGCACCATATTCCCTGGCTATGACATTAGAAACAGTTTTGAATTAATAAATAATGTTGGGTCCAATTCAAAAATAACTATGTCTCATTGAAGTCATTTCATTTTTGAAATATAGATACAGAGGGGTCCAAAAAAATGTATCCACTGTTTAAAAGTCCATAACTTGCAAACTAATTGACGGAGTTGTCTCATTTTTGGTAGTGTAATAGTTTGTAGTTCCGGCAATCGCCATACAAGCGTTGTATTGCGTTGTTTTGTTTTGTCAGATGACAGTCGCCAGATAGTGTTTTATTGTTAGTTGTACCTTGTTACTCGAGTAAACATGGCTGGCGTAAGGCTTACATTTGATGAAAGGAAGTCTGTTTAAAGTGGTATTTTAAGTACGAAAACATTAATGAGGTTCAACGGCAATGGTGAAATGTGTAACAGAGCCACCGACACGTTTAACGATTCGTCGCATTCGAGACAAATTTGAATCCGAAGGCTGTGTTAAAGATGTACACAAACAACGATCTGGACGACCTGTAACAGTAACAAGTCCATTTAACTCCCATCTTGTGTTACAACAATTCACTCGCTCACCACAGAAGTCTGCGAGACAGTGTGCCCGTGAAACTAGAGTGAGTCGCTCAAGTGTTCGGCGAATTTTCATATCTTTAAGTTGGACTTTAAGCTACACTTTCACCAAAAATGAGACTACTCCGTCAATTAGTTTGCAAGTTATAGACTGTTAACCAGTGGATACATTTTTTTGGACCCCTCTGTATATAAATGGTATATATTTTTTTGCAAATTCGATCGCTTCATTTGTGAATTGGAGGAGCAGGGGTATGAATTGATTTCAAGGCAAGAAACCTATGGCATCGCCGACCGGGAGCATGACCTTGAACTGCAAGGGGTACAGAAGAAATCGCACCATATTCGCTGGCTATGACATTAGACACAGTTTTGAATCAATAAATAATAATAGTCGGCCCAATTTCAAAATAACTATTTCTCATTTAAGTAATACAAGTACTTAAAATGAAATGCATAATTTCTCTCTCTCCCTCCCCCCTCCCAAAAAAAGGCAATGAAGGTTATTTAAAAACAGATCAACAGTCTATTCTTTAGAAGGAGCTATTCTTCATGCGCTTTTCAATAGCAGTTTAAATGCATTAAAAGACCATAACTAATGCATTTTTCCTATAAAATCAATATATGTTTGAATCTGTCCGTTGAAACAGCTGATTGATGAAACAGTGCCGTCGATGCCTGCATGAGACGGCATAGAACAGATAGGGCTGACTGTGACAGCTGAGCAAAGGGCTCTAGGCTCAAGGGAGACAGTGCACACCTGGCCCAGGCTTGTCACCTGCATCTAGTACTTCTCATACAGTAGTAACATGTCAATTGTACAATAGCTGATCCAAGGATCAGTTGCCTTGGAATGTTGTGTCTTACGGATCAACTTATTTTTTTTTTGTATAGCGACCAAATTGTATCTTCCTGGCCCGAAGAGAGATGTTTTTTTGTTTTTGTTTTTTTCAATACCACTTTATTATATAAATTCACAATTTACGATTTCTCCTCTTGATGCATTCGAAGGAGGGTAGAATTACAACAACAATATCTTTTTGAAGTTAAAAGGTCAAAATATATATATACAAGACTAGGTGATAGGGCTCGCCTTCGGTTTACAATGTGGGAAACTAAAAACCTAAAACTAGAACCTAAGACTAAAGCGTTCCTGCCTCGACTGCGTCTTGCCATCGATGGGGGAACGGAGCGTGGATTATCGTGTCTAACACCGGGTTTGTCAGGTACTGTAGTGAGCCGAAGAATTTGATATGTCTACGTTGAATGAATTCATCCACCGTAGGCAGATCAAAGACCTCGTGTAGCTCACTGTTGCTCCGTTGCTCGAATGAAGTATGTCTGACCACTTTATCAGTATACCGTTTTGGAATTAATGGAGTCGCCGAGCTGTCGTATACGTCAGTTGACGAAACAGCGGTGTACCATACAGCAGAGCAGGAAGAGAGATGCTCCACTTTCATTCTGACATGGAGTCCGTCTCTTGTAAATCTGTATCCATGAATTAATGATCTCAGAACAGTACACAAACTTCATTAGTTAAAAAAAACACTATAATAATATAGTTTACACTAAAGACTGTTTACTGGAAGATTAGGTATGACGGATAGTTACAGGTGTGGACTGTTGTTGAGAAATTAGGCACAGATCAGTTTTCTACAGAGTTTAAACAGGGCTACTTAATTGCACCTGCTTCCTTATTTTGGCTGTAACTCCTGATAGCTTTGCTCTGGTCGGCTTCTCTATCATCCTATACCTTCAGGAATCCGAAATAAGTCACCTACGATTAACTCAAGGGCTATGAGTGGTCGGCATGAAGTATTATTGCCCAACGATATGGGATGAAGAGGATAAGCCGACAAAAATTATAAAATAATGACTCCAAGTTGCGATGCGTCACACAATTAAGCACCTTTACTACTGTGAAAACGAATTTTACTATTTTCTTACATTCATGGTCCACTGCAGGGCCAATACTCATTGTAAGAACATAGAGTTCTATAATGTGATACCCTACTTAATAAGATGAGAAAGCTCTTGTCTTTGTATTCTTAATTAATTTAGCAGTGTCATTTTACTTTTTCTCTGGTATCTTTATTAGCTACCATGCAGTATATCGTGCCTATTAAAAAAAAAAAATGAAAGTTGGACTGAGTTAAAGTTTTGAACAAAATTTTAATGATTATTTTGAACCATAGTTTTAAAAACACAAATTACATATTGTTAAAATGTTTACAAGTAATATCGAATAGCAAACAAGATAGACAAAAAGTGGTTGGACATTAAATGAATAAAGGTCTGAACCTCTCCCTTTGGACTCGACACTCGGCCCATCTCATCCATTTGTCGGTTGGACCAGTGGACCTTAATGTCGAAAGGGTACAATTAATGTGATCAGTTAGGATGTAAATCGCCAGCGTCATACCTCTGAAAAAACATAACTATTTTAGTTCCTTACTACTTGTTTTTGGTTAAAATTCATTTCTTAATTTGTCGGTGTTTCCGACTCGGAAAAATTTTTTTTGTATGTAGGTTACTTTTTTTGTAGTTCTTTATTGTGCAATAATTACAATCTGCCTTTTATAAGGCAATAATCATACAGATAAATGATCTCATTCATACCATATTTACAGTCATCATTCACTCGCTCATTCATACAATAGGACATGATTGGAGAAACATTGCCAGGACTCCCACTGTCACGCTATTATAGCAGGTCACGAGGCCACTGCCGTTTCAGTCTCCGAGGAGGATTATAGGGATGAGTGGTGCAGTGCAAAGACTGTGCTACAGGATTAGGGTGGTTGGAAAGGCTACTGTGGAATTTCATAAACTTGGAAGGGATGAATTCTAGAATGTAGGGTATATTAAGGTCGTTATGAAGGGGAAGGGTTTTGTTGCTGACATAATAAGGGGCACTACGTAGGTTACTATCGCATTTTTATGTCGGTATAGGTGATTATAACCTTGTTTGACCCACAGACTTGAAATTTCACTCATTTAACAGTCTAACAACAACAAAAAATAAAAAAAATAAAAAATAAAAGGTTGCAGTATTACGCAAAATAATACACACAAAAAAAAAATATATAGTGCCAAAGGCTAAGGAAAAATACGTGGGAACAGTATTACAAGTTTTATGATGAAGGAATACAATCATTCACAGTAAGCCACAATAGCGTCCCGTACTGATTGTCGTCTGTACTTGGAAAATGTATGGTAACTCGTACAAATTTATATTCTGAGGACACATTGATTTCAAAAAATAAATCTAGAATAAAAATACTGATGGTTATGGATTGTAAGGAGTCGTCCATAGCCAAAAGTGCTTCTTTGCTACCTGTGTGATCATAAGAGTCTCTTGTGGGTTGACGATTTGCTTTAGACTTCTCTACGCACAAGTCATAGTTATCATCAAGCTGGATACAGCAAACGCCTGCTGACAGTTGGTGACTAATTGATAGCACGGCACCGCCATCTGGCAGACTAGTGGGGTCAATATCCTCATATAGTATGGGATCTTGTTTTCTTTCTCTTACTGATTGGACTTATACAAAATAAACCTAGTTTATGGTTTTTTGAAAAACAAAAAGAACAGAATTCAAATGAATGTCTTTTGTATCTCTCCAACTGACCTATTTATTTACTCTCCAAAATAATGGCGTGGTGGAGACCTGAACCTATGAAAACATATTCTGAAAATTTTTATTGTGGTGTTTATCCAACTGTTTATAATTAATATCCGATTATTGTCTAAATGGAGATTTAAATCCGGTACAAGTCGGAGGCTCTAGCAAAATTGTGTGAAATAAAAGACGAAATAGAACGGAGTAACAAAATAAAAAAAGCACGACACAGGTCTTACCGGCTTGCTAACTTCAACCTCCTTGTCGCTGCGTCTCAAATTAGTAATATACATAATTGGTAATATATATAAATGTGTCCTCCGGTCAGATTTGCTGTACGGTGCCCCACTATCTACTCACTTCACCGACAATACAGCTAAAAGTCTCCAGCAATTTCAGAATGGGATCAGGAGAAAAGTGGTCGTACGTTCCTTTCTTGAGAGGTTATAGAAGCCTGGTTATAGTTAAGAGTTAAGATAGTTGAGAGGTTATAGAAGCCTGGTTATAGTTAAGAGTTAAGATAGTTGAGAGGTTATAGAAGCCTGGTTATAGTTAAGAGTTAAGATAGTTGAGAGGGTATAGGGGCCTGGTTATAGTTAAGAGTTAAGATAGTTGAGAGGTTATAGTTGCTTGGCTTGCCATCGGTGGGCGAGTTCATCCACTGGAGACACATTGTTTTTTTGACTCGTTGGAGCACCTAACAAATTCAGTGTTTAACACTATCACCACCCCACTATCCTTTCCGCATCGATGGCAACAGAGTGTCGGGGAAAATTAGGATAAGAATTAGTATGTAAGTCAGTTTTAAGGTTGATCAAAAAGGTGAGCCCCATCACCTTTATTAGCCAGTTTGGTCCAGTCACGTATAATGTATATCATTATACTTATTTATACATTACATAATTTCTATAAAATAACAAAACCTGTATATAATGTAATGATGCTACAGGAAATACAAAATAAACATCGTTTTTTTGACTCGTTGCAGCACCTAACAAATTCAGTGTTTAACACTATCACCAACTATCCTTCCCGCATCGATGACAGCAGACTGTTGGGGAAAATTAGGTTAAGATTTTGTTGTTAGATGCAAGTTAGTTTTAAGTTTTATGGTTCATAAGGTGAGCCCCATCACGTTTAAACAATGAATGTATAATGTACGCTATACTTTTTAACAATCGAAAAATCATAGTGTAAAGTTGTATAAAATGTAGCCAAGCTGCAGGACATATAAAATTGACCTATTGTATTCATTTATATAAAATGTTATTTCATTTAATTATGTAATTTTTAGTAAAGGGGGAAAAAAGCAAAAGGCTCTAGCAACTGAATGATGACGATGGCAATATACTCTCTTTGTCCAAACCTTCGCAAACACAAAACGTAACCAATGGGCAAGCAGTCATGCCATTGGCGTACCCAACATACATCGTGTACGATGTACCATTAAGTTAATTTCCGAGGGCTAGTTTGGCAATTTTAAGGCATCATATGAAAATATTTGAATTTTTCTTGTTGTATTAATCCTACTATTATATATAATTAACAAATGTAATTCGTCATTCGATATAATTAGTCAGTTGTGTTACATTCTACGTTCTGAGAATATTTCCGCGGAGACACCGGCTTCTTAGATTTCGTTTATATATACTCGTACATACTAGGTGTAACCAAATTCATTCTGTACAAAATACTTCGCTCTGAAAGTTACAAGTCTTCCTGGTTTAGAGAAGACGATTGGTACTTCCATTTTATTTCAAATGAGGCAGTATAAGGCCTCTATAAGAAAAAAAGAGAGTTATACACTGCCGGCATAAAATGGTATAAGTTATAGCGAGGAGATTTCATTAGTGAGGGAAAGGTAGGACGACAACTTGGCCTTTATTGGCCCTAACCCTAAGAGGAATTGAATTTCCCTCTTTTTTCCCGTCGAATCAACGTCCTTTTACACTTTTGCTTATATAAAGTATAAAAGTGGGCAGATATATAGTTGGCAGAGGAGAGGAGGGTCCCTTTTATTATATAGGGAGGAGGAGGAGCAAGTGTTCCTAAGGGCTGGGAGGTTTTTTTACAGCTGGGAGGCATCCGTCAAAGAGCCTGCGTAAACTGGCGGGAGCTAGGCTTTACTGCGGGTATTAGGGCCGGGGAGTCTACGGCCAGCCCTTTTTATATGCCCAGCTATAAAAGAGGTTTTGATTGCGAATCCCTGTTTTTTAGTTGAGTAAACCCCCGACGGTCAAGCATAAAATAGCCTGTCAAAGGTACGATCCGGAGTGGAGATATTGTTCGCTTCTGCAGGAGTAAGTGAGCCGACTTTACGGCCGTGCGCTCGTCGGCAACCGGTCCTCACCCTACCTCTATCGGGCCCGACTCACCTCTTGGGGGATCTTAAAAGGGAATATCCTCACTCCAGCTTTATAGATTTGGGAATACTGGGAGCATTGCACTCAACGCATTAATTGACTACATATTCCAGACTTACGATACTACCCATCAAGGATTTCAATGAATCATATAAAATAACTTTTAGAAAAGACTATTACCTTTAATCAATGGTCCAGAAACTTAGAAGCTAACATGTAGTTTTGAGCTCGAAAACGTAATAATGGTCCATCTTTAGCATTTTTACTAAAATCGCATCACCATTCCTAACAAAATCACTGCTTCTGTAACTTACTAAACTACATATATTTAAAATTTTAGATATTTTTTTTCAAAATCAATTTATTACAGTTTTTGGTCTCATATCATTTCTACGATTTTTATTATCCCATTTCTATGATATAAATCTTATAAACGGTTCAATCATCAGTTAATTTTAAACCTATATCCCACAACACCTCGGGCTCGGCTGTTTATCTGAATATGTTAGAAAGTTCCCTTATTTTCTCTCTACATCTCAAAAGGTTTTTCCTTAATTTTTAAAGACACGCTAGAGACGGCAACGCAAAAATAATTTCTAATATATTGAGGCTAATGAATGACAAACACTGCCGTTTCAAAAGATGCGGTGTGTCGACACTGAGCAAACCATTTTACAGCAAATTTATTCGGTACAAAATACTTTGCTCTGGAAGATACAAATTAATCCAACGAAATACATACATATTTACTTTTTTAAATAATTTGTTATCCTAATATCAGTATTGTACAAGTCAACTGTGAGAAATGGAATGTAAAAATAAATATATATATAATATATTTCTGTAGCTACAATTTTAGCTAAGATGAGTCTATATATCCAACTACTTAATTAATGTAATATTTCCATAGTGATGCATATCCTGGTATAAAATCTCCTTCAAAAGTGGGAAAAACGAGTAGGCCTTATAAGTTAAGCACTGCTTGCTTGACACCTGCCCAACTTCCGGAAGGGTCTCCTGCGGGTCTGTGTTTAAAAAGTATTGTTTTATTAATCGGCAAGAGTAGGCAAAGTTGTTTTGGTGTCACCCTCTTTTTAACTGCTGTCAGGCCAGACAGCTTCCTGTTTTATTCAGGGGAAACTTAGTTCTAAGCTAATTTAAATTAGTTCAATCCTTAAAGTTACTCCCTAAGTATTTTATAGCTGTCTCCGTGGGCTCATGCTTAAGTCCACAAGCCTTTTTTCCAGTTTGACGTTAATTAATTTTTGTATTTAAATTCTCCTTCAGTTCTGAATATCATCATGAATATTAGCATATGATGATATTCTAAGCCTAGTTCCTACGGTGTGTGGCGTGAGAGACCTCGAGGTTTGTAATCGATCAAATTCTGACCAAGCTCCGGTCTCAAGTTTGTCAAATCTCAAGTGGCCTCCTTCTTGTCAACACGCCATTGCCTGTCGTTCCTTCATCAGTTACATTTCTTTTGCTGTTCCAAAATTTATTAATCGGGCAGTGCTAAGCAAGTAACATGTACTGCAGTGGCTAACAAACTGCTGAGTGGTGAAGTTTTGAAGGAGAAAACGGCGAAATGCAAAAGGCGTTGGTAGATGGTGTCATTCAATAAAAGTCGGAGAAGGTAATTATTCTTGATGTCGCGGATTCCATATAATAGGTTCTCCCTCGTACAAATTCAAAATCTTCATTATTAAATTCCATTATAAACTTGAAAATTAATTCAAAATTAAACAGGTTGCAGGAACGGGTGCAAGAGAATTACTGGTATGTCATCTGCCGGATGCAAATGCCTTTACTGTCCGATGTATTTTCCGACGTATCATGGGAAGTGACGAGCCACCTCGAGCAATGACGAATCTTTAATCCATAATTGTGCGAGGTATGAAAAACTTCAGACAAGGCTCGCCAGACCACGACAAACCGCCGCATAGTGGGTTATAATCCGGGTTTCCAGGGAAAAAATCTTTTTCTCGCTAACGAGCTCACCTGGAGTCATTTGAGTATCGATTCCTATGTTTTCAATCGTATGCTACTGTTTCCAAATCGATACCTTCAGTCGTTTTCCCGTTGTGACAGATTTTCCATTTTGCTTGGCCTAGTTTTTTATGATTCTTATTCTCGGCGGTCAATTTACTACGAGAAATAAGTGGGGAGGTAGGTGGTTTTACAGATTTGTTTTGTGCATATATTGATGCAAAGATTATCTCGATAGGTTATTTCTATCAAACTTTATCTTAAAATTATGTTGTTTTTTTGAAAAAGTTGATTGATTAATTGATGGCCGGATGCTAAAAATTCTTTCAACTGTATGATCCAGCATATTCTAGATGAGCAACTCCAGCGAAAGTATCCGTAATTTTACGCTCCACTGGGGTACCATTCCTTTTATGCTAACATTATGTTTTTATGCTGGGGAATATTGGACACCCGATATTTTCGCTTCATTTCTGATGCAACATAATGGTACTTGGTGAGTTTAGCTTGAATAAAAAATGATAACGCTACTTTGGCAGTGAAAACGCCAACTGAGGACGCTACCTTATAAAGTCCTGAGGGTAAGATACTTAAAGACTATGAATTTTTGGCCACAATCTTCGAAGTTTTTAGTTGGCCTTCACCGACAAGTATACAAAGGGTCAGAATCGTCGTCAACATCCATTTTCCATTCACTCGCTGAACATTTCTATTGTATCTATTATAAACAGACATGTAAGTCATTACGTCCTGGCACTGGCCATCATCCCAATGCATGTTTTGAGCGTCTGTGGTTCTCTTACCAACTCTGGTCTTCGCCTGGCGAAACGGTTGCAAGGGAGCTCCTCTGTTCCAGTAGCTTGTTTAGAGGATTGTCTTGGGTGTAGGGCGGGGGATCTCCGCAGCATAATATTTATGTACAAATATATTTTATGAATGATAATTGTACCTACGTGTGAACGAATTCTTACATCCTAATTAATAGTGCTGTAAAAGCAAACCGTAATTTTTCAAATAAAGATGTTTTAATCTCAATTTGATTATATCTATCAAAACATATAGTTTTGCAATGAAGTTACATTTTACGGAAAACCATTCGGTCACTATTTATTGATTTCAATCTTACATTAAAATCAGGCACAAACCTCTTTTTTAATGACTTGGAAAGTAAACATACACAATCCTCATCAATGTGAGGAAACGTTTTCTGAATTCAAATGTCCAACGATTGGTGTTTCAATAAACATTCTCAGAGATCACTACATTTTATCGTGATGGATTCCATTTCGATTAAACACTGTCAGCTTCAAGAAACTGACCTGTACTTTCAATTATAATCCTTTATATGAGGCTCCAGTTGAGTAAGTAATCGTTCATGTCAACAAGGTCTTATTATTTCTGTGTATTAATAAGCAGGTATAAGCAGCTAAAATTCCCAGGTCTATTACATGACATTATGTAAAACATAAATGACCCACTCCGAAGGCGGAGGAAGCCGGAGCTTTTTATGTTTAAGGTTTAAACACGTAGAATAATCACGGGAATATTTGTTATTTACTCAAACTAATATTTCAATACGATTTATTGTGCAAGCAGTGCATGTATTGGATACTCAAGTACTTATACAAAAAAAATATTACGGTAAATAATTTTAGAAAAGAACCTCTGAGTAAACCAAATTTCTAAAAAAATGGTGCCATTTTAATAAAATATACGATTTCTTGGTTACACATCGAAAACATTTCTGTATTGCAAAATCACTACAATACGAAAATCCTACGGCTCATTAAGTGTCAAAAACAAGCATAAGCCTATCAAAAATTTAACTTTCGAAAATAATTTTTTTCTTATTGCCCCACTGTGAGCAGTGGGAGGGTACAAGACAAGAACGCGTTCTTGATTCAAATATTCAACATTAAGCATGATGTAATTTTAACGTAATATAAGATTTCTCACATTTAAGTTTTCGCATATAAGAGTTTTCATATCTATGTAAAACATTATTGTGCTTATCGATCATCAGTGTTGTTAAATAGTGTTGCATTTAGTAATATGTTTTTGGTTCTCGACCCTCTTCACATGATGACTAAAAATTACATATTTGTAATAGCTAACAAGGTGTAAAGTGTACTAATACACCGCGCAATCCCGTTGATTAGGTTACTCTGAATTCTTCTCAGTTGTCTCGGTGGTCTAGGGGTATGATTTTCGTTTAGGGTGCGAGAGGTCCCGAGGGTCAAATCCCGGCCGAGACCAATTTTTTTTTTTCTCTATCACGATTATCAATCTCAAGATACATGAATATTCATGCTTTCTGTGAGTATTGTTTTTTCTTATCCTAAATTACTATTTTATTAATATATTAGTTGGATAATATTCCTTAATTATATCATTTTTAAACAACATTCTATTTTATTACTTAATTATATCATATTTTCGCACTGATCTCTGTATGCTAACTATACTTCGTGATCTTATACCTTCAAGGCTTTCTAAATTCCACAAAAACCTTTTTTCGCATTCAAAGCCTATCTCATTCAACAACTCCTTATCCAGCATTACTCATCCTTACAATCCTCCTCACGTTCTATTGTAAATATACATGCAAGTCATTGGGTACGGTCTGTGGCCATCACCATCGCCTCTTGGTGAAACGTTTGGAAGGGAGCTCCGGCTGGTTCTGGAGGTGGGCTTGTCCAACAGCTTACTCTTGTAAGTAGGGCAAGAGGGTTTCCTCAGCCAAATATGTATGTACTTATATATAGTATGAATGGTAATTGTACATAAGTGTGCATAACATCCTCTCCTGTGTATAAAACTATAGAGGCACAATGCAAGTTAATTTTCATGTCAAGAAATCTCTTCATGGAATCTATAATATCTGGTTTTAGTTAAATTTGAGGGAAAATGAATATTTAAATTTTTTTAGCAATTTGTAGTTATAATTTTAAGTATAAAATGTTGCCTAGACGTGTTTTAGCAGTGGCCTTCAGTTCAAATAGTTGCCAGATGCACATGTTTTCTAATTGAAGAAACCTTCAAGTTGTTATTTATTTATTGAAAGTTAATTATACTTTGCAGAATCTTGCTTTTTGAACTAATTATAGGTACTTTAGTATTATATAATATAAAAACACAGTAATTATCCAGTAATCAAACGTTTTCTTAGAAAACCTCGGATAAACTATTCTGTCATTCTAAGGAGTTGTTTAATTTAACAAGTTATTTTTTTTTTTCTACCGAATGATTAGCAATCAGGACCTTTAATGAGTTCTTTATTAGTCTTCAAATCATTAAGATTGTAAGATAATTATGCGAAAATGTATGTTTTAGTAAGTGTAAACAAAAGTTGTTATAATGATAAAAATTAGTATTTTAGGTTAAGAAAAAAGAATACAAGCTGTCTGTCTTATTTATAATACTATTGGCAATAATGGTCGTACTTAGTAGAAAAAGATTGGTCTCGGCCGGGATTTGAACCCGGGACCTCTCGCACCCTAAGCGAAAATCATACCCCTAGACCACCGAGACAACTTTAGCGCGATAAAGAAAACAAATAATTACGATATTTCAGCGGGCGTCTTTGATCAGTTCACTTCAGCACAGCATGTTGCATGAAACGATCTGGCTTCTGATTTATTGATGAATTATCTCTGTAATAATTGTAATTATTGTCAAAAAGATATCATATTTTGTTAATATTCATTATTTAATCTCATCCTTAATTATATGAGTTAAAGAAAATTTATTTAACATTAATTTAGTTTGTATGTGAATTAAAGTCATTCTGTTATTGCAGTGATAGTATGTAAGCAATAATAACAAAACAAAGTAAATTTAAAGGCCTAATTCATCGTCAACTGGAATTGTTGAGCGATGCTCTAATATTGTCAGTAAGTTTATAAATGACTGAATACTACTGGAAGGCATAGCTATGCAAGTAACAAAAAACGTTCGGACAAAACACAGTCCCACTTATCTAAAATTATAACCAAGCCTATAGGGATAAATGCTGAAATTATTAATTAATAAATGATTAACCTGCGTATATCTACACAATTTTCTTTATATTAATTAAATCATAGCACATTCAACGCAACACTCATTTTATGTTACAATATAGTCAGTCATCCACTCAAGAATAAAAAATTAAAATCATTACAAATTTACAGAGATAATTTTGAAATCAGAAGCCAGATCGTTTCAGGGACCATCTGAAGCTAACCCATCAAATACGCCGTAAAATCAGAATGATTTAAGTTCTCTGTAACTTAGTCAGTTGTCTCGGTGGTCTAGGGGTATGATTTTCGCTTAGGGTGCGAGAGGTCCCGGGTTCAAATCCCGGCCGAGACCAGTTTTTTTTTTTTTCTAGATTAGGACTATTAACGCCCATAAAACACAGCTTGTTTGAATACTTGCTGTGAATATTGTTTTTTCGTAACCTAAATTACTTAATTTTTAAACACAGTTTCCTATTTTTTATCATAATAATTAAATATTATTCTTTAAGAGCAATAGAGCATTTACTGTTTTAAAACCTTGTTTATCATTAATTTAGTATGTTTATGAATTAAAGTTCATTCTGTAAATGCAGTAAAGCCAAAGTAAATTTAAATCTTTGTACAATTTATAATATAAGTTCAAAATGTTAGTTTGGCTTTGTAGTTATTTTGGTAAGTAAGTAATTTTCAGTCTAAGGACTGTGTTATTTATAAGTTGTTTCCAATGCAGTATCGATCTGTAGTTAAGGATTAGAAGAAATAGCTTGTAATATTTATTTAGTTCTAAATTTATTTTTAAAAAAAGACGATGTCTTCTAAGCCAGGATATATAGATGACAATACTAATTCATTTATTTTTTTAATATTTATTATTGTTACTTTAATTTGAAACGACAAACTATGTGAATGACATTGTTTTTTAAAGGTTGAAACGTTATTGTTTTAATATTAAAATAATGGTATGAATGAAAGTAATTTATGAAAATGACGATTTATTGATCCGAAATTTATTGTATGCCAATAGTTTACTTCCTATTTTTCTTAAGTTATAGCGAAGCGTTCTGTAGAAGTTTCAACCTTGTTTTTTAAAGGTTGAAACTTCTACAGAACGCTTCGCTATAACTTAAGAAAAATAGGAAGTAAACTATTGGCATACAATAAATTTCGGATCAATAAATCGTCATTTTCATAAATTACTTTCATTCATACCATTATTTTAATATTAAAACAATAACGTTTCAACCTTTAAAAAACAATGTCATTCACATAGTTTGTCGTTTCAAATTAAAGTAACAATAATAAATATTAAAAAAATAAATGAATTAGTATTGTCATCTATATATCCTGGCTTAGAAGACATCGTCTTTTTTTAAAAATAAATTTAGAACTAAATAAATATTACAAGCTATTTCTTCTAATCCTTAACTACAGATCGATACTGCATTGGAAACAACTTATAAATAACACAGTCCTTAGACTGAAAATTACTTACTTACCAAAATAACTACAAAGCCAAACTAACATTTTGAACTTATATTATAAATTGTACAAAGATTTAAATTTACTTTGGCTTTACTGCATTTACAGAATGAACTTTAATTCATAAACATACTAAATTAATGATAAACAAGGTTTTAAAACAGTAAATGCTCTATTGCTCTTAAAGAATAATATTTAATTATTATGATAAAAAATAGGAAACTGTGTTTAAAAATTAAGTAATTTAGGTTACGAAAAAACAATATTCACAGCAAGTATTCAAACAAGCTGTGTTTTATGGGCGTTAATAGTCCTAATCTAGAAAAAAAAAAAAACTGGTCTCGGCCGGGATTTGAACCCGGGACCTCTCGCACCCTAAGCGAAAATCATACCCCTAGACCACCGAGACAACTGACTAAGTTACAGAGAACTTAAATCATTCTGATTTTACGGCGTATTTGATGGGTTAGCTTCAGATGGTCCCTGAAACGATCTGGCTTCTGATTTCAAAATTATCTCTGTAAATTTGTAATGATTTTAATTTTTTATTCTTGAGTGGATGACTGACTATATTGTAACATAAAATGAGTGTTGCGTTGAATGTGCTATGATTTAATTAATATAAAGAAAATTGTGTAGATATACGCAGGTTAATCATTTATTAATTAATAATTTCAGCATTTATCCCTATAGGCTTGGTTATAATTTTAGATAAGTGGGACTGTGTTTTGTCCGAACGTTTTTTGTTACTTGCATAGCTATGCCTTCCAGTAGTATTCAGTCATTTATAAACTTACTGACAATATTAGAGCATCGCTCAACAATTCCAGTTGACGATGAATTAGGCCTTTAAATTTACTTTGTTTTGTTATTATTGCTTACATACTATCACTGCAATAACAGAATGACTTTAATTCACATACAAACTAAATTAATGTTAAATAAATTTTCTTTAACTCATATAATTAAGGATGAGATTAAATAATGAATATTAACAAAATATGATATCTTTTTGACAATAATTACAATTATTACAGAGATAATTCATCAATAAATCAGAAGCCAGATCGTTTCATGCAACATGCTGTGCTGAAGTGAACTGATCAAAGACGCCCGCTGAAATATCGTAATTATTTGTTTTCTTTATCGCGCTAAAGTTGTCTCGGTGGTCTAGGGGTATGATTTTCGCTTAGGGTGCGAGAGGTCCCGGGTTCAAATCCCGGCCGAGACCAATCTTTTTCTACTAAGTACGACCATTATTGCCAATAGTATTATAAATAAGACAGACAGCTTGTATTCTTTTTTCTTAACCTAAAATACTAATTTTTATCATTATAACAACTTTTGTTTACACTTACTAAAACATACATTTTCGCATAATTATCTTACAATCTTAATGATTTGAAGACTAATAAAGAACTCATTAAAGGTCCTGATTGCTAATCATTCGGTAGAAAAAAAAAAATAACTCGTTAAATTAAACAACTCCTTAGAATGACAGAATAGTTTATCCGAGGTTTTCTAAGAAAACGTTTGATTACTGGATAATTACTGTGTTTTTATATTATATAATACTAAAGTACCTATAATTAGTTCAAAAAGCAAGATTCTGCAAAGTATAATTAACTTTCAATAAATAAATAACAACTTGAAGGTTTCTTCAATTAGAAAACATGTGCATCTGGCAACTATTTGAACTGAAGGCCACTGCTAAAACACGTCTAGGCAACATTTTATACTTAAAATTATAACTACAAATCACTAAAAAAATTTAAATATTCATTTTCCCTCAAATTTAACCAAAACCAGATATAATAGATTCCATGAAGAGATTTCTTGACATGAAAATTAACTTGCATTGTGCCTCTATAGTTTTATACACAGGAGAGGATGTTATGCACACTTATGTACAATTACCATTCATACTATATATAAGTACATATATATTTGGCTGAGGAAACCCTCTTGCCCTACTTACAAGAGTAAGCTGTTGGACAAGCCCACCTCCAGAACCAGCCGGAGCTCCCTTCCAAACGTTTCACCAAGAGGCGATGGTGATGGCCACAGACCGTACCCAATGACTTGCATGTATATTTACAATAGAACGTGAGGAGGATTGTAAGGATGAGTAATGCTGGATAAGGAGTTGTTGAATGAGATAGGCTTTGAATGCGAAAATAGGTTTTTGTGGAATTTAGAAAGCCTTGAAGGTATAAGATCAAGAAGTATAGTTAGCATACAGAGACCAGTGCGAAAATATGATATAATTAGTAATAAAATAGAATATTGTTTAAAAATGATATAATTGAGGAATATTATCCAACTGATATATTAATAAAATAGTAATTTAGGATAAGAAAAAACAATACTCACAGAAAACACAACAAGCTGTATCTTATTGATGTGATTGATATTCGTAACAGAGATAATAAAAAAAAAATTGGTCTCGGCCGGGATTTGAACCCGGGACCTCTCGCACCCTAAGCGAAAATCATACCCCTAGACCACCGAGACAACTGAGAAGAACTCAGAGTAACCTAATCAACCGCATTGCGCGGTGTATTAGTACACTTTACACCTTGTTAGCTATTACAGATATTTAATTTTTAGTCATCATGTGAATAGGGTCGAGAACCAAAAACATATTATCAAATGCAACACTATTTAACAACACTGATGATCGATAAGCACAATAATGTTTTACATAGATATGAAAACTCTTATATGTGAAAACTTAAATGTGAGAAATCTTATATTACGTTAAAATTACATCATGCTTAATGTTGAATATTTGAATCAAGAACGCGTTCTTGTCTTGTACCCTCCCACTGCTCACAGTGGGGCAATAAGAAAAAAATTATTTTAGAAAGTTAAATTTTTGATAGGCTTATGCTTGTTTTTGACTCTTAATGAGCCGTAGGATTTTCGTATTGTAATGATTTTGCAATACAGAAATGTTTTCGGTGTGTAAACAAGAAATCGTATATTTCGTTAAAATGGCACCATTTTTTAGAAATTTGGTTTACTCAGAGGTTCTTTTCTAAAATTATTTACCGTAATATTTTTTTTGTATAAGTACTTGAGTATCCAATACATGCACTGCTTGGACAATAAATCGTATTCAAATATTAGTTTGAGTAAATAACAAATATTCCCGTGATTATTCAACGTGTTTAAACCTACATAAAAAGCTCCGGCTTCCTCCGCCTTCGGAGTGGGTCATTTATGTTTTAAATAATGTCACGTAATAGACCTGGGAATTTTAGCTGCCTATACCTTGCTATTTGATACTCTCTGTAAATATTGTGTTTTTATAAACTAAATTATATAATTTTTAAACATTATTCTATTTTGTACCATAATAATATAATATTATTCTTTATAAGCAATAGAATATTTACCGGTTTAAAATATTATTCATCCTTAATTTAGTTTGTTTATGAATTTAAGTTCATTCTGTAAGTGCAGTAAAGCTAAAGAAAATTTAAATCTTTGTACAATTTATAATTTAGGTTTAAAATGATAATTTGACTTGTTCTGGCTTTGTAGTCATATTCGGTAAGTAAGACATTTTCAGTCGAAGGACTGTGTTATTTATAAGTTGTTTGGAATGCAGTATCGGTCTGTAGTCCAGAAGTAGAAGAAATAGCTTGTAATATTTATTTAGTTCTTTGTCTAAGCCGGGATATTTAGATGACAATAATATTTTATTTATTTATTTTAATATTTATTATTTTTATTTTAATTTTTAGCGACACAACATGTGAGCATTAAACATTGTTTTAAAATGGTTGAAACATTATTTTTTAAATATTAAAACATGTTTTACCCTTTTTGATTTTACCAAGATTCTTATTATGATTTTAGATTTGTTAATGCCCGATAATGGACATCAAGTCACGATTTATTGAGCCGAAAGTTGTATGCGAATAGTCTACTTTCGTTCATTTGTATTCTTTATTTCTTCAGAGAAGACGTTGAAGACAATCTATGCAATTCTCGAACTGGTCAGAAAGGAGGTGTTATCAGCATTTAGGACTTTTGGTAAAGGAGTGGGCTGTTAAACAAGTACTGTTATGGATTAAAGCATTAATAGGCCCGAGGATACTGTCTTGTGGTACTGCTTTTTTCGGACCAATAAATAGCATGTAATAGACTAACTAGGTATATAGACTAATTTACAGACAAAAACAATTTCATCATCATTTTCTATCAAAGCAAATATATTTCAATTCTTTTTATTCCAAAATTGGGCCGAAAGGCACCGAACTTACAACATTTAGACCGCACGTGGCGAGTATAAAAGTTTTAGTGGTAAAGGTCTAGTGAATTATCGGCTATAACAAGTTATTTCCAGAGGAACAATAAGCCTGCTCTGGCTGGCCTTAGATAAAGTTGGCACTGGCAGTTAGGGCATAAAATTGGGAGGGGGGGGGCCGTAAAGTGCACTGAGATGTGGCGAGGTAGTAAGGCAAATTGAAATCATCGGGGCGGTCGGAATTACCATGTGCCTTCAGAAATTGTCTATGCTGGGAAGAAGGGGGGGATTTTTCTCTCCTCTATAATGTCCCACCTCTCTCTACTGTCTGGCAGGTGAGAACTGGAGGGATGACGGATACATTGAAGTGCCGCTATTTAAAAGTGAGAGCGAAAAAACCCCTAGAAATTATTGACTTCGCCCAATTTGGCACTACTAATGATACATAAAACTAATGATTAATTAATGATATTAAAAAAAGAGCCATTAGCTATTGTCGTTGTCCCGCTATATACTTGTCTGACTGAAAACACAAAAGTCTCTAAAACTTTCAGAACACAAAGAGAAAAAGTGGTCAGACATACCTCTCTCTCTGGAGGCTAAAGAAGGTCATATAGAGACGAATATTTTTTTTTTTTTTTTTTTTACCCTAAGCATTTTTATTGTGCTAAGATTACAATCTGCCTTATTGGACAATAAGTAATTGTGATAAATTATCTCATTCATACCATATTTACAATTTTTTGTTCACTCGCTCATTCATGCAGCATTTACAAACAGCCCAGAAACCTCCCAAATCATGGAACTTACAAATTAAAATCATGGATTTTAGGGATGAGTTGTGTAGTGCAATGACTGTGATAGGGGATTAGATAAAGAATAATGAATAGTTGGATAGGTTACTATGGAATTTCATGAACATGGAAGGGACGAGTTCAAGAGTGTAGGGTATATTAAGATCGTTATGAAGGGTTTTGTTGCTGACGTAATAAGGGGTATTCACTATTGTTCTCAGATCTTTTGATTGAAAGGATTGGATGCCCTTGATGTTGGACTTTTTTGCTGTCCCCCATAGCTCTATGCCGTGTGTACAGATTGGCTTAGGTATAACTTTGTAAATTGGTAATTTGTTTTCTATTGAGAGTTTGGACGTTCTTTGAAGTAGTCTGTACAGTTGTCCAAAGCGTCTGTTTAGTTCTTGTCTTTTTAGCCTCGCATGTGGGCTCCAGGTCAGCCGTTTGTCGAGATGGAAGCCTAAGTACCGTACTAATTCGGATACAGGAAGAGGAATGGAATTAAAATAAACGAATGGACAAGACTTGTGGCAGAGGGTGAAGGTAATATGGGAAAATTTGCTTCATAACTTATATTCTCCGTTGGTTGCACCAATGTTCGACCTCATCAAGGTTTTCTTGAAGGTTATGGGATGCTATATCGGGGTCTGAGTGCAGCGTCATCTGCAAATGTGGCCAAGAAGGTATTGAGGGTAGAGGGGACATCTGTGTATAGGTTATAAAGGATGGGACGCAGGACACTGTCCTGTGGAACCCCTGCATTTATAAGATAGTATTAAGAATATTCTAAGCCACAGCGGACTTGGAAGAAGCGTTTTGAAAGGTAGGACTGTAGGATTAGGAAAAGGGTCTGTGGTACGTTGCCTCGCTATATACTTGTCTGACTTGACAACGCAAAAGTCTAAAACTTTCAGAACACGATGAGAAAAAGTGGTCAGACATACCTCTCTCTCTGGAGGCTAAAGAAGGTCATATGGAGACGAATCTAAACATTATAAATCGTAACACATATCTACAAATAAAGGGGTTTTGAAAAAAAAAAAAACGTGATTAGGCTCAATGGAGATAAACACTGCTACCTGCTGACAATGCAAATTTTTAAACAATATAATAGTTACGTGCAAGTGATTTTTAATCTTTTTATACTTTGTGCCCATTACATATTACCGGATCGCTTATGAGTTTCTCTGGTCACATTTCTTGCACATCATTATTTAATATATTAACTATTAAATTAAAATTAATCATAACTTTAATCAAGAATAACTGAGGGATTTATAACTTCACGGTCACCATACTAAGAAATGTTTCGCTTAAGTAGCGTAACAAATAACTAGTATTAACTTAAGTTAACTTTCAATCCTGTAAATACGATTGATAATTTCATTTGAATTTAAAAATATTTTTTTGGGGGATTATGCTAATAGTGATGAGAAATAATGTTAATACGTAAAATAACCTCTATAAATAATTATGTTGGAAGGCTGTTTGTAAGCTTTTCATATTATTGAATGGTACACCTTTTTCTGGCCTACTCACTTATAAAACAATAAATAATATTTTTTTGTTCAAATTGAATGATCTAACGTCTATAGTTTCCCAAACAGTTCAAAACTAGCGAAGTGCTCCACATTCCTAAGTGGCCCGCTCTCGTTCATGACCTTTCTTGTTTATTAGGAACCTCCCCCTTTTTTTTCTCGTTCATTTTATCATGGGCTGGCGTTACATCAACTTCTTCCTCTCACCATCTCTGTATGAATCAGTATAATCCGTTATCGAAAATTACGTTCGGTGAAACGAGGTTATGTATTCGCAATACTTACTCGCGTACGTTACACTAATATATCTGACATACGACTGTATCCGAATACTCGTACTGTTTTTTTTTGTTTTTTTTTTTAATACAACAACTTTATTATGAATAAATTACAATCTGCCTTTACTTAATAGGCAATAAATAATTGAGTTAAGTGTTACTCGCACTGTAAGGAAATATATATGGGATGAATATTTTCTACGGATACATACATCTGTTTATATATTTACCTAACCACAACACTTATTGTTACGCTGGAGTGGAATAGTTTGAGTTGAACAATATTCCATTTAAAAAGGATACTACCTATCCAACAGATTTGAATCCTCTATGTAATGTCGATCGTAATAAATTAGCGTAAAGTTACACTAAATTAAACATTGCTGAAAATATTCAGCTTACGATTTGTCCCAATTAAATCTAAGCCCAAAGTAATTTACTTTGATAAATTAACATGGTGGTCAAGGAAGGAATTTCATGACTTTACAATTCAATTTCACAATACAATATTGTAAATGTCTGTTTAAGAATATTTAAAATTGTTTTAATGAAATCCCCTGTATGAATAGAAATGTTTACAGATGTCTTACCAGCTAACTATTATGCTATTTCTCACTAATAAAAAGGGGGTCTTCTAAAGATAGGAAGACCAGTCCAAGACGGCAGCAACACCACAAGCTTGGTCTAATCTAATCAATCTAACAGAAGTTAGGTCCACGTTCCGCATAGCCACTAAACCTTCTTTCCCCCCCCCCCCCTTACCCCCTATTTAATACTATTTTTAAATTGATGAATTTATAAATAGCAATACAAATTAGCTGTGAGTTACTCCTACTACTACATAACTTATGCATATTTTGGAGTTTGTGACTTAAAAACTAACATTCTGTTTATTGTTATATAAGTATATAAACCAAAAACAGGACTATGTGATGGGGCTCACCTTCGGGTTACAATAAGGGACTTACATACTAACTTAATAACTAGAGCGTTCCTGCCTCGACTGCCTTCTGCCATCGATGGGGGAACGGAGCAGGGTGGGGGTCGAGTTGTGCTTTTGCTGCGTCCTTCGATGCTTATATGCCGTGCTCTTTGACCCAGTCCCACTCCTTTAATGGGAATGCCCTTTCATTATTAGCCTTTTGTACGATGGTATATGACTTTCAAACAAAGCTGGGAAGAGGTTAGCACGTGACCCAAAACCCTTGGCCATCTTGGCTGCTGAGTTTTATGGCACGTTTTGTGGCGATCCTTTTTGTGACTCGAAAAATGTTAACCGTCAAATCCTCCAGCCATTAAACGCTACTCCGCAACGAATGGCACCCTTCATTGTCGTCGGGGAAATAGACCCGTTGGGAGTCATCTGTAACCAATTATACCTGAAAGTTGTCACTTAGTGCCTTTTTCGCTTTCACCTCGTAAATTATATCTCTCAGAATTTATTCATTTTTTACATTCAATTCGCATGTCGGGATCGATGACATGTACATCTTCAGCATACCACCATTTATTGGATCATCGCGAAACCACGCTTCACCATTTCATCTGTGCTTTTATCAAAACCATCTCACTTCACTGGATACTGGGGTTTCCTGTGTGTGTTTTCAGCCATCAACCGTTGACTGTTCGACTGATAAGGAACACTATCCTCTTTCTCTGTCTATTTTTCCTTCCTCAACCTTTGCCCCTATTTACCTCCTTTTGAGTCGCATATTTTTTTTTTTTCTTCGTGTTCTCTTTGAAGTGAATTCATTCATTGCGGGAATTAACTTTATATAAAAAACTGTATAAATGTGATTTTGTTTTCTCAAGTCATAATGCTATTTTTATTATATTGAGTGGTTTCGACGGTGCATTGTCATTCTTAGAATATGTATTTGGACTAAATAATATCAATTGACCTTAAAGTGTAAGCTAAAGTTTGATAATTTTTTTTTCCCGAAATGATATTCTCTAAAATTGTATAATGGACCATGGTACGGGTAAAGGTTCTAAACGTTAGTTCGTAAGAAGAAAATGTAAGGCAAAAAGTATTCACATAATTTGTACTAAAATGTATTTTTTCATAGTAATAGTAGTTTTTGCTAAAAAAAAGAAAGAAAAAAGTCTGTGCGCATCATTAGCATGGAGCTTGAACAATTACGTATGTCGGAAGCAATGGAATCAGTCAGATTAGAATAAACATATGTTATTTAGGTTGTAAATTAGTAAATAATAAACTAAATAAATAGTGAACAGTCGTCGTATTTTATCCTCAAGTTATGACCGTTATACAACAAGGAAAATTACGCAAACATCCAAATTTATAAGATAATATATATATATATATATATATATATATATATATATATATATATATATATATATATAAGTTAAGGTTCGGACGTCGTAGGCAGCCAGCCTAATCCTTAAGTCATCGGGATGTAAACATCCCGAATGTATTTAGAGAGGCTTTAAAAGCTCAAATAAAAACAGTCTTGTGACAACTCTCGTTCAGTAACTACATTCAACCTCTTCCCTTTTTCTTCTCGTTTTTCGTTGACGATCGTTAACTGGTGCCGAAACCCGGGAGCGGAGTGGGTTCGAGTCATTAACGTGCGAGTTGGTTTTTGTTTTTTTTTCCTTCTCATTCACTTTCGTGTGATTTAATTAAAGTAGGTAATGGTGGAATTGCGGCCGGCAGCGTTTGAAGTTCCACAGTTACCTAAAGAAACCATGGCTGAAGCCCATGCGAACTCACTGGCATGGATGAAGGTGCGGGCAGTGACGTCACAGGACATGAGGAAAATGATCTCAGACCTCGAAAAATTTTCTGGGGAAATAGGTGAGTTAAATCATTTTCTCAAAGGTGGAGATAGGATTATGGAGAGGATACAAGCCAAGATGGACGAAGGGTTACTCGACCCAGGTGACGCTAAGTCAATAAAGGCAGACTTGGTGTGCAGGGTGAAAAGGAAGGTGCTGAACCTGATACAGGCGGACGAGGAAACCCCATGGGAGATAGTAAAGAGGAGACTGAAAAAAGCATATGGGGGGGGGGACGATGGACCCCAGAGGAGGATATATTCCAAATGTTTCGAGAAATGAAATCTCCAAGACAGAATAGTGGACAGTATGCTGCAGTCCTGGTTGTCCGCTACAATAAAATAAATGAGAAAATGAGGGAGACAACTAGCGCCGATGAAGTGGAGGGCAGGATGGGATTCCTGTCAACAATCTTAAAGGTACAATTAGCGAAGGAGACGGGAAGGAAGGAAGGGTTCCCTAATGAGCGATCGTTCCTCGAATGCGCCCAGGCGATGATAGATGCTAGCGCAAGGGAAGAAGAAGTAAAAATGAACGAAGATGACAACGATTGGAGCCAGATCCCATATAGGAGAAACAGGACCCCAAAAGCAGTGTGGAGGAGACAGGAAACGCCTTTTGCCGGTAGAGACAGGGGAGCGACAAGAGAGAGAAGATTGGGAGTGACGAGGCCTAAGTACGCACCTCGGAAAGAAGAAAGGAAATGTCATGGTTGTGGAAAGACGGGCCATCTGGTAGCTCAGTGCCCTCGCACTAAGTGCTTTGAGTGTGGGGAAGAAGGACACATAGCAAGACAATGTCCATACTTGTTTCGTAGAAGGGAATTTCACAAAGCAGAACCAATGGAGGTGAATAACCAGGAAATCCAGGAGAGGCGGAGCGCGACACCAAGAGAAATTGGATCATCGGGCGACGAGTCATCAGGGACGTCGGAGACAGACGGAGAGGAGTCGAAGCGCAGCGGGAGCAGACGACGAGAGTGGCAGAAGAAGTCCTCGCGCAGATGGGAGCGGCGTACGGAGGCCTGAGGAGAGTGGCAGCAGAGAGGCGACCGCATCCTAAGGTGCAATACAGTGCGGGAAAGGATGTGTGGTTTGCCAATTATCGAGTTCGGGAAGGGGGAGAGGTGCCTCATTGATACTGGCAGCACCAATACAATAATATCTCGTGGTGCGTTAGAGAGGTTGCGTGGAGGAGAGAGGGCACACCAGATCAAGGTATGTAAGTGTAAATTACTTACTCTTGGGGGACCCTGCGAAGTAATGGGAGAAGCGGTCGTGGGGCTGGAAGAATGGGCGAAAGTAATGGGTGACATAAAAGTACACGTCGTGGAAGACATGCCACGGGAATACCAGATAATAGTGGGGTGTGATTTACTGGGAAAAGTAGGCAGGCGCATCGAAAACGAGGGTGAGAACTGGAGGATCAAAATAGGGAAGCGAACCTATCGAAGCCGGGGGGGGGGGGCGTAAGGGGCGAAACGGAGCAAATAGGAGCGGTTAAGAGAGTGGAGGATTGGAGGGAGAGTCTGAGGAGCGAGTTTAGGGATATTTTTTTCGCTGAAGGGGACAAGCTAGGAGCAACGGGGAAAACGCTACATGAGATCCCGTTAAAAGTAGAGCGGGTGACGTATGTGAAGGAGAGGCGGTATCCGCAAGCGCTCAGACAACACATTAGAAAGGAGATCGAGGATCTCAAGCGCCAAGGTATTATCAGAGATAGCACGTCTCCATATAATAGCCCTTTGTGGGCAGTGAAAAAGAAAAGTCGACCGGGAGAATGTGAGGAAAAATACCGAGTCGTGGTGGATTTTCGGAAACTTAACGATAATACCCTGGACAAAAAATATCCGATCCCGCGCTTCGAAGACATCCTGACAGACTAAACGGTGCAAAATTTTTTAGCACATTGGACCTAAAAGCAGGGTACCATCAGATCAAACTAGCTGCGCATGACCAACATAAAACGGCGTTTTCGTTTGAAAGAGGGCATTTTGAGTTCACAAGAATGCCGTTCGGTCTCAAAAATGCTCCAATAACCTTTCAGCGTCTCATGGACGAACTTCTGAGAGGAATGGACGAAAATATGTGCCAAATTTACATGGATGACCTGCTGATCTTCAGCCGAACGGAATCGGAACATATTCAACACCTCCGGAACGTATTTGAGAGATTAAGGGATTTCGGGTTGAAACTGTCAATAGACAAATCGTCACTGGGGCAGGAGCAGATTAGTTTTTTAGGGCACACAATTTCACAGGAAGGGGTTCAACCAGACTCGACGAAAGTAGAAGCGATCCAGAGAATGGAGGTGCCAAAAGATGTAAAAGGGATTCGGAGATTACTGGGCACGCTCAATTACTACCGTCGTTTCGTGCCGGACATGACAGAATATATGGTACCCATTAACAACTTACTACGGAAAGGAGCACGGATAATGATCACGCCGCTGATAGAGCAGAATATCCGCAAAAGCTTGGCACGTTTGCAGGAGGCGCCGATTTTGGCTTTCCCTAACTTTGAGAAGGATTTCACGATCACCACCGACGCAAGCGACTATGCCTTGGGGGCAGTATTGTCACAGGAAGGCGAAGACGGGGAAAGACCGGTGGCTTACGCGAGCAGACGCCTGACGGACACGGAGGCGCGGTACAGCGCTCTGGAACGAGAACTCCTCGGGATAGTGTGGGCCATTGGGCACTTCCGTCCGTATGTATTTGGCAGAAGGTTTCGAATACATACGGATCACCGACCTCTTCAATGGGTCGGAAAACTCAAAGAATCCTCCTCAAGGGTAACAAGGTGGAAGGAATTCTTAGCCCAATACAATCTGGATATTGTATATAAGCCAGGCAAAGACAACGTCGTGGCAGATTGGCTGTCGCGCGCTATTATGGTGAACGCCATAGAAGAAGGGGAAACATCGAGCGGTATGAGGCAGTTCATTGAGGAATGGACGCCTGGAGAAGCGGCCAGGAGCAGCACACGGAAAGATAGTGACAGGAGTGCGGACACACCATCAGACAAGTCTATAGGAGAGAGGCCGCGTAATATGGAGACGACGGACGAAATTATCAATGATAAGCGGAGACAGATCATTTGGAAAACTCAAACATCGGGTGCTCTGAAAATACTCCATAGTACGTACGGTAGGAGTCAGATCGCGACGATTTGGTCACCACCGGGAGTTCGAGGAGATCAAATTTGTAAGGCTCTCAAGGACGTGTCCAAACCCGGCAAAACACACCATTTATTCGTGGGCAACGTGACTGTGTGGGACAAAATTAAAAAGCTGTGGCAGAAAGAGCTGTTGGGGGTGGATCGCTCGTTCATTCGGTGTCTTTCCGTGGTCCAAACCCTGCGGGACGAGGAGCAGCAACGCGAGATAACACTGGCGTATCACCAAGGAAAAACCAACCACCGCGGTGGGCAGGAGACGGCACAAGCACTACGAAGGCGCTATTTTTGGTGGGGGATGCAGCGGACTATTCAGGAGGTAATCGGAGCATGCGAAGTTTGTCAGAAGACGAAATATGATAGAAATCCCCCGCAGGGACTCCAGGAGGAATCACCCACGGCAGAAGCACCACTGACGGAGATTCAAGTGGACACCTTCACGTGGCGGGGTTTTAAGTGGGTCACTATCATCGACCCATTTAGCAAAGTGGCTATGGCCTACGCGGTGGGAGACAAGTCATCAGATTCCATATTACAAGCCCTCAACACATGGTTTCAATTCTACGGCATACCAGAGAGGATCTCGTCGGACGGGGGACGGGAGTTTGACAATGCAACCGTGAGAGCCGAAATGCAAAAACGGGATGTGGTATGGCATTTTAATACCCCCGGGCATCCCAAGAGCAGGGGAACCATCGAAAGGTTACACAGCACCCTCAGCGACCACTTACGCGTGTACCAGGTGGATAAAGGCCTGTCGGCGAACGTAGCGATGCCAATGGCGGTGGCGGCATACAACCACTCGATACATGCCACGACGGGGTTAGCACCCTTCGAAATTTTGTTCGGATTACGAGTGAGACCGAGGAACTGGCCAGAGACGGTGGCGGATGAGGGAATGGTGGCACAGCTCCATAACACCCACATACAGCTCGGAAAGATGTGGTACAAAGTACGCGATAAGATTATGCGCGAAAAATCCAAGCGCGTGGCACGGGCAAATTTGAAGGTGCGGGATCGCATAGGAGCAATATCGATTGGGACCGTTGTGTACAGAAAAGTCGTGTCAAATCGTAGTAAGGAACTTGTTCGGTATGAGGGGCCCTTTAAGGTCATCATAATTCGGGAACATAATCTCGTGACCACCGAGAGTATGACCACCCCAAAGAAGAGGCGAACCGTTCACATTGAACAGTTGAAACTCCCAACACAGGGGGGAGGGTGTTGAATGTGCGTAAGATGGTGTGCCCTCGATCCGATACGGAGCAACTGATCCGGAATCATATACTTCACATGTGCTGCTCAGAGAGAGTTTTTGTTTTCATTATTTATATTGTGGATGTTCCATTTTTTTTTTACCTGGCAGCCACCGGGTCCAGGGCGAATGTATTATTTTTTGTTATTATTATTTTTGTTTTATTTCTGTATTATCTCTTTTCTTTGTGTCCTGGTTTTTTGTGTGGACTATGAATATATTAGACCGTAAACGTGATGTAAGGGATTACAGGCTGTGTGCTGCGTGCGGCGGACCTTGGAGTTTACGAAGAGATATGCGTAAACTGGCAGGGGGGAGTTAAGGTTCGGATGTCGTAGGCAGCCAGCCTAATCCTTAAGTCATCGGGATGTAAACATCCCGAATGTATTTAGAGAGGCTTTAAAAGGCTCAAATAAAAACATTCTTGTGACAACTCTCGTTTAGTAACTACATTCAACCTCTTCCCTTTTTCTTCTCGTTTTTCGTTGACGATCGTTAACTTATAGTACCTATTATACAAATATAATTAAAGGGTTTAAAAATTAAAATTAGGGTAATAACAATATCATATGCTTAAAATTTTTATACGAATCATATCATTCACCAATAAAAATATGCAACCCATAATAGCATTTTACTTTTACTATACCCATCATCCCAATTAAAATAAATAAACAATCAAAAACCTTTAAAAATAATTTTCACATTGTAAAAAATATCTGCTAAAAACTCCCCCGAAGGATCATAAGAATTAAAGAGGAAAATAATGCTATTTGGTTGCAATTGTCTTTTTTTTGTCAAGACATTTCAGAAATTCGAACTCCTACCTTTGACAAAGAAGTCCTTTTATTAAGTCCTGTACCTTTTATGATGTTGGCTAATTGGTTCTCTTCGTTGAAGACGCGAAGTTTTGCTTGACAAAGTTCTTCCAGGGCCGGAGCTGAAACACGCTTAAATCGCTAATTCACGACAAAAAGGCTTTCCAATACAGCGCCTCTTAAGCTTTGACAGGTAAATCAACGGTATTGGGCTATGGGCCTAAAGGGTTACAGGTCTAACTTAGTTCGTCGCAATTTGGTTCCTGACGTATATTAACTTCATATATATATGTATTTTTTTTAAACTTTGTTTATTAATTCACAACTGTGGCTAGCGTCACAATCTGGGAATGTGGTGTTTTTTTTTTCAACTTTATTATGATAAAATTACAATTTGCCTGATTGGGCTATAAGTAATTGTGATAAATGATCTCATTCATACCAATTTACAATTTTCATTCACTCGCTTATTCATACCATATGTTGTACAACAGCCCAGAGGCCCCCCAAGTCCACATGGTTGTCACCTCCCTCGCGTGCGAAGGAGGAACCGGTTGAATCATCATAGCTTAGATGATTTTGGTAGCTTCTTATGTCCAGATTTATAACTAAATATAATTCATTGCGTCTTGGCTGGGTTGACTTTGATGTTGACGGCGTTGAGTTTCACAGCAATGTGGCGCTTTCAGCAAATTTCAGGGCTCTGGTTGGATTAATGCTAGTGCTGTAGACACCTATGTCGTCTGCATACGACGATACCTCACAGTTGGGGTACGAGGCTCCTACGATGTGGGCAGTGTAGATGTTGAACAGCAGGGGGCCTAGCACTAATCCTTGGGGGACACCGGCAGTGTATTTTCTTCGGGTCGTAGACGTGGTGCCTATCCGAACCAAAAAAGTTCTGCCTGTGAGCTATGAAGTCATTAGGTTCTGTAGCTGATCCAAGAATTCATGTTCCCTCAGACATTGGAGTAGGGTGTAGTGGTCCACAGAGTCGAAGGCTTTCGAACAATCCAGTGAGATCATAGCGGTAGCTCTGTTGCTCCGGACGTTTCAGGAGTAAGGTAAGAAGTGAAAGTACGGGAAAGATGCAGTGCGAATCCTTCCGCCCTCTCACCATCCGAAGCAGCCCAGGACCCATCGTCATGCCGGAGTGGGTGTGAAACAGGATGATATTTTAGGATTTTCTTAGTTAGATTCCACAAGGAGCTATCCCTGGTAGACAGAGAGGAGAGGTGGAAATTAAAAAAATCGGAACGGAAGGATGCCAGTTGCCGCTTTACCAACCTGCAGTACTGATTGTATGAGGGACGATCAGCAGGATGTCGGGATCTTTGCCTCACTGGATTAGGTTTTTGAGATACTGACGTAAATGATTTTGATTGTGAATTTTCAGATGACGGTGGGGTAACAATTCCTCCCAGGCCAACCTCTGGATCAAAGTAGTGAAGGAATGCACTGCATCGTATAGGGATGTTTTCAGGGACACTTGGAGGTCTTACTGAGTCTGTAAGAATCTTGCGGAGGTGGTACTAATCATGTGGGCCCCTAATAAATGAAGGAGGAGGCAGTTTGTGGATAGGTCTTAGGGAAATGGTAAGGATCACAGGGCTATGATCGGAGGAGCGGTCATCGAGGTGCCTGAGTGAATAGTTTAGTGTTCCTAAACTATTGTAGAAAAGAAGTCAAGGAGTTCAGGATTTCGGTTGGGATCAGATGGCCAATAGGTGGCTGTGTCAGGAGAGATAGTGAAGCAATGTGTCCGTGCGAGTGCTGAGAGCAAAAAGCACGTCCTTGTGTATTTGTGGGCCTTGAGCCGAAATGTTTGTGCTTTGCGTTAAAGTCCCCACCCACAAGGAAACGATGCCCAATGGGGTCTAGAAAGGAGATGAATTGGGAATCAGCAATGGGTTTATTGGGAGGGTAGTACATTGATGCTAGAGTAAGGGGAAAAGTGAAGATGGTGATTGACAATGCAGTGGACTGAAGGAATCGCGTGCTACCAAAGGAACTGTGTGATGGGAAATCGAGTTATGGGCAATGACAGCGGTACCTGCATGCACTCTTCCATCTGCGTGATCAGTTCGATAAGTCTCGTACTGTCGAACGGTAAATGGTCGTTTACTCGTAAGTCTTGTTTCAGTAATGAGAGCTACGTAGATGTTCTTTCATGAAGTAGTACAGTCAGTTCGTTAGTCTGTGTGCGAACACCATTCGCATTCCAAAGGAGAATGGATAAGGAGTTGGAAGGATCGACTTATGGGTTTTGTTTGATGGGGATGAGATAGGTGTCAAGATTTATAAGATAGGAAATGAGATGGGTAATTAGGGTTCTGAACTCTGTAAGGGTTGATGTTAATAGACTAATGATATCTGAAGAGCTTGAAGGTGGAGGAATATGCGAGATTTGTGGTTGAGGATGGGATTGCATTTGCTGATTACTGGGATGAACGGAATGCTGGGGAAGAATAACTTGCGGACGGCAATGCCTGGGACTGCTCTCTGTTCCAAACAGCATCAGCAAAAGAGACTGAATGCCTCAAATTTCTGGCCGGGGAACCTGTCGCTGGCTTCTCTTCTTCTGGCCGACTATGTTGTTCGCTCCTGGAGTTTAGAATTCTATAAGCCTCACAGCCTTTATAGTTTGCCGGGTGGTCTTGGTGGCAGAGCACGCATACAGCAGGTGATTTCAGGGGTTTTTTGAACAATTAACTTTCATGTAATTTTCAAACAGAAGAGTGTGCATCATAAAGAGAATATTTTGGAACTTTAAACATTATTTATAAATTTGTCTCAAACGATTATCATTTTTTTATATTAAGAAAGACTTTTTCATGTAATCTATTTTTATTTACTATTGCGGACTATTGATGCTCATTTGGTTTTCTTTTTCATAACTATTTAATGAAGTTATTTATTTTTCTTTCTTTGGTTTGTTACATGTTAAGAACAACATTTTATATAGTTAAAACAATTTTTCCTATTAATTAAATTATTATATCACAGAATTTTTGTTTCTTTTTTATTATATTTACAGACGCGTGGTCTTTTGTGTTACTACGTGTAGTAATGTGTTACTACGGACAACTGAGCGTACCCACACTGGCGCTCCATAAACAATTGTACAGCAGATTGCTCTAAAAGTAGTATAAGCCACAGATATATACATGTGTGTTTTGTTTCCATAGAGTTTGCACATTTTGTTATTCTTCTATGAGAATATACGTGGCAATTATTTTTTTATGTTCAAGCATTAGAGGGATATGAAGTTGGCCTTTCATAATAGAGTATAGTTGTTACAGCGATGAGGCCAAAGGCAAACCCGAATACTCCCATAAAGATTGAGTCATTTTCATAGCATCCCCCACAAAACAAAAATGAAATGAGTCGATTGAACTAATAATAAATCAGGTTTGAATTGACTGCTTCGAGTTTATTATGAGGAAGCCGTTGCATTTATAAGACTACACAACAAAACACGGGAGCTCCAGAATGTAAATATCAGTCTAAGAACTAGAATGAGCACTCGGAGTATAGAAAATGGGAAAATCTCCACACTCAGGTAATATACCTTATTACCTATAATATTGTTCCATTAGACACCCATATTATTCTTATCAAATATGGGAGTCTAAAGAAACCACTGGTTGGACAATATGCTTGCGATCAAGTAATGCTAACGGTTGCTTTTACAAAAAATTCTTGGTACCTTCATCGAACCGCTCCTTCTACTTTGTTTTCTTCTTCCTAAAATCACACAAAAAACAAAGTTTTTCTAGAATAAGAATGAAATGAAACAAAGCCATTATTTTGGCTTATTACCAACAATAAGGTACGAATATATAAGTCTAGCTAACAAAACTAAAAAATAAATGACAATGGGAGCATGTACATATCGGGTTACAAGTGAAACACACTAAGTCAAAAAATATAATTTTGAAAAAACCACTTATTAAAGATTTTTCCCCCGAGTCGTCGTACCAGCACCAGAAAGAGATTAAGCTGATTTTTAAGATTAACCTATTATTAAATAATACTACTCAAACTTAGTGGGTTTCACTAGTCAATAAATTTCCTTTTTTTGGTAAAGAATAGCTGAAAATCGGTAATTTTGAGTGGGTTTCACTTAAAAACGCACGATATGTAGTGACTAATAAACCAACAACGTAATATAGAACGAAGAAAAACATTAATAAATAGAGGTGGCTTACATTTGCTAAGCTCTGTGACTAGGGAACGTAAGGTAAAATTATTTATTATTAAGGGTTTATTGAGAGAGAGAAAACAACAATTTATTAAGATAAAATTACAATCTGCCTTTTATTAGGCAATGAGTAATTGAGATAAGTGTCATCATTAATACCATATTTACAATTCATCATTCACTCGCTCATTCATACAATATTTACAAACAGCCCAGAGGCCCCCCAAGTCCACATGGTTGTCACCTCCCTCGCATGCGAAGGAGGAAGCGGAGTCTTGGGGAGTCCCCCACGCCCCTACCTCAGCCGCATCACTGGATAAGAGCCAGCGGAGGCTGACCAAGAGCGCGAGAGCCACAGACGCTCAGGACATGATTGGAGATACTGGCCATTGCCAGGACTCCCACTGTAAGGGTTTATTAACGTGAAATATAGGATATATTAAAATAGGGGATCAATTAAAACTTGAATCATATAAAAATAAATGGAATATAATCTAAAAAATAATGGAATTAATAAGAAGAATAGAACAAATTAAAAAATAGCAATAGTAATGACATAATATACATTTTTAGATTGAAGGGAGATAAGGAACCTGTAAAATCTGGATTTAAATATTAGGAGAGTAGGAAGTCAAATATCGATAGAACGTTTCAAACGGTTAAAGGAATGGACAAAAAAATAATGTCAAAGGAAGTAAGTAGATTCATTAAAAATAAATAAATTGTCCCCAAGGTGGGAAGCGTCTGTCTAGATAGTGAGGATGAGTTGCAATAGGACGGTTTCGAAGTTTCGTAAGGAATAAGCATGGAAGATATTAGGAGGGAGAGAAGTCCAGAACGCTCTCAGATACCACGCGGTGGAGTGAGCAAGAAAGGAACAGTCGATTGCTGCAGATTGATGGGAAGAAGTGTAAAGAACAGAAATCTGTTCCAGGACTAGACTACAGATTCGAACTGACGACTATTGTAAAAACAGGATGGGTGATAAGAATTGATAGTTTAGAACATGTATGAACTAAAGAAGAATTGTGCTCCTTGGGTAGAAGATCAGACGAGCGAGATCTGGTACTTGAGGTAAGTTGATATGAATTGGCATAATACTTTTTTTGTGGGCCGAACATTAACTAGAGCCACTAAGGATTGCTAATAACCTTACATAATCTTTTTCGCCAAGTGTGGGGAATTAAAAACAGATTACGTTTTTGGAGTACTTTAAACTTCAACTAACAGGTGACTTAGAGCAACTGGTTTTTAGATCACTTTAGTTCCAGAACATAAAAAATATTAGTATATAAAATATAAGTATTAGGAGCGGGATGCCCTTAACAGAAATCACTTTGAAGCAATGTTGAGTGCCTATTGCCAAGTCACAATAGATCTAACTGAAATCATAAATTGTGTGCGCGTGACTCAGTACAGGACCCCCTCGCTGCCAAATCCACGGACTGTCACGACCTCAGCCCCAGAGCACCTCCTGTGCCTGGCAAGGTTTATTGCCCGGCAGTACAGACCTCTGGAACATTGTCATTCAAATCCTGCACTGGAGCGGAGGGAGGAGGTGACCAGTTCCCCGATAATCGGGGATAAGTATGTTAATAGCGGGGAGGCCGTTCTCATGGATTAATTTTATTGGTCGTAAAATAGGGGATGTTTATAGGCGGGGCCTTCTGTCGCTGACTCACTGGGTACAATACCTCCACTCTTCAGGGGACCGCTATTCAACTCTTGTCTCAACTCCGGCCCTACCGTTCTTAGTCTGGGCTTTAAATATGTGCGTTTATAAACATAAAGTTTATAAGTCATTAAATATCGTTGTCCCACAATCCTTCCCATACCATTGTAAGTACAGACTTCACATAAACTTTATATATTGGTATTTATTGTTGTTTAAGGTTCAGTCTCCCCAAAACAGTCTTTATATTGACAATCATTAACAATCAACATTTTGCCGCATCAGCCATCACCAGGACTACAATTTAGATACTAGATATGTAAGATGGCATCTAAGAACAAGATATGTATATAGTTTTGTATCTTTAAAAGTAACATAATATAACGATTTTTTATAACATGATACAAAAATAGAAGTGTAATGAGATATAATTTATTTAATAAAAAGATATGAAAAAATTAACAACCAATAAAAATAGTTTAACAACTTTTTCTTGTTTGTTATTCCACATTCTAATTTAACATAGTACAAATGTTTTTTAAATATATTCTTTGTATTATGTAACTTTTAACTCTTGTTCTTAAATTTAGTTATATATGCACGTCAATTGCAGATGATATAATGCAAGAATATATTTATAAGAATATAATATAAAAAATAGATTATATGTGAGAGAATGGGTATCAGAAATAGCCGGGTCGGGATTGATAATAGCAACACTATTTTGAATGATTGAGATAACTATTTAATGAACTATAAACAGTAGAGTAGGATAGCAAGAAGGCGGGCTCCATCGAAGACAGTGGGTACACTACCAGTGTCCACACCAGACTCTACTTGGCCTTCCAACAAACCAAGTAAGTTTAAGGGTGCGGCCGCAAGGTTACGTTGGTCGCGTATTCTTGCATATCCGGCTCTGCTTATTAGTCAGTTATGCCATAAACCTTAAGCCAGCTCGGGCATAAACCATAAGAGGACTACAAGTCATTAAAAAAAAAATTGGATTCATTCTTAAAACAAGTCAACTCACAGTTTGAGACTATCGAACTAACTCCCAGTAGCCTATTATTTAGTATTCAATTTATATCTATATGCAGAATACATAGTTTCAAGTGTTCTTACTTTTCAGCCACAAGGGAGTACAGTTGAAACCGCAGCGATGGTAAGCGCCATACTTCTTAGCTTTGGATGCTAGATGATATTGAAAACATGTATTTAGCCATCTGCCATATGTAATGAGGTTCACCTAAATAGTGCCCAAATGAAAAATTAACATTTGAATAAAAAAACAACGAAAACACAAGGATGTACGTTCTAAATATTTTTCAAAATAAAAAATGATATGTTTTTTCTGGCTGGTTCAATCTGTTCAGACAGCCAGTTTAAATACACTTCCTGACTGACTGTTTACGATATTGACTGAATTTTATTTTTGAATGACTCCTTTTCGTTTGTTTGAATAAAAAACGTACGATCGTCAAACGCTAAAAATAATCCAGATAATAAATCCATTATCAAACACCCATAATTTTGCTATTTGACTATGATTTTTCTATGGTTGGATGCCATCACATACTCAGATTAAAAATGAAAAAAAAAACACTCATCAGAGGCTGGTAGCGGAGATGTAATCTGCGGATCCTGGAGACTGAGGACACAATTTGGACCACTGATGAGTCGGCCTGATGACTGCAAATTGAGCCGGAATTATCTCCGAGGGGGGGCCGAAAACAAATTGCAGATGGAGCAATTACCGAGGGTGGGGGCACCGACAAACAGCCTCGGTCGGAAAAATATTTCGGAATCAGATCGTAGGACGGTTGCTCTGTGTATCGTCGTCCATTAAGAGCCTAAGGGGTATTCTGTTTTGAATTGGTCATTGCCTTATCGAGTTAACTGTTATGAAGCTCGTAAAAATGTAAAATGTATAATATATGCTAACTCGATGATAAATAAGGTGGGCCCAATCACTTTTAAAGATTTTTACTAAATTAATGTATAATGTATATCATTATACTTTTTTACAAGCGTAGATCAGAATGTATAATAATTAGAAATTGTATAAAATGAAACCTACCTGTAGAAAATATAATGAGCTATCGTAAACAGATTCATTTATGTAGAATCTATATTGAATTCTGTAATAATTTTCTAACAAGCAGATATGGGAAATCAAATGCTATATTAAAGGACGCGAAAGTAGACAATAGTTATTATTTTGACAAACAGGATAACCAGAGTTGTCAAAGTGTTTGTTCATTATAATTTAAAATTTACCAAATGTAATGATAATAAACTCAGCAATAACTTATCAAACTTAAAAGATAAAATAGAAACTAAAGATATGAAAAATAAAATTGTAAACATCGTAAAAAAAAACGTTACATTGGCGAACCCTCACAAACTTTAAAAAATAGATTATCTCGCCATGGGACCAATAATAATCATTCAAAGAATTTAAATGTGTGAATTGCTAACCATAGTATTATTCATTCTTTTGACATTAACTCAGCAAACATTATTGTTTATTATAAAAGTTTTTCAGGTTAGTTTGGTTTATTAACAATAGCAAACTCAAATATCTTAACCTATAATGATTTTAATAGACTGTGCTTCCAAAAAGAAATATATTACCTAAAGGCCTACGTTATTATATAACAAAAAAATTCTATTGTTTCATAAATACAACCTAATTTTGATTAAAATATCGATTAGAATGTCAAAAATACAAAAAGAAAAAAAACACTGTCCATAACCTATGGACATAGAGGTCTTGATACAGACAGGGCTGTGTTCTGTCTATATATTGCCTATGTTAGTGGGTCGGCGATCTGCAGGACATGGCCCGTTGATACGATAGCGAAGCTGGCTATCATGAGCAAACTGGTTGTCAGGTCGAGGGCAAATATGGTGGAGTTGTTCCACTGTCAAATTGAACTCTGTACGGAATTAATTAACTTGCAATAATGTTGTTCGTTTGGTGGCTGCCTGGTAAGACTAGAGGGAGGAGGGAACAGGGATGCCAATACTGTACAGCCACAACACTCTCGGTTCTCATGGCAATTAACTCGTATACACTATACAAAGTATTATATTTAACATGTTGTATATGTTTCTTGAACATCGCTAAAATATATAAATACAGTTAACTTTAAAGCAGATGTAAAGGGGGTAGCAATATGTAAGTATAAAATAAATAGGTACAAATTATGTCAATAGTGCTTTATAACAGTTGCACATATGAGATAAAACAAAACATAACTTTGAACTGATAACTCATAATAACTTCCAACCTCAACTAATTCCCTAAGTATACTGACTAACTAACATGGACTGCATCGAACGCAATGAAATATTTTAATTGACGGCGTTAGTGCATTGCTATTTGTTTTTAATGTTATTTGTAATTTTGGACGACACAACATACATAACGAAGTAGAGAGCATAGAATTTAGATGTAGTGACATATTGTTTTTTAAAAAGAAAAACATTTTTCTACTTAATGTGATTTCAGCAATGTGTAGATGTTGCCTGATGATTGACTAATGAGTCCGAAACGTCACAAAAAAAGATGAATAATTAATTAAAAAATTTCTATAGAAGGATATCTCAAAAAAATGTATAATTTATTTGGAAAGCTGGTTGTGGGCTGTTTTCATGAATTAAATGTACACCTCTTTCTGTTTGGCCCACAATTTATTTTATACTGATACAAGCACTTTCGGTCGCTACACCACCATTCTCAAGTATCTAAAAAATGTTAAGTAACAATTCTTCTGTCTCTCCACTGTAAGCTTTCTAAGTCATCTTCAGCTGCTAAAATATAATAAATAAAACCTATATTAACAATTTAAAACGTCAGAAATGGTTCATTCATTTTATGTATTATACTAATGGGAATTCGATGCATAAATAATAAAGACAATAATACATTGATCCTACGTCTACTCGCTTAATTGATGCTATAAAATATTTAAAACATGCAAAATTGTTTGTATGAAACAGAACGTTTGAAAAAGGTTAGTTAATTGTATTGCCTTCACTCAACGACTAGGTTTATTTAAGTTGTATGAAAATGGGGAGGGGGGGGGGTGTAAGCATTCGTGCATTAACTTTAACTCTTTTTTTATTGATATTGTCCGAATAAGGGAATTTAATTTCTATGCTTTCCAGGTTGCTGACTAATTTTTTATCACGTAGTGTTAAAAAACAGCTAACTCTATGTAGTGCATCATTATGCACTTCCTTGTGTATCCCTCCTGTTTTTATCATATGACCTATTATTTTAGCAATTGAAGAGTGTCAAAAGAGTTGTTCGGGTTTTCAACATGTTGAAAAGAAATGTAACTTCTTTATTTTGATAAAATTTAATCTACCTCATTGGGCAATAAGTAATTGTTATAAATGTTCTCATTCATATCATATTTACAATTTACATTTACCCACTAATTATTTACAAACAGCCCAGAAACCTCCCAAATCCACATGGTTGTTACCTCCCTCGCGTGCGAAGAAGGAAGTGGAGTCTTGGGAAGTTCCCCACGCACCTACGTCTGCCGCGTCACTGGATAAGAGCCAGCGGAGGCTGACCAAGGACATGATTACAGAAACTGGTCATTGCCAGGACCCCCTCTGTCACTTATTTATAGCAGGTCACGAGGCCACTGCCGTTTTAGTCTTCGAGGAGGATTATAGGGATGAGTGGTGCAGTGTAATGACTGTGCTAGGGGATTAGGGTGGTTGGATAGGTTACTATGGAATTTCATGAACTTGGAAGGAATGAGTTCAAGAATGTAAGTTGTATTAAGATCGCTATGAAGGGTATGCTGCTGACGTAATAAGGGGCATTTACTATTGTTCTCAGGACTTCGATACGCTTGATGTTCCAATGTTTTGCTGTCCCCCATAGCTCTATTCCGTATGTCTGAATTGGGTTGGGTATAACTTTGTGGATTAGTAATTTCTTTTCTATTGAGAGATGAGATGTCCTTTGAAGTAGTCTGTACAATTGTCCAAAGCGTCTGTTCCTGTCTTTTTAGCCTCGTATGTGGGTTCTAGTCGAGTAGTAGCCGTTAGTTGAGATGGAAGCCTACCGGACTAATTCGAATACAGGGAGAGGAATGGAATTTAAAAAAAACTACCTACTAAAAGACTTGCGGCAGGTGAAAAGGATGTGGGAACATTTTGCTTCATCAACTTTAATCCACCATTGGTTGTACCAATGCTTGTTATCATCAAGGTGTGTTTGAAGGTTATGGGATGCTATACTCGGGTCTGAATGAGATGACAAGACTGCATTGTCATCTGCAAATGAGTCCAGGCAGGTATTGGGGGTATAGGTTATAGAGGATGGGACCCAGGACACTGCCCTGCGAAACCCCTGCTTTTATGGGATATTAATTAGAATATTCTAAGCCACAGCGTCCATCATCTATCATTTGGATTCATTATATTTTTTTAACTCTTTTCATATTTTCAGTCATGTAAATACAAAACTTATCTTATCGTAAATTATACATCTAAATTCTTTCCATTGATCACCACGAGATTTACCATTGTATTAGAAATTTATTGGGATAGGATCGATTCAAATCAATATTAACCGATCTTATTTTTATTATAACTTTACGCCAATGCAATACGCTCAGCGTTTGCACAGCGGCCGCGCTTACACGCTCAAGTGGAATAACTAAAATATTTTATTTTATTAAATTGAATTTATTTATTTCGGATGCCATTTAATTATATATACTACTAGAATTGATTACCTTATCAAACTCTGAGCGTGTTGCATTGGCGTAAAGTTATAATAAAAATAAGATCGGTTAATATTGATTTGAATTGAAGTTTTCATTCAAGGGAGTACTTCGTCTCGGCTCCCCGTCCCGTCCTGCCCTTCCTCAAAAAGTGAGCTCTTTTCACCCTTCCTGCTTCTTATTAAAAGGAAGTGGTCTCGCCACACGACTTGTCTCTTCGTATATCTCCTTGAGAAACCGGATTTTACATGCCCTTTGACCTAGCGAGTTTATGAAACTGCAAGGGTCGTTTTCACACCCCCTCAATGATGTTTTTACTAAAGGCTCGACTCGGTGTTTTCTTTGATGAAAGGTTCGTGAGAAGCTGTCTGTATGGCTTTGACTTGATTTCAATATTTTACAAAGAGTGTTTATCACTCGTCTGACAACCCCTTTTTACGGCCGCCGACAAATATACTTTATTATTTTATGCATTATTATATATATTTACCGATACATATATTGTAAAATTTTATTTCTTAATCCTATTACGTTCTATATTATATCTGTGTATAGAGCTACACGTATAACATAGTGTTATTCTCACACGAAAGCAGAGATATTTGTATTTTGATATTTATATCGTGTTAAAATTAGTTTAAAAAAAAAAATAAAACTTGAAGTATCACCCAAAATAACTTTTATTTTGGCATTAAAATAAGCAGTGGATATTTCAAGCGTCCTCAGAAATAGAATTAAGACAAGCTTTCATACAATCAGATCAGACAAGAAACATAAATTTACATGCATAGAAGACAATACGACAATGACCCACAGACCACTTAATTTAATAAATAATAACATAGGTAATTATAGAAACAATAAAACAACACACTTTTAAATAATATTATCGTTAAATTCTTGTTGAAACATTGTTATATACCACATTTGGTCCCTTCGACAAAAAAACTTCAATATTTTAAAATAGTAAATCAGTATTACGTTAAAAAGTTATTCTGTTTAACAAAAAACCATTTACAATTATAACGTGTATGATAACTTTCTTTGATATATTTCAGAATGGGAAACGTTATTTGTATACTTTGTAATCCATTCTAAATAATGTAGGTTGTCGAAATTTTAAATATTTTTCTTTTCGTAAGTTTATACAGAAATTCGAAAGATTTTCTTTACTTCTCGTTTACAACACCAAACGTTCGGTTATGATATAATGCAGGATGCCACTGAAACTACCAGTGTAATTAACTCAATTATGTAGTATATAATATGAGAGGAATATATACCTTAAACAAAACAGTAAAGTGTGCCTATTACCGTTTATACCGTTTGTAATAATTACTATAATGTGTAATGTTATTTTTAAAGATGTCATTCTCAATCCTTGGTAGACTCTCACTACCTTCCTGACTCCATCCGCCTTTCTAGGCATTCCACACCCCATATCCTTCTCATACATCCTTCAAATAGGGGTCTCCCCTTAGTGAAAGGCACTTTCCAGCCAAAAATAATTTTTTTTCCTATTTTTTGCCACATTCCTATTTTTACAAGTTTGAGAGCTTAGAAAAAAAAAAAAATCATTATGTACAGATTAAACATTTTTAAAGTGTTGGAGTCCTTGCAATGACAAGAAAATGCTAAGATGATAAGAAAATACTAACCCTGATTGATGATTCGAAAAATTGCAAATTATTTTATTATTATTAACTGTTATCCGAAATTTGTATGTAAAGTGCCAAATAGATTAAAATAATGACAGACAAGAAACGAAAATATTTTACAACTCCATACACCAGGAATTTGAAAACTAGCTATCGCAAGGGATTTGCGTTCTTGTGAAAAATGCGGAAGGGGGCGCAGGTACCCAGAATTGGGTCGGACTATAGCTTGACCCAGCGGCTATCGATTCCTCTCATGTTTGATCTGTTATTTATCTCCTGCCACGCACGAGCACTTGAAAGGAGAAAGGAGTAAAGGATAGGGTTAAATATTTATCAAGCTCCATAATTGCACCCTATGGGGTGACTACGCACTAGTTACTAGATCTTACAAAAAATCACACAAACAACAAAAGGCATTCATTATCTATTTGCAGTAAGCAAAGTGTTATCTTAATCTTGTATTGCATACATAGAGATTTTTTTAGCTAAATGGCTATATCAGACAATGGCCAAAAATTGGAACAATACGAACTAAAACCCTGTACAGACAACATGATCTGATACCTGATATGGTCTGACCAGAAGCATTGTAACTTGTTAAATATTTACATAACATTAAATTATATATATTTATAATTTTTGTTTTAATAATATGCAGCGTATCTAGTCTATAACTAACATCATCTTTTTTAAGATTTCGTAATGTTAGAGATTTATTAATTCGTTAAACATTGAACTTTGGCCTCTTCTGGCGTCATCATAAAGACTTGTGCCCAAAAGGGAAAAAAGAAACCCGTTCCAATATTAACTTAATGCAAATATATTCGAAAATTAAGGTTTAACCTCTCAAAATAATAACAAAAATTAATCGCAATACTTCATAACCCATAGCCTGAATGTATGAAACATAATGAAAAATGATTGAAGTGCCACCTATACCTTAGAGCAAACAATCCAGTTTGATCCATTCTACCTGGTTGGCCAACAAAACTAACAGCCTTTGAAAGCAGAAAACAACATTTCCAAATTTACTAAAGCAACTTGTGTGGCAACTTAACAAGTCACCGACTACTAAATATAAAGTGTCAAGAGTGCTTTATTGAGGCTATAATTTTCTTTTAGTTTCTGTTCGCTTGGTATTTTTGACTGAACCCCATCTGTTCTAATTTTGAGATAAGAAAATAATCCACAGCTTCTGTATTCAGTATAAGTGTATTTTCTGTGATTAATTGTTGGCTTTTTGACAAAAACTAAACCTAAAAATTCTTTTATTGTATTTCTAACTGTGCATCTGTCCGCGTCCTCAACAATAGCGTCCACAATTACAATTTGCAATTTTCATTACAGATTTATTTTCAAACTAATGGGGTGGTGAACAATACTGAAATTCATGATAGGGTTATCTTGTAAAGGGTGTCCTAGAATTAACGCAAGATTTGATTTAAATAGAAAACACAGTTTTTAGTATTTTTGTTGTTATTTTATTATTGAATTATAAAGTAAATAGGATAGGGTTATTTATTGAATTACACGTCGGGCAAATGGCCTCCACGACTTTGCTGGCACATATGCACTCTTTCGTCGAAATTTTCCAAGACCATTTGACATAAAAGTGGTTGAATTTCGTTGATGCAGCGTTGAATTCCCTCTTTTAATGCACGGGTAGATGTGGGCTTGTTGGTGTTAAATCACACGATTTAGGAGGCCAATTCTGATCAACGAAACAAGAGAGTACACGACCTGGAAATGTCTCATGCAGTATTTGAATTGTTTCATGGGCTGTATGGCATGTGGCACCATCTTGTTGAAACCACATTTTGGCCACATCAATATCATCCAATTTCGGCACAAAGAACTGTGTTTACGACGCCGAATTGATTTTCAACAGCACTCTCACGCACTGCTTCGATATTGACATTTGAATGACCAGTGTGTTTAGTGTCTCCAACTGATCCGGTCTCCCTAAATTTTTCAATTAATCTCTTCACAGTTAATGAAGTCCAAACACTATTCCGAACATATTTTGTAGGGCATTTTCAAACTGCGGCCGCCAAACTTTCATTATTTTTGAAATAATGTTCAACAATAAAGACACGTTTTTCTATCGTGTAACGCTCCATTTTAACTAACCCGAAATGTTCAGCTTGCAAATTTTTTTTTTTTAGGGTTGCCAGCACTTTACTGCACAAACGGTGGCAAATTCAAATCTTGCGTTAATTCTGGGACACCCTTTAGCATTAGCGTATGTTATGGTTATAAAATTATAATGGGAAGTTTGCAAGACATTTTTCCTAGAATATCAAAACTAAAATGATGATGAAAATAAATCTCTGTGGTTTTCATTTTTCAGTCTCATTTTTTTTAAGTTTTCCATCCGTTTGAGTCTAACCCTGCGAAGTTATTATATTTTGTGATAACATTACCTCCAAGTATTAATGTATCTTGATTTTCATATACATCCTCCGACCATATCTTTATATCAATATCTATAATCATCACAATATTGGGCCTAGGTCGGCGCTCGAGTACAACTCACGTCCTTGTACTATCCTCGGCTCGAATCGGTGTGCTCTCAAAATAAATTTAAATGTACAGAAAACGGCGTTGATAACCTGAATGATTAATGGCGAAATAAACCACACAAAAACCGAACAAGCCTGCTTCCAATGCAGGTAATCCAGGTTTTGGGCGCTTAAATATTATAATGATATGATAAAACAAAACTGAGGTCGTAGTCGGGAAAAAGTTTCTGTTTATTGTGGGCTTACCTGGGGAGGGGGAAACTAGTAGGTACTCAGAATATTTTATTGTTAAATAGCTCACCTAAATGTTGCAAACATTGAAGGTGGACTACAGTATCAGAAATGGAATGCCTGAAATAAGTGGTAATTCAGTTAATAAGCGGTTATTGGACAACAAAAAAAAAAACTCTCCAGAATATGGAAGTTCTTTAATATTGCTACAAATGATCTTTTGTCAGATATTCAAGAGCTCTTTGAAAAAAAATTGTAAAGTAGTTTGGGAGTGGAGAGCTGGATGCTAATGGGATTATGAAATCTACAACTCTTGCTTTGAAGTCTTGTTTTAGATAGCGTGTCGCAACGACGGTAGAAGTCAAAAGAATCTCTTTTCAAATTCGATTTCTGAGGCAAGAATATTACTTTTTTTTTTTCAAATTTAGAAAAAGGTATGTTAATCCGGAGAGAACGGCGTGGCAGTAGCGTTCCGCCCGCAGCGCTACCGTTCCGGTCTAACGGCCAATTAAAATGAAATACCCTTTTTTATTTTAGAGAGAACGGTGTGGGGGGGGGGGGATTTGAATTTTAAATTAACCGGTATAACAAAAAGGACGATGAAAATATTACTTAGACCGGAAGGTGGGGTCGGACGCCCAAAGGGTATAAAGTAATTTTTTTTTTTATAGCCCGGAGGTAGTATATAAAGTATTAGTGACAGGATGGCTAAGTAGTTTGAGTTTGAAATTAGATTGAACACTGTAGTCGAATAGTATCATTGTATGAAAGTAATTTTATTTCTTACTTCTTATTAACAAATATTTTCTAAGTTACAGCTTCGTCGGTGATGATTAATCAACCAAAATTCAACAATATGTGTAGAACCACTCAACCCATGGGCCCCTTTTCAGAAGCAAGACATTTTGGAATTTGCTCATTTTAAACAATTATTTCTCGTTTTAAAGCAAAATGTGCAAGTTTCTATTTAGGATTTAGGATTGGCAAATATAGCACTACTGCAAATAACATTGCACAGCGTCAAACCTTATCTATTATTACCTCAAACCTTTCATAAATACCAACACAAAACAAATATATGTGGTAAAGATCGAAAACAATGTCGAAAAAGGCATTAAATGTCAACATGAAGTTTCATTCTTTGTAATTAACACTGAAAGGAATAAGTATATCTGACCTGCTTGGCTGTGTGAAAAGTGTTTCCGTATTTAAATTGAGCTCAACAAGAAATAATAAATTCTGCTTTTATCATTGAATAGATACATAAACGTTAAAATATGTTTGCATTTTAATTTTTAAAAAATGTATTATCTGAAAGTGTCAAATTATATTCATCTGACCACTTAGTAAGGTGCAACTGTTAGTAAGGTTGTACTTAGAAAAAGGAAGGGATTGGTTTAATGAAAAAAAAATTCTTAAATCAAATTCATGATTCACAATCGATGAAAGCCATAGATCGCCATGCACACCAGCCCAACATGTTGGGTAGGCTAGTAAAAAAAAGATTAATATTATATTTTACATAATTAGTTGGGCAAAAAGACTGATTGTATGATGCTAACCAATAGTTTTCTATCCATCAGCGCAGTATACCGATGTTTACGTGATTATTAATTCATTGGATTTTAATTATTATTTGCAGCTGATATAATTTCCAAATATCTAGAATGTTGCCATAGTGATATGGATAAGAACAAATATGAAACACAAAATTTAATAGTAACCAATACTCCGATCCGATGGGCCAAACTAGATGAAGCCATCAAATATCTTGGTTGGACAAAAGGTTATCTTAGAATATTTATATCAGTGATACCATTTCAGAATCTTATTCATACTTGTCTATTTGACCTGAACAGGAAATCCAAACTTAAAACGTTTGCCATCTTGAAAGGAAGACTAGCACTGGCTGCACGAGTAAGCCAATTACCTATGCTGTAAGTGCATGCTTGAGGTGGGCGCAGTTAAGAAACGCGCATAAGATGACTGGATGTAGAGGGCAACCTTAGAAGAATAGGGGTTGAGGCGTAGGAGAAATTTCGTGATGGGAGAAATAATTTGCAGGGCAGGCTTGTACTTGCAGTAGCAGACGATGAAGAGAATTTATTAGTCAGATGAGTTGTGTTTCTGTTACTTCTGCCCGAGAACGAAACGAAAATGAAAAATATCACCCAACTCCCTTCATCAACTCTTTCAATAAAGAGCTGTTCAATCACCGTGAGATAATGGCAGGGCCGAGAACAGCGCCTATTTCTGCCTTTATCGGAGCTTACCTTATTTATATTCCAGATGAACGACACGACTCCGATCCCTTGGAGCGAAAAGCGGCCCAGATGAGAAAAAACTATAAAGCTGCTAAGAGCTGATAGGCGTAAGAAGAATGGTAAAAAAGAGAAAGAGGAGACTAAAGCGAAGTAGGAAATGAAAAGGCCGGTAGCCGGTTGACATTGTGATCAGCGCTCGCTACGCCCGCCAATTTTATAGCCCTCCCTGGATGGGGGCCGTAAACCATGAGATTGCTCCAGCCTCCTCCTCTTTCTAATTAGCTACTTATTCTCCCATGTTATTTTCTTTTAGCTTTTATATATATTTATTCTTTCTTACTTTTTGCTCTTTGGTCCTCTGTGTGTAGACAATCGTGGTTTCCTCCATAGGGAACCATAGCCGACCTTTTCATATTCTTGTTGGCAGTGAATAATTTCTATGATTCGTGATTGCTCACTCGGTTGTATCACACGTTAATTTAATTATTTTTATTCATTACTTAATTACTGTGAGTAATGGCTGCTGTTGCGGTCAGGTGGCCTTACCTCGGTAGTACTGGGTGTAAAAAACCAGACATAATTAATTGCTTAATGTCTACTCACAAAGTAAGGAATATTTTTTAAAGATTTGAAATTTAGAGCAACTGTAGTACAACAATTGAAATACAGCGTAATCGACTTTGCTTTATTAGTCAACTTGGCTGTGACTATCATCCCAATCAAGCCTAATTATTTCGCTTCGGCGTTATCATATGTACTATACAGGTTCATTTTGTTACGTGTGTGACCCGCCAGGTGGAGTTAATACAGAAATAATGTAACATGAGTGTCCTGCCATAAAAAAAAGGTTTTAATAACAATCTCTAACCCTTTTTGTCCAAATTGGCATAGAGGTAAAATGAGATATCAGATTTAGGGCCAGATGGCTGAAGGCAAATCACGTATCTGAAAGTGTGAAAATCATATACTCGCTTGGTTTGAAGGGGATGTTCAGGAAACCCCTTTTTTAAAAAAAGATCTTTTTATTCTTCTTTAGTGCCTCTCAGCGTAGAGGAGCATCCAGCCAGGAATTCTTTCCTATTTCCAGCTAGGTTCCTCGCCTGTCGGAGGTCCTTCCCCCTCGCCCCACAGAGTCGTTCAATGTAGCTGAGATAGGACATCCTAGGGCGACCCCTAGGTCTTCTGCCATCTGGACATATTCCATGGTCTTTAGAGGATCTCTGTGGTCGTCCAGCCTGATAACATGGCCGAACCACTTTATCTGACGAGTTTCTAGGAGCTCTTTCAGTGGGGATATCTGCAGTTCCTGACGAATCCTTTCATTGCGAACTCGGTGTCTCCTTGTTTTTCCAATCGTCCTTCTGATTCTGCTCTTCTGTCGGTCTGTTAATATCCAACTCTCAGCTCCCTACAAAATCATGGGCAGATATACTGCCTTGAAGATGTGTAGCTTCACATCTTGGCCTATTCCTCTCTTCCCTACCACAGTGTTACATATCTGGTAGTAAACTGCATTCGCCTTGTTAATCCTGTTAGATATTTCTGCGTCCACCTTCCCATATCACTGTACCCAGGTATATGAAGTCTGTCACCACTTCTAATTCTTCTCCTTTACAGTATATGTGGATATCTTCCTTCTTTCTTCCAACTTGCAGGATCTTACTTTTGTTGGTATTTATAAGTATCCCTTTTCGTTGTAGCTCTTCATACCATTCCATATTAAAAAAAAATCAAAGCCGCTAAAAGACCGCTCGTCTAGGAAGTTGGACGAGAAAAACGCTGGTTAAAAAGGAAAGGAGAAAGAAACTCCATCTCTTACACTCTTCGGGACGAGAGAACGGAGTCCCTCATTATTTCGGGGTACGAGCCATAGGACGGAAGACTTGCTATTGAGACGCTGATTGGGGACATCTTGGCCCGCACTTTCATCAAATGGAAACAGCGCTGTAATTTGTATGCGTAGATTCTAATATTTAGTCAATGCAACTATCACTTATTTTATTAAATTTACCATATCTTTTATTATATTTAAGAATATGAGTTGTATGAATAAATGAATATCTTATTAGTTATATTTACACTAATGAAATGGAGTTCATTGATCACCAAGTTAAATTATGAGATTAATTTAGCCTAAAAGTAAATAGGACAAGATTAAATTGAATCGATATTCGTCGATTTTATAGTATTCTCATTTTACGCTAATGCGGTACACTCAGAATAATTAATGACTTACCATAAAATAAAATATTTTAGTTATTCTACTAGAGCGTAGAGGCGTCGTTATAGAGGAAGGTAAGTAGAATGATATACGTAGAAAGACATATTTAATAAATATTTTCCTACACTTTATATATTTGGATGCATATATATTAATTAGCATACATTAGTGTTTCATATATGATCAGACATTCAATAGCCCTTCATTCACCGAACGTAGCTCATTACGTCGATTAGCATCTAAATTGTAATTTTATAAAATGTTTATACATACAAACAAAAGACTTAAAAATTAAAGAAATAATAAAAATAGATACTTTTGGGACTCCAATTTGATTTCTTAAAAAACTTTCTTAAAAATAAAAAGGGGTGTTCCTCAATGAGTATTAGCTCCTCTCGCTTCGAGCTCGGGAATTATAAAGATATTATTCTGCAGATTTTCCATGGCATGTCTTCAAGGCTATAATCTGTTCCGGGTATAATCTTGTGATATGGTAATTACAATTGAGAATCACATTTAATTGATGAAGGCATTAGTAGAACATTTTACTTTGTATCCGTGGGGATTCGGTGCAGGAATATTGGCACATAAAGGATTATCTAAAGGAGAGGGGACTGGCGCAAAGAAATCGACATATATGTTACATGTTTAAGAAACCTATTTCTTTATTTTCACTCTTTAAATAATTCTAAACGTATTTTAGTTTCGCAAAATTCACGAATCCGTACTGAAAGATTGGTGAGTCGACCTCACTACTGGCTCCATAGACGCCTGTTAAGTCCCTGTAAGTCCTTTAAAATCCCTAAAATCCCTTAAAAATTAAGTCCCTGTAAAATACTCCTCGAATTAAGTGTCATTTGGACTAGAATTGTGTGTCTCTACGTTGTGGACGACCTAACGAATAAAGATTAGTAAGTACTTCCGCGATTCAGGGACATCTTCACTTTCGATGTCAGTGACTATGCGACATCATATTTTATTTTGTAATACTCAGGAGTGCTCAAGAGTTTCCGGACAGGTCATATATTTCTTAATTAACGAATAAAGATTAGTAAATACTTTGGTTAATGTAATTGAAATCCTTAAAATGTAGGTGGCTCTATTTTCTCATATGTCAATGAAGACTACAAATATATCTCACCATTCCTATAAAAAATTGAATTGAATTAAAATTAAATGAAACATTTCTTGAAGAGATAAAGCTTACGAAGCCTGTCTTAGTACTTTTTACTAACTGGTGGTCAATGTTAGATCGTCTCTCAACTTCTATTTGTACAATTTAATCGAATAAAAGAATTAATTCATATAGGGAAGGATATCTGAATGTGTGTCCCAGATCTTCGCATCAGTGAACCATCTGATGAAGGTTTTAAAAGAGGCTGTGGTTTCTCTAATCTACTTACTGCTGTTTAGATTTCTACTTTCAACAGGGGGCTGAAAATATTATGACAGGGGGGGGGGAGTCGGGATGGGAGGGCAGGATCGAGGAATCCCAAGCATGGGATTATTGCCGGTCGAGACTTATGCCTGCTACGTGTCCAAGTCCCAGTGTAAACATGCTTATTATTTATTGGTTATTTTGTGAGGGTCTCTCTAGATTGCGTTCACAATACATACCCGTGGTATTTTATTAAGTTTATTTCAACCCCATTGCTGGTCTAATAATGCGGATTCTTCCTTTTTTGTGCCAGGGAACGGTTTAATTCCGCGATTCAGGGACTTTTCCTTTTTTCATTTGTGATATTGCCAGAATTGTGCACAATAAGCTGCTGAACATCTTCACTATCGATGTCAGTGATTACCCGACATCATATTTTATTTTGTAATATTTAGCAGTGCTCAAGAGTTTCCGGACAGGTCATATATTTCTTAATACTCAGAATTTATCCTGAGGATTTATCATTTTTTCTTTTACAGAATTAAATAAAAACATAAATAATTGATTGATCAAATTTATTTTTGAATCGAAAACATTATTTACGGTATGTGTAATTTTGTTTGCCCACTAATCATTATTAAGATAATACAAAAGAATATTTTCATTCTGTTAGTTTAAGAGTTTTGTCTGTATAGATTCGTGAAAGAGGTTTTCACTTGTAGGGAAATCGCTGAATGCCCAGAGACCTCCCAAATTCATTTGGTTTTTGGGCATTCGAAAGAGGAAGTGGAGTCTTTGGAAGTCCCTGCACTCCTCCATCAGTCCCGTCACCGGAAATGAGTCAGTGGAGCCTCATCAAGAGTGTGAGAGCCACAGAGGCTCAGAACATGATTGGAGAAACGGGCCGTTGTCAAGACTCTCATTGTTACATATGTATAGCAGGTCACTAGGCCACCGCCGGTTTAGTCTCCGAGGAGGATTAGGGATTTGTGGTGCAGTGTAATGACTGTGGATTGGATGGTTGGATATGTTTCGATGGAATTTCATAAATTTGGAAGAAGTGATTTATTAAAAAAAGTAAAATTCAAATGGTGGTTTGTTTTACCAACCAATGCGTGGAAGGCCTCGCAATACTACTCAAGTAATTGATAGCGATAAGGCGGAAGTCTGTGGCTGACTTCCAAAAAAATCAATTAAAAATCACAGTTTCCGGAAACCTTTGACTACTACTGTTACCTACTTGCCATGTCTATAATGGATAGGTTGAGAATAGAATTCCTATTGTTACCTACTTACCAATTAGGTATTATAAGTGCCATGTCTATAATGGATAGGTTGAGAATAGAATTCCTATTGTTACCTACTTACCAATTAGGTATTATAAGTGCCATGTCTATAATGGATAGGTTGAGAATAGAATTCCTATTGTTACCTACTTACCAATTAGGTATTATAAGTGCCATGTCTATAATGGATAGGTTGAGAATAGAATTCCTATTGTTACCTACTTACCAATTAGGTATTATAAGTGCCATGTCTATAATGGATAGGTTGAGAATAGAATTCCTATTGTTACCTACTTACCAATTAGGTATTATAAGTGCCATGTCTATAATGGATAGGTTGAGAATAGAATTCCTATTGTTACCTACTTACCAATTAGGTATTGTAAGTGCCATGTCTATAATGGATAGGTTGAGAATAGAATTCCTATTGTTACCTACTTACCAATTAGGTATTATAAGTGCCATGTCTATAATGGATAGGTTGAGAATAGAATTCCTATTGTTACCTACTTACCAATTAGGTATTGTAAGTGCCATGTCTATAATGGATAGGTTGAGAATAGAATTCCTATTGTTACCTACTTACCAATTAGGTATTATAAGTGCCATGTCTATAATGGATAGGTTGAGAATAGAATTCCTATTGTTACCTACTTACCAATTAGGTATTATAAGTGCCATGTCTATAATGGATAGGTTGAGAATAGAATTCCTATTGTTACCTACTTACCAATTAGGTATTATAAGTGCCATGTCTATAATGGATAGGTTGAGAATAGAATTCCTATTGTTACCTACTTACCAATTAGGTATTGTAAGTGCCATGTCTATAATGGATAGGTTGAGAATAGAATTCCTATTGTTACTATATCCGGTCCAATCAAGCACTATTAACTGACCGCACCTATCTTTGGTCTAATTTACAACTTCATTGCAATTGAACTCAAATATGTAAAATTTAACATGATAAAAAATAATTGTGACTCTCGCGCTTTTGGTCGGCCTCCACTGGCTCGTTTGCGATGACGCGGCTGACGGAGGAGCGTGGGGGCCTTCCCAAGAATCCGATTTCTCTTTCGCATGCGAGGGAGGTGACAACCATGTGGATTTGTGAGTTCTCTGGGCTGTAAATGCTGTATGAATGAGCGAGTGAATGAAAATTGTAAATATGGTATGAATCATAACATTTACCACAATTACTTATTGCCCAATGAGGCAGATTTTAATTTTATCATAGTAAAAAATAATAATAATTTTTGATTTTTTTCTAAAATATACATGCGGTACCTAAGGCCAAAGGGGAAGTCACTTCTTCCGAACAGCCAAGAAACGACCGTTTATCGTAATTGCGCGTTCCGTGATAGTGGCAATAATAATGATACAGTTGATTCCAAAGAGAAAATAAACAGCACCAAATAATCAACAACAAATGATTTAATGATTATATTATTTACTGTCCTTGATTTTTTCCTCCCGAGAGAAGACGTGCTAAAGACCCTAACCCAAAATTAAACATGAACAAAATACAGAAACCGCCTGTTTCATTTTGTGGATATTTCGGCTGTACATAGTTAGTTTTATGTATTCATTAAGAAACAATTTTTTAGTTTTTTCACGTCCTTTAATAAGTATTTAATAACGCTTCAAAAAGTATTCTGGTATATTTCTCTTCGCTATTTCGTTTATGTGTCCTTCGAAAAATTCAAATTTGTTTATGGTTGAAGTAAAGGCAATTCATTCAGTAAAAATAAAAACTATTAAATAATGAAAGTGAAATAGCGAGGTCATCGTTATAGCATGTTTGATATTAAATTATATGTTTATGTTACTAGTAAGTTGTAATATAGGTATATATATAAGTTATCGTCTCCCGGCTGTAGACGATAATAAAAAAGAATGAATAAAGAGGTTACGAATAATACACAACGGTTCGGTTTATAACTGACTTTATTCTTTCTAATCCTCTGTATATATCTTACGGTTTTGTTTATATTAGGCTATGTGGAATTAGGATTAACATTGCTTAGCTATAACTTGTATATATACCTATATACCTTTACGTACCTCGCCTCCGTGGTAAATGGTAATTGGAGGTATTTTTTTGGCATTAGGCATGCCCTCCCTTTGGCGAGCCCGTTTGCCTCAGAGTTGTTCCAACCTTCACAAAAGCAACGCGTGGTGGACCCTCAGCACAAGTTTGATTTTATTGTCGATTGATCGAGTGTGGTTTTTAGATATCAGCAGTCCAATCCTCATATGATATTCACCTCCTTACTTCACACAACAACCTAACACATACTTAAATAAGTGAAGTAATTTAAAAATACCTAATAGTTTATATTACTAAATTAACTTCTAAATGAGTAAATACATTATTTATTTATTATTTTCTACTTTATATTGGTAATGTAGAATTTTGATAAATTAATAATATTTCCTATAATCTGTAAAATTATTAGACAGCTTGCCATTGCCAATGAAGAAGCGTCACGTCAAATATTACATCTAGACGCTGTTGATGAATATTTGATTAAAAGCTGTGAAATTTCAAAAGTGAAAAAAAAATTCTGGTCCTTATCCCTTGATGGTCCACATTTAGAAGGCTTTGCCCCATAAAAAGATATTTCAGTGAAAAAGAGGCGAGGAGTAATCCAAGTTTAATGGTTGGCCGAGGCCTCGACAGAACTGCAAGAAGGGCCGTTTCCGCTTTATTTGTAGCAATCTTCTCTCTATAACTGCCGGCAGTCTGTGTTGTTGGCAACACTCCATCATGACTGCAACCATTTCTTTATTCTGGCCGAGCGAAATATGGTTGCCCTGTCCGATCATGCTTCTTTTCCCCAGAAAAGGTGAGGATTAGAAAGAGAGTGCAGGACCTGTTTAATAGCCCTAGCATACCTGAGAGAAATGAGGTTCGCCTACTACTCAAAAAAATTCCTTATAACGACCGATTCAAACTAGCGCTCAAGTCTGGACAGATCAGGTCAGGTCAGGGAAAAAATAGAATCTCTAAACGCATAACCCAATGAGAGCATTTTCACTGATTTGGTCAAGTCAGGAAGGGCAAGGCAGGACGAGTCTAAGATTAACAATGGCAGACACGCACCCGTGAACGCTCGGGAGACAAGTCAAATGAGCATGAACGACGAAAGTGACAGAGAGTTTCCTTCGGATCTCAGTGCATTGTTCGATTTTTATCTTAAAAATATTGCGAATTATCTCACTTTGAGAAAAACGTTGACAAAGTAACGAAAATACTTCATTATTATATAAAAATTATTCAGAATCGTCGCCTTTTTTTTCATATTGAGCTAATATAATCAGTGCGATTTCAATTTGTTGAAGTTAGCGCAGATAACGGCATTATTAATCGGCCTTAACCGTTTCCCATAGCCACTGTGTAACCAAGAACGGGCAGAATTTCCTCCGGATATCGAGCTCCCCTGCAGGATCCGTAATTCTCACTCCTGTTGCTACTTCAAATTCTGAGCGTATTGTATTAGCGTAATTATAATGGAAATGCTTGATAATATTTAATACTTGCCCTACTGATTCTAGTCCAAAGTAATTTCTCCTAATTGTCTAACGGATCAATGGAAAGAATTTGTTATATACACGTAGAATTTACAATATGATTGGCTTTGACTCAATATATTTATTACTATATGCTACAGGAAATAACATGAATTGAAAAAGATAAATGATAACAATGGTATTCACTAATGATTATGAATCTATTCTTTTTTTCCCCTCCTTTCTTTCTTTCATAGCCCCTTTAAATTTACAATTATCTGTAAATTTATCTAATAATCTATTTACAAATTATTTTTGTATTTCCTTTGTAGCATTGCTAAATTACATACAGGTTTTGTTATTTTATAAAAATTATATAATGAATAAACAAGTACAATGATATGCATTATACGTGACTGGACTAAACTGACTAATAAAGGCGATGAAGGTGGTTTTTTGATCAACCTTAAAACTAACTTGCATACTAATTCTTAACCTATTTTTCCCCGACAATCTGTTGCTATCGATGCGGGAGGGGTGGTGGGGTCATAGTGTTAAACACTGGGTTTGTCAGGTGCTGCAACGAGTCAAAAAACTGTGTTTCCGGCGGATGAACTCCCCCACCGACGGCACATCAAGCAACGGGTGCAGGTCAGCGTTCTTCAACCTCTCGAATGAGGTATGTCGGACCACTTTTCGCATGATCCCATTCTGGAAATGTTGGAGACATTTGGCTGTATTGTTAGTCAAGTGAATAAATAGCGGGGCACCGTACAGCAGAGCTGGCCGGAGGACACATTTATATATCATCAATTTGAGACGAAGCGACAGGTTGGGTGAAGTTAAGACCTTTGTCGTACTTTTTCTATTTTATTACTAAAATGAGTAGAGAAATGGAGATACCTATCTATTTGTATACCCAGATAGTGCATTGAGAAAGCTGGGGAGTTCTCTTGCCCTCCTATGCTATACGATTTTGGCAAGGATTTTTTCCCCTTTTGGAGGGAGAAGATTACACAGTCGGTCTTCCTGGCGTTTACACTGATGTTTAACATGCCCAGTATGTCACTGATAACGTTGCAAACTAACTCGGCCTGTGAATCTATTCTTACCTATACAGCGATGTCTTATGATACAGCCGATGTAGATGAAAACTAGGGGCCAAGATCTCATCATATCAGCGTCTCCCCAAGTAAGTCTTCCGTCCCAGGTCAGGCCCAGCAATAAGTGAGTCAGAGGACCGTTCCCCGATCTCGGAGACACGCCCGAAGCAGAGAGAGGAGGATTAATCCTCCCTATGCCTCATCCCAGAAACCAGAGAGACCTGCAAAGAAACAAGAATTTTCATATTATTTCATTCAAATACCCGGGTCCATGACTTTAGCACCTTTTGAGTCCGAGTTTTGCCACCTGATTTCTGGCCTCTCCTTATTCTCCTTTTATCGTTGTCCTAGACGAGCCATCAGAGGTTATTGACTGTCACTCAACCCTTGTTTATGACCGAAGACAAAATTCTTGTATCTATTGACCCTTACACCACCGATCCATAATTCATATTCATATGAATATATTTATGTGGCGGACTATACACATAAAAAGTCATTTGATAAAAGCATCATCATTAATTAAAAATAACAATAAATAAAACCTATATAAAACAAATTTAAAGTTTTGAACTGCAATTAAAATTTATTACGTCAGAAAGAGAGAGTGAGAGAGACAATTTCTTTATTTCGTTGTATTTTACATGGTTTCATTACATACAGCTGCCAGATGCCAGAGTCCTTCTGAAATAAAACTAAAAAATAATTAATATTTTAAAATAAAATATCCAAACATATAATGCGGTAAACACAAACAAAAAGAAACCTACAACTTTCTTTGTCTGTTTGATTTTTTTCCAACTTTAGTATCATAGCTTTTAGGCTCAACGTCCTAATTAAAAGTCAGGAAGCAACTTAACGATTTAAGGATTTTAATCTCATAACTCAGATTTAAATAGTTAAGTAATATATTTCTACCAACGAACAATTAAAGATGGAGACGTTCCCTTGCGCTATCTTCCTTAGCGAATTTAAGTTCAGTAAGTATTTCGACCGTATCTATACTTTCCAAGATAAACGAAATGCAGGCAAGATTAAGTTATTAAACCGAAATAAAACTAAGTACTTTTAGAGGAGAAAGTCTTGGTATATTTCCGAACGGGGTCCCGACTGATAAGGGAGATAAGAGAAGGGACCAAAAAGCGCCGTAAATCTCGAGGGGCAAGTTGTTGGTGAACCTTTATCAAAAACTTTATTAAGATTTCTTAAGGGAGGGTTTGCCCCTCCTCGGTGCAGACACTGAGGATCTTCAGTACTTAAGCCACGCCCACGCGGCTCTACTTAACAAGAAAACAGGGGAGAGGGAGCTTCAAAGGGTCACCACTTCCATTTCAGTCCAGTAAATCGGCTATGGGAGATTTTAGAGGGTCGGTAGAACTAAGGTCAAAGGGTAAATGCGTTCGTTGCGGAAATTACGCCACCGATTTCATCTAATGCTTTTCATAATCAGACCTGCACAAGATAATTTGTAGGTAAAAGGACTTTTTGTATACCATTTTTATTATTTTTATTTTATTTGTTGATGTGCTAGGATTAACACCAAGCTTTCGGTTTATACTATTATAACAAGTAAAACCAAGGGTTAAGGATCTGTAATCAGAGTAATCAAAAGGACAGTATGGACAATATGGAGCTGACAGAGAATAACTTTCTCACGTCCCAAGGTTAGGTTTCTTGTGAACCAGGTCCCAAGTTTTTCTAAATTTGTGGTAACCCCACGTTTACATGAGACTGCCACGACTCTCCATCCATTTAGAGCGAAAACTTGACAGGTAGCTTTGAGTATGCAAAAACTCAACACCGCGGTTTCTTTTTGGATTTCTATTTAGGGGTATCATAGAGGGTCAACAAGAGCAGGTTGAGTCTTGAGAGGTTGGGGGGTGCGAACCCACTTGCGCGTCTATATCTCGGCAAGCTTATATTGGTTTTAGAGAAATGATCTACCTCAAATGTTCATTTTTAAATTATCTATAGCTTTTAGTATATAAAAATCTTAGTGACGTCAACTGCTTCTCTATAAAATGCAATAAAAGCTGAAAAACCTGAATGTCTACGCTCTTGTGGGCTTTACTTAGTCAACCATACTCCTAGATGAACACGATTCGAGCAAAATAGTTCCTTTCGTAATTTTCGATGCCTTTTGTAAGCCGATGGCATCGTCCTGATTTCTGATTCCCAAGAAAAGATGCAGGAGGCCCTAACAGAACGGCAGGATGAGCTACCCCGTAAAGGGATTAACACCGCTAAGAGCAAAGCCCTGGTTCTGTCCCGTGAAGATCAAGAAGACATCCATCTAATCTGCAATGGGGAGGTATTGGAATTGGTGCCGGAGTTTACCTACCTAGGGACCGTTATAAGTTCCTCTGGTAAGATTGACCCAGAGATATCCCATAGAAATGCTAAAGCCAATCAAGTTTACTACCAGATCTCCAATAGTATAGTCGGACACCGAGAAGTAGGTATAGAGACTAAAAGGCACGTATACAAATCGGTTTATCTCCCGACTCTTACGTATGGAGGTGAAAGCTGGATAATGCTTGATAAGCAAGCCAGCCACATTATTGCAGCAGAAATGAAGTTTCTGAGGAGAGCGGTTGGGATTACAAGAAGGGATTGCATCAGAAATGTTCAAATAAGAGAACAGTTTGAGGTGACCGAACTAAAGACCACACTCGAATCCCGACAGCTGAAGTGGTTTGACCACGTGTGCCGCATGGGAGATGAAAGAGAACCAAAGAAAGTTCTAGAAGCCCGACCATCTTGGGAAAAGACCGAGAGGACGTCCCAGAAGTTCCTACCAGGGCAACATCCAGAGGATTGGAGGCAAAAAGCCAAAACACTCCAGCAGATGAAGCAGCTATGTAGGGACCGAGAGAGATGGCTCCAATTTATCGAGGCTCCTCGACGATGATAACAAGACACAAGAGGAAGACAAAGAAGAAGTAATTTTTGATAATGTGTATTTTACTTTTTTTTCTAGCACGGACAATTTTCTATAATTTTGACCAGGGGACTTGTCTGGAACCCAAAAAAAGAGAGATTACCCTCAATCCAACGGTTTGGTGAAAACAGAGGTGCGTACCTCCTCCACTCTCAGCCATCATATCCGTATGCTAGTTATCAGAACTAAATTGGGTAATGATAATTACCCAATAATCTCTTCATAGGTATTTTGGGGTTACACGTAGTAAAAACATGTACTCCTAGCCTGCTCAATTTGTTATAACGTCATGGAGCCGAAAGCCCGTTTTCCTTTGACAGGCCATTTATAATTTTGGAACCATTCATTACCCATGAAAGGGTGCGTGAGTCGCCCGGTCCCTCTTTGCCAGGTATGCCGCACGTGAACGAGTGCTAATAAGGCTGCTGATATTTTCTACCAGTTCGGTTTTCTCAGTAGGTTTTGCAGTGTTCATATTTGCGCATTTTTATTTTTGACATTGTCAATTGCTTTAAAAGCACTCAGTGAGTCTGGAGCAATGATGATTTTTTGTCCTTTTAGCAGTTCAATGTAGATTAATGCTTCTTAGATTACAGTGCAGAATACGCTGCACTGCGGCAACAGCTTAAAGGCTTCTTCAGGTTTTTTTGGAAGCACTTCCGAAAATAAATGTAGAGTGCCCCTATTTCCTTTTAGATGGATTGGCCATTTGAGTCATCTGCTAAATATCAGGCTTATTGATTCAATGCAATTGCCTGTATGCTGTCCTTTGTAAGTGAACACAATAATTTATTTGTAGTATTGCGTAATGTAAACACGGTTTTTAAACAAAAAATTAAGAAAGGTAGTAGTAGGTGGAAAGCATAAAATAAAGTTAAATATTTCAAAATTCCTTTAAGCCCAAGTCCTAAGCAAATTGCAAGTTAAAAAAGTTTAGTACCACTCTCCTTAGGTGTTGTACATTTTGTTGTCAACAGACGGCATAACAGCTAAAGGAATGAAGGAAGAGGAAATAGCCTCCAAAAGACATTCGGAGGATTCTCGTCAAAGGACGATTAGAGAGACTAATGCAATATTAATTATGTGGAGAAGGGAAGATTGGGTTAGGCCGATAGAACAAATGAGAGGATCACAACTTGTTTAAAATCGCTTAGATCTGATTGTGAGTTTAATCCGAACGTGCCAAGGCCTCGGCCCGGCTACTGAATCTCTGTTTAAATTTTGGTTTATCCTTACTACCTACCACTAATGGACTGATAAAAAATTTAAACTCTCTTTATTATTATTTCAAATCATAGCACGAGTACCAGAGCTTACCCGATCAGACTTTGGAGTTATGCCAAACTTGTAATCTTCTGAATTAGTGATGCCCAGGCAACTAAAAACACTGCCGAGAGAGCAATTAAGAAATATCTTTTATTGATGATTCCTAATTACCTTCTTTACTTGATAACGGTAGGTGCTGCTGAATAATATTTAAGAAGACATATATTACTCCTATTTAGTGCTGACTCGACTTGTAATTTATGGGATAGGATAAAATAAAAAGTAATATTATATCATAAAGAGAAATTGTCAAAGTAAAATAAATTGCAAATATGTTTAATAAATAAAAGATTGTTTAGCACTATCACGAACAAAGATATGCACCGAGAAAATATGGTTCACGGAAGGAAGGCCACTCACTATCACTCACCTTAACTCGCCATAGAGTTGGAACATGTAGGAGAACCATTTTTCAACAGATGCCATGCAATGCTAAAAAAAAATGCAGCATGATATGGTAATGTACTAGCCAAAATAGGTTTCGTGGAAAAAAAATTCTACCGCGACACCACCTCCCGTACGAGTACGCGCACGCGGAGGAGCTCTTTATACCTAGCTAACGAAGTGCTCCAAACAGCCATAGTCACGGTGAGAGAGGATTTGACGTGTGATGGAATAGTTGCATTGTTCCGATTGTCCGATGGGAACTGTTGCTTCCAGGAGAAGGTTTGGCCAATCCCTTGGTTTTTGACGGTGGATCAGAAAGTGATAAAGTGATCATTAAGGTTTTGACCGCGTTTAAGCTTAGTTTATTCAGGTTTAATCGTGGCACATGTAGCTAATAAATAAACCGGAGGAGGTGAAGGATAAATATATTTGGGATTCGTCAGTGTAACATTTATGGGAACAATGGTATGTAATTGGATTATACAGAATATACCTTTTATCATTTACATAAATAAGTTTAGGAGACAAAATATGATGACTATAGTTTATGTAAGCCTCCACAATGCTGAATGAACAGATTACAATCCTAATACATACTAAGACAATGCTGTAATGACATATTTGTATTGAAAATGCCATCCATGCCTTGCTATTGCTTGGAGTAATCAGGATTTTGATCTTTCTTTTGACGGATGCCTTAGGAACCTCATGAAAATACACTTGTAGGCAGATTTCTAGAGGGGACTTAAAAAATAATAGAACAAAGTCATGAAATACCAGATCATTCCTTCACACATTCCTGAACAATAATTTTTGTTTTCTCTCTTGTTTCTCTAGCTGCTAAACAAACTTGTATATTTACTGTCTTATTAGCATTTTTATACTTTTTTTAGCATTTCTTTATAGTTTCCTTTATTATTAACACAACTACATCGCTGCATCAACACTTCTGCTAATTCCATGAGAGATGATAACAAGAGCTATTTGTGGTTACCTGACGACTTGCTGCATCGTCTATAGCGCTGCTTTCCCGAATGTCATGAGCAACATGATGCTCCCATGAAGAGGTCACGGTGACAATGTCCATTCAAATGTGGAATATAAATTATCTGTCTGGCCATAAACACATATAATGCGTATTGTATCCAGATTCTGGGGTCTTGATAAGTAGATAGGTGGATTGTTATATGGTATAGTATAATTGATCCTCAAATTTTTGCTTGGTAACTCCAAAGTTGTAGGAGTAAGTAGCATATTGTCAATTTAATGCTGTCTTTATCGTCGTCCAATAATGGCTTTGAGTCCAAATCTTTGTGTAGTCTTAATTTTTTTGTTTCTTTTGTGAGTCCACCCAAAGTAGAGCTCAGGACAGGGGGCGGTGCCAAGCTGTGGGAATAATCTATTGTGCTGGTGGGTGACGTGACATAAAATTAAACGCCTTGGTATTTTAAGGTCTCGTTTTCACACCAGGAAAAGATAAAAATCGCGATAAACGTAATCCTATGAGAGCTTTCCCGCTGCACAGTTCGGTCACGCCAGACCAAAGCTGGTCGAACTAAAGATGGAGCCGTGACTGATCAACAACGCCCAAAGACAGGAGCGGTTCTGTCTTGATTGATCGAACCACTGGTGTGAACCTTCGGCAGTCAAGTCGAATCAATATGGTCGCCGAGCGTCGTATAAAGCTTGTTCGGGACTTCAGGGAGTTGTATGGCTTTATTCGTAAAAATATTAAGATTTATGATTATAGATCGCTACAAAGTGAGAAATTCTGGTTTTCAGCGTTATGATCGCCCAGAACAGTCTTTTTTTTTTTATCTTGACCTAACATTATTCAATTTATCCAACATGATCGCGATTTTAATTACAATGAGCATCTGAATTCAAATAACGTCGTATACCTTACCGGACCTGAACACGCGTGTAAATGATACTGACGAAATCATAGACACTGAGTTGATCTGACCTGACTGGACCTTGATCTCTGGTGGGAACTCGACATAACTCTGAATGTTAGAGCTTAAAACAGAAATCCTAGCCTTGACACTATTTCTTGGGATAGTAATTAATTCATTACGAATTGTAAGTATGCAGTAGTTACTTTTAAACTCCTCGTGTTATTTTATGACCCTATTCACTGTTACTCTGCACAATCCACCGAATCAGTCATGGATTCGCAGAACTGTTAAGAAGCCGAAGAGGGAAAGATCCGATCTCGCGCGATTATCTTCGATCATGAACCACGAACTTCGTGGCGCCTAATTAACTCCCGGCGTGAGCGAACAGTTCCAAAAAAAGTTTTTTTCTTTTTGAAATTGGTTGATTTTCTGAAACGAATGTTTAATGGTTATTTTTCGGAATATTCTTTCTTAGGGATGTGTTGCTAGCCTGAAGGTATATCTATTGCAAATTACTTTAAGAGAACGGTAAATATTATGCTACATCACTTATGTCGCTGGATATTGGTTCTGATGAGGCATAGGGAGGATTAATCCTTCTCTCTCTGCTTTCGGGCGTGTCTCCGAGATCGGGGAACGGTCCTCTGACTCACTTATTGCTGGGCCTGACCTGGGACGGAAGACTTACTTGGGGAGACGCTGATATGATGAGATCTTGGCCCGAACTTTTCATCTACATCGGCTGTATTATAAGACATCGCTGTATAGGGAAGAATAGGCTCGCAGGCCGAGTCAGTTTGTAACGTTATCAGTGACAGACTGGGCATGTTAAACATCAGTGTAAACGCCGGGAAGACCGACTGCGTAATCTTCTCCCTCCAAAAGGGGAAAAAATCCTTGCCAAAATCGTTTAGCATAGGAGGGCAAGAGAACTCACCAGCTTTCTCAATGCACTATTTGGGTATAAAAATGGATAGGCATCTCCATTTCTCTACTCATTTTAGTAATGAAATAGAAAACGTACGACATAGGTCTATGTACATTTTACCTTTGTAACAATCACAAATCGCAGTGTAAAATTGTATAAATTGTTCGCAAACTACAGGACATATAATATTGGACTATTGTAAATAGATTCATTCATATAGAATCTAGAATCTAGAATATTGAATTTCATAATTTTTAATAACAATGGGATATCTGAGCTTACACTGAGAGTACTCCACGTGTTACTTATACAGAGGTCTGAATAACTCTAATAGCTTATGTAGCGAATCTAATGTCGAATCTAATGTAGCGAAGAGCTAAATATATGTAAATTACCCTACACTCTGGTTCATAATGTATTATAATAGAAATGCAAATCTGTATAAACTTCTTGTAATAAATCGTAGAGAGGTCCGTAGATATAGACAAGTAACATCGAGGGTACGGCAATAAAACCTAGGGTAGGCCTCACCGCCCCTTAAAATAGACCTGCAGTCACGTCCCGTGGTCATAAAATCATGCTAGGAAAAGCTTAGTCACGTAACTCAGGAGGCGGGACATCATAAAGCACACCCTTTTGGACCAACGGGATAATAAAACAGACCACCTGCAGACAGACTCCGCCTTCCACGAGGGAGGGGGGTACAATATTTATATCAGTAAATTTCGCCCTGAAAAGGCACTCTGTTTCTTAGTCTCCTGAGCCACACTACTTGTAACTTTACACCAGGGCCACTTGGCCCTGGTAGGCTCACTCTACACTCTGTTTCTTAGTCTCCACAGCCGCATTACCTCGCGATACGCCGGGGCCTCGGGGCCCTGGGAGTAAGCCCACTCAGCCTTCCGCTAGTCTACTCTCGCTATACCACACCTCTACGACGGCACTCTGCCTCACAGCCTCTAGCACACCTCTGACGACTTGTACCTATTTCGCTGCCGATCTCTCGCTCGAACTCTGAAAACTGGTTCTTTATGAACCTCTGAACCTCATCCTGAACACAGTGTCTTGTCGGGGGACACATCCCTATCAATAAATGGAGTCAGATATTAACGCCTACATGGAACATGGTCCATGTTATTAACTACAACAATCCGCACTTGTCACCAGGGCTAGAGTGATCAGGCACTCCCCTAGTGACGCCCCCGACAATTGTTGACCTCCGACAATTGCTCACCATTTTCCGACAATTGTTCACCTTTTCCGACATAGATGATGTCGGGTCGTCACGAGAGGGGTGCCTAGTTACCCTAGCCCTGGTAACGAAGTGAGGGTTGATTAGGCTTTGACCTGGACAATCGTTTCATGACGGTCTTACTATCTGACAATGCACTATGTTCAGGAGAAGTGGTATAGGGTAGGTAGTGTAGGTAGTTTGTGTGGTCTTGGAATGACCACGAAATCACACTCGGAATCTGAGGGTAGGCGAAATCCGTCCGGGTCCCAAAGGCGAGTGTTAACCATAGAGAGGCAGACTGGATTGCCGTGGGGAACACTTTTCGGTATGTTTGCTGGGCCCTGACAACCGTTGTCCACTAAGGAGAGGTCTCTCCCAAGGAGGTGCTAGCTTTAGCGAGACGAAGGCAGAGATTCCCACTAGGAAGGTGTGAGGTCTGACAACGCCGGACTAAAACGTAGCGAGGCGAGGAGAGTGAGATGCAGAGGTTTTTCATAAATGAGAAGGCCAAGTTTGAACATCAGCGCAGCCACACGCCATCAGTCAGCCAGTCGTCAGGAGAATGAATTACAGGCCCAAACCTCCGGTCTTAAATACCCAGCTGGCTTCGTCAGTAGCCAATCAGCTTTGGTTTTATTGTACCCAATGCCAGTTGAGTATGTTGTGGCCTTTGTTCTCTGTCAGTTAGAGTCCTGACCCGGGTAAGGATCTCCGGCCTTACGATTTGGGTCGCTTAGTACCTGCTACTGGTAGCGGGTGCCCCAGCTCATATAACTAATTGGCTCGCAGCTGAGTCTTTAATGTTTACAACATTTACAATGATTTATGCTTTGGTAATGTTATTTACATTTGTTTAAATTAATTTACAATATATATATACAATTGAGTATAGGGCCATTTATCTTATGTAGTTAGCGGTCACTACAGATGATTATAATTGAAAATTCACTCCCTTAAAATCATCCTAATTCTATTAACTAAATTTTATCATTGCAATATATATGGCCGTGACTTAAACAGAGTGATGTGAAGACTGGCGTTAAATCGGGTTCCGAATGAAGACACGGTCCAGAGGAGGGCACTACGTGTGCTGCAGAAAAGGGAGCCAGCCGAATAAGAAAAAAAGACAAACGGAGTGTAAGGAACGACATCGGAAAATGGCGATATTTATGAACTATGCGCCACTGATATCCTGCCATATATCGCCGAAGGGAGACCATTTTTTGTCTGAGCACGCGCGCCCTATTAGCGGGGCCCTAACTCACTTGTGAGTCATATCTCGACTCTTCTGTCCTACATTTCTCCAGCCGATAGCTACCCTTTGCCAATCGACTCTTCCAGTCGACTATGATGTCATTCAAACATAATTGCCAGGACTACAGGGCAATCGTCTATCGCATCTCTTTGTCATCTACGATATCGTTAAAAAAAATGATTAGATTACTCTGATATGTTACCACAATACCTCGGATACTAAGGGTAATAGTCAAAATACAGCAAAGATTAAACAAAAATACTATTCACATTCAAATAATGTCAAATGCCAAGAATTTCTAAGCAATGTTAAGTAGATATTAGTGCTACTTTACCAAAACAACTTTACATTTTCAAAAAAAAAATGTTTCAAAATAGTGCTGTATTTCATAAATGAGTCGTTAGTTCCATCAGTAAGATGTGGTGTGGAATGTGTTCAGAGGTTTTGTTGTCCTGAATACATTTATGATTATGTGTTGGTGCTGGTTGTGGAGTTATAAATTTAAGAAATAAAACGTATTGTCTAATCATATTTTGACAAACCATTCTGTATTTACGACCATATTCTTCATAAAACCATAAAACCATTCGGTAAATACAATCTATGTTAACATACTAGTATAAATTTAAGATTGGAATAAAAACATAAAATACATTCACGGGCATCATTCTACCGACAGTTGCACAAAGCAGGAAGGAGTTTCGGCAATACTTGTTAAGGTCACACTACACTGGCCAATGAACACCTGCTACAGTGATCGCTTTTGAGTCATTGTTTAACAATTGATTAATAACCCTAACCCATATTTCATGGAATTGAGAATATTTTTCATACCATCAGACTATCAAATGGAGCCCCCGTAAAATTTCAAGTTTGTATATCGACCAGGTTACGCATAATGTAAATTTCTGGGGAATCGCCATTGTTTGAAGACAGAAAGAAGTTATTTTTTGGAAAATCTATCATTTTCATCAACCAATACCGATATCCCAACGAATAAAAAACTAGCATAAGACCTTATGGTTAAGAAGAAACCAACATAACCCTTCTTAAAAATCGTTAAAGCGAAAATCTTGACAAGGCCACTTAATCTTGATTATTTTGTGAGAAAACCCGTATAAATTGCCTAGAGCTGAATTGACCATCCCACAGATAAGTTTTTAGGATAAAGGAAAATGCTGTAATGTTGCTACGAACCAGATGGATCCGTAGCTATAACCTTGTACGACAGGACCGCTTCTAAAAGCACAGAGCGAAGAGTAGTCACAACGACGACAGCAGAAATGAGACAGTGGCCCTTTGCCCTAGGGCAGTCTGTGTAACTACCCAGGCCTCAGGGGAGCACATTACACCTAAACATATCTGGAGCCATCCTCGACCTTACGAGCCCTTTAGTGCCAATATCGCTAATACTCCTGACTCCAGGGAATGTCCTATTTGTGGGGTTGGTGGCTCATTTAGGCATGCCGGTCCATTGGGCAGAAGTGGAGGAAACCTTCTGCAATTCAGGATTTTCTTTTTAAGCAAGTAATTGCTAAACCCGTAAGGAGACGTTTTACTTACAAACAGGTACATGACAGTCCTATATTGTCTGTGTGCGTATATATATACGCTTATATTTATATACCAGGTTTGATCTAAAAGTAACGAGAATTTTTGCTCATGTTAACAATTTTTTATTTCTTCATCGATACCAATATTGTCCCCTTCAAAGTAATCCCCTCAGATATAATATACTTGTGCCAGCGCTTTTTTCAATCTTCCAAGCACTTTCAAACTCACTTTTCGATATACCTCTTAGCTCCTTCAGCGATTCTCCTTTTATCTCAACAATGGTATCAAAACATCGTCCTTTCTTATTTATCAACTTTGGGGACATAAAGAATAGGCAGGGACCCATGTCAGGCGAATACGGTAACTGAGGTGTTGCTTTTTGCTAAAAAATTACGAACAATCTGTGAAGTGTGAGTGGGAGCGTTATCGTGATGGAATTTCCACGAATTGTTTTGCCACAATTCCGGTCGTTTTCGTCGGACCGCTTCACTTAAACGGCGCATTACTTCCAAGTAATATACTTTATTGACCGTACGACATTTTCGCAGAAACTCATTATGCACTACGCCATCGAAATCGAAAAAAGCGAAATTATAAATTTCCCGTTACTTTTTTATCAAACCTCGTATATTGTGACGTCCTGGATTTTCGGTTTTCCAAAATATGTTATATGTTCAACCCCCGACTTGTGAAATGCAGTGTAAAATTATTAAATAACGTCAAGGGACTTAGACCAGAGAGTCAAAGGGGTTGATTTATTAAGGTAAATAACTTTGGGCTTAGAGTCAATTGGGACCGATAGTAAGTATTGAATATTTGAGTAAGGTATAAATTTGAACAACTTTACGCTAATGCAATATATTACTCAATCAGGATTTGATACAGGAATCAAATCTGTCAGCAGTTGAAGAGTTATATATAGTTATAGTTATAGTTATATTGCATCCTTAAAAGTTAAATATTCTAATTATTCAACTAGAGTGTAACAGTGTGGTGTTTGTGGGTAAGTCAGGTCAATATATAAAAGTATATATGTATCCTTAGAAATGATACATCATTTATATATTGCCTTACAGCTATATTTATTCGGAAACAGTTATGTATCAGATAGATTAGTGTATCGATACGCGCAGATGTATCCGTGTATATATTCAATAAAAACCTATCAACTAATTAAGACTATCTTTAGTAATCTTAGCTAATCACGTTTAATTTCTTATCATAGAACTAAATCTATCAGCATGAATGATTCTGCAGATATTTTTGTTAAAATATATTTTTTGTCCCGATTTGTAACAGTATGTAACATACCGTTTATTTATTTTTTTCATTATATTTCATCTTTTTTATTCAAACCTTTTTATGTCTTAATTTTGTTTAAACCTATTTGCAGTCCACTACAATTGTTTTTAAGTTTACTATACCAGCCAACCCTTATTTTACGGCAAGAATATCATGTTATATTTAATTAATCTATATTAATTCCCCGTGTCTCCAACAATATTGATAGCTTAATTGTATTAATAATTTAACAATTTTAAATTTTTTTATGCGTTGAGAATATGTTTTTTGAGTATTAATGAGTGAATAAATCAAATTTCTGATTACCGGGTACATCTATCTCGTAGCAAACTTAAACAGGACTGAACTAAAATAATCGCCAATTCCCACCCTCTATATTCCTCAGTTGAAAATATTTATAAAGAGCATTTAATAACATTCCTTGAATATTTAGAATCAAGTGGAACTAGGATTGAGGCGGTTGTTATATTAAAGTAGATTCCCCCATCACAAAAACAAATAACGAAAAACACAATAGCTCTGAAAGTTTGGTGAAGGAGTTCAGTATTTTTATTTAAAAAAATATGCTTTGAATTTCAGGTAAATTAAAAATATCACTGAAAATAAAATTCTACCCCTTGAAATGATTCTATTGTTATTCAAAAGAAGACAGCAATATCTTCATTTCATCCTAGATTATATTTTTTCACCTCTCACTTTCTTTATAAATATTTATCGTAGATAATACAGTAAAATACTGTAATGATAGAGGCTCTTCATTCCAACAGGTACTGATCAATTATCCTTTCTTTGACTGCCTCTCGGTTTTGGTCAATTTAGTTAAATATTTTATTTGAGACTTAAAGCTACTTATTTATAATTTATCCTTGTATTTTATTTGTAACCATGAGTATATTTTGACCAGAATAGTAAATATTTTAATGTTTTATTTAGAGATTAGAGTTTAAACTGTTATAACGATCTTGAACAGTCGTGACAATAATCAATAAAGCTGTGTAGATTCATAAAATGTTTTATTTATGAATATATATATATACTCTAGACCGTCACCCCATCATCAATTTATCCAAAAATATATTGCACCAAATATGAGAAATAATAGAAAATTAAGAATAAAATAGGCCAAATAAAAGAAAAGCATGAAAAAACATCGGTAACTGATTTAAACTGATCAGCATATCTTTGTTTTTTACGCTTCTCAATTACTGTTTGCTCTAGTGTTCTGGTTGATACTCCACGATTTAGGGCACATGCAAGGCGGTACTCAATTGTAAATTTAAAGATTTTTTTTTTTAGTGATCTTACAATCTTTATTGTGCAATAATTACAATCTCCCTTTTATAAGGCAATAATAATGCAGATAAATGATCTCATTCATACCATATTTACAGCATCATTCACTCGCTCATTCATACAATAGGACATGATTGGAGAAACTGGCCATTGGCAGGACTCCCACTGTCACGCGTTTATAGTAGGTCACGAGGCCACTGCCGTTTCAGTCTCCGAGGAGGATTATAGGGATGAGTGGTGCAGTGCAATGACTGTGCTACAGGATTAGGGTGGTTGGAAAGGCTACTGTGGAATTTCATAAACTTGGAAGGGATGAGTTCTAGAATGTAGAGTATATTAAGATCGTTATGAAGGTTATTTTAGCTATTTATTTCGTTTCGTTTTTCAAAATGTTCAGTAATTGACCATTCAGTAATGTCTTAACACAAAATGAAGCATTACCGGCGTGAGCTCGGGTATATTTGTTATTGCTCTCTAAGTTTCCTCCTTAATTGTTGTATACACTGACAGGCAAAAAATTCCACCCACTTGTAAAAAAAATGTATTTATTGAATTTGAAAATCTTTTTTACCTTTAATAAGGTTTTTAACGTTCATTAAATGAGTCTTTGTTTAAACATTTAAAATCAAAATGTGAACTGCTAAGAAACATGAAAAAAAAATTGAAAAATAACCATTTTTATCCTAAAAGAAATTAATGACAGGATCATTTAATAGCGCGTATTTCCTCCTCTTTTCTTTATTACTTCTTGAAGACGCCTCGGCATACTTTCCACCAGTCGGGAAATGTCCCTTTGCTGGAGGTTAGCCTTTTCTTCCCGAAGAGCCCTTTCAAGGTCCTGCAGTGTATCAGGAAGTGCTGAACGCGCTCTTATTCGTCTTCCGAGGTTATCCCATAAATGCTCGATAGGGTTCAAATCTGGAGAACGTGCTGGCCTGGCTAAGACCTCAATGTTGTGCTGATGAATCGCTTGAACAACGGTAAGGTGCCGGTTTCGTAAAATTCTTAAAGTAAGAAACCGGTTATCCTGTGGTTTTGTTGAATTAGCTGCATATCTAATGGAGCGTCCAATAAGTCAATAAGTGCCACACCACGTGCAACATCCTCAGCACGAAGAGGCATTTTTAAACTTAAAATTGAAAAAATTAAAATATCGAAGCCGAAAACTAAGAAATTTGCTGCACCAGAACGCAAATGACACTGAATAAACATTTTTATTTCCATGTCATGAAAAACATATATCTGAAAAATAAGTGAAGCAACTGATCCCTGCTGTTTGACTAGTTTGATTTGATATTTATATTGTGTGAAAAATATTTTTTTCAAAAAACAGCTTGAAGCCTAAAGCCATAATACCTTTTATTATTGATATTACATCAACATACAACGTTTCTCCTGTTCAAGGATCCTCAATACTACAGTCATACAAACAAGAAACAAAATAATTAAATTTACATACATAGAAAACAATCACATACAAAACACTTAGAATAAAACGACACACACGATAGTATCTTTTGATTCATATTCATTCATTGTTGTATAACAAATTGTTGAAGAATCTGCAGAAATAAATTTTAAAATGGTAAATCACTACTACACTAACCAGTCTTTCTGTTAATACAAACACCATTTAACAAACCTAAGGTATTTGAAGAAATTTTTTAATTATTTAGAATGGAAAACATTTCTATATAAGAAAAACCAACCATACTTTGTTGTGTGGAGGTTAACTAAACTTAGGAGGAAATATTAAGCGTCATACTTATCATAATTAGCGAAAATCATTAAGAAATGTCTTCAAATATTTTTTTGTAATAAGACAATAAAACCCTTTAAATTTAAAAAAATCTCTAAGAACCTGGAAAACATTAAATATCAAGAAAAAAACCTTCACTTTGTTTAAATTCGTTAAAACATTGTTGTTAAAACGTTGTCATAGAAAATGTTCAAGCTATTTTATTTTTAAAAAAAATTCCTGTCCTTTTATGTACATGGAATCAACACATAGTTCCCAGACGCTAGAGCGCCTCTAAACTACAACTTAAATAAACTTGATACTTATTTATTTATAAGCAGGGAAACCGAAACCAATAAAAAACCCATAACTAAAAGCTTTTTTGTCAGCAACATTCATTTCCTGCAAATAGCGGGACCTTATCTATTGCGTGCCCTCACAGCTCTCCTCTCCCGTACCCGATTTCTTCTAATTAAATGCAGCCACCAGCCAGACGTTGAACACTATCCCACTGAAAGCTTTTCTCCTGGCGATTATTTGCATAATGGCCAGTCCGCGGTGTACGAGCACTTCACGCCGCGGAGCTGCATCCGCAAATGGTTGAGGGCGATTTGATACTCACGAGCACCCGTAAAATACCTACCAATACGCATTGCTTTAAGACAGGCACAGGTATTTCGTCTCTCTCTCTCTCTCTCTCTCTCTCTCTCTCTCTCTCTCTCTCTCTCTCTCTCTCTCTCTCTCTCTCTCTCTCTCTCTCTCTCTCTCTCTCTCTCTCTCTCTCTCTCTCTCTCTCTCTCTCTCTCTCTCTCTCTCACAGAAATTGTGACATGGTATAAGAAAAACTAACAACCACCAGCCAATAACAGACAGACATACAGTCCAGGTGGGTACAAAAGGGTTGTCTCTGGTTTTGAAAAAAGAAAAAAGCCAACGAAACCTTAAAAAGCACGGAGAGATTTAACAGTAAACACTCCGTTGGACATTGCTGATTGCCCAATAAATATAAATTATTGTCTGAAGACAGTAGCGATTACATCGGGCCGACTATTGGGATGTTCGGGACGATCTAACGACTGCTTCGCTCTCGGCATGGTCTTGTTTGTCTCGAGACCGAAGAAGAAGTAACAATATCCAGGTCCTATGTTTACGTTCCAAGGCTGGAGCTCACTAACGAGCAGCCTGACGCAGCTCAAACAGCTCTGCTTGTTTCCGCAACCTATGTACGTAGGTATAATTAATGGTCGCTACCGGAGTCGTTTTCTGACATTGGTTACAATTCTTCATATGAGTGCGTCTGTTGTCTTTTAAACAAGTCTTAATTACTCTTTGGGCTTATAGTCCATGATTGTCTTCACCAGTTCACGCGTATTTGTTCAACTTAGGATATAGTCTATCGGTCAATCCTTGTCTAGCGAATAAGAAAATTATATGAGGAGGTCTGAAAAGTTTCCGACCTAACAAAGCTTTTATTTCACTACTTTTTATTTATTTTATTATCATCTTCATGTTGAGGTCGGAAACTTTTCAGACCACCTGTGTAAGTCCTTGACAATGGTAGTTTTATTGTAATTTACAATTTCCCTTATTAATGGGTTTGCAGTAATACTGTATTAGTAAAATAAGTCTCGTTTTAAGGACAAATTTGTGCACTGTATTAAGTCGTGTAGCGTAGTTTTTATTTTAGTATAGCGAGGATAGTTATTAATGAAAGGTAAACACATGTTTTCATTTCTTTCAAGCTGTCTTTTCGTTTCGCAAGTCGAGCTCCAGTCAGGTGCTCAAATTATACCTGAACTTAAGGATCTGTATCTTGATGGCAAACCAAGATATCGAACGGAGCCCAATGTTGGCTACTGATATTATTTGTTATATTTTGGTAAGTGGACCAGTTCCCTACGCCGAGAAGACCACCTTTGATGGTCTCACATCACATGGTCCCATTCTGAAATTGCTGGAGACTTTTAGCCGTATTGTTAGTCAAGTGTGTAGATAATGGGACACGGTGCAGCAGAGCTTGTTGGGAGGGACATATATATATCACCAATTTGAGACGCAGCGACAAGTTGGGTGAAGCACGTGCGAAAGCAGGTAAAGACCTGTGCCGTACTTTTTCTATTATGTTACTAAAATGGGTAGAGAAATAGAAATACCCATCCATTTCTATACCCAGTTAGTGCATTTAGAGTGCATAAAGTGCATTTAGAAAGTGGGGAGTTCTCTTGCCCTCCTATAGTACAGGATATTTGCCAAGCTTGGAGGAAGCAGATTACGCAGTCGGTCTTCCCGGTGTTTACACTGAGGTTTAAATTACCACGTGGTCACGTCAATTACATCACTGGTTACGTTACAAACGTCCATGGATGGAATGGCAGACATCCCTTAACCCCTATTTTATATTATTTAAAAAAACTAATTTATATACAACAATATAAATTGGCTGTGGTTGGCTCCTTTTTCTGCATAACATTTTAAAGAGTGCATAGCTTACAAACTAGCATACTTTCTATAGTTCAGAAATTATACAATGCAAAGGGACTAGGTATTGGGGCTCACCTTCGGGTTACAAAGAGGGATTAAAACTAAACATACATACTAACTTACAAAACTATAACGTTCCTGGTTCGACCGCCTTCTGTCATTGATGGGAGAACGGAGCGGGGGTAATCGTGTGGAACACGGGGGTTGTCATGTACTGTAGCGAACAAATAATTTGATATGTCTACTGCGAATGAATTCATCCCCCGTACATAGATCAAAATCCTCGTGAAGCTCACGGTTTCTCCAATGCTGAAATGTAGTTTGTCTGACCACTTTGATAATTATTCCGTTTTGAAATTGTTGGAGTAACCACAATGGCAGACAGTTTTGACAGTACTCTGATAAAGGACATCTGGAGTCTCTCCTACGCTAGAGTAAAGTAAAGAACGAAAAAAGCATATTAAAAATTGTCGAACTCATAAAGCAGGAAGTGGTCATTATAAGCCATTATAAGTGGTCAATATGTTCATTTAAAACATCAATATTGTAAAGACAATCAGGATGATTCAACTTCTGCTTTATATGTATGTATACTGTCGTTATATCTTTATATGACCTCTGTCTTCATGTATGAAAATGTACTGAAAATGAAAAAAACACAGAAAAGGGACAAAATAATCGAAAAATATTTAAAGAAGTTTAATTGAAATCATATGAATTTGGTTTAGCATCGATAAAAGAGTCAGTATAATGGTAATAACTTTTTAAGAATAATTCTTATTTCTTAAGAACTTTTCAGCTAATTCTTAAAGTGCTAATTATCCAGGAATGTAATTCCCATGACACCAAGTGGATATATGGAACTAATAGAGTATATTTGCTAATAAAAACTTGTGGATTTTTCACTGAGTTGTAATTTGGGTTTATTTATTAACTAAATAATTGCTGACCGTAGGGTCACAACGAATGTCAATTGTAAGCTACAATTTAGGCCAAACTAGCTTACCCTCAGATTTGGCGTTACTCAGTAAATGCCATAAATAGCTTAAACAATCTAGTGATTGGTTCAAATCCCTAAACCGATTTAGTAAAATGATGAAATAAACATTTCTAACCTGTTAAAATGATTTATTTATTTTAAACCACACATTAATTAGGTACATGTAATACAACAAAGATCACAGAAAATATCTCTTTATAGTTAAGAGAAAATATCGCTACAAGAAGTATGTATTTTAAACAGAACTTAATTGTAATGTTCCTTTATTTTTTATTGAAACACATTGTTATTTATGGCACCTCGAGTACGAACATGCACATCTATTGGTTTGGCATTGTACATTTGATTTTTTACTGGAACACTTCTTGAACCCTTGACCTCATAAAGAGCTCAGTCTGTGGGATTTTGTAGGTACATTTGCTTGCAGCTATTGTAGGAATGTTTCTAGGAAGCCAATATTCTATAATACAAACTGAAGTACCAATTTGAAATAAATTATTTTTCAAACTTAATGCGATCCCGATGTTTTTGCCTCTATCTACCCTAGGTGAATCGATCAAAACGATCGAACCCACTAACACGTAGAATTAGCAGGGGAGCACTCTCATTTCACAATTAGTGTATCATTTAGGGATTTGATGATTAGCTACATCAATTTAAGGATTTGATCAAATTACTTTGTTTAGGGGAATGGCCGTATCGAATTGTCATTTTAACGTGTCCCGTGAATTTGAAATCCCTATGGGATTCGATCAAACCCCCTTTTTTAACTTATCCCTGGGACATATAGATGGGACACGCCTGAAAGGGTGCTCGCAGACGTTACTATGGCCAGACATGCCAACGGTCAGCTGGTAGGATTGATTAAGAGAAGATTAGGATCCCTCAGTGGGGAGATTATCTGGTCATAAATCTGTCCGGTCCCACGCTGTGGTCAGCGATATTTGCACTTCCGCAAGGATGCACTCCTTCAATGCTCGCTCCGTGCTCTCCCCTCATCCACACCGGTCCGACTTCATAAATCTCTATCAATACCTTTTATATTCACTGCTAACTAACCCTCAGTTCTTCTGTGGCTAGTTCATTTATATTTATAAAACCAGTACCCGGTGGTTTGAGCAAACATGGAAGCGGTTGGTAACCCCAGGGGAGGGTGTCGTCCGCAGAGGGTAGCCAAATGACCGTCATTAGGGCTCGGCCAAGCTCATTGAAGGATATCTCGAGTTTATTTAAACCCTCAAACTGCCAAATGTAGGACATTTTTCTAGTATAAACATATTGTGTTGTCTGTGACCAGGAGAGGCAGAACAGTTGAACACTGACTCGCACACCTCGCAAAAACTATCAACTTATCAAGATAATTCGACAGCCACTATCATACTGTCACGAGACAGGCATCGCACTACCACATCGAATACAAAACAAAGAATTGACCACGACATCAGTCCGGACTAAAATTCAACGATAGAGATGGCTTAAAAAATAAAATAAGAATTTTTGATCGAAAATGTGGAGTAGGATTTTTACAACCATCTGATAAATTTTTAAGAATCCTGTTTCTTTGCTTTGTGCGTTTTCTTCTTAGGAGTCCATTTAGAGGTACATCATTCTGCATACTAGTCTACGCTTCTGTCTTTTTCGAGACAGTTTCAATTTCTAATAGTTCATTTGAACTGCTTCTCCATTGCATTCAACAAGCCTCCGGTGCGTATGTTAAATTCTGGCTAAGGTTCGAAGAATAGAACTCATAGTTTTCGAACCCGATTACAATATGGATACTTGATCTTTGCTACATTCAACTATTGATTGTTGATTTTACCTTATATCTTACTTGAAATATAGCCTGCTCATCCATTTGTGTCTGCCCTGATACACAAGAAGGTGGTAGGAGGTATGACAGCCCTTATCGTAACAGAGGAGACCCTTGTCAGTGATAGAGTATCTCATAGACAAGCTTGTTTACAAGCACTTAACATCCCACCAACAAAAGGGCGGGTCTAGCCTACTAGGCCATACGCAGTTGGGATGTCTGCCGCGGGACGTAGGGAAAAAACGTTATAAAAAAGGACTCGCGCCCAACACCTGACCTAAGACCGGTAGCCTCCCACCAGATCCATAAATCAGCCGACCCGACACCATTCATGCTCGACAATTTTTATTAAGTCGGTTCACATCAACTGCCCGGCCCCACAACCGGTCGTCCATCCCCTGGGTCGCTCGCTCCAACGTTAAACTCTTGGTTTTTTTTTTGCCCCTTCTATTTCGGTTTTTTTTTTCATGTTACACGTTCGTCCTTGGAGCAAAAAAAAACCAATGAAAAAGTTTAGACGCGTGCCCGTGTTTGTCAGGACACAAAAAAAATCTCAATTGGTGTGCTGTTCAGCTAAAAACGATAATTAACTAGATTTTGAATTCAAATGATGAATATGAAATAATATTTATAAACTATAAAGTTTTTAACAGTATTGCTTGTTTGTTGTTGGTTTTTTGTTTTGTGTCTGTCGGCGTTACTTTGTTATTGAGAGACAGTTGCCAAATTAAAGCAGACCATCTGCTTTTTGATTTTCCTAATGTTATCATGCCGAAACAAATACACGGCAAATAGCCTATTGGCTAAGCTAGACTGGAAGACAAATACATTCAATATTAACTTAGTAAAAGAAAGCACTCACAGATTTCGTGAAAATTTCAAGAGCATCAACAATAATTAAGTAAAAGGTCAAGCGCATAATGTTTCAACTGAAGACAAGACCGATAAGGACATTTATTTTGTACTTAAGTACCACTAGAAATTAGTGTTTTAGTTGTAGGTTTTTTGATGTTGTTGGTTGCTTTACTAATAAATAAGTGGATATTTTAGTTTTCCATATTAATTGTATTTTAGTTTTGTTTAGAGGCGCTCTGGTATCAGGCGACTAAATCAATGTGCCCTTGTTATATAAAATGAAATAAATAAAATCTCTCTTTTAAAAAAAAAATCGAATACAAGAATCTAGCTATAATCTTACAAATCAATTTATCAACATTGAGTTTTTGCAGTAGTTTGAATTCGCTCAATGAGTGATTAGAGTGCTATGTTAGTAGTTGCCAGGTCCGGGTTGGTAACATTTTTGGTTTTATTGTTGATTGTGGTTTACAGCAACCTGATAAAATAAATGCCAACCATGTACGTTTTCGTCAGTTGTGATTTAGCAACGAATTTTCTATAATACAAGTTTTTGGCGAAAACTATGGACTGCAGAAGTAGAGCATCCATTACTCTAGGATTTCAGTTTAAAGAGTTATTAAAAAGTTCTAAAGTGTTTTTGCATTTGTTCCAATGATATTTCGGCACTTTGTGCATATAAACTTTCAACATGTCTACTTTGAAAAACTTAAACTCTACTATTCGGATACCTGTGTAACGTTCAAGCCTGATGGTTTAACGGATTAATATTATACTAGGCCAACCTCAAACATTTCCTGTGAACTATAAAAGTCGGTCAATTGTAATAAATTCTTAAATATTATCTCATAAAAATTTCTCTTTTGATACTATTTAAGTAGTTTTAGATAAAACTTAATTTATTTTATTTACTCATACACAATTATATTTTTCTACCGATGAGTGCCTAATTTACATCGAAAATCACAACTGTTATAATGTTGAGTAAAAATCAATAAAAAAATTGTATTAAACATTTTTACTACCCCTCGCTGCTAATGTTAATAACACATGATAAATAATATTAGTATTGTTCATATTATCATATTAATACCCGTTCGGTGATTAACTGGCTTGTTTTTGATTACATGAATGGAAATAAGGGCAGTAAAAATCATTTTATTATGTCCAATTTATTTTTGTCAAGAAATAAAATGGGTTCATTTCCACGAATTTATTTATTTTTTTCGTTCCTTGCCTCCTTGTGCTGTAATGAAATACCTGATTTGAGTTCTGCTTACATTTACATAACAGTGGTTACTTTTTAACAGATTTTTTTAATCTGAAGTCCAAAGTCATCTCTTCGAAACTTCCAATATACTGTAATGGTTAGAAATGTTATTTTAGATGTTTGGAAAATAGTTTAAAAAAAGACAAGGTCAAAAAAAAAGAATCAAAAAAGTTGCGATTGTAAGGGTGTGTATTGTCTTTTTTTTTTCATATTATAAAAAAGCAAAAATAACGAAATTATTATTTTGCCTTGGTCCCTTGCACATTGAGATCTCAATGTCATGAGGTCAAACAGTGAGCTAAATAAACTTGTAGTTGAGTGGCGGAAAAATTAAAAACTTCTAATTGTAATAATTAATACAAATACAAAATAATTGAATTGTTAGGGTATATTGTTTATTGAAATACTAAAGAGGAAGAATAAATTATTGACGATATAGTTATTTATTTGATACGTTTCTAATTATAGTGCCTCTGGATAATTACAGTTTACTGTTGGATCGATGAATCTCATTTTTTTTTTGTGTTCCCAAAAAGCAACTGACAGCTTACAGCTTACTGTATAAGTAAAATTTCGACACGGGTATTTTAAACGATTGCATACAAATAAAAAAATGCAGATAAACTAACCTTTACAACATGGAGATAAACTATCAGGCATTATCACAGTGTTGGCTACATTAAGAACAAATTGTTTATAAACATTAAGTGATTATTTCCATATTGCCTTTGGTCATTTTTAGATAATAGATTTTTTTTTGGTTTTGGTTTTGATAAAGCATGATTATGTCATTCATTTGGGAGAGTATTTTGTGAAACACGCTTAAGCTAAGTTAATTTTCTAACCATTATTAATTAATTAATTGATGTACTTCTTCCATTCTATAAACATTTAGAGTGAACATTCAATTTGTTACTAAATGAATCTATACATAAAGATTTCATTCTGGTATTATCAATACTAAAGGGGCTAGTCAAATGTTTGTGGGCTTCACTCGGTTCATTTAAGTCTAATTACTAAAGTAACATAAATCTTGTAGTGGCAGATTGATTTCTCTTCCCTCGGGAATTACTAGAGAAACGAGTTACTTGTGCAGATTTTGGAACAGAAAATATACTGACTCGATGAAACATAGCCAAAACCCTCTATTCCGAGACATGACACCCCCACCGCTACCGGCAAGATGGCAACTCTCAAGATCTGGTAAAGCAGACCAAATGGTGGACATCAAGGCACTAGGCCCGCCAACAACAAGCCTCTGACGGGCACCCAACACTGTTATCCGACTAAATAAGATTACACTACATGCCTAGAGGGACTCTAGGCCCAGCCACCAGTGGACTCTCACCACTGTACCGCAACAACCAACCTCTACCGAGGCTTACCACACTCCTTAATTCCCTCACACCACCTTCAAGCAGGTACTCCTAGTACAAGGATCCGCTCAACCCAAATATCCCTTTATTTTTCCCTCATCCTTATTCGTATAATTAGAGAGCTAAGAAAAATAAAAAATAAAAAAAAAAAGTTAATTTTGTTTATGTTCTTGTTCGAATGGTAGTCCTGACGAAACGTCAACTGTTGGTAATAATAAAAGAGATTTTGGTACTCTTTTTTTGAAAAACTAATTTTCACCTGATCTAAAAATTAAATTTTCATATTAATGGCTTTATTTATTTTGTGTATTTCTATTTATTTGACCATAAGAAATTCTCCCATAAGGGTAATGTTTGCCTAATTTTATTTTTATTTGGCTTCATATCTGTTTTATTGGAGTACACCATTTATATATCATATAATGTTACGAGATACCTGGATGCAAATTATCCAGCTAGTCACCTAATATCAACAAAGTTTTATTAAAACCAGGATTGAGTTTTAAATTATTCAGAAAATTAGCAACTAAACTATAATTTTTTTGACACTAAATCATAAACTAGTATTGCTGTTTAGGCCTGGTATATCTGTTGTAAATTCGCTTACCCTACTTTTACCCTAGGCAAGGGGAAGCGAATAGCATTGAAAAGAAATGACAAATCGCTTAGAAAATAACGTAAAACAAACCTATTAAAGGGTTTTATAGATACTTGAAAGCTAAATTGAATATTACTAAATACTATTAGTATTTGAATATTGATATCATTTTTGCTAACGATCTCTCGCTTGTGTGTATCTAAATAGTCCTTATTTTAATTTTGTCAAAGAGTATGCATTAATATGACTTATAAGACTATCAACTGACCCATGAAGGTAGGGTCAAAAACCAATAGATAAAAATTGCTCCATTTTAAGAATTCTATTTGAATTTTTTAAACTCGTAGGTCACTACCATTTAGATTATCAGCAGTGCGATACAGACGACCTGAAACAGAACGAGGGTACGATTAAACCCCTTCAAAATGATGAAAGATAAAACTGAGTTTGAGCCCGCTCGTAAAACTGATAAGTTGTTAGAACTGATAAGGGAGGAGAGATATACTGAACAGGTGTAGCAGAACTTAGAATAGTACTGACTGCACAGGTACTCGAGCTATCTAAGTAGTTCAAAAACTGCTTACACTAAAGTTGTATTTACTGACTAACTCTCTTTATATTATGGGAGAACTTCAAAGATGGGACAAGAAGGTTAACGTAATAGAATACTTATGAACGCTTTGTTGAGTAAAAATGTTACTCAAATAAAATATACTAGAATGAACTAAATTTGTCATTATTAAATTAGACAATAGCAATAATGAAATTGAAAAATAACATTACTGCTTATGAAGGATATCAGAGCAATACTTGAACCATTAATAGGAAAACACTCGTGCATTAACGAAAATGCGTATGTGAATGATTAAAGGAAGTTGTGGAAAGACACTTGGATATGAATGGCACAAATACGGGCATTTATGAAAAAGTCTGAAGAAACATATTACATTGAAATACACTAATTCATCTATGTAACCTCATTCATTACATGAAATCTGACAATCAGTTAGGAATATAATTGTACTGTATTATTTTTCAGAGTAACAATTAAAAAGGGATTATTTTTTTCCCCCCTTAGCTTTCAAATTTTCAAGATTATAGATAAGGGGAAAATAAAGGGAATTTATTTGGGGTTAGCGGATCCTTTTCTTTTGCTAGGAGTACCTGTTTGAAGGGGAGTGAGGGAATTAAGGAGTGTGGGAAGCCTCGGTAGAGGTGGAAATGTTGCGGTGCAGTGGTGAGAGTCCACTGAAGGCTGAGCCTAGAGTCTCTCTAGGCATGTAATGCAAGCTCATTCAGTCGGATGTTCTCGGGTGCCCGTCAGAGGCTTGTTGTTGGTTGGCCAAGGGCCGTAATGTCCACCATTTGGTCTGCTTTCCCAGATCTAGAGATTTGCCATCTTGCCGGTAGTGGTGGGGGTGTCAGGTCTTGGCATAGGGGGTTTTGGCAATGTTTCATCGAGTCGAAGAATTTGATGTGTCTTCTTCTGATGGCTTCGGTGATGGTGGGGACCTCGATTTTTTCGTGGATGTCGGGAGCCTTCATTTCACGAAAAGGGGTATGCCATAGTGCCGTGCGCAGGATGTTGTTATGGAAGCTCTGGAGTCTAGTTATGGTGGTCGTGTGGAGAAAACGGAAAAGCGGAGTTCCAAAAAGTAGAGCTGGCCTCAGGACGCTCTTATATATAAACAGTTTCAGCCGAAGGGATATAGCCGGGCTTGTGTTGAGATGCTGGAGAGAGTAGTAAGTCCTACGTACTCTTTTCAACTTCTTCTGCAAGTGTGTGCCGAACGTCATGTGTCTACCTATATTGATGCCTAGGTAGCATATACTATTGGCAAGTTTGCAATCAGTCCCGTCTATTTTGAAGCTCGGTGGAAGCTTAATCATAAAGGGACATCTGTAAATTGATATTTACATTGTGCTCCCTCCCAAAATATTTTTTATTTTTAATATTACATCAACAGTGGACGTTTTGCATATTCAGGTATCATCAGGATTATAATTCAGACAAAATAACATTAATTTACATAAATAGGAAGCAATGATTTACAAAACACTTACAATAATAAATCAAACAATTGTCAATAATCCAACGAATGAAATAGACCTATGTATATTTAATATTTATTCATTGTTGTGTCCACAATTGGTACAAAAATAAAAAATGAAGTCAATTTTTAAGATGTTAAAAATTAAAATAACATTTACAAACCCATGTTTTATTAAAAGTTTAGTTAAATGATTTAGAATGGAAATTGTATTAGCTGTATTTATAAACCTGTATAAATGACATTAAATACGTAATTTTTATTATTGGTTTAAACATAACGTTTTTAATTCATTTTTTTATATATATCGTATTTTATGTTTAATCCACCATAGAGAAAATTACCATTAACTCTCCACTAGTTTCTGAGCAATAGGTTTTTAAACTCTTAAAAAGTCAGCGTGATGAATTCAATAAACGGATACGTATCTACTACGACTTTTGTTTTTTTAGGGCTGTAATTGTACGATAAATAGAGACATAGAGACACGTCATACTGATGAAAGACGTCACCTCAAACCTGTTTGAATGTAGAGCCTCTTATAAGGCATTAATTGCAGCAATTCTCCCAGAGGGTATATAAATAAATATATTTAACCTTCAATGACATTATACAGATTAGTGCTAGTTGTAAATTTAATTCATCAACCTTCTATTCATTGAAACATAGAAACTATTTTTCACTACTACGGGATTGAAAACATGACGAAAACTCACAAAATCGTCCAATTTATAATGTTTATATGAGTGTTTCGATTTATGCACCGTAAATCATTCAAACCCTTTAATCGTAATATTCGAACTCCAGTTTCTCCAATCATGTCCTGAGCGTATGTAGCTCTCGCGCTCTTGGTCAGCCTCCGCTGGCTCGTATCCGGTGACGAGGCTGACGGAGGAGCGTGGGGGATTTCCCAAGACTCCACTTCATCCTTCGCATGCAGAGGGAGGTGTTGTCACCTGACAACATGGTTGTCCATGTGGATTTGGGAGGTCTCACGGCTGTTTGTAGATAGTGTATGGATAAGCGAGTGAATGAAAATTGTAAATATGGTATGAATGAGAACATTTATCACAATTACTTATTTCCCAATGAGGCGGATTGTAATTTTATCATAATAAAGCTGTTTAAATAAAATAAAATAAAGTGGAAGATTTATTCGCTTTGAAGGGAGACCAGAGTTGCGAATAGTGGTCCGACATACCTCTTTCGAGAGGTTGAAGAACGCTGACCTGCAACCGTTGCTTGGTGTGCCCACTCACCCACCGAGAGTTCCAGTGTTTAACACTATGACCCCACCACCCCTCCTGCATCGATGGCAACAGACTGTCGGGGAAAAATCAGGTTGAGAATTAGTATGTAAGTTAGTTTTAAGGTTGATCAAAAAGGTGAGCCCCATCACCTTTATTAGTCAGTTTAGTCCAGTCACGTATAATGTATATCATTATACTTGTTTATTCATTATATAATTTCTATAAAATAACAAAACCTGTATATGAGCATAAACATGTTTGATTACTACTAATTTTCCTTTTATTTTTCCCACATCCTATATAAGTTTGAAAGCTAAGGGAAAAAACCCCCCAAAAAAACCAAAAAAAAAACCTGTATATAATGTAGTGATGCTACAGGAAATACAAAATAATTTGTAAATAGATTCACCTGAGGATCTATAATTATATATAATTATCTGGAAATTTAAAGGGGCTATGGGGGAAAAAAATATATATATATATTTGAACTATTGATAGTAAATATTGGCAGTCTACAAATTATTTTTTTAGGGCAAAATAAAAAGAGGGGATTACAGGAAGCTCATAATACTAATCAGCTTCAAATGAAACGTAATGAAAAAACCTTTAATTTTTGGCCATTGGCCTTTGATAGTAACAAAACAGGTCTAGCTGACAAAAAAAAAAAGAGGGAAATTCGATTATAAATAACAAAGGGACTATGTATAAGTGTGATGACAATGGACCAACAGCAAAATATTAAAACACAAATCATTAATTAGTAGAGGTGAAACAAAAAAAGAAAATATTACAAGGGAGAGAAGAATGTTTGCTGGGATACATTAAAATTGGAAATATAGAAAACAATTATTGAAACAAAAATATAAAATAATTATAATGAAGAACCATAGATTGTTAGATTGGAGGGAGATAAAGAACTGGTAATGCTTTGGTTTAAAGATTGGGAGAGTTGATGAACTACGGATAATTGTTGATAAGTGTTGAGAGTTCTAAGGGCGGTGGCCCGGATTTGAAAAGAATTTGAATTTAAGGAGGTTGCAAATATCATGATAGCACCGAAGAGGAGGAAACGGAGGAACTGAATATGTGCTCTAAGATAATGAAATTAGGGGAACTATAAGCCAAGGTGTTTTTCCCCCATAATCATTATTAGGGGTAAAAACACATAAATTTTTAGATTGGAGGGAGATAAGGAGTTGTTAAAGTCGATACTTAAAGTTTGGGAGAGTTGATGAACTACGGATAATTGTTGAGAGTGGAGTTCTTAGTTTGGTGGCCCGGATTAGAAAAGAACGGTCAAAAGAAGAAAATTTATAAGATGGTTAATACAGATCTGAAGGAAGTGATCTAGTATTGTGGGATTTGACAGCTGATTTGACTTTAATAAGGTTGTACAGGTAAGGAGGATTATTAGTCGGAACAATAATGAAGAGGAGAGATCCAAGGTGACGGGATCTTTATTTAAAAAAACATTTAAAACATTTTCTAATATCAGAAAGTATTTACTTATAATAATTACTCATAATCCTGTATAAGATAAAGGCGAATAATATAAGATCAGAAAAAACGCCTTCTTTCGTTATCAATATAATCCATAGAGCTCATTTGTACTGAAGAAAGAAACTTTCGAAAGCGTAAGATTATAAAAATTAATTTTAATCTCCAAATAGATAACATTTTGAGTTTAGCTGTTAATACATTCCGTTTGTGAAATCCTTGAAATTATTTCGATATTTTGACACTAAAAGTAGTTTCAGGCTGGTTGATAGAAGTTATTATACAGTCTACAAAGCGTATATCTTTTTACAAATGTGTACAGGCTATCTCGTCTTTTAAAGCGTAGAATTTATTTCATTTTGTTAATTTCATCTTTCTTCAGATGGTACATTTATCTGAAGGTCAAGTTGAGAGGTGATCTTATCTGACGTGTCAAGGATGGAGCAATTTAATTATCTGTTTATAAATTATATTTCATAAAGTGTATGTTAGCACTGGCATAAGGTCTATTTATAGTTGCTTAGGAGTTCATTCAAAAGCTGTGGTTTTAAAATTTGTCAGGGCACGCATTTGCAACATCGCTTGTACAAGTTTTATTTTTTACACAAACAATTACACAAGACTACTGCGTTATTTATAGGATGTGACGTATATTTCACGATCTCATGAGAGCAAATACTGACTTTAACACTAGAGGGGAGAATTCAACTAATGTGTCATCAGACTTACCTTTTAGTATATTCTTTATTTTCAATTTAATTTTTTTTATTATTATATCTACACATTCAAGAACATAATAAATGAGGAGTTTTTAAAGTTAAGGCTGATATAATTAGTTTAAAAAATATATAGAATTAAGGTAACAACAATTTTTATTAAGATAAAATTACAATCTGCCTTATTAGGCAATAACTAATTGAGGTAAATGTTCTCATTCATAAAATATTTACAATTCATCATTCACTCGCTCATTCATACAGTATTTACAAACAGCCCAGAGGCCCCCCAAGTCCACATGGTTGTCACCTCCCTCACGTGCGAAGGAGGAAGCGGAGTCTTGGGAAGTCCCCCACGCTCCTACGTATAAGAGCCTACGGATAAGAGCCAGCAGAGGCTCCCAGTATCACTTAATTATAGCAGGTCACGAGGCCACTGCCGTTTTAGTCTCCTAGGAGAATTATAGGGATGAGTGGTGGAGTGTAATAACTGTGCTAGGGAATTAGGGTGGTTGGATAGGTTACTATGGAATTTTGTGAACTTGGAAGGGATGAGTTCAAGAATATAGGGTATATTCAGATCATTGTGAAGGGTTTTGTTGCTGACGTAATAAGGGGCATTTACTATTGTTCTCAGGACTTTTGATTGAAAGGATTGGATACGCTTGATGTTCCAATTTTTTGCTGTCCCCCATAGCTCTATTCCGTATGTCCAGATTGGCTTAAGTATAACTTTGTAAATAAGTAGTTTATTTTCTATTGAGAGATGGGATGTCCTTCGAAGTAGTCTGTTCAGTTGTCCCAAGCGTCTGTTTAGTTCTTGTCTTTTTAGCCTCGTGTGTGGGTTCCATGTCAGTCTTTTGTCGAGATGGGAGCCTAAATACCGTACTGTCTCAGACACAGGGAGAGGAATCGAATTTAAAAAGACTGGCGGACAGGACTTACGGCAGAGGGTAAAGATTATGTGGGAACATTTTGCTTCATTGACCTTGATTCGCCATTAGTTGCACCAATACTCGATCTCATCAAGGTATTTTTGAAGGTTTTGGAATGCTATATCAGGGTCTGAATGGGTTGACAGGACTGCAGTGTCATCTGCAAGTGTTACCAAGAAGGAGGGGACATCAGCGGTGTATAGATTATAGAGGAATTAAAAAAGTTACATATACATACAACAATAATTATTGTAAAAAACAATTGTTCCAACACGAGTCCGAAATATCATGAAACTGGCGGAAGCGTGCACCCACTCGTGCTGTTCTAACTAGCCCGAACCAAAACTCAAAGTGTCAAGCGAGTCCTTTTTTTTTATCACTGCCACGTGATTATCACACGCTTTTTTTTTATCACTGCCACGTGATTTTACACGGGATCCGTGTCCCAGATGGGGAGCCATCGCGGCTCTGTTGACGAGACCGTGGGGCATTTCGTCGCCTGTGGTGCGCTTATTCCGGTGCAATTTTGGCCGTGTTGCACCGGTCAGAGTACCTTTTGTCCTTTTAAGCCGGGTTTATTCTAGTAATTTTTTTAAAATCGTTTCCCCCTTCCCTACTTATTTTTAATTAAGGCTGCTCAACATGCATCACTCCCCTTGAGTAGGTGATTTGCGTGGGTCACGGCAGTTCCTTCAACCTCTGGACAAAGGTGAAGAAGGCCCTGTAATTTCACTCGATGTCTAACAGCAACGGCAAGTCTGACTCGTCCAAGTTGTACTGGCCAATTGAGCAAAGCATCCGTGGTCTTGCTTGTTCCAAATTTGGCAGGTGAGCACGACATGCTCTGCGGTATCTCAATCCCCGCAATGTGAGCAATTGGACTCCGCAGCTCTTTTATGCTCGTAAAGCTTGGAACGAAATCCGCCATGTCCTGATAGCACCTGGGAACCCCAGTAGTCAAGGGAGACCCACTTTGCCCTCAGCCTCTCCTTGGCCGAGGGGAAGTACTTCCTTAGTGTACTCCCTTTCGTGGTATTGGTCCACTTGGCATTCCTCACCTCAATTGGTTCAGTCGCTAAGATGGTCCTTCTACTTCCTAGGTTCTGCTTCAATTATCCTCTAAAGGAGAGAAGCTCTTCCAGGCGCCCTCTTTTCCCGCGTGCCGTAAAATGAAAGCTTATAAAATTACTAAGAACTTTCAAGTGACAACACACCTTATAACAGAGAATAGAAATATCCTTAGAAATAATTTAAGATATTCAACTCTTCACTACATTAAAAACTATTAATCGTAAATGAAAAGGCGTTAACTTCTATTTTGTCTATTAATAATTGAGTATTTATTTTAAAATTATCAATCCCTGAAATCCTTTATTAGTAGATTTTAATTTTAATGTTTTTAATTTATAAATGAATTTGTCATTACTTAGAAATAATTTATCATTTTTAAAAACGAACCGATTTCTAAATTTTGTATGAATAAAATTTCAATTCGACTGTGTTTTATATTGAACAACCTACATATTTGATATATTTTTTCTTTCTGTTAAGGATCTATCTATTGAGTGGTATTTCATTGGCAATATGGACAACAAACAAAGTATGTGGTGTACTTACTCAATTTTTTTGTTTTTCAGAATATTGAATTCCTAATAGAACCCTTAAAGACGAATTCGACTGGAAAGGAAAAAGCTCCAAAAACCTAATTGCGGCATTCGCATAGTACTAAATTATTATATAATTTCAATATATATTACATTCTACAAATGAATCTATTTACAATTTCCTGTAGCTTGACTACATTTTATACAATTTCTAAACATTGTGATCTGCGCTTGTACAAAAGTATAATGATGGATATTATGCAGTAATTTACTGAACAATTTTAAAAGTGATGTTTCAAAGCTGAGGAAATGAGGAATGAATTCATGTTGAACATCACAGTCCGCGATTGAGACAGGGCGTGGAAAAAAAAAATTTTGATTTTGTTGAAGAGATGAAAGCAATTACTGGAAAACAAAAATAACATAAATCCAGGACGTCCAAGTTCCTCAAGAGCGTTGGGTTCTTCCAAAACCCTTGAAATTGATGGAAAAAAAGGACCCGAAGGAGGAAAACGAGGTTCCCAAAGGAAAGGATAAAAAAAAAAATCTAAAATGGAGAATAAGTTCCATTGAAAAATGCGGCAGGATAAGATGAAAAATTAAAATAAAAGATTGTTAATAGATTGGCCAAGAAAGGTTTCATCGTCGTGGTTAGACACCGCTTATTCTAATGAGGCTCACAATAAAGATACCATTTTAATTAACGGTAAATAAAAGTTTGAGATACTTGCATGATCTCATGATGATGATGAGATACTTGAGAAACTGGAGAAAATTGCATTCAATAAAGAATTGACTGCCTCCTAATAAGCCATTTTACGCAGTCTTTACAGAAATAACTATCATAATAGTAATTAATTAATGTAGTAGTAATACTGTAAGTAAGTAATTTTCCTAAAAAGGTTTTCGCTTCTTGTTATGGGAGTAGTCAACGCTTCCAAATCGTCATCCTTATCGCTCGAATCGGAAGCTAAAAAATTGGTTAGGTCTTAAGTTTCGAAATCCATTTTAAAATAATTAAAATTATATTACAATTTAAAAACAAACGCTTCTGTAATTTAAAAATAAAATCGCGAATTTGCAGTCATACAAGCCGGCTTGTAAACGTAAAGTGACCGTGAAGATACCTTGTGAGAGAGACCCTTATAGTCAGATATTGTACAAAGCGTTGCAACATGTTATAAATCCGTGATCAGGTAACGCTCGCGCATGCACAGTAAATAATCACTCACCAGTTTGAAACTAGGCCGTGATTCTGTGATGGAATAAATCTACTACAAACTTTAATAATTTACACATATTCTACACAATGACAATGTTTTGGCACTTTACACAAATATTTGATGATTCATTTTCACGCCCCGGTCGAATTTGGCATCGTTTTTTTGCACGCTTTATGGGGTTGTTGAAATAGCTTCAGTTGTTCCCTCAGTGGACTAAATTTTTAGCTAAATTAGTTCCTTTATGAAACCAGTCTTTTTACTTATTTTTTTTGTTTCTTGCTTCTTTGTACAGAATCCAACGATTTAAAGCAGCTATATCCAAGATATTATAAAATAAAAAGGGTTAACGCAAGATTTGAATTTGCCGCTATTTGTGCAGTAAAATGCTGGCAACCCTAAAAAAAAAACAATATGACAGCTGACAGTTTAGGGTTAGTAAAAATGGAGCGTTACACAATAGAACAACGTGTCTTTATTGTTGAACATTATCTCAAAAATAATGAAAGTTTTACCACACTTATGCCAAATGGTCATGGAAAATTTCGACAAAAGAGTGCATGTGTGCCAGCAAAGTCGTGGAGGCCATTTGCCCGATGTGTTATTCCATAAATAACCCTATCTTATTTACTTTATAATTCAATAAAAAAATAAAAAACAAAAATAATAAAAACTGTGTTTTCTATTTAAATCAAATCTTGCGTTAATTCTGGGACACCCTTTATAAGGCAGTCCGTCTCCTTGCTGCAGGATACTTTCGGCCCATCAAGTCCATGGCTTCTACACCCACTTTAATTTTATTACAAAACAGTAAAGTTTCTGTTTGATTTTTTTTTAGATATGTCACTATGCATTCCCTACATTCATTTCAATTATCAATATTCTGATGAAAATCTGGTAGTGGGGGATTATTGCTAAAAAAAAGTACAACTGCGTTGTCTGGATTTGCCGAAACCCATAAGAAAAGAGTCAATTGTAGGTTTAAAAGAAATACAAATAGTTTTAATTCCAATAGACTAAAAAGGTTTTTATAAGGAAGGAAAGATAGTTTATATTACAGGACCCTTTCCGTCTCTCTATCTACGTATACCTACTTACAGTAAATGTAAAAAACGTTTCATATTAAATTTTCCATTATTTTAAGGTTTTCTAAATGGAAACAAACAAAGTCGAAAAGCTATACACAGGTGGTCTAAAAAGTTTCCGACCTCAACATGAATATGATAATAAAATAAATAAAAGCTTTGTTAGGTCGGAAAATTTTCAGACCACCCTACTATAACAATAAAATATTTAAAGGATCTGAAAAATTAGTTTAAAGTCTCGAAACTTAATTCGGGTCATTGACCCGGCCAGTGCTTCTAGTGTTAAATGATCTTCATATTTCTCTGCTTTTCAATTTCTCTAGCTAACTGTTAACGATCTTTATGGTTAGAGAAAATTTTGAAATGCAAATAGCTGCCTGACTTCAATTAATTATTTGTTATATCAATCATATCATTCGTTACTTACAATCGGTCACCCTACCCAATTGAAACGCACTAGCATTTTCTTAGTAGATATGAGAAGAATATGCGAGAAAATGGATACTTAATCTATGTATAAATTGAATTATGCATGAACGAACCTAAGCTCATTTTGTAGTTTCTTAAGAGGGATTGTGTTTATCCAACATTGTCTTAAATAGCTCAAAAGATTACGATGTAGTCAGTGAAAAGGAAGGATTTTATTTCTTCAGCTCAATATGACACATAAGAAGTATATTTAGCAGCCAATGGTAATTTACACTTTCAGTCAAATCGACATAGCTAATTGTTATTTGGAATAATATATTAATAATTATTAGCTAAGGTCTGTAGTTGTCCCCTTCTACTTGTGGTTACTACAATAATAGAATTTGCTGACTTCTAACTGCGGAGACATTTCAATTACCTGCTCGAAGGACTTCACTATTACACAGTTAAGTATCCGTATACACTATGCATAGATTAAGTATCCAGTTTCTCGCATATTCTACTCATTGCTTGTGACAAGAAAATGCTAGTGCGTTTGAATTTGTTAAAGTGACCGATTGTAAGTACTCGGTGAAGATTTGATTGATATAACAAATAATTAATTGAAGTCAGACCAGACTCACTTAAATATTCACAGGCAGATCTAAGCATGAATAAATTTGAATTTATAGCCCTCGAGTATTGTATTTATGACGGGCACAATCTTCACAGGGCATACATACGGTAGATATAACAGGACAAGTTATTATTAAATTAAGTGTTTTTGAATGTAATTGTCTTATAATTTATGAACATTTATTTTTCATGTTTTCAATTGTAGTCATGAGGATGTCCACCCCCAAAAGGGGTCCAAAAGAAGCCCCAGCAATCTTTCCCACAGCGGACGGTTAGTCATTTCGGAAAACGGTGCGCTGCCTAAGAATAAAATGAAATAAAAGGTGGGACGTTTATTGAGTAATAAACAATGGCACAGGGGTGTACATGCTAACCACCGTCTGGCTTGTCTGTCTGTCTGTCAATATGGAAGCTACTGGTAAGGTGGCAGTCAACTAATGGCTATTAATATAGGAACCTACTGCACTTTCAGAGTGAATACATTTTGTATTACATTTTTTTTCGGGGATCAAATAAATGCAATCGGTTATGGTTGCCAAACAAATTAAATTTAGAGGGGAAAAATATCAAAGTTGAAACCAAATTACGTTTGAAATAGTCATAAAACTGCACAAAACAATTATATATCAGTAAAAAGATATTTGTTAGAAAATACTCCTATTTGTTTTTGTTTTTCTAAGAGAATGTAAATACAAAAGTCTCTCTGAGTATTAGTCGGAATAATCTTAACTTCGGTGTGTTTCGGCTGTTTCCAAGGCCGCCTCACCTACGGACAAAGAAGTCCCAAAGAACTTCCGCCGCAAATTATCTGTTTTACGACCAGGCGAGACAGTTGTGGCCGAACGGCCTTCCACGCCATCCTTGCTTTTGTTATTCAAATAGTGACATGAAACAGAAGCTGACCCTTTGGATGTAATAAGTGATAGGTATGTTAATAGCTGGACGTCCGTTTTGATTAATTTTATTGGTCGTAAAGTAAGGGGACAAGAGTAGTTCGGTTGAGAAGGGGGACTACGAAAGTTTAATTTTATACCAATAATATACAGGAGAGATAGATAATTCATGATTAAAAGGAAAAATGTATATATATATATTTTTTTTTCTTGGACTGATGTAATAAAGTTTTCAGTTTAGTGGATTAGATGGCATGACTAATATGCTAAGGATTCGGTTTTTAATCAGAATAAGAAAACAAATGTTTAGTTTTTTGTGGAGGGTTATAAGCAGTGTGCGTCCTAAAAAAAAAAACAATTTTATGCATATATCAGAAATTTAAATAAATACTCCACGGTCTCTCCACAATATTATTTGTCGACGAGGAGGCGCCGAAGAATTTATCCACCGAAGAATTTAAGAGAAAAGTGCAGGCATCTATAAAAGAAAATTCCCCAAAATGAAAATAAAACTTAAGTCATTAATAATTATTTTAACGAATCCAAACATTAAAAAAAAGACCTTGGAACTGTATTCAAAGCTGCCCTCTACATTGCAAACTCATCCCATCACAGTCATATTTATGTGCCAACTGTCCTTGAACTCATAAGCTCAAGATTTTCCAGATTTCTATATAATAAATAAAACATATCCACTCACCAAAATCCTCTTGTCAATTCACTCATCCTTAAAATTCATCTCGTCGCCTAAACGGCTGTTATGATATATATGATAAATAGAAAAGTTTGAGATGAGGTCTTGGGTACTGGCCATCAATTCTTACGTATGTCCTGAGCGTCTGTGGCTCTCTTGTCTCCTCTCTGGTGGTCAGAACGTGGCAAAACAGTCGGAGAGGGATGCAGGGGAAACTCCGCTTCTTCCAGCATTGGAATTGGTTTGAGAGTTGGGGGGGGGGTCTCCTGGGCAGAACATATTGTATGAATGAATCCTTAACATCCCAAAATAATGCTGCACAAGCCAATTATATTTTTCAAATAAAGCACTTTATCTAATAAATGTTCCCTTATATTATTGTTACATTAGAATGTTGTCAAAATAATCGAATAGATTCTATTTTATTGAGGAAAGTATCGTGAAGTCATGTGTGACATATAACAGAATTAGTTATTTAGTTAAAAATGTTTGATATTGGCTAGCCAATTGCTTGTACAGAGATAGCTCAATAGTAGAGTACCCGGGTTCAAACCTTTTGTTGTATTTTAGCTAGGTTAGTTTCGCGAAAATAACTTTCTTCTAATAAAACATCTAGCCAATAATATAAACAAATACATCTTTGATAAATTAGATACAGCAACATAATTTTTGAAGTTTAAATAATTTGAGACACTACAAACCTATTTATTTATTTTTTTTAATTTGTTAACATTTTACACAGTGGAATATCAAATAAAGGAATATTTAGAATAGAATATAAGCAGCACGGAAAAATCATACATGGAATTTATTTGTCAGACAAAGTTTGTGACAGGAATTTACCAAATGCGGTATGCAATGGTAGAAGAGTATGAACAATGATTTTGGAAAATAGTCTCATTCTTAGTCCTGAAGATGCTTAAATCTTCGTTCAAACGACCACTGATGTAAAAATAAAAAAGTTTAGCCATTTTTTTTTGGAAAAATTTGTTTTTCACATTGAGTAAATATAAGTTAGTTTTTTTAAAAAGAAAATCTATAACCACCTGTACATACGTCCCCTTGTGCATATCGCTGGTCCCTGTGTACTCGCTAGACTGTGAAAATCCAAAATTTATAACCGGACTGTCGACAGTTGGCCCTTATTAGAGCCCTTAATGTGCCTGCTCGCTATCAGTTTACGACCTAACTGAGGCTACCTACCACCCTTCTGCCCTTTGTCAAAGGAGCTCCAGCAATCTTTCCCACAGCGGACGGTTAGTCATTTCGGAAAACGGTGCGCTGCCTAAGAATAAAATGAAATAAAAGGTGGGACGTTTATTGAGTAATAAACAATGGCACAGGGGTGTACATGCTAACCCCCGTCTGGCTTGTCTGTCTGTCTGTCAATATGGAAGCTACTAGTAAGGTGGCAGTCAACTAATGGCTATTAATGCAGGAACCTACTGTTTCAGAGTGAATACATTTTGTATTACATTTTTTTTCGGGGATCAAATAAATGCAATCGGTTATGGTTGCCAAACAAATTAAATTTAGAGGGGAAAAATATCAAAGTTTGAAACCAAATTACATTTAAAATAGTCATAAAACTGTACAAAACAAAAATTACCTGTTTTCGATGAACAGCAGTATTTCTATTACAAGTCTTAGGTAGAAATATGATTTTTTCTACCTCCTGCCAGCCTCCGTGTTCTACCTGAAATGTGGACCTGGTGTGCCACCGGGATTTTGGCCGGATTCTGAAGGGAGGAGGGCTGAGTCCGGTTAAGCGCTAATAGACTCAACTCCACTTGGTTTTACGCCTATAAAATATAACAACCGACCAATACCCACGCGATGAAAATAAAAAAAAGTAATTTTTAATTTAGTTTTTACACGTAATTAATTACCCTAAATGACCGTTTTTCGTAGTGAGTTTCATCATAGGGAATAGATTGGGGCTATCATAGTAACATTTTTAGTTTATATAAGATCTTCCACAATAATACATCCAAGAAAGCTAAGTACGTGTTTATAAACTACTGGTTGACTTTATATAAAACCACCCATGATTACTACATATGGATAAACTAGTACTACTAATAAATGATTGCTACTAATAAACTAGTAGGTAGGCCATTTACTTTAATCCAACATAACCGTGTTTTATTATAATAAACTCGTTTATTACTTATTTAAATATTACTAAAAAAATTCACACATTCGTAATCTATATAAAATATTACTTGAAGATTAAGTATTTATTGTCATTTCCATAAGAAGAGGAAGTGAAGAGAAAATCACTTAATTGGGTGTTCGTTGAATACGTGTGGCTGCTTAATCCTTTAAAGTTCTTCGAAATTCTTATTAGTCAAGTGACAATCTGCTGTCAGGGTTGAATAAGTTTAGCATTATACGATAATATTAACAGATGACGCAAGCCGAGTCGACCAAAAGTTTTAGGTATTTAGATAAAACAAAATAAATTGTGGAAAAAATTAGGTGCTGACATCAATACAGATAAATTATGTGCTTTGAAGGATTAATACAAAAGATTGGCGGATTAGTCCAAGCGAATCCTGGAAGAAACGGGTTGTCTTCTTCAGAATAGCGCCTCCTGCTCCAAGCCAAACTCCGTTGTTCCAGTACTCATTTATGTAATACAAAGAAGAATAATTAGCTGGTTTGATAAAAGGTTTAAAGCTGTCGGACGGCTGTAATACTGTAAGGGCGGTGAGAATACAGTTTAAAGCCCTGCTCAGGCCGCTTTAAACGAAAGATGTTTTCAACGTGAGCACCAATAACTACGCAATGCTTTTGTGAGCCCTCCTATTGTGTAGCCCGGGTGTAGACTGGGGGCTAGACAATGGCCCCCCTATTTTACGACCAATAAAATTAATCAGAAGGAACATCCCAGCTATTAACATAGTTATCACCTATTATCATCCCGGGGGTCAACCTCTCCTTCTCGGATCCAGCAAGCCCTTTTGTAATTCGGACAACAATAGCACTGAAGAACTGGAAGGCCGCTCGGACGCAAGATGTCTGGCCAGGCAATAAAACCGATAATTTGTGGAACATGCTGTTTGACGACCTTGGGAATGGCTGTTGGACGGGCTGAGAACGTTTCCACATATGTAATACACCAGTGGACGCATGTGTCTCATGACTCGCCAATTAATTTCATTATTTTCGTAACGGTTCTTAAATATATAAGATAAGAACAGAAGAACTAGATAAATTTCCATCGTTGCTGCCAAATGAAATATTTAACCCAAAGTAAAGCATGGCTTACCGAAAAACAAGACACAGTCAATAAAGTTTAGATAAGCTTTTTTCAACTGATATGAGTGAATTATTTGTTGGGTCATCGGGTTTGGTTAATGTCTGACATCCATCAACTAATCACGCTCCATTTTACGAAATATATTAATACGAAACTTCGTCCATAAAATTTGAATTTAAAACGAAACTTTGATGAAAATCTTCCTTTCGTCAAAAGCCGATGGCAAAAATATGAAAAATTCACAGCTATTAACTTACAAGTTACAGATGGAAAAACATAACTCCTATTCCAATAAATAGAAAATTATATTTAAACCTTTTAAAACGGAGGCAATAGTATTCACCAAGCGTAGACCAATATTAACCCATCATTTATCCCTAAACGATTCCCAAATTCCCTGACCCCATTCCATTCAATACCTAGGAGTAACTTTAGACCGACTTCCGTTATCATGCAGTAAAACCAAAAATCCCATTAGTAAAATGCCAACCTACTTACACAGAAAATCTAAATTTACACATAGTATATAAAGCAATTACTCTTGTACTTGTAGAGGAAATTGGATGTATTACAAAACATTAATATAATTAACAACTACCCTTGATACAGCATGATATCCACAACGTTAACAGGCCTACAATGAACCCACAACCGAGCAGTATGAACATACAGGTATCTTATTATTATTAATAATTAACGTTTTTCCTATGTTCAAGCCCATCATTTATTACCAGTTATATTGATAAAACAACTTCATTATTTATTTAAGCGGAGTCTTGGGAAGTCCCCCACGCTCCTCTGTCAGCCGCGTCACCGGATACGAGCCAGTGAAGGTAGTTATATAATGCTCATTATATCTTACATTTTTAGTAGAAAGGTGTACCTCAGTTGAGTCTTATGGTCCCCTTGTTTTTTGTAAGTTACCATTTTTCTCCCCATAAAATCCTAACCCTTTGCCTACCTCCTTCGGGCCAAGACACCTTCACTTGTGCCTCAGCCTTCATTAAAGTATGTTCTAACGCTGTAACTGATTAATATTTGTATATATACCACTGTTTTAATTGTTATTCATAATAAAGTTTTTTAAAAAAACTCTCCTCTACAAGATTATTTAACTAGGCCGAAGAAGAGCGCGAAAGGCACATACGCTCATATTACCAGTTGAAAAAAAAAATTAGCAGTGTTTATTATAAGCAGTATAAATATAACAAGTTATCTATTATATACAAAATAATGCAGTATACACGTGTATTCTTGTAGCAGTTACTTGTGTTCCTAAGCTAAATTGTAAATAATAACCTTAAAAAACCGGTTCCTTCGACAAAACTTTATTTAAAGTGGATATTTTATTCTCAGAAGAAATACTCTAATTATTATTACTTAAGGTAAATTTAAGAACTTATGAATAAAGCAATACTTTATGTTAAGCTAGATTAAATTATTAAGCGCTCTCTACTTTGAACCTTAAGTCAGATGCATTACTAGCAGACGCATTAATGGAAGCATTTAATTATAACAATCAATTGATATTTTTACTGAAATTTTATGCATTATTTTGATTGTAATTCCCGATTTTCTTCGGTTCTAGCCATGAAAATCTCTCGGAGACAGTGGCTGATATCATTAAAAAGCGCCGTTTGGGAAGCCAAGTTAGTTGGTACATAACTAAGGTAAATCTAGATTTAAATTCAGGGAGGAGAGTTAAGTAGGAGAAGATAGAAGTTATTGCAAAGGCGGGCTAGGGGACTTGGCAGAACTCATCAAGTAAATAATGATACTCTGTTTCTCATCCCCTCGGCAAACAGAGAACTTTCCCTATAAAAACTTCATATTTCTTTTCACGAGAATTATTAAAACTTATGTATTCATGAGGGAGGTCCTACTATATAATACCGACCATTCATGAACCTATGCCTTTAATAAAGGTGTATTTATTTTTATCTCTCGTCTCATAAAAGAAAAGTAATCTGCGCTGACTTTTCAAAGTATGAAATGGTTGACACATTTCTAGAATACGGAGAGTCCTTGGACTACACATAATTTAATGAGTAGTTCAAACAGTTTTTCATTTAGTTCGATCATGATAGTAACCACAATATAGATACTGATAAAAGTACTATATTTTAAAAACAAGTGTGGCTTCTCAAATAAGTTTTGCTATTGACGCAGTACATGTGGCTCTCATTTAAATTATGAATATTAATATTATACATATAAATATTAGTGTACTCATTGCTGAATATAGTATATACTTAAGTCTGTACAAGCAAATTGTAATTTAAAAATAAATATTTAAGCAGTAGTATAGTATCATAATTACTTATTGCCTAGCAAGGCAGATTGCAATTTTAGCACAATAAAGGATTGTATCTGTAAAAGTATAGTATCATTGATTAAGCTTCATCTCATCAATCAAAAGAAGGTGAGATCATTCCTGGTTGTGGGTGATAAAGACTGTTGGAAAAGGTTTAAAAATGAAGTAATTGTTGATTTTTATCGAAAGTAAAATATGTAAATTTTTCTATTTTGCTGAGACTACAATTTGTTAATTATAATATTTTACTAACTCATATAATAAAATTTTTCAGATTACCGTCTGTTAAGGGCGATATTTTGTAAGCAGAGATCCTGAAGGCTCTTTTCTTATTATTATCACTGTTCCGCTTACAAAATTTTTTTATAACATTGACTACTTACCGATAACCAACTATACGCGTTGACTTGGTCCAGGTTGACAAAGTTCTCCAATAAAGTAGTACATTGGTTCTCCTAACCGGGTCATAGATCAATCAATTGCTTATTTATTATAATATTTTATAATTATATAAATTAAAAATTTTTAAATTACCGTTTGTCTCTGTTAATGGAGACCTTTTGTAAGCAGATATCCAGATGAAGATTATGTTATTATTACCATTGTTCATGTATTTTTAAAAATTTATTGACTCCTTACCATTTACTATACACGTTGACTTGGTCCAGGTTAATATCATACATTTGTTCAATCAAGTTATGGTCCTCCTGGCCGGATCATAGATCAATTAATAGATTATTTATTTAATTACTCCTGATTGTACTGGTTTGGAAATAGAATAATAATTATTACGTACTCAGATATTTATTGTAATCAAAAAACGAATGTCAGATAAAAATTTCGTTTTTGGAATGATTCATTTTGAAATTTGTAGAATCGTCAGCTACCACACCCTCTGTATATTGTATATTGGTTACGCACTCATTAGTGAAGAATTAATTGCTAGAGACGGGCTGATAAAGATACCACTATGGAAGCCATTATAATGTTGACTCTACACCACCCCCGGGGGTGAGTTAGTTGGCTGCCACCAGGGGAGGTGCCTCTGCGAAGCTGAAGTATACAATTACTTCTCAGTAATTATCACTAATTGGACGTTCTATCGTGACACTCCCGCTTCATGAGACAGCTCTCGGCCAGTCGCTCCTGGACGAGGGAAAATGACAACTTCGTCTGTACAGGGGATGTCAAAAGAATCGAACGCAAGTTCACGGCAATTACATACGCCCTAAGAGTAGATTCTCAATTTTCATTAGTTAGAACCATCGCGCGTTTGATTTGATTTATACAAGCTGATGAAGGTAAAACAGAATCTTCCCCATTAATATAAAAAAAATAATTCTATATATTAGACATTTTATCAATTCGACTCATAATCGGTTACATTCAGAGAAATGTTCAGAAATGAAATGCTTCCTGAGTCACCAAAGCTTTGATGATTTCTACCCCAACGCATTTTCGACTCGTAACATTCATAACATAAACTATATGATACACAATAAAACTTACTACCGGATGTGGAATGGTATGATTATAAAACAGTGTTGTCTTTCCAGAACTTACTACTTCTTCTTAATGTAATATTGCATTAAGTATTAATGCGTTACAAGGAAAGACAACAAAACTGTTTTATAGATATGATACACGTTCAAGGACAGAATGTCATATTCAGCCATCCTTCGGACTAGAATTTAGAACAAGAAACATTAACTTACTCACATAGGTGCATTTTTTAAACATAATTATTGTTTCCACTTATTGTTAATTAAATTAAGTATTTATATAATATATATAATACTAATAATAAATAGTATTTTATATGTCTTCTTTATATGTAAATTTATGTTCTTGTTCCGAATCCTAAAGATGCGTGAATTGGCGAAATGTCGATGGATAATATCAATAAAAAAGATATTTTGAGAGAGTTGTTTTTGTTGTTTTTAAAAAAATAATTTTAATAATAAATATTTATCTATTTAACGGGTTGCTGGTAAAAATTAAACGTCAGCTTCGGAAAACAATCCGAGCCCTTCAGGCTACTAGGGGTTTCCCGTTAAAACTGGACTAATGAATCATTAACATTTAAAATTATAATTCTTTCATGAGCGGTCATTACTTGACGTGCTTTAGTCACGGAGGCCTGACAGTGCCGGAGGGTTGTCAGACATTTCTCTGAATTATATAATATTTAAAGGGCGGTGACGTGCGGGGTGGATTAGGCCGGATCGGACCGCAGCCACCTGTCATATTAGCGAGCCAAAAGTCAAAGCTACATCAGGACTGCAAAATTAATTAGGTGAGGGAAATAGAGCTGCCGCGTCAAATGTCAAAAGGCCCTCACCCCTCACATTTCCTTCTGACACAGAAATATTTCAATCTCTTCGTCTGGGACGAGGGTCTAATGTTAAAATTAATGTCGGTAGAAATGTCGAGATTAATTCTCGTACAATTCATAAAAACAATCGCGCTATAGAATAGTTTTAAAATATTTTTCTTCACATTATCGAAAATATTATTTAATTACACAATATCAATGATCGAACCTTCATTATTTTTTATAAGACTGTTGTTGTGACCACCTCTTAATTACAAATAATTAAAAGTTCCTCTCTTCTCGAATCATATTATACCTATCTATGTTTGTTGTTAATAAAGATTATGACGTCACACACTGGTTCCTAACGACGAAAAACGGGACAAAAGTCCATTTCTGACACCTTCATGGCCATAAAATGGTATTATAATTTAGTTAGAGAGGTAACTAAGGTATTCAGAACCGATGGTTTTTAAGCTCTGATCGTTATATTGTAAGCTCATCTACTTGAAGAAACAGTAAGGGGTTAAGAATAAACGAGAAAATCACGAGGAAAAGCCAAGTTTTGTAATGACAGGTAAAAAATATTTCAAGCTTATTTTAAAATTGTCTTTCAGTGGCTTTCTTTTACAGGGCAAAAAATGAAGCTAGCACGTTATTCACACCCGGGAAAATGTAACGATAACGTGCGTTTAGATCGTTTAATATAAGAAAAATTCTAGTTTTTATACATTATTTACGCTTTTAGAAGCTTATGAATCTTCCGCTTCCACCCGCTTTTTAAAATGAAGTTGATTCGTGTTCATACAAGTATGGAGAAGCGATTAAAACACAAATTAGCTGCGACCGAGTGCGACTTTTTTTTTTTGATTCTAGATCCTTATTAGTGAAGACAAACGCGTCTGTTTATTTACATTCTGAGTAATTGACTCGCTATTAAAAATGAAAGCAATATACCAATGTGGTCCATTCCTTGTTGATCTTCTGACTCAGTTTTTACCACCATTCTAAAGATAATAATCATGGTTTCTGCCATAAAAGTGCCGTATTTGGAGTTCGAACAAACGCAAAGGTAAGGAATTGGGTGAGTTATATTCAATTTCTGAACATCAATATGCAATGAAGTATAGTTTGACAAAAAACGGGCTCACGCGTCTTTCAAAAAAAATTTCAGAGCTTATGAGCAATGTAAGAAGCTTTTCAAATTTGTTCGGGACCGAACCGAAGAGAAAGTGATACGCTATCAAAAGAAGAAGCCCTTGCTCTGTTTGTCGAAACAATACAAACAAAATACCAATACAACCGAATTCGATCCGAGGTCTTAAGCAAAGGTTGCAATGTATTTCCTTCATATAAAGCTCTATTGCAAGCGAAACAGGATTGCTACCCGAATATGCTTGTCTCTGAAACAAAGGCAAGTGTAGCACTTCAAAGCTTATTAGACAAAACCGTCACTAGGTTGCTGATTTCATTAAAAATGGCTGTTGATCTCCCTCAGGGTAAAAATTTGATGTTGATTTGAAAATGGGGCTGCGATGGAGCTTCCAGCCAAGGGACCCACAAGCCAAATTTCTGTGCCCCTGACATATCTGACGCTTCTGTGTTCATGGTATCTCTCGTACCTTTGAAGTTGTCTGAAACTAGCGACATCGGCACCAGCATCCACAGTGCGTGCTGGGTCAATCCTTCCCTTTCCTCTAACAAATTTTGCCATCCTATTAAGTTTGAGTTCGAAAAAGATGACACTACAAAGATTTTTACAAGTTTTTGTGTGTCTATTTTCGGACTATTTTTGCACTATTTTTTGAAAATTTATCACCAGTTTTCCATCAAGGGCAATCTATACCTTCATTAAAAATGTTAAAAAAAACTTTACTGTTTTGCAGACTTTTGTCCCGTTTTTCGTCGTTAGGAACCAGTGTGCGTCAGTGAAAGTAGGGGGAGGAGCTAGTGGGGTAAGGAGATCATATCCAGGGGATTTTCGGTAAGGTAAGTTTTTCAGAAGGTATTTAACCTCAGAGGGGTTAACGGCTTTTGGTGGAAGAGAGAGAGGAATAGGTGAAGTGAGGAAATCTTCCACAGTTGTTCTGTGAGTATGGCTTTGATGAGAAAGGTGAGGTGTGAAAGTATGGGTAAGATGCAGAGCAAATTCCTCCGACCTATCCCCATCCGAAGCCGCCCAGGACCCATCATCACGACGGAGTGGGTGTGAAACAGGTTGATACTTTAGGATTTTTTTGGTTACATTCCACAAGGAGTTATCCCTGGTGGACAGAGAGGAGAGGTAGGAATTGAAAGAATCGGAACGGAAGGATGCCAATCGCCGCTTTACCAATCGGCAGTACTGATTGTACGTGCGGCGATCAACAGGATGCCGGGATCTTTGCCACACGGTTCTGGAGCGGCGGATTGGATTAGATCTTTGAGATGCTGAGGTAAACGATTATGATTGTGGATTTTTGGGTGACGATGCCTCCCAAGCCGACCTCTGGACCAGAGTAGTGAAGGAATGCACTGCATCGTCTAGGTCTTGGGATGTTTTCAAGGGCAATTTTAGGTTTACGGACTCTGTAAGAAGCTGGCGGAAGTGGTCCCAGTTAACTGGGCCCCTGATAAATGAAGGAGGAGGCAGTTTGTGATTTGGTCTTAGGGAAATGGTTAATAATAAAGGACTATGATCAGAGGAGAGGTCATCAAGGCGCGTGAGTGAGTAGTTTAGTGTTCCTAAACTATTGTAAAAAAAGAAGTCAAGGAGATCAGGATTTCGGTTGGGATCTGATGGCCAATAGGTGGCTGTGTCAGGAGTGATAGTGGAGCAATGTTTCCGTGTGAGTGCAGACAGCAAAGCGCGTCCTCGTGTATTTGTGGATCTTGACCTCTTCATTAAAGTCCCCACTTTCACCAATTAATCATAAGATCATTAAAGTCCCCACCCACAAGGAAACGATGTCCGATGGAGTCTAGAAAGGAGATGAATTGGGAGTCGGAAATGGATTTATTGGGAGGGCAGTACGTTGATGCTAGTGTAAGAGGAAAAGTGAAGGTGGGGATTGACACTGCAGTGGATTGAAGGAAATCATGTGATACCAAAGGAACTATGTGGTGGGATATGGAGTTATGGACAATGACAGCGGTACCTGCATGAGCTGTTCCATCTGGGTGGTCAGTTCGATAAGTCTGGTACTGTCGAACGGTAAAAGGTCGTTTGCTCGTAAGTCTTGTTTCAGTAATAAGAGCTACGTCGATCTTCTTGTCGTGGAGTAGTGCTGTCAGTTCGTTAGTGTGGGTGCGAACACCATTGGCATTCCAAAGGAGAATGGATAAGGAGTCAGAAGGATCCACTTATGGATTTTGTTTAACGGGGATAAGGTAGGAGACAAGATTTGTAAGAAGGGAAATGAGAGGGGTAATTAGGGTTCTGAATTCTGTAAGGAATGATGTTAATAGGCTAGTGAGATCTGAAGAGCTTGGAGGTGGAGGAATATGCGAGATGTGTGGTTGAGGATGGGATTGGGTTTGCTGGTTGGCGGGATGAGCGGAATGCTGGGGAAGAGATACTTGCGGACGAGAAGTGGGCAGTGCCTGTGACTGCTCTCTGATCCGAACGGCATCAGCAAAAGAGACAGAAGGCCTCAAACTTCTGGTGGGGGCGCTTCTTGAGCTACATGTCACTGGCTTCTCTTCTTCTGGCCGACGACGTTGCTCGCTCCTGGACTTGAGGATTCTATAGGCCTCACAGTCCTTGTAGTTGGCCGGATGGTCTTGCTCGCAGAGCACGCATACAGCAGGCGATTTTAGGGGCTTTTTGCACAATTCGCTTTTGTGCTGCCCACTACACTTTACACACTTAGGAGGGTGGTGGCAGTACGATTTTGTGTGCCCATATGCCTGGCAATTATGGCATTGGACGATGTCTCTTTTGGGGTAAGGTTTTTCGACCTGTATTCTTGTGTAATACAGGGTTGTTAAGTCATAAATTTTCTCCACGCCAATTGTCCGCTCGAGATCTACAAAAAATAACGGTAATGCCGTTTTTTTGGATTCGTTTTGTTGTCTGTCCTCACGTAAAACGTTGGTTATTGGCCGAACTTTGAATCCCAGAGCTGATAGTTCATCTTCAATTTCATCAGCTGGTGTGGTTGGGTGCAGATATCTTATCACTACTCGAAGCGATCGTTCTTGTTTCAACTGGTATGTATGGAAGTCTGCATTGGTTTCTTCCAAATGCTTGATGATCGCTCGATAAGTATCGGGAGTGTCTGGGGAAATTTTTGTATCCCGAGAGCGATTGAGTCACGTATATTTTCCGGTACCTACAACTTTGCTCATTTGTGAGCATAATAGTTTAAAATTGCTAATATTCCTTACGAATATAGCAGGCGGCTTGGTCTGTGTTGGTGTTTGAATAACTTCCATGTCGTCAGGTTGGCTATTTCTCAGTACCTCGAAGCTATTCGGTGTGAAGAATGGAGATTCTGCTACAGCTTCTTCTGTTGAAGTGCTGGCAAGTGGTGGTAGATCTTCCATAGAGCTGGCAGCAGATGAGTTTATAGGGATGTTCCTATTTGAGCGTCTAGGTTTTCGCTTTACAGGCAACGTTGTCGGAGTTGGGCCTAAGGACCTAGATCTTTTTTTTTTATTTTGTAATATTAGCTGCTGATAAAATCTCATTTTATCATTAGCTAAGATTTTTGTTAATTAAAAAAAAAACTAAAATAAAATAAAATACGTAGCGCCGGTGGGATTCCAGTGGCGAGTCACCGGTCTTGGCTCTGAGCCACCTGTCAGGTCTGGCTCAGAACGGCTATGTATCGTGAACGACAGCTAATGCCGATCAGTCAAGATGGCCGACTACTCTGTCCGATTTCACTGTTTACACTTCACACCAATGTAACTAGCGATCTACTCACTTATTGAGGGCTCCCTCGTGGCCACCTCACTCAAGTTGCCAGTTGAGACAATCCCAAAGCCGAAAAAGGGTCTATAAACGGTAGTTATCGGTATTGATTTGGAGAGCGATAGTTGTACGTGGTTGTCTAAAAGTAGCCCATGCGCAGAACTATTAAAAATTGTACAGAAATATTTTATTCTTTAATAGTAACTAATTAATCAATGGCACTTGGGTTTTATGGAGATAGCTGTTGTTTTTTTTTCTACATTCCTTGCATCAAATTGGACCTCCATTTAACATTTCATGTCAGGTAGAGCGACGGACTCACAAAATCATGAGAAGACATGCAGACATTACGGTGAAAATATAAGGTTTCTGTTATTAGTGATAATTAGTCAAAGAACAAATATTTCGAACCTATTTATAATAGTAGAATCAATACCTTAAGCTAAAACTTTTCTGATTTCATTTGAAACACAAATAAATGTTAAAGGGGGACGTGTGTCTTCAATTCTCTTCATTTCACGCATCGTCGTCCCAAAAACACGATTATGTCATTTGGAATCAATATTTATCTAACCTTGTTCTGCGATGCGTATTTAGTTACTATTTTGCATACAAATTGTTGAGAAGATCTTCCTGTCTTTACTGTGGAATTAAAATTACTTCTGAATGACACTAATAAAACATTCCTCCAAGTTCGAACTGTTTTATTACCACGAGGCCAGAGATAATTTTTAACAAATAGTATTTAGGAGATTGTTTATTATTATTTATTTTAGTTTTTTTTTAACGAAACGCAACAATGTTGGTTGTTCTTAAATATTAAAACATGTTTTCTGATCCTCCAAACCTTAAAATTATAAATGTGCAGAATTTTTATCAGAAAACTGTTGAATAATGGACGTGGTAACAACAGAGTGAAATATTGTCAGCTGTGACAAAGAGAACACCTGTGTGGACGAAACGACATTCTGTGGTAAAAGGGGATAAGTACCTTTTTTACTACTTTCGGAAAACGCAGCAAAGAAACTTCAAAATATTTTTAGCAAATCAGGTTTTTTTGTATTTGTGAAAATATTTTGAAGTTTCTTTATTTTGGAGTTTATTGTCCACAAGTAACTTATCCCCCAAGCACCACAAAATTTATTTTTAATAGTTTACATTTTCACTAAGAGCAACTTTTTATCAATATATACAATATCAATATATATATACAACTTGTAGATCACACAAATGGATTTATCAGCTCGCAATTTGGTGCCCTGATCGACCTAATAAGATTTTATTTTAATTACAAAATATATAATACCGCTTAGCTAAAATTGATAGCGTTGTTACTATTTTTTAGTACAATATTTCAAAAATCTTTGAAGACTGAGTAATATTTCGTAATAATATTCATAAAAAGCTTTCTTTTAAACCCTTTAAAAGTTAAATATTATTTAAATAGCTAAAAACTTGTCAATAAAGTATACAAAAAAATCAATTTCTTTCGAAATGGTCTCCTGATATTATTACACTTGCCCATTCTCCCAAAATAGATCATACAGATTTATACAAGTTAACCGGCATTAAGAGATTATTTAGACAAACAAATAAACAGAAACTAAGAGGGGGGTTAAGAAGCCTCACTCTAAATTTATATTTAGGAGAGAGAGAAGAATAAAGAGTTTAATGTAGGAAAAGGACATTTCTCAGTCAGAAGCAATAATAAGTTTTCAATAAAAAGGATTTGATATTAAAAAAAAAAAAAAAATAGTTTTGTAAGCTAAAGGTGAGCCTCATCGCCGAGTGTAGTGTATTTGTTTTTGACTTTTTAACAACAAACTGAAACGTATTATATCTATGCCCTCCTTCGAATGCATCTGTGTATGCAGAACGAGGAGAAATATGTAAATCAAAAATTATTTATTTTTCTGTTCACTGTAATTATCAATGAAGAGGATTAGAAATAAAAAAAATAAAGAGTTAGTTAAGTTCTAGTCTTGCCTATGCTTATTACCTCACAACCCCTTTTTAGTGTCGGATTCAGTCTAATTGTAACTTACATATACTTATATGTCGAATTAATTAATAGATTAATTAGCAAGTAGAACCTACTACCAAAACCTTCTACATACTACAAAAACATGAAACAAAAACTTTCATAATTCACCATATATTTGATGAGGACTATAAATGTAATAATATATTAGCATTGCAGTTAAAATATTATTGTCTAAGCTATTGTAAATTGGCGTAATTAAAAAATGCTGTTCTAACAATATCTGATCATTGCGTTACGGGTGATCTTACTATTCACCCTGACGATTTGTCTTCATTCTTATCTCAAACTGGGTTGAGTATACTTTACATGTTTTCGTCACAACTATTACATGTGACAAACAAAAGTCGCACTTGTGTTACATAATGTTTACCCAAACCTCGGTTTCTACTTTATGGGCAGCGCGATGGCGCCTTGATAAGTTGACAGTATTTTTTCTATCAAGGACAAACATTAAAAGAAAAACGTCGGAGATAGTGACAAATGTTTACGGTTCTCGCAGTCCTTTATACTTGCTGTTTTGGCTGTACACATTGTACCATTCTAAACTCACCGAGTTTGGTATCGATGCGTCTATGTTAAGTCTTTTACCAGAAACGATCCTAACTTGGTGCTAATAGTGGCTCATTCAATCGCTACTACTGGTGCGGTAACGTTCGAGAAAAAATTCCTCACTTATTGTCGACTTTGAAGCCTAACAATCAGTTTATTTTATCATTTGATTCTACTTCAATGATTTTATTGATCTAGTTTAAGAAATTTATTTATGACACATTTGAAAGAAGACAGATCATAATGGATTCACCGACTGGTATAGTCTATTGAAAGGACTACTCAATACAAAATAAACAGAGAGGCAGTTATTCGCTCTTAGGAGGCTAGGGATGAAACACTTACACCAACTGTCATGTGACAACAACAATATATTTGTACTAGTACAACCAAAAAACGCCCAGGATTGTACACACGACACTACTCCCTCATTCAGCATTCACATATTCGTACAAACTATACCCTTATGGTTACTCTTACTTATACACTTCCATTTAAAAAGACTTTAATATTTCTCGGAAATTCCATTCCAAGTCCATCCTTGTGGGAGGCCCGACCTCGGCACGGGTATTCAAATAGCAATTGAATTGCACCACATGACGTCCCACGATTGCCAAGCCTCGGTACATTAAAGAAAACCATTTTTTTTTTTTTGCTGAGCCCGAAGAGTTGATGACTACTTTCAAAAGGCAAGGGAACAGATCACGAAATGATCCAATGAACCGTTTGTGAATTTTTTTTCAAAGCTCTTGTTATTGAAAATTTTTTAAAAAAAATTTGGGTGAGAGGATTATTCTAGTTACTCTACTTGAAGTTAGGGCGAAGGATTTATATTTAACTGACCAAATCCTTGCGCTGAAAGAGGCAATGAAACTGAATCAATCTGTCATATTTTTTGCGAAGAACAACGTATATATTGCTTATACTGCAGCCAGCTGCATGTTAAGGAAGTGCTAACGACATCTTAAAAACTTTGAAACATTCATACTATGCACACTTCAATGAACATGTAGATAAAAAACCTTCTAGGGTTACTGCAAGGATACAAGGACGTGTATATTCCTCAAATTATACACCTGCTTTATTTGTACATCCACATATTATTTACCCCATCGCTTGCTAAAAAGCATTGTATTGTATGTTCAAAGGAACATGTGCAACAAACACGGATTTATTTAAATTTTCAATCAAGTGATCACAACGTGTAATACAGTTCAGTACAGAGGTTAATCCTTACACACACTGTCATGTGTTGATAGAAGCTGCCCGAACTGCGATCAACGAGCTAGAAAGGATTCAGATATTCATGAATAAGTTACTTTGCTTAGCCTCAAAAATTGAACGGTTCTTAAAGATCACGTCTTCTCTTTCTCTGCGAATGGTTGTTTGCTGGCTCCTTTGAACATCTCCCTGACATCTCAAGGGTCAGAGGGAGGCGAAGGTGACGAGCACAGTATCAAATAGGCTGTACTGGAGGTCAGAATATTGAGAGCTTCCACTATGGTCCAGGAAGCATTGTGCTCATGAGCGAAGTTGAATTTTTGTATTATTTGTATACATTACAACAAATGTTGTAAAAAATACTTTGGTCTCAATAGCATTAAGTTAATAAAGGGCAGTACTTAGTTTCTTGGGGGATGGAATTATTTTCTCGTCATGATTTCTAAAAGAGGAGGTAAACCACTTATATAGGTTTACCGATTCGGTATGTAATGGTAGAGGAATAAAATATGATATCATGCATACGTGCATAAGCGAAACGACTTTTTTTTTTCAACATAATATAAGTGTGTAACGTTATTTTTTTTTTATTAAATATGTATAATGTCATTGTAAAATAAAACACTATTAATTTAGTGGACAGGAAGGCTTTCTGTTTTTTTCGAAAAAAAAAAATAAAAATCATCAATAATACGGTTTAATAATAGAAACAGTTTGAATTAAAATTTATTACGGTGAATGACTAGAGAACACTAAATTATATTGCGGTGCAAATCTATAAAATACTCCTGAGAATGCCTGAATAAGCAAAACGACGACTAATGTAAAAATAAAAATTAAAAAGTAAAGCCTTTATTGAATAATTTGTGCTTATTCACATAGTCTTATATTAATAAAGAACTATATCTCGATGATATCTATGTTATTCATCCTATTTTTCACTTCTAACGAACAATTTATAATGGGTGTCCCAGAATTAACGCAAGATTTGAATTTGCAGCCATTTGTGCAGTAAAGTGCTGGCAACCCTTTTGACAGCTGACAGTTTAGGGTTAGTAAAAATAGAGCGTTACATGATAGAACAACGTGTCCTTATTGTTGAACATTATATCAAAAATAAGCAGTTCGAAAATTTCATACAAAATATGGTCGGAATAGTGTTTTGACTTCATCAACTGTGAAGAGATTAATTGAAAAATTTAGGGAGACTGGATCAGTTGGAGACACTAAGCACACTGGTCGTCTAAAAACAAGCCGTTCAAATGTCAATATCGAAGCAGTGCGTGAGAGTGTTTTTGAAAATCCAAGAACATCAATTCGGTGTCGTGAACACAGTTCTTTGTAACGAAATTGGATGATATTGATGTGGCTAATATGTGGTTTCAACAAGATGGTGCCACATGCCATACAGCCCATGAAACAATTCAAATACTGCATGAGACATTTCCAGGTCGTGTACTCTCTCGGTTCGGTGATCAGAATTGGCCCCCTAGATCGTGTGATTTAACACCTTTAGATTTCTTTTTATGGGGCTATTTGAAGTCAAAGGTGTATGTCAACAAGCCCACATCTACCCGTGCATTAAAAGAGGAAATTCAACCACATTTATGCCAAATGGTCTTGGAAAATTTCGACTAGAGTGCGTATGTGCCAGCAAAGTCGTGGAGGCCATTTTCCCGATGTGTTATTCCATAAATAACTCTATCTTATTTACTTTATAATTCAATAAAAAAATAACAAAAATACTAAAAACTGTGTTTTCTATTTAAATCAAATCTTGCGTTAATTCTGGGACACCCTTTACAAGATAACCCGTTCATGATTTTCAGTATTGTTCACCACCCCATTAGTTTGAAAATGAATCTGTAATGAAAATTTCTTCATTACGAGTTTTTCAATACTTTTTATTTTTTTAAATTATTTCCTAGTTCGTTGCAAAGAGCTCCAATGAATAATGGGATCTCCAAATCCTCAACGCCGACTCTTGGAGCCAATCTGGCTAAGAGGCCCGGCATAGTCACCTATCTGTAGGAATTGCCACCAATAATGATTAAGATATCCAGCTATATCTTAGCAACGAGCTGATTTTCCGGCACATTTCTCTTTCGAACTAATTTATGGGATGAGATGGTCCTATATCGGCAGTAAATAAGGCTTAACGTTTTTGTTTGGGTGATAAATGTGATCAATATGAGTGGCTTTTCTACAGAATTTTCCATATTATTACTAAAATACTTTCATAATGCCCATTTCTTGTTTTTTATATGTCCTAGTTACAAATTTAATATATGTTAAAAAATTAGATTCTACAAACGAATCTATTTACAACTGCTTCATTATATTTCCTGTGGCTTGGCTGCAATTTATACAAATTCTGTCTTCTACTAATAGTGATCTGCACTGTAGAAAAGCATAATGATGTACATTATACATTAATGGACTGAATTTATTAAAAGTGATGGGTCTCACCTTATTTATTGCCTAATTTTCCAGGCCTTAATAAATATTTGAAAGGCCTAAATAACGGGATGGAATTTTGTGATACTGCAATATTTATAAATTAAATTAAGAATGCTTTTAGTCGCAGTTTTTTTTAGCCCCGTTTCGCCACTTCGTTTAGAATCTAATTTAGCATTTTGAGTAAACCTGTGGGCTCAGGGGCCACAGTCGAATATATGGAGTTTTGGGCCATCGTGCCTGACCTAGCGACAAATTCATAGTTGCTGTAATTTCGCCAGCTTGTTTTGTTCCGGCATAGGATATTGCTAAGACAAGACTTAAGGTGGGACCGGGGTGCCACCTTAAGTCTTGGTCGGCATCGTGGCTGCCTGGGGATTTGTTAACGCTATCGTGCTAGGATCCATAACACATATAATTATTGTGTTTAATATAATAAAAACAACAAAGCACGTATGCAAACCACTAATTATTGATTGATGATCCTTCATTATTTTTCATAACACTAATTTTGTATTTAGCATATCTGTAATTCAAGTAAAAATTTTTTATAATGTGAAACGAGTGTTGCGAAAACAATTTTTCTGTTCAAAGACTTTACCTAATTCAAGCTCACTTAAGTCCTAGCAAATACGTCAATTAACAACCAAGACGTCAATATCAGTACATTGGTACCCTACGTATCATACATAAATATTTATATTTTATTACTAATTACTTTAAATAAAACTACTACGCAAAACATCATATTCTCTAAAAAAAACACTGATTGAGTAACAGTTAATACTGCGTGAATGACGTGAACTAATTTCTTCCCGATCAATTTAAAATAGTAATAAAAGTTCTAATATTTGGAATTATACTGTTCTATATTATATATTGGAACATTCATGATATTTGAGAATATCATGGCCTGCAACCCTTCCAGCTGGTAAGCATCATCCCTTTGTGCTCTTAGGAGTGGGGATGAGATGAAGGGCGAGTCTTAGTCAGTCTTAGCCTAACAGCCAGAGGGCGAACAAGAGCAAGACCCCGACTTGGCGGTATCCAACAGAAGAAGAGGAGAAGAAGAAGAAGAAGAAGAAGAAGAGGAGATCAACAGTAACGTTGATTGGATTAAACGGAGATCATCGATTGGGTGATATAGATATTGTTTTTTTATTATTATGGATCCATTAAAAAGAGATTGAGCTCAATTTTCATTTTTTTATATAATTAATTAGTAGTAACTATCCTTGTTCAAAAGGAAATGAATATTTTTTTATATAATTTTTGTCAGCACTATTTATAATTATAAGTATTTGTTATAACCATTTTACTTGTATATATTTCACAATTCCCAGTTTCTCAATTTATTAATAACTATAACATTAGCCTTGAGATCGGGCGATTCAATCGGGATAATTTCCTATGTCGAAGACATAAAAACAAGTTGAATTAAAGATCTCATGACGGACCTACCAAATTAGTTAAGGTCAATTGATCTAATAAATTAGGAAAAGAAATGGTAGAAAATGAGGTAGGTTTCAATATATATATATATATAAAACGATTGCAAACCACTAGATAGGCATCTCCATTTCTCTTCCCATTTTAGTAAAAAAATAGAAAAAGTACGACACAGGTCGAAGTACGAAAGCCGGCAATTTCGCAATTAATAGTTAAATAAATAATTAATACCTTAGGTATGTAAAAAGGTTTTTTCCTTTTAACAGAGTTAGTTTTAATTGCGATATTGACTTGCCATTTTTTATGCAATAAGGTTAACATTTAAGTACATATAACAATGAATTAATATAAACTTAAAGATGATATCATTCAAAGGTGTATTGTTTAACTATTTTTATTGTTTCCAATCTCATTATTTATTAGACTAAGTTTTTGTATGTAATTGTCTTATATGTACATTTATATTTTCTGTCTTGAATTGTAGTCTTGAGGTTGCCTATTATTAGGCGAAACGTTGACTGATGATATCATTCAAGATATCATTGGGAGAGACTCCAAGCATTTTTTTTTTTTTTTAATAATATAAGTGTATACAGTTAATTTTTTATTAAATTTGTATAATGTCATATAACAATGAAACATTATTATTATAATTTATATATACAGGAAGTTGTTTTGAGAATCATCATCATCATCAAATTGGCCAAATAAGAACTTTGAGCTCTTTAAATCAACTATTAAATTGTAGTATTTTATTATATAATGCCAATTCATTATTTATTAATCATTTCACATAAAAAAATTTAATTCCTTTCAAACTAATAACCTGTTCCACGCTAAAACAAATTAATAGCTTCTTGTTATTATGTTACAACCACGTATGTAAGATAAAATCAGTAAACATTTATTATTATCAAATTAATTTATGAAACGATGTTAATTTTGACTACCTGAAAAATAATATATATTTATAATTTTCATATAATAGTTAAATTAGAAGTAAGTAAGTTATATCAAAAACAACTTCCCGAACAGGGACTTGAGACTTAATTAACAAAGAAAATCATTAATTGTACGGTTTAATAATAAAAATGGTTTGAATTAAAATTTATTACACAGAATGGCCAGCGAACGCTAAATTATTCTACGGGGGCAAATCTACCATAAATAAATATAATAGCAGTTTGGAAGATTAAGGCAGAGCCAGCTGATAAAGACAGGGGGAAAGGTAAATATCCTAAGTAGCAGACTGACAGATGTCCTACCTTCTATCTCAGTGCAGCCAGTATTGTCCCTGTTTCAGTCCCTATTCCCTCCCCGCTCAGGCAACATTAGGATTAAATATTTCTTCTTCCCTCTTCTAAGCTGATATCTGGGGCTTACAAAATAAATTAAATGGATTTATTTAACATTATATATTTGATGACGTAACCATCTTATATTTATATTATCTAGCTATCTCATAGTTACAACTGATAAGTTAAGATATATCCAGAAAAATATGTCATTAGTTAATGACGTCTAGATCTTCCTTAGACCGTCATCTAGAAAAATATTTTAACGTTTTTTTGGATATCTGACTATTAAACTGGCATCTCTATGACTTATGGACCCGCGTGAGCACGATAGCGATAAAAAAAAGCCCCAGGCTTCCCACCGGCACCCCAGTCCCACCTATCTGGTAAGGAGGACCAGTGTGCCAGTGGACCAGTTTGAAGGTCCACGAGGACTAATCGTAAACTCTTTGGTCATCAACGTCTTTAAGAAAAAGAAAACGAATAAAAATCGGGTTTTTAATTTTCTATATATTCTTCCTATATCCGACGCCATACCCAAATTCAATTTTATGGGCTAGAGAATAATGTATTTTTTCAGTTGGGATTGCATGAAAGTATTACCACGGACATAACAGGTGCTTTTAGATAAAGGCGGCCCGAGAATAATTTAATTAGTACTTGCCAATAGTAGCGCTTTTGTTTATTTAACCAATTATATTTGATGAAATATTTGATGTTTAGCGGCCGAGTAAGCTGATCCAAGTATCAACTGGCGTACTTAAATTTAATTCTGAGGTACTGCATTAATGATGTAACCGTTAAATTTTATTCTTTGTAACTTGGGTCGGAATATATATATTTTGTTTAAAATATTCTAAAATTTACATTCATTCCAAGATAAGTAAACAATACATATAGGAAAAGCATGGGATTCATATAATTAGCTGAAACGCATAAATGAAGGTAGTCAAATTTTCTTTTAGGAGTCAAGTGGGAGTCTCGGCAATGGCCAGTTTCTACAATCATGTTCTGAGCGTATGTGGCTCTCGCGGTCTTTGTCAGCCTTAACTGGCTCGTATCCGGTGACGCGGATGACGGAGGAGCGAGGGGGACTTGGAAGACTCCACTTCCTCTTTCGCATAAGAGGGAGGTGACAACCATGTCTATTTGGGAGGTCTGTGGGATGTTTGTAAATACTGTATGAATAAGCGAGTGAATGAAAATTATAAATATGGTATGAATGAGAAAATTTATCTCAATTACTTATTGCCTAATAAGGCAGATCGCAATTTATCACAATAAAGAAGAAAAGAGATTTATAGGAGTCAAATTTCCGATTGCCTCTTTTACACATGAGCTTTGAGTCGAGTAGATCGAAGGTTCAAACAGCTCATTTTGTCGGTTCTAATCTGGTCTCCTTGATTAAATTTAATTAGAGAACAACAACAGGATTTTACCAAGGAGTTGAAATGACAGAAGGAACATTGTGCAAACAAATCATCCCCAGCGGAAGACGGCAGTTGTGAAAGAGCGTGGAGAGCAGAAGTGCAGAGGAGGACTGTGATATTGTCCTGACAAAGAGGCAGACACAAGGGACAGACTGATAAATCTACAGATGGAAGGAGAGGCTTGGTCTTTGAGAGGGTCTTGGGCAATATCACCAGCCAGCCGAATATTTGCCCTCCTTTTCAACGGACCCCGATATTACATAAGCCCTAAATAAAGTCGGGACTTAAGTCTCCACCTTGGGCTTTGCCACGCCTAATAAAATCACGATTGCCTCCGTCGCAAGAAGCTCCTCTGGCTGTCATAGGGGGGGTATTTGAATTTATGGCCACCCTGGGTGAGAGAGAGAAGGGGGGGGGCTAAGTGAACTTTGAATAAGCCCTGGCCCTCTACTGTTTACAGCTATAGGGGAAATCTGCTGCGCTGGCGAGATTGCCTCATAGGAACCAGTTTATGGATATCCTAACGCCAGCTCTGTCCTGATATCGAAGGGAGGGGCAGCTCTTGGCCGTCAATAAATAACGCTATCAATAAGAAATACAAACCGGTAGCTATAGTTTAACTAATATAAAGACTGATGATGTCGATGAATCAACTTGAATCCATGAATATAGATCGAGAACACACCCTCTACAAGCAATGATTGCAAATATAAAGAGTTTTAATTGGTCATTTACAAACATACGGTCACTATATATCTTGAATGCTCTATATTTCTTGTCCACTTACATGACAGTTTGCTGAAAGCTTTCTTACTATTAGACCCCTGCGTTCTTTGGATAATTTCTCATCATTTAAATTCTTTGATGTTTTTCAAAAGAAATATCAGATGATTCTGTACGACCTCCACTGGAACGCAAGGTTATGACCTTCCTGCAATATAAATGATTTCAACATATGAGAAGCTGTGTTATTAATTATGTTAATGTTATATTATGATGCCGTTTGAAATGTTCTGCGGAAAAAAATAAACGCCTGTAATAACGATTATAAGACATACACGTACGTACACAATAAGAAATAAGAAAATTAATTAAGAAATAAGATAAAAAGAACGTGAATCGACAATTATCTGAGATGTTTGTTAGAAAGGACTAGCTGTCGCTGATAGATACTGTGTATGCGCTAGTTTCAGGAGTAGTTTAGCAATATAAAATTAAACAATGAAATTATAATAGTTAGATACTGTAAAATTAATTTGCGCACTTATGTGTACGTCGATCTAGATTAATCATTTGCTAGTAGGGCATTTAGGAAGCAAGGATGTGAGAATTAAAGGGAAAAACTCTAAAATCGAACTTGCGCGGAATGTACACCACGTGTTGCTTAGGCGAATTTATTTACAGTTCTGCGTTTGTCTGGATAATCTGCAGTTAACGGGAACATACCCCGTCCACGATAAAAGTGGAGTTCCAAAAGATCCGTGGTCAGTTATATAAATTTATACCCATTGGTCACAAAGTCGGACGTACTCTACACAGATGATTTTAGCCGAAAATGTACTCCCTTAAAATCAAACAAATTGTAATAAATAAATTTAATTAGACCATTAAAATGTATACGGCTGTGAGCTAAACAGATGCGCATGTGATGATCAAATTGTACAGAAATAATGTTCTATACAAATTTTATTTGTAGGAAAACATCCGAAGCGGATATATGTAGACGAAATTATTAAAAAGAGGTACTAGACCAACACAAACATTTTGTCAATTATAAAAACGCAATTTATAATTTGGAAATGAAATTATCATAGACAGCTGACACTAACATAACCCAATATAACTAACATGACACTAAGTATAAACCAATATAGCAGATTGTTATCAATAATCAATCTAGCGTTACTATTAGATTTGTTCGGTCTCGAGTCATTTTTCCCAAGTTGATTTGATCAATGAGGCACATACATGTATGTAAGGTCGTTTTAAGATGATGCACGCAGTATTCAGATTTCATTCTGTTCGAGAATCTGTTTGAGCAGTGAATATTCCATAATTGTTGTACAAAAGTAACCTAATACAACCAGAAACCTTTGGATTTCCATCGATATTCGTCATTTATCAACTCTCCCAAACTTAAATCTAGACTTCAACCAGTTCCTTATCTCTCGCCAGTCAAACAATTCATAACTCGCCATTTTTAATAATTTCATTCATTCCCTATTTTTATATATTTCCCAGCAACCTTTCACGCTCTTTTCCCCTGGCAATAGTTCGTATATTTCTATTATGCCTTCGTTACAATTGTCAGTGTCATTCACCTGTACTGCTATGTTCTTTGTTTCAACGTTGGTTCGTTGAGTTATCGCATGCGTATGTTATCGACTGTTATTTATAAGCTATTCAGATCAGTGTAAGTTATGGTTACAGCTGGTTTGTCACTTTTCATTATTGTCAGAGGACAATGTGACATAATTTTTAATTTCATTTCAAACCACTGGTTAAAAAGAATTTGTTTTTTCTTATGGAACAGAGAGAGAGAGGGAGAAATACGATCGTTCTGTGGCTGTCTGAAAGCAATGTAGGCTTTATGTTCCCTAATAGTACAATCAATAGGTGGGGAGATTGTAATGAATATTGTAGATTCACGTAAATATCTTTTGTTAGCCTCCTATTTTGTTTGTTAGAGGGTTGGCTGGATGGGGATATTTTTCAAATGCTTAATATATGTATCTTATGTTGTCATCCTTTTTAATTTTTGTAATTCTTGGTAATATAATAATATTATCTGTAATATAATGTGGAGGAAAAAGAATAAAAGAAGAAAAGGAATAAACAATTTAGCCAAGCCAATTAATGAATGTAATGGCTGTAGATAAGGCTGTTTACTTGCAAGGGCCCTAAAGATGAGCTGAAACGACCCTCTTGGATCAGTTTTAACTCTGTGTTCGCTGCGAAGTCGTAACTGGGCGTATATCTTTCCGGGATTGGGTCGGCCGAAGCAGAACCGATTAATGCTCACTGACGGTACAGAAAGGGGATAGGACCAGACGTCGTCTTGGCCATTGTGTGAATTTTAATAAGAGCTATCTTCCGCTTTGAAGAGAAGCGCCATAATGGTGGGGAGGCAGTAAAGCGAGGATTGGCCGGTGGGTACTAGCGCAGCCCCCCTGATAGCGGGCCCCCTTATCTGGGGGGGCTTCCACTCTCCCTGGGGCTCAAGGGCTCTAATCAGTCCATCTGTCCTGCATCTTTTATAGCCCTACACTACTCTGCGTTCTAGCGACGGGGATATAAAGCAGAAGTGACGTTTATCTAATACTTTCCACGGTCGCAAGCTGAAGGTGAGCCTCATCACCTAATGAGTGTATGTGTATTGGACTTATTAACAACAATCTGAAAGTATTATATTTTATGCACTCCTTAATATGCATCTGCGAATGCAGCACGAGGAGACAACTGTAATTCCAAATTTATTTATTTATTTTTGTCATTGTATATATATTATCAATAAAGAGGTTTTGAAAGAAAAAAAAATATATATATATATCTAATACTCTGAGTAAATTTAAGGAGTTAATATTCAAGCAAGCAATATTTTTATGGCATTTCAGAAATATCAGGGACTAAACTCCATAAAGGATCAATAAAAAATACAGATATTCATTCCAAAAAAAACATTTATAAGAAATACTCTTAGGCTTTCTCTAAAACTCAAGAAATTAAATGTCTTGTCTCTTAACAAAGTTATTATATTTTGCAAAGCACTTTCTACTGTTAGACATCCGCATGAATACAAAGTCAGATAAATTAATATAATCTAATAAAATAAAATGATGAACTTTTAATCAGTTAAAACGTATAAATTAAAACTGTATTCATTCGATTATAATTAGCTAAAATAAAGTATTGAAGGCCTTTGTTAAACACATATAACACCTTTTCTAATGTACATTAATGGCCTTTAAACTTTAAACTGATTGGTAAATTTATAAGTGTTTCCCATACATTTTTATATTTATATATTTTTTCTTTATTTCATAGCCCCTTTAAATTTACAGATAATTATAGATCCTCAGGCGAATTTATTTACAAATTATTTTTGTATTTCCTGAAGCATTACTACATTATATACAGGCTTAGTTATTTTATAAAAATTATATAATGAATAAACAATTATAATTATACGCATTATATGTGACTGAACTAAACTGACTAATAAAGCTGATGGGGCTCACCTTTTTTATCAAACTTAATACTAGCTTACATGCTAATTCTTAACCTAACTTTTCCGCGACAGTCTGTTGCCATCGATGCGGGATGGGTGGTGGGGCTATAGTATTAAACACTGGGTTGGTTATGTGCTGCAACGAGTAAAAAAAATATTTAATTAATTTAAATAATAAATGAGTTAATTCAAAGGAAAAATAAAAATAAAATAAACTAATATTTATATCAAGTTTTTTTATGCTTTTTATACCACTACCTGGTGGAGACGAACGAAATACAACGCCTGTTTTTCAAAAAGCTATTTATTGAAATGGACTGAAACTGCGATACTTTCCAGATACTGAACATCGGTACAGTGGTCCTATACCTGTACTTTGAAGCATTTCACTTCAGTTTCAGTAGAATCATTTAAATTAATAAAAAAAATATCGACCTAAAAGAAAAAAAACAATGAATAATGTAATAAATAGCTATGACTCACAGTCAAGTTTAAGTGTAAATATTCCACATATTTGTATTACCATATTTATTCACTTTGCTATAGCATGAGCGATTAATTATATTAATTCTAAGAATCAATTACTGTTGCTTTGTTCATATTCGAATCAATTCTTTAGTTAACTAATCTAGCCGTTGGGATGATAGTTGATGCAGCTGTCACCTGAAAACAATTACGCTCTATTGACAGTAGGACTTATAATAACATCCCGCAATACCGATGTAATTTCCATGTAGAGGTACAATTTCCCCCCACCCTGTTCCTCTTAGACAGGCATGCCAGCCACATACAAATCAAACCACTCTAGAGAAACCAGGTCACGCACTACCTCATATCATTAATATTCATTGCAGTGCTCCTATTATTCCTCACACGGAAGAAGAACATCATACACGAAAATGAATTAACTTTTTGTATTCGTATTATCGTTAATAAATGGTCGGGATATCCTGATAAATGAAACTTATATCATTCTATTTACTCTTTCTCAATCGTATAAAATTATATATATATATAGGTTATCGTCTATCGGCTTTAGACGATTAAAACAAAGAAAACGAGAGTAAAAGGAACTGATGTCTGAACAAAGGCTAGGTTTGAACTGTCGTTATTCCGCTTCTAATCCTCTATCTCTATTTACAGCCTTTGTTTACATGGGGCTACGTGGTATTAGGCCTAACATTGCCTTACCACGAGCTATAACTTATATAAATAAATATATATATATATATATAACGTACGACTCGAGATATACGATAAAAAGGTTTGGGTAGGTGTATCAAGAAGCAAGGCTAGAACTTAACTGAACTTTATTGATATTTCTCCTCTATATATACAATCTGAGTGAGGCTTAGCCCCACTATCTCTTATTGTTTACACTAATGTTATGGATAAATCTGACTTGTTAACTCCTCCCCTCCAGTTCCTTCTTTGGAGGAACTTTTGTTTTGGAGTTGTACAACAATATTCCAGCTTCTTCGTCTGGTTTACATATACATATACAACACAATTCTCTGTCATAACAAAAATACATAAGAAACAAAATAGTATCAATCATATATAATAATAACCTACCGTAACAAAATATCTACATAAATCATGAATTCCAGCTTCTTCGTCTGGGTTCACATATACATATAAACAATTCTCTGGCTCTAGGAATAATACATATTATATAATGGAAACAAAAAATCGTATTGCTTGTATAAGAGTAATTTACCATACAACGTATCTACATAGGTTATGTGTTGGGGCGGGTCGGAGTGTCCGCCCGAGCGCCGCCGCCCGGCCAGTGCGACCCTTGTGGCTGGGGTACTCTCAGTTCCTCCCGATGGACCGTGCGATTCCGGAAGGGGAAGTTCGCGTCTCTGATCGTGTATAGGTTATGCTCCCTTATTGCGGTGACCCTGTATGGTCCCTCGTAGCGGTCGGCCGTCTTGGTTTTCGCGGTTCGCAATCTTCTATACACGACGGTTCCCAGCGGCAATGTCCTCCCCCCCCCCCCTGTATTATTCCTGGCCTTTCATTGGCCCGGTCAACGCGCGTCTGTTTCTCTTTGATAATTTTCTCCCGGACCCGGTCCCAAAGAGCTTTCCGCTCTTTCCGCGTTGTCGCTACATACTCGTGCAGCTCCGCGCTCTGAGCCGTTATGTATGCTTTTATGCATGCGTTTATGTATGCTCTGAGCAGTCTTAAATGCTCCCCCAGGGTATTGTGGAGTCGCTCCACCGCCCCCCGTCCCTTGATATGGTGGGGTGTGTTCTTGTGCCAGATTATTCCCAACTCCTGTGCTTGTTCACGTATGAAGCCGTTCTCAAATTCTCGGCCGCAATCCGCTGTGACCCGCTCTGGTACCCCGTAGATCGCGCACCAATTTAAAACCCCTTCCCACACTGCCTCGGGCGTTTTCGCTTCGATGGGATAGGCCATGGCTAGTTTGCTGAATGTGTCTATCGCTGTAAGCCACGACTGACCCGCGTTCGAATAAACATCTAGCTGTACGCTCCTAAGCGGCTCTATTGGCGTCTCGGTTATGACTTGCGGCGTCACTGGGGGGTGTCTCTCGTACTTGCTCCTCTGGCATATCTCGCAGCTGCCTATGCATTCGTGCACCGTCTTTCCGATCCCTCGCCAAAAATACATTTTTCTTATTGCGCGGTCAGTCTCCTCTATCCCCCTGTGGTTCGTCTTCCCCGTGTGGTGGTCTGTAACTATCCGTCTCTGAGTTTGTTCGTCGGTAATGGTTTCCACCTGTCTTAGGCATCTTGTCAGGTCGTATTCTATTCCTATCCTCTCTTGTCTCCATAACCCCTTCACCTTTTCCGCGAGCAGTCGGTTCCCTACGAATATGTGATACGCCCTTCCCCGCTCCGCAAATCCCTGTATAATCCGTACCAGGTCTTCTTCTGTTATAGTTGAGTGCGTCTTTACTGTCAGTGTGGTCAGTCCTGCGTACGTCGTAGTCCGTGTCTCCACCCCCATTGCCTGTCTTGACTTTATTACTATTTGCCACTTCTTGTTGTTTATTATCTCATCATATTTCCCTCAGTTCCCTTGGCCGTTCCGTCGGCGATACTTCCGCCCTGGCTTCCCTCTCAACTAGCGGTAATTCCGGTCCCCCTTCCGCCCACTCCCGGAGGTACCTTACCGCGAACGGCTCGGTCGGTGGGGTCCTTTCTTCTTCCGCGCTCTGTTGGACTACCGGTATTTCGGGGCCGTTCTCCGCCCACTCGCGTAGGTAGCGTAACGCGAATGGTTCTTCCTGCGGCGGATCGTCCTCCATGGCGTTGACGACTAAATCCCTCGACAGCCAATCCGCCACCGCGTTCTCGCTCCCTTTTTTGTGGGCTACCCGAAATGTATACGGCGCCAGACGTTCCTTCCAACGGGCCACCCTCGTGGAGGATTCCTTCAGCGTTCCGACATAGACTAGCGGCGTATGGTCTGTGAACAACTCGAACCGTCGTCCATAGACGTACGGTCGGAAGTGTTCCACCCCCCACACCACCGCCAACAATTCGCGTTCGATCGCGCTATATCTCCTCTCCGCCGGATTTAGTTTGCGCCCCGCGTAGGCAATCGGTTTCCCCCCCCTCGCTGTAGGCTTGCGAAAGTACCGCTCCTATTGCTGCTTCACTCGCGTCCGTCGTGATTTTAAACGCTCTGTCAATATCTGGAAACGCCAGTAGGGGTCGGGTTGTCAGGATCTCCCGGCATCTTTCTATACTCCTTAGTTGTGTGGGCCCAAATTGAAATTGCCTTCCCTTCTTCAATAGCTCGGTTAGCGGTCCGGTTAGTTCTGCGATTCCCGGTATGAATTTTCTATAATAGTTAACCATGCCTAGGAACCGCCGCACCCCGCGCACGTTCCTGGGTAGCAGTGCCTCGCGGATGACCCACACCCTGTCGGGATCCGGTCTTACCCCTTTGCTCGAGACCACGTGCCCCAGGAATCGGATCTCGCTTAACCCGAACTGTGACTTCTCCCTTGATAATTTCAGGCCAAATTCCCGGATTCTGGTGAGGACCTCTCGCAGGTGCTGGGCGTGCTCCTCTCTCGATTTACTGAAAACAATCAAATCGTCCATATAGACCTGCGAGAAATCCTCCCCCAGGCCGCTCTGCAGTTCATCCATGAGACGTTGGAACGTCAGCGGGGCCCCCTTTAGCCCGAAGGGCGTCCGCACAAATTCAAAATGCCCGCGTTCCTAGGTGAAGGCGGTCTTCCCGGCATCCTCCTCCGCCATCCTAACTTGGTGGTAGCCGCTCTTGAGATCTAATGTACTAAATATAACTGCTCCCGACAGCCTGTCTAGGATGTCCTCGATCCTTGGCAGAGGATACCGTTCGTCTTGGGTGACCTCGTTCAGTTTCCTATAATCTACTACTACCCTATATTTCTTCCCCTCTTCCCCCTTCCCTGTCGACCGCTTCTCTACTACCCACAGCGGGCTGTTGAACGGGGACTTGCTCGCTCTGATTATACCTTGTTCGCGCAGCTCCGTTAGCTGTGTCCTTATAATTTCCCTCATCGCCTGTGGGTACCTCCTATCCTTCACATATACGGGCGCCTCCGTTGTTAACCTAATGCGATGTTCCGTTCTTCCCGTGGTGGGGAGCGTTTCGCCCTCCCGATAAAACAGATCGCGATTTTCCCTTATGACCTTCTTCACGGGCTCTTCGTCGCATAGGGCCGCTCCGATTCTAACTCCCTTCTCCTCCCCGCGCCCCCCTTTTACGACGTACCTGTCTGTTCCCAATTTGAACCTCCACAGGCCCTTCCCGTACTTTAGGTCAAGTCCCGCCATTCTGATTGCGTCGCACCCTATAATTACGTGGTAGTCGGTGGACACCCTACTTACGACGTGCATCTGCACTGCTATTCCTTTTCTGCCAAGTTCGCCCAACTCTACCACCACCTCCCCTGCCGTCTTACAGCGCCCGCTAATTGTCGTGATCACGCATTCGCAGCGTTTTCTTCGTGACCACACCCCCAATTCCCTAGCCCCTCTTTCACTTACTATTGAGTGGGTGCTCCCCGTATCTAGTAGGAATTTCAACCCAGACTCCCCCCACCTCGCCACGGGCAACCTCTTTCTCCCCTCTCCCTTAATACTGTTGACTAGTATCCCCCCTTCCCGGTTGCCCCGCCCCTCCTCGCACCCTCAATCTTTCCTCACTCGGCTCGTTACTACGTCCACCCCCGATGGCCCCCCTTTCCATGGGACCCTTCCACTTACCTCCCATTTGTCCCTGGCCGGGCCGCTGCGCTCGGACGGGTCGCTCTCCTCCCGTGATGATCTGTCGGTGCTCGACTGTCTGTCGCTCCGCCGGCTCGTCTCCCTGGAGTCCCAGCGCTGGCAGTTAACCTCCATCGGTTCCGGCCTGTGTCCTCTTCTTCTATTTTCGCCTGCCCGTCTCGGGCATTCTCTTGCCACGTGTCCCCGCCGTCCGCACTCGTAGCACCTCGTTAATGTGCATTGGGCCGCCAAGTGGCCCGTCTTGTTACATTCATAACAACGTCTTTCTGCTCGCCGCGGTCTCTCGTCCTGCATTCTGGGCGATCTCCTCAGTGCACCCGCACCCCTTGTTCTCTCAATTCTTTGAAACGGCGGTCTCCTTCTCGGCGTCCTGACTTCAGTCCAGTCTGGTTCCGGGTTTTTAGAGCGCATTGTACTCCGCTCCTGCGCGTCGATAAGTTCGTGCGCGCAGTCCAGCACGTCCTTCTCCTTTGCCAGGGAGCCCCGTCAGTCCATATTTTGGTTGAGCTGGACCTTCATGATTTCCCGTATGAATATCATTCGTACTAGTGCTTCTGTCTGTCCATACGCTTCGACCATCTTCTCATTTAGCCGATTATAAAGCATTAGGAGTCTCTCTGCGAACTCTCCTTCTGTCTGGCCAGGCTTCTTACGCTCCTGCAGCAGGAAGAAGGCGTCTTCTTCCGGGCTCCATCGGCCGCTTCCATAGAGTTTCTTCAGTCTGTGCTTTAGTCCCTCCCATGGCTGGGACGCGTCGCCTTGGATCGCGTTTAGCACCCGACGAGAGATCCTCCCTACTAGCGAGGCTTCCAATATCTTGACGTCCCCGTCGGCTAGTGTTCCCGCTTCCTTCCTGGCCAAGATCAACTCTTTGATCTGGTCTCCACCCTTTAGGAAGTGATCCAATTCGCCCAGTACTCCCGTAAAGGGCTCCAGTTGTCCGATCACATTGTGGATGAAGGAGCAGTTTTGCGTCCGTATTTTTGTCAGTTCGATCTGCGTTTTCTTCTCTGCTTCGCCCATCTGGTATTCAAATTTTACCCGATCTTCTCTCGCTTGGGCCAGCTCCTTCTTCAACCTAGCTATATCTTCTTCTGCCATTTCGTACGTGTCCTGGTTATTCCATTCGTCGTATCCTCACGGTTATTCCACGACACCTGAGACCGCTAAATGCTCAAGCCCGTTGGCTGTATCTCAGGTTTGCGAAATCAGACTCCCGGGTTTCGGCACCACTTAACGTACGACTCGAGATATACGATAAAAAGGTTAGGTAGGTGTATCAAGAAGCAAGGTTAGAACTTAACTGAACTTTATTGATATTTCTCCTCTATATATACAATCTGAGTGAGGCTTAGCCCCACTATCTCTTATTGTTTACACTAATGTTATGGATAAATCTGTCTGACTTGTTAACTTATATATATATATGTATGTCTATATATTCTTGTGTTCTTTTTGGAGCTGATGGAAAAAGTCAATTTAAGAGTTATCACCAATTAGGGTACAGTAAAAATGATTTTCATGTATTTTTCTAATTATAGCTCCCTTAAGTCACAAGACATAATACATATTATTAAACATGACTTCATGGCCTTAATTAAGATAATAAGGATCATCCTACTTAGGATTACGAAAGTATTTACTGACACTGGTCATTGACAAAAAACACTAGTCAAATTAATGTTGAGTTATGAAATGACAGATTTATAGACTTTTTTTAATTATAGTTTAACAAGTACGTATTGTTAATCAGGATATAGCAATCTTATATTATATCTTATTCAAAATAATAAATACATAATGGTTTGTGAAAGAATACATAAATGCAATTTTAAAATGTTTAATGTTAATAAAAAATAAATAATTTATTAAAAATTGTAATTCAAGACATATAAGAAAAGAGTATGTTACAAGCAAAAAATAAGAAGACTTAATACACAGATGGTGTAAGAATGGGGAGTAAGTACGAGGTCTGAAAAGTTTCCGACCTAATAAAGCTTTTATTTATTTTATTATCATCTTCTTGTTGAGGTTGGAAACTTTTCAGACCACCTGTGTAGGTATGGAGTGCCTAGTTTAGTCAGTTTAAACTGATTGTTAGATCCATGTATGTAATCTTCCCCATATTATGTGTTTGTTTATGCCTACTTTTGTAAAAGGATTTGTACACGGCTTATAGCATTTGGCTTTTTTTAACACCTGTATATTGAGAAAATCTGTCTCTCCAAAATAGCTTTTATTATTGACAATACATCAACAGTTGACGTTTCTCCGACTCCTGGCATCCTCAGGGTTACAATACAGACAAAATCATAAATATAAAAACTAGGAAAACAATTACAAATACAAAACACTTGAAATGAAAATGATAATATTGGCAACAATCCGAAGAGAACCCTTTGCATGATAGTGTCGGGTCGTCCCAAGGGGTGGGCCCGCGACAAGAAAGATATAAAATGGGCAGACCTGTGGTCTTTGTCATTGCTGGTGGCCTAGTCGGTGAGCAGCTTTATTCGTATTGATCTGTCTCCATAAGGTCTTAGAAGGTGTGCCTCAACAGTGCAATACGTACAGAAGAAGAGGGACTGGGTTGGTATTATAGGTAGTGGTCTTGGAATGACCAAGAATTCACACTCGATATCTAAGGGTGGGCGAAAACCGAATGGATCCCAAAGGCGAGTGTGAACCGGAGAGAAGCAGACTGGATCGCTGGGTGAGACGCTACTAGGTAGTGTTTGCAGTGCCCTAGGAGACCGTCGTCCGCAAGGAAGAGGTCTCTTCCAAGGATGTGCTAGTTTTTGCGAGACGAAGGCAGAGAATCCCACTAGGAAGCTGTAGGGTTTGACAACGCCGGACTAATACATAGCAAGGTTAGGAAAGAGAGATGCAGAGGTAGTTCAATAAGAAGCAAGAAAGCCATGGTTCGAGAAGAGCAGCAAGCGCCAGTGCAGAGAGAGGGAGAGAGAGAGAGAGTGAGAGAGAGCAGTATTCACTTCAGGTGCCGGGTTTCGATAGTATGGGAAAAAGTTATTTTTGTTTTTTTTCCATAGCCCCTTAAAAATTTTACAGTGATTATTTCAACTATAGATTCTCAGTCGAATCTATTTACATGCGGTTTCTATATCTCCTGTAGCGTCGCTACATTATATGCAGGTTTTGATGTTTTTCATAAAAATTATATAATGCAATACAAGTATAATGATATACATTGAAATGACTCTACAAGGGGATGGGGCTCACCTTTTGGGAAAAAAGCCGTAAAGTATGTCGTTTTAATTTTTAAATGATTGCCAATCTTATTATTTATCGTTTTAAGCGTTCGGTATGTAACTGTTTTCTATGTATCTAAATTTATTCTTTTTGTCGGAATTGTACTCCAGGGAATACCCGAATAGATGAAGCGTCGACTGTTGATGTAACAATAATATTAAAAAATGTTTTGGGAGTGACTTCTTTGTGTCTGAATGATAATCTTTTTTGTTCTTGTTATCAAGGCCTAGTGCAAACATACTTATTATGTAGATAAGTAAATGATGATTACTAAACGAGAAAAAAGACCATTCATCATTATCTATTTTTCATCTGCCTGTGTTGATCTCCTAAAAGAAAACTCCCTCACAAATAGGTCTTAATACAAGTACGTGGGGGTTGCGTCCGATGTATTTAGTCTCCCCTATCCAAGACGACCCAGTCTACTGCCCCCATATATTAGCTGTGCAGTGGAAGGATCTCGATAATACAATAATAAAAATGCATAGCCGGGAGGCAACAGGAAACTTATCCAGTCACATACTAGCTTTGGTGCCTGGCTTATCCGTAAAGGCTTAACATTCCCATTTCTCGAACGTACTTTTAAAAAACGGCAGGATCATGTAAATTCTTCCCTGCGTTGGGGTCGCGAAAATTTACCGAGGTGAAGGTAGCGTAGGGTGGTCGAGATGACAATGTTCAAGTGGACAAAGATAAATTGAGATTTCTTTTTCAAGCCATCACTGATGGTTTATTTATGGTTGATGGTTCATTAATGACGGTAATAAGAAATTTCAAAAAACTAAGGTCTATTACAGCTCTTCTCCCAAGACATCGGGTTGTATTCCAAAAACAACATTCGACTGTTCTGCCACTTCGAAGAGCTTCTCAATAATAACTGGATTTGAGGCAAAACAATACATTGATCGCGGCTTCTTAGACGCCCAAGGTTCTTCTTTTGACTACTTCCGGCAAGACGAAGTAACTAATAGGATCTCATAATGTCCGACATAAGCAGGCATTTCTTAATAAAAGGGCCTTCAAGGTCGACGCAATTAGCACAGTTAGTGCCAGAATATTTTTTTTCCGGCGTTCCACAAGGATCTATCCTCAGAAGTAGACTATTTAATTTATTCACGAACAGTATGACTGATCCTTCTGAATTAGTCACAGCTTCATATGCCTACGAACACCTTCCAGCAAGCCGGTGAGGAGATAAGAATTGCTTGCGGCAACATTGTAACAGGTGTCAATTTTCTCACGGGCTGGTCTTAATGGAATAAAAACCTCGATCCAGACAGAGGTAAAGTCCTTCGGATGTTCCAAGAAGAACACTTCATCCAACTTACATTTGACAACAAAATACTCTCTTGAACCTCAGAAGAAATAAATATCGAATTCCTTAGACTACACATGAACGATACTCACACATTGAAAGAAGATTATTTCGTAAATAAAAAAAATTATCTTTCAGTAATTATGCTGACACTTTAGTAAATAAACTCTATCATATGTCTCTAATGCTATTATATCATTGATATTATGTCATTAATGTTATGCATAATGTGAATACACTGTAAAGGTATATTTCTTAAAGGCTTTATCTTATCTAATAGTACAATCTATGGGTGAAGTTAGCTTGTAATAAATATTTACATATTTAAAAGAAAACATGTTTAGTCTTTTTGTGAACATGTCGTTATAATGTACCGTAAAACGGGGTGAGAATTGTCAAGTTCACTATTTTTTGGATAAAAATACTCAAATAATTTGGTTGATCACAACGACATTTTAGGTTATCATTATTAAGTTCCCCGTGAGTAATCTGTTCAAACTTTTAGTATCCTTTCTGTTTTCATGAAAAATAAATTTTTCATGAGAATTGCCTCACTTGATGCTCATCATAGTAGTAGTCGTCTTTTACATATAAAATGTTATATTTAAATTTCACTTAAGAGTACAGAAAAAAATAGGCACATAGAAGTTACACGAAATATAAAATGGTCAAGGATTGGCCATTTTTTTTCTTCATAAACGATACCGGCACTTCATCGGGGTCATAAATAGCCTCTTTGACTCAAAACTATCCTGACGGCTCTCACACCAGTTACTTTAATGATTTTGACAGTCACTCAAAAAATTGATTCTATAATTGACATTATAATTAACTGATAACAAAATCAGATCACTTAGCTAAGAATAGAGGGCCAATTGTCGTAATATTTTTAGATAAGAAATTTAAGTAATATTTAGAGAGAGGCTGAGGTTTTGACTTGAACTCATCTTGATCTTGAATCCATCGATGTATTTCACTAAGAAATAAGTTTTATAGTTAAACTAGTAAGAACTCTGTAATGTTCTTATCATTTAAAGTCAATTAAACTACATATTCTTCCAGTAAATATTTTATAAACATTAGTAGTAAAACATAAATATAAAACAGCTTTATTTTATTTCCACAACTTATAACTTCTTCTTTAATGTAAAAGCGCATTCGGCAGCTCTAAGCTGTCTTCAGTTATTTACAATTGGCTATGAGAGATATATACCTCATCTAAAACACTAGTACATATATATATATATTTTTTTTTTTATCTATTTAACTTTTGTTAACTTCTTTAGTGTGATAAAATTTCAACCTGCCTTATTGTGAAATAGGTAATTGTAATAAATGTTCTCATTCATACCATATTTACAATTTTCATTCACTCGCTCATTCATACTGTATTTACAAACAGTCTAGTGACCTCCCAAATCCACATGGTTGTCAGCTCCCTCGCATGCGAAAGAGGAAGTGCAATCATCTATTTAACTACGGTTACTACCTCCACTCTCCTCACTTTACCCAATTTTTATTAGTAATAAAATATAGTTCACAAATTTATATTTTATATAAATAAATAATCCCTTCCATTTTTATCACCACGTTAATTTATTAAGATAAGTTACTTTGGGTTTAGATTCCAAATAGGACAATATAAAATTATTTTAGTAAGGTACAATTTAGTATGAATTCACGCGAATACAATACGCTAATGTGCTAGAGAGATCGAATCGATCAGTAGTTGACTAAATAGATAGCATCCCTACATTTCAAATATTATACAAATAAAATATAGAGCTACAGAACGGGGCGTTTGTGAGTCAGGAGAATATATTAAAGATCAATGCCTAGAAAGATACATTACTCATACTTTATATATCGCCCTACAGTTTTATGTATTCGGATACATCTAAATACCGGATAGATAAGTTTATCGATACGCGAGAAAGTATAGGTCATATATTTAAATAAAAAACTTTCATTCGCCGAACGTAGCAAGTCATCCTGGTTGTTGTTTTTTTGTAGTCTCCTTTTTAGTTAGTTAAAGAGTTTGAGGTAATTTTTGAAAAATTTATAAATAATCAAAATATGTATCCACAGTAGTCATTTGTAACTATTCATGTATATATGTAATATTAATGTAGTAGTTTTTTTTTTTTGCCTTCTTAGCTCTCTAATTATAAGATTAAGGATGAGGGAAAAATAAAGGAATATTTGGGTTGAGCAGATCCTTGTACTAGGAGTACCTGCTTGAAGGTGGTGTGAGAGAATTAAGGAGTGTGGGAAGCCTCGGTAGAGGTTGTTAGTTGCGGTACAGTGGTGAGAGTCCACCGGTGGCTGGGCCTAGAGTCCCTCTAGGCATGTAGTGCAGTGTTATTTACTTGGATAGCAGTGATAGGTGCCCCTTAGAGGCTTGTTGTTGGTGGGCCAAGCGCCGTGATGTCCACCATTTGGTCTGCTTTACCAGATCTTGAGAGTTGCCCTCTTGCCGGTAGCGGTGGTGTTCCTTGCTATTTTTAAACAGTTCTTATCCTTGAAGATTTTTTGTAATAATAAGGGCTCATTGGACCTGGAAACAGTTACAGTGCTATGATCAGGTAACTGTTAATAGTGGGTGTGTCAGGAGATTCTGTCATGCTTTACAGGCGCATACCCCTATGAAAATAATGAAACATTTTACGGCCTGAGAAATATTTCTTCCAGATTTCAGCTCCAGCGGTGAAATGAGTTCGTACTGAAATTTCTAAGCTATAATTAAGGAGTTTATCTTAGTGGTTTCTGGTTTTGTCCTGTTAAATCGAATGAAACGGGCACCCGAAGTGTTTATTTTTTAGAAATCTGTCATAAAATTTACATTAACGATGTCAATAAAACCTAAATGCATTTATTGCAAATCCAGAAGAAACCACCCCTTAATTTTAATATTTCACGAGCCATAACACGAACAACGAAGCGATTATGGACCTATGTTCGTACGAACTTTTATCATTGTTTTGATCAGAGGAATGCACCTGTAAGGTATGGCAGAATCCTCCTGAAACACTATTAGTATTTTTTGTGGATATTTCTTGTATAGTTGATTAATGGCTTTGATACCACAATAACGATATACGCTAACGTGAATCCGTTGTGAGGAACGCGAACTGACTGTCTGATATTCTTTTTCCTTAATCGTCTCCTAAATCATACTTGGCTGCGCATAAACAGGCAATAGTACAGTGCCAAATACAGCCCGGATGAGGCACTGTTCCAGTATATTATCGGCGGATAGGGATGTAATGACTCCCCTCCCCGTTTTTTCAGGGAGCCGACAAAGGGAGGAAGATATAGAGAGAATGAAACAAAAGCGGCGAGTTGGCTCGAACCTAGGCTATACCTACACAGCACATAATGGCCACCCTCTGTCTTCATAAAACCACCATTTACAGTTTGTCTTTTTATCCACTGAACAGGGAGTGTTTATCCTGTTCCTTTTTACCGCGTCATCTCCTTTTAAGTATATCCCCTAGACACTTATTATCCCTCGATACACTTATTTAGAAGATGGTATGATTATTTAAATTATACTTAAAGGAAAAACATTGTAAAATTGGGCATTCTTCATTAACACAATGATTAATTAAAGTTGATAAAGAGAGCAAATAGATTAAAGTGGTCGGGAGTATCCGGTGACGGAGAGATCTCGTCGACCCAGCCACAACCCGGTGGACGTCAGAAAGGGATAAATAAACCTGTCGTATTTGCCCACCTTTGCTGGTAGACCGGCCTAGAAGGTAGACAGCTTAATTCGTATTTGTTTATTGATCTGACTCAACTGTATCTTAATATAATTGTTGTGCTCATTGGACTTTCAAGCAAGCTGTAATAATAAAAATAATATTAATCATAATAATCTTATGATTAGGTTATTCTGATTAGTGTTTGGCTACAGAAAGAAACGAGAAGTATGAAAATAAATCTAAAATTACCCACCTTAATTCATCATTTATAAGCTATTAACACAAGATAAAATGTTTTAATATTTTTATTAAATATTGACACACACACTTATACATGTCAGAAAAGAAACCTTGAAGTCTTTTTTATTGATATCCCAGTCTATTCAGGCATCATCAGGATTCCATTAAAAATTGGTACAAGATACTTACCATTTACTTATTTTTAAGCATAAGCAAATATGGAGAACAAAACCTGTCGTATTTGACCACCTTTGCTGGCGGCCTAGAAGGTAGACAGCTTAATTCGTATTTGTTTATTGATCTGACTCCATGAGATGTTAGGTGTGCCCCGATAATACGTGTCAAAAGTGGTAGAGGCTAGGTATTATAGGTAGTTTTACATGGTCTTGGAATGACGAGTTCACATCCGGCATCTGAAGGTTGAAGCGACGGGTGAACGGGTGAGGGAAGGCGTAAACCGTCCGGATCCCGAGTGTGAACCGGAAAGTGGCAGACTGGACCTCTGAGGTAGGGTCCCAGACATCATCGTCTGCGTGGAAAGGGACCCTTCCTAGGATGAGCTAGTTTTAGCGTGTCGAAGGCAGAGAATCCCACCAGGAAGATGTAGGGTCTGACAACGCCGGACTAAATATAGCAAGGTTAAGGATATATGAGTGTAGAGGTAATTAAATAAAAAAAAGCCATGGTTCAAGGAGAGCAACAGGCCCCAGTGAAGAGAGAGAGAGAGAGAGAGAGAGAGAGAGAGAGAGAGAGAGAGAGAGAGAGAGAGAGAGAGAGAGAGAGAGAGAGAGAGAGAGAGAGAGAGAGAGAGAGAGAGAGAGAGAGAGAGTAGTGTTTACTTCAAATGGCGGAAAATTCTTGAAAATGGAGGTAATTCTTGCATACAGTGAATGAGAGAGCTGTTTATTTTGGCCAATCAGGGGCTACTACACCCGCGCCCCTTAGTGAGGGGAGGTACACTCTTTCGGTGTCGGGAGCGTCACTTCTCTCTATATTGACGCCGAAGTGGTATTTGGGTCCATGGAGAGGGTAACTTCTATTTGTTCGTAGTGATGAACTTAGCACGAACCGCTATAATGAAAGGATGGGGGCACTCTAGGTAAATTTAACAGCACTACAAAATAGATATTTCCACTCAGCACGTCAAAAAAGAACTGAGCTTTCCTTAGCTGGCCCAACCTGGAGAGTGGGATAAAAAGGAAGGGAAGTAGGCCAGTCATAACTAATAGAGTGCCTATACATTATTATTTTTAAGGCTCCTTGCCTGCCGTCGAGAAATATTGAAATTCATATTATTCGAAAAAATAAAACAAATTACATTCTACGAAAGAGGTAGTGAATCAATCTCTTTCTCAACAACCTGTTTACTGTAAGCCTCAAGTAAGACGCCGGTGAGAGTGCTTAGGCTCCAAAGGAAATCCGTGCTCTAACAATCCGTAGTAATAGTTTTATTTTAGAATTAATGAGGCGGACAAACAGTAAAGTGTCAGTAAAGATTGGGGGAGGGCAGACCCTCCGTCGTTAATTATCACGAAGCCGGGCCCTACAGAGCTAAGCCACAAAGAGCACCCTAATCCCGAGAAAGTGGCCAGCGACGCAGACGGCAGACAATGGCCTCGAGAGCAACAGCGACGTCCGGTTTTAATTCTGACCAGGGGATGAGGGCCTTTACGGGCCTCTCTGATGAAATCGGCGGATATTGGATCCCCCCCCCCTCACTCATAGCCCACAATCTGCTAGCGGCCTTCTGCCCATTGCCTCTATTGTTTTTGCATGTCAGCTATCAAAATGGCATGCACCATTGAGGTCGCTTCGGTCGACTCGGATGAATCTTTTTCTTATTAGCAATCGATTAAATTTAATTTTAATACGATCGAGAATTATTTTTAGTTTTTGTTTTGTACAATTGTTCGGAAATTATATTTTTCTCAAATGTGACGTCAAATGTCGTATTACAAATTTCTTTATTTGTAAAATTACAATTCGCCTTTGCAGTCTTAATAATCGTGATTTAAGAGTTGACTAACGCCGTTCACAAAACTCCACTTCCTCAATATGTTCATTTGACACTCATGCCAAGACTCATACAATAGATACCGTTTCCCCTTAATAGAAAATGCAAGAAAGATGGCAAGAGAACCACAGACGCTCAGGACATGAGTGTGGATGGTAGCCATTACTGGTACCCCTGAAAACACTTATCTATTTGCAATAGATGGCATAATAGAAGGACAACCCCACTTTTGGCGACAAGGATGATTGTTGTGTATAGTGTGTGTTGTGGATTAGGAGGAGTTGACTTTAGGTGGGTTTTTATTTATGGGTAAACCTTGAGATTATAAGACCGAAGATTGTACGTACTTCGAGATAATTTGTAGGGGTGAGTTTGTGATGTAAATGTCCTAATGTGTGACCGTAAAGGATTTGGTATTTGAGCTAAAAGCACCACTTTATGTCAGTTACTGCTCTTGCTTATTCTGTTTTAAGTAGTTGGAAATATATTTTTAAATATAGTTTTAGAACAATATAATCTTATCACTTTCTGGTCGAAAAATTAATTTTATTTAAATTGAAGCACCACAAAAAGATTATCGAAAATGTTAGGAAGACGGCTTTTTTGAAAATATTACTGCCATACTGATATTCTTCTGCAAACACACATAAGTGTGTTAGTATGATATTTCTCAGTTTTGTAATAAATTATAAGCCAAGGAAAATATGAAAATTACATAAAATGAAAAACCAAAAATGTAAATCAATAACCATGACTATAAAGCTATAATTTAACGATTTATGCATATCTGACTAAATTATTTGAACTGTTCTCAGGATCTCAGTATCTTAAATGTATTAATTTCTAACACAGGTTAGTTAATAAGTATCATCTTGATGTTTTCCATTTGTTTAGAGAATTTTAACATAAATATTTATTATTTTATGATTAAAAAGTACACAAATATGTAGATACCTCTTATAGGACATTTACGAAATATACATTAAAGAAATATTACAACGCAGTAAAACAAAGCTGGTGTGAATTAAAGACTAGTAAAGTTTCTGAACAAATGACTGAAAAGTTTTTGGACATGATGACATGATCTATATAATATATAAATGTAATTAAATAAGCAAATATTGTTTATTCCCTTAATTGTGTCCGCTGATTTATTCTTCAAGTCATATTTTTTTTCTAGCTTATGATTTAAAAAAAAAAAAGCTTTATAAGTTTTAAACTCTATATAAAAATGTATCGAATTTTGTTAATATATTGCATTATCAAGAATCTCGATTCATTTACATAAGTTAGATTCTATAAAATACAATTCTTTATGATAGCAGAAAATTAAGTCATCCTATTTTCATTTAAAAGAGTTTACTTTTTCAGAGGATCTTAAGGAAACATCTTTCCGTATTAGCATTTCCAAATTCTCCCTTTATCTTTCCTCTGCATCCTCAGGTAGAAAGGTTTTTAAAAAATAAAAATAAAAAGTATGGAAATTTATGTACAATTTTTACTTCAAGTCAAGGACCAAGGGTGGAGGCATAATGAGAGGGGCAAAGCTGAAAAAAGACTGCTTTATCAGTTATTTGCATAGTGGATCGGGCCCCTGATAATACTGTCCCCTTTATCTAGGTCGTCTTCTTTAGTCGTTGGGCAGGACTAAGCCGTCGCCTTTCAGGACGGCAGCTGTCAAGAGCAAATAGGAAATTGGAAAAAAAAAGCTATATTTCGTAAGTGGCATCTAATGAATGTCATAGGGAGTTAACCTAACAAGCCGTCATGCTTAGCACACCTTACGATTTCGAAATTTAAAACCTTTTGTGCCCCAACCTTACGGAAAAGCCTCTACTTTCAAACTGGTAAGGTTATCTTCTGTTTGTCTCTCTATCTGTACTCTCTACTATAGTAACTTTTCCAACCACCCTAATCCCCTAGCACAGTCATTACACTGCTCCACACATCCCTATAATCCTTATCGGAGACTAAAACGTCAGTGCCCTTGTAACCTGCTATGACAGTGGGAATCCGAGCAATGCCCAGTTTCTCCAATCATGTCCTGTGCGTGTCTAGCTCTTGCGCTATTGGTCAACCTCCATTTTCATGTGGAGGAGCCATCCGTCCGTGAGCGTGGATGATGGAGGAGAGTGGGGGACTTCCCTCTCCGCTTCCTCTTTCGCATGTGAGGGAGGTGACAACCATGTGGATTTGGGAGGTATCTGGGCTGTTAGTAAATACTGTATGAATGAGCGAGAAAATTGCAAATATGGCATAAATGAGAACATTTATCACAATTACTTATTGCCCAATAAGGCAGATTGCAATTTTATCAGAATAAAGTTTTTGATCTACTATTCTGGTTGTTAAAAATTATCCATGCGATCTGAAATTGTTTAGGTATATTAATTGTTCAGAAATACCTAAGTGTAATGCTGGCTTGAAACAATATGGCCACGGCCTCTACCGAGGGGACGACGCCATCCTTGCTGTTGGGTTACAAAGTTTTTGCCTCCTCTTGGTCTTCCACTGTTAGATACCCAGCTGGAGAATTCGTTATTAATCTATCTGTGGAGGAATGTATTTCCGTCACGGTTTCTCGTGTGTTTGTTCTCCAGACCATTTGGTTTACTGAGTGTGTCTATATTTACTGGTCTGGTGTCGCTGAGGACCTGATCAGCCGATCAGCCTTGTCGAAACTTCAAGGTTTTTTTTTACTTCCACGTAATAATTTGTCCAGTTCTCCTTTTTAATACGTCGGACTTGGTCCTTGAATGCCTTAGGTGAGATTTTATTGGCTGTCATGTCCGCTTTGGAGTTTGATTAATACGCCACATTAATGGAACAATTTACAGGAGGTATGGAAAAAAAATTGAAAAGTCATAGTTGATTCCTCAGAAGAAATTGAATGTTTTTTTCATAGCCCCTTTAAATTTACAGATAATTTATATAATTATAGATCCTCATCCGAATCTATTCACAAATTATTTTGTATTTCCTGTAGCATTGCTACATTATATACAGATTCTGTTATTTTATAAAAATTATATAATGAATAAGCAAGTATAATGATATAAATTATACGTGACTGGACTAAACTGACTAATAAAGGTGATGGGGCTCACCGTTTTGATCAACCTTAAAACTAACTTACATACTAATTCTTAACCTAATTTTGCCCGACAGTCTGTTGCCATCGATGCGGGAGGGGTGGTGGGGCCATAGTGTTAAACACTGGGTTTGTCAGGTGCTGCAACGAGTCAAAAAACTTAATGTGTCTCCGGCGGATGAACTCACCTACCGACGGCACACCAAGCAAAGGGTGCAGGTCAAATTGAATGTTGAGATTTTATTTCTATTCTTATTAGTATTAGGACTCGTATTAGTTATTAATTGATTTTGCTAGTGTCATAGTAATAAAAGATAGTTTAATTAATACGGTTGCTATATTTGGAACCGCTACTCTGTCTAGTTTTTTTTAGGCCCGACTGACATAGGTCTATTATTACGAAAAATATGTCATTTCAGCTTAAAGTTTTTTGTTGTTTATACGGGCTAGTTGTCGGTTTACATATCCACTTCAGCAGGTGATAAACAGGATGAAAGGTAAGCCAAGCCTCAAAACAACGGACGGAACCAGCCCCGTAGAAAAAGCGTAACATTTGTAGGTGGGAAAAGGGATCTGTTGTTATTGCCGGGTCAAGTTGGTGTCAACAATGGAGGAGTTGAGTATTTATTGTTGGCTTACGCACACACAGTTGTGTTTACTGTGCATGGTAATTGTGTATAATAGAACGGTCCGGGCAAAGGGCCAGGTGGTTCTGCATACTCCCGCATAAGAAGATAAGGCCAAGATTGTTCTATTTCTCCTTCAACCCCTCCACACCCCCCCCCCACCCACTCGTCCTAAGCGGTCTTTGCCATGCAAATTCTTTTCGGAATGGTTTCGAATCGTGGGCCTCTCTCCGCACGATTTCTAGCAAGTGGCTATCACGTGCGGTGCGTGGCGTTTATGCATTGGAATCTCCCAGAACAGGCTCGTTTAAAATATTGATTTTTGTGGCACGCGTGTCAAAATTTTCAAAGAATCAGGCTCTCCAAATGTTTATTTTTAAATAACAACGTTTAAGGCCTAATTCAGTTAAAAGATCGGGCCTATATTGGAGGTGTGCAGTTTAACAAATACCATGTTGGTAGAAGCGATAGGAAATTATTTATTAGATGCAAACAACATCTAAACAAATAACAAGCCAGTTCTACTACCATCTAGAGGAGGAAGAGCATCCTGACACATCACATAGTCTTGCTTTGCTACACCATAGAAATTATTAATCAGCAGCCTTGAAAGCATACAGATTAGATTCCCTAACGTAGGACAATATAAATAGAAAAGAAGGAATAGTGAATGCACGAATGCTAAGCAATGCTCCATTCCTCCTGAATAAAACCAGTCGTTGAGTGAATTCAGTACAAATAACCAATCTATTTTAACTGGCATAAATTTTTTTTTAATTTTATAACTTTTTCATAAAATCAATTAGGTGAGTACCCCTGGGATTAATTTATTATTGTGATTTTTATATACGTTTCGATTTTTTTTATTTTATAATTCATAATTATGGACCATTTCAGACAGTGCAATTCAGCACTTTAAAATGATTTAAATAGGTTTTATTTATTGATTTTTATGTATATTAATTTTTTTGCTTTTATAATTGATTTTGTTTTTTTCCTATATACAATGTTTTTATCATTTTAGCGACGGAAAATGACCAGTTAGAGCTGCCGAAAACGTTTAAAAATATGTTTTCTAATTGTATACTTCTAAATGCATCACTAACCAAATGTTTATTTTTATATTAGTCTCCGTTCCTCCTTTTCAGGTAACTTCAGGACTCTGAATGATAATTTTTTTCACATATTCTAAATTCTCAATATACAAACCTTAGTTCAATTGTTGTTAACCTCACCCATGATATACAATGCAGCTATGCTACAGTACATATAATAAGCACAATGTCATATATGTAAAAAATGATTTTACTCATCGCAATTATTAAAAAGTTGATATATATATAGTTGTATATATGAGTTTACTTATTCGTTTTATATTAGTAAAAGAATATGAGCAATGATTGTGAAAAATTATAATACTTCATAATTCTAAAGATGCCGAAATCGGAGAAACTATCATCGTTGTTTAATGCAAAAAAAAAAAACATTTGGAGGGACTACTAAGCATTGTTTCAAAAAACATTTTTTCACATAGTGCAATTTCAAATACAAGTGTCTCTTTTTGAGATTGTTAATTCGGTAAAATATTATTCGTATTTATTCAAAACATGTAATGTTGACATGGTGAAAATAAAACTTCTTTCTGGGTTTAAACCCTGTTTTTTTTTCTCTATGGGCATGGCTCTAGTCTGAGAGATTATGAGAAAAAAAAATAATCGCTAGCTAAGCAAAAAAGAAGTGAACCCCGTTTAATGACCTGGATTATGGTTGATAGTCTAGGACAGTGGTCGACCAACTTATTAGCCAAAGAGCCAAATATGAACATTACAACAATTTTAAAAAAAATTGGGAGCCAAATCTGCTTTTTTAGTAAACTTTTATAACACTAAATAAGTAGTACACTAAATAAAACTAAATTTCATACTTAATAAATATTTATTAATGCGAACAATGTGGCATCTCCTTGGAAAGTTTTAGTAAGTCAGGTTTGTATGTTGTTCTTTTTAATTTTAAGCATGATTCCAAGTTCTCATCAATAAGACGAATTCTCAGTTTACTCTTGATAATGTTCATGCTTGAAAAAGATTGTTCGCATATACATGTAGAACCGAAAAGGGAATGAACAGCAAACGCGAGCTTTTTCAGCTGATCGTAAGAGTCAGGAATACTGTTCCAAGCGTTGAAAATGATCATGTCTTCCTTCTCCAGGTCATTCAAAGCAGACCACTTGTGTTGTGAACTAAGATCACAGTTTTTCTTCTCCAATATTTCCAATTCAACACAAAGACGTTCGAATTTAGAGCGCCATATCTCCTTGTTTTTTGTATCACATCACACCGGAGTACGCCGAAAACATACGAACAATCTATCTTTTAACTTAAACAAAAAATTATACATGTTCTCGATTTATAGAAGAATTTTAATTTATCAAAATAAGATGTAATTTTTTTCTTACCAAGTTTTTTTTTAAATGAAAATATTATTGCGCCTTCCGTGGATATTTGTGCCAGAGCCGCACTTAAGGAGCCAAAGAGCCACATGCGGCTCTGGAGCCGCACTTTGCCGACCACTTGGCTATGGCAAACGAGGTATTCATGAAGTAAAAATTTAAGTTTGATTAATTTCCAATTAATCCAATAAAACAAGTGTTTATGCGATTGCAAATCGTGGCCCAAAATTGTTGTTTTATTACATTCAATAGTAACCCATAGCTAGAAAAATATTTGAAATGCTATACATCAAAAATTTGTTTAGTCTCTCCATGTTTTATTTACCATTACATTGCCAGTGAAAAACTACTAACAATAAAATTAATGAAACAACAAACCTATAACTTTATATTACCTTTAAATTCATTATTTTATACTTCTACTGTTTCACATCTCTACAATTTAAACTTATAATCAAAGTTACTTTTTAAACTTCGTTAAATACAATAAATCATTTAAGAGTGTTTGCTATTTATAATACTGGAAGCAAGTAATTTAAGCTATTGCTAATAATAGCCTGTTAATTAATGACAGTTTAAGAATTAATCTACTTGCATACTTGCGGGGTAAAATAATGGATTAGTTAGTTAATTTTGAATTAAATTTATTTTCAATTTTAGTTTGTTAGTAAAATATGGACTCATGGATTAATTGGTTTGGCTCTTAAATACATATAAATTTAATAATATATTCATAGACAAGTGACTTCGGTTTCGTATAATTTTCTGTAGCTAATTGAGACAAGATGCGAGATTGGCCGAACTATTATATATTATTACGTTCTTCGATAGATAACGTCATTTTATTTTTAACTTTTACTTTAAATTTATTTTATTTACTATTTATTATTAGGTTCTATTAACAAAAATAATTCTGGCAAAAAGGTGAATTTAATTTTACAAACATAAAAAAATAAACTTATATTAATTATATAAATACTTGTCTATAAATTCGATTCCTTTTCTTCTTTAATTCTCTTCATTCTTTAAACAAAATTAATACTTCTTCTCTTCGTGCTATTTCTCTTCCGTTCTGCTTTAAGTCAATAACCACTAACCAACAAAGTTTTTAAGTTTTTCTTACTCACAATCTCAAGCTAATAATATGTATTACGGGCTGATCCCAAAACTAGAGTGCTGTAATGCTCTGTGTGTTTTCATTATCACAACCACAACTATACTACTTTTTGTTTTTTCCTCCACTCTTAATTGTTTTTGTTTACCTTCTTGATTCAAGGTTGGATTAAATATTTATATACAAACTCCACAATATCTAATATCACAACATTATGTACAGTTTTCTTTGTTTTAGGATTTGTCAGCCACAAGGGTCACAGATGACCGCCAACATACGGTTTTGGCACATATTGGTTTTCGTTTACTAATAGCAATTTTTAACTTTGATTACCATTTTATAGTGGTTGGAAAGAAATTTGTTCAGGTATTTTTAAATAAATTAATATAGCAATTAAGGATCCGAGTGAGCAGCATATCTACTGGTTTATACGAATCACTATTAAACCAAATTGTGATGTACGTTTAATTTTTCTTTTCTATTAGATTTATAAGTTATTATCCATTCCTTTTCTAACACTAATGTTGAACTAAAAATTTCGGCTATAAATACTCAAAATTGGTTAATCTGTGAAAGGAGGATTCCTCTGTAACGTGTGAATCTCCCACCCTTTAATTTTACATTTTTACAGAATGATACAGAAGTTTCAGCACAAGGTAAGATTATTTATTTACAAAGAGAAAATATTTGAACATTAACTACGTCTGCTATACCTCCGCAGCTGTAGAAATTATGTTTTGTCATGCTCAAACAACAATGCGTCACGTAAAAGTCTATCAGTTAGACATCTGGCACTGAATTTCTGCACGCCATGGATAAAATCTGGTAATCTTTAATTAGATTCTAATAATTAAATTATTGTAAATAATTAATTAATTGTAAAAACCAATTCAAACTTAATTTGTTTTTTTCGGTTACATTCGGTTCCCCGCCCAATAGTCCAATATATGTACGGGCGGGCTGAAAAGTTTCCGACCTAACAAAGCTTTTATTTTAGCTTTTATTTATTTTATTATCATCTTCATGTTGATGTTTGAAACTTTTCAGACCACCTGTGTATATTTTGATTGAATGTTTGTAATGTTTCTATTTTTTTTTCATTATTGCTCAAACACTATGGTAATTCAATTGCGTGATGTTATTTGTTTGGCTATTGATAACTGACATGCAAAAAGAGACAAAATGTTATACACAATTTTAATCGGAGTTTACGAATAGGTATGCCTTTAAAGAAGTTCAAAAAAACACAAAACGTCAGCTATATAATGAAGTAATAAAACCAAAGTTATTTAATACATTCTATAAGTGATGTTATAATTGATAATAGATATTTTTATGTAGTAACGAAACCATACTGCCTATATATATTTTATTACCACGCTCATATCGAGAGCATGTACATTACACAGCTAATATCCATTAAATAATTTAAATTCGCTATCTGAACCTACTAACCATATTATATAAACAAATAAATTCATATTTTCATTCTATAAAAATTAAGAAACCTGTTTTTTTCTACGACCCCGCATCAAGTATATTTTGCAATGCAGTCTTTTCAAGGATTACTGTTTCATTATTCATCATAGTGGTCATTTCTTTTATTATTTTCTGTTTAATGGGTTATGTAACTTATATGTAAGGCATCTAACAACCTTTTATAGTCGTAGCGTGATAGCTGGTTAGGAGTCTTCTAAGCATAATGAATAATAGAGTACTTGAGAGTTGATAAAAAATAATAGAAAACAGTAACAAACATCAGGCATAGCCCAGCTGAAAGCCCAAAGGCAAAAGTGTGTGAAGAAAATTCCATTCAGAATTCATGAATGGTTCTAATCCCCGGTTGAACCTGTGTATATTTTTGATTTTAAATTTAATTAATTGCTTACAAGTATGAGTATATCAGAAAAATGACCTAGAAGTTTTAGATTAGGAGCTTGGAGGAACGAAGAAGGGGTAATCAAAGAGTTCAAGAGGAGGCAGGAGAAAGAGCACTAGTGGAAAAGATTTGTTAGAAAGACTCTCGTCTTGGATCTGACTCTTGAAAAGGCATCCGTTTGTTAGAAAGCCTAATAATTACGAAACACCTAAATTAATAGTCTTGTCATTTGTTTTTTTAATCAAATCACCAACTTAATTTAAACTTAATTGGAACCGACAGTAGAATAAACGACATTTTCGCGAATAATTACAGTCAGTAGAACAAGAACAGCTGGGAACACATCAAAATTACAAATGTATGCAACTAGTTAAAGGGCACGGAGAAAGTTGAAGCTATTTATACAAGCTTATACTAACCATATCTCGGACTTACACTCGAAAGCACATTGACATAGAACCCTCACACAAAACTTGGAACAATCTACTTCGGGCTACTGCACCATTTACTTAAAGGTCACCCGAAACGTTGAAAGCATACACTGAAACACATTTGAACATATGGAGATGCGAAATAATCCCACAACCGTACACTGCTCCGAGGCCTACAAGTTTCAGACTTGCATGAAGGCATTATTCGTATACGCCTATTTGACAATCCATGGCTATTCGATCCCACTGATTCAGGAATTAGTCCTCCATCCATATTTGACTCCGCGACTACTTGTAGTCCAGTCTATGGTAGTAATTTTACCTGGAAAGTTTTGGAGAAGGTCTCAAAATGTGCTCGTTTATGTTGTTTGGGGGGCTGATAATGAATTTCAATTTTCGCACCTCAAATGTACCTCGAAAATATTTTTAAAAAATGTGTTTTCTCCTATAGCGTGAAAATCATGAATTTTTCTAGTAGCATCGATCTATACTAAATTAAATATGAGTGAATTACCTAGAATTTTGATTTGAATATTTTTTTTTTAGCTAACAAGCAGGGTTAGAGGTGGGTTGAGGAAAAGACCGACGCAGATTCCAAACAATCCATTCTGACTCATAATTTGACAAAACAGAGCACCAAGGAAAAAAAAACACAGAATAAAAATTGTAGGTAATTAACTCATGTTGAATTTGACGTAGAGTAAAGTTTACAAATAATGCATGGTTTTCAAGTTATGATCAAAAATGAACAAAAAAACATTTTGTTTTTATATTTCTGGGAAATTTTGAGGTGGTAAGGTTGAAATTCGTAATCATCACCCCCAAAAACATAAATGAGCTAAGAATTAGAAGAAAATGTTACAGCAAGTCCCCTTTCTGCCCCCCCCCCCCCCCACGCCATTTGAATGGACCCTTAAGAGAAGCTGGATTGGAAAGAACATCTGATACGATGACCAGCCAAATACCATAATGGGTGTCATGTCATTCTTGTTTTTCTGAGCAGTTTTCATCCACTGGTTTTTATTTCGTTTTACATTTGTGAATCAATGAAGGTACCAATATTTATGAAGTTTATATTATTATTTGAAAAAATGAAAAAATTTAAACGGACTTACCTGTAGGACTACAGAAAACTACAATGGAGCATGTAGTTATGATGAAGATATAGGGGCAAAAAGGAACTATTTATAATAAAACGAAAATACATGTTAAAGATCTCCTTAAGTCGCAGTAACTTTCTGTATTACCGATTTACGGCGTGGCAGCAAACCATATTGTAAGTACCCTCATTAGAATGCATTAGTTGAAAAGTGACTACCAATGACGGAAATTGTTGTTCAGTTCAACGGGACAGTAATAATTAATTCCACCCTTGGGAACAATGACTCACTTAGGGTGTACGTACTGACAGGTACAAGTTTGGGCGGGACGTGTGTGACGTAACTTAGAACAAAGGCTCACATACAATGGGCAGAGACACTCAATCGGGCGTTCAATTAACTGACTAATTATGTCATGTAAATTTGGCCACTACTGACTATAATAATTCACGGCAATAAAAGATTATATTCAATTTGGAAATAGACATGTATATATTTCAACTATAGCTCGCATCTTTGTATTATATAAAGTGCACGATCCTTTTGCGAGGGTAAAAAAACTGAAAAAAAAATACATAAGAACAGATAGTAAGTAGAGAGTAAAGCACTATCAAACGGTAGTAACATAATATTTTAAATTGCTTTTAAGCAGTGACGTGAGGAAGTTTAGAATTGAAATGGAGCATTTCTTTTTCACTTCTTGTTTTGTTTTTTTTATACCTCTCGTTTTGGAATTTAATCTTATTCTCCTTACCCCTAACTAGGATCCTCCTTATCCCAAAAAGGGGTTGCCCACTGCTCGTGGTGTGGGCACATACATATGGATTATTGCCACCTTTGGTGTACCTATTCCAATTCAGTTGGGATTGCTGTAAAGGTCAGCGCTCCTTGGTTTAGTCTCTTAAGCCGTCTTATTGTTCAATACTAGCTAAAATACAAAAACTTACAACATATAAAAAGGAACAATGCAACAAAAGGAACAAAACAAACAAATTATTAAACTATTTATAATATCATAAATTTATATCAAGAAGAATATCAAGAAATTTATCTTATGGAAATTTATTATATATGAGTCTGTTCCGCTAAACTTTGAGATCGATACGGTCTTTTTCACAGAGCTGATATTATAGTACAGACTCACAAACGCACAGACAGGCTAACCAGAAACGATTTCCCGTTGCATGATTAAAAGTAAGACCTCTCCCTTTGAGATCCACTATGTAGCGTACATTCAATCCTCAGCCCCCTATAACGAGGCAGGTCAAAGGTTGACAGAGTAAATGAGTCACCGCAAGTCGAGGACGTGAGGATGTTTCTTGTTAACCTCTGGGTTTGGGTCTCAGCAGTCCCAGCTTTTTCTTAACTAGAGGAGAATAAGAGTTATGCGATTTTGGACGAGAGTCACAGATCAAGTTCAGACGAGTGTTACTGCACTTGCAGACAATCAATGCATTCAGCGTTTCTAATACGACCAGAAACGGATGATAACCTGTAAATAACCTCCCTTATGTAGAAGTGGACAATATTTTATTCGTTTTCTCATATTTATTTTTTCACAGTGGTACACAATAAACAAATACAATCAGTGGATAAGACGACGAGGGAATAATAATAACAACAGGAATGACTGACGTGGGAGGAAGGACATCCAGTGATGCCCCCCCCCCCCACATGAAGGATTATATTGATGGCATTTAATTTAATTGAGCAAGTCCCTACACCAGGTTAAACCTAAATAAACTAAATACTCTCAATGTCATTTCGACGGTTGAACGATATTTAGCTGATAACAGCTTACTTCAACCTCAAAACATTTCACTCTAGGATCTGGTGTAGAGATACATATTGTGTCAAAACGTTAATCATTTATAAATTTCTTGAAAATCTAACGTATCTCTTTCCTTAACCAACACCAACTGATAATCAATTAATAGATAACTTCAAACATATTCAATACAACTTAGATCAATAGGTAATAGTAAATGGATCATTGGAGTAAGACAAATTAAATTAAACTTTAACCCAGTAAAGAGCCACTAATTATAATGTTCTTAGCATCTATTCTAACTACCGTAAAATGGGTTAAGCTAAATAAACCCAATCTAGCAAATTGCAGGCTCATTACCACCCCTATTAAACCTTCGGACCAAGAATTCCAACTAAATGTTAAAAACCTAAACCTTGCCTCACAAATCCACAGATCTGCAGCCTACGCACCTTCTTACATTAGGAACATTAAATCCCATGTGCCACGTGAACAGTTCTCATACAGCAGTCCTTGACCTTCAAGAAAACCTTTCCGCTGGCCAACATCCCCACTCAGGTCGTGAGCGTCTGTGGCTCTCTTGACATATCTCTCTTCTTCGCCTCATTGAGAGACGGTCGGAACCTTTTACCAGCTTGCTGAGAGAATTGCTTTGACAGTGGGAGGAGTTATGAATGTTGCAATGAATGGGCATTGTAGTATAAATATAAATTAATTTATACATTCCAATTAATAATGATGTACAGTTAAATGGTGAATTTAAAATAAAGATCTTATAGATAAAGAGAGACAGAGGAACTTTATGCGTATCGGGTTCGTGACAGACTTGTCCGGACATTTTTTCTTCGGCTAGTAATTGTTATAAACTATTAAATAAAACGATTTATCAAACGGGATTTTCTATGTGGATTTTTTTTTCAGTTAAATTCCTTTATTGTGCTATAATTACAATCTGCCTTTTATAAGGCAATAAGTAATTAAGATAAATGATCTCATTCATACAATATTTACCATCATTCACTCGCTCATTCATAAAATATTTACAGACAGCCCAGAGACCCCCCAAATCCACCGCGAAGAGAAAGCGGAGTCTTGGGAAGTCCCCCACGCTCCTCCGTCAGCCGCGTCACCGGATACTAGCCAGTGGAGGCTGACCAAGAGCGCGAGAGCCACAGACGCTCAGGACATGATTGGAGAAACTGGCCATTGCCAGGACTCCCACTGTCACGCGTTTATAGCAGGTCACGAGGCCACTGCCGTTTCAGTCTCCGAGGAGGATTATAGGGATGAGTGGCCCAGTGCAATGACTGTGCTACAGGATTAGGGTGGTTGAAAAGGCTACTGTGGAATTTCGTAAACTTGGAAGGGATGAGTTCTAGAATGTAGGGTATATTAAGGTCGTTATGAAGGGTTTTGTTGCTGACATAATAAGGGGCATTTACTATTGTTCTCAGGACTTTTGATTGAAAGGATTGGATACGCTTGATGTTCGACTTTTTTGCTGTCCCCCATAGCTCTATTCCGTATGTCCAGATTGGTTTAAGTATAACTTTGTAAATTAGTAGTTTATTTTCTATTGAGAGATGGGATGTCCTTTGAAGTAGTCGGTACAGTTGTCCAAAGCGTCTGTTTAGTTCTTGTCTTTTTAGTCTCGTATGTGGGTTCCAGGTCAGTCGTTTGTCAAGATGGAAGCCTAAGTACCGTACTCTATGTGGATTGAAAAGTTTTTTTTGACTCGTTGCAGCACTTAACCAACCATACATGTCAACACTATGACCCCACCAAAATTCACGTTAATAATCCACGGAGAAAAATTAGTTTAAGAATAAGTATGTAAGTTAGTATTAAGTTTGATAAAAAAAGGTGAGCCCCATCACCTTTATTAGAGTCAGTTCAGTCCAGGCATGCATAATGTGTATCATTATACTAGCTTATTCCATTTTTTTATAAAATAACAAAAACTATAATATAATGTAGCGCCGCTACAGGAAATACAAAAATAATTTGTAAATATATTCGCCTGAGGATCTATAATTGTATATAATTATCTGTGAATTTAACCGGGCTTGGAAGGGAAAAAAATTATTTTTCTAATTATTAAGGAGTATATTTCAAGAGTGAAGATTTACTTTTACAACCGGTTATTAGTAATAATCTAATTAAGCTAATTAAGATAACGTAATCAAAAGCCATAGAAATTTTCCATTACGTGAATCGACTATTATAATTAGCAGTCCCTTATAAGAAGTGGTGCTGCATGTACAGACACTAAACAAGTCAGATATCTTTATCGGAGGCAGGCTTGTGTCCACAAGAGCCATCTCACTTGTTCAAATGTTAGTCTTTGTCAAGGCCGGACCAGATGGAATGTAGAACATTATCTGTGGCGATAAAAAAAGGCTTCTTGATGAGACCATTAATCCTGTAGAGGCTGTTTCATGGACTGCAGTTTTCCCCAAGCATGCGAATCAAAAAATAAATTGCAAACAGGGGATCATTCTTCCAGTTTTATTTGAAAAGAACTGGAGTTATAAAAATTCAGTAGATTCTGCAGATGTGTACACAGGGGAGAGTGCTTGTGATCCGGGGTCCTAGGCTTCTCGGGGGTGGCACTTCAGGTCGCACAGAGCACGTTGGACTCCAGGGGACAAAAGCTATTCCTTGAACGTTCACATTAACTATACAATTATCAGTAGAGTGTGCTGATTTGTGAAATATGGGTAGGCAATGTGGTTTTTCCCACATCCTCCAAGCAGTTCTTCTGTCCTTGAAAATGAGAATACATGTCCTACCTACCAAACAGGCGCTGAGCAGTATTGTTGAAGATGTAAATTGTAAAGTAGTTTAGTTAGTAAAATATGGCTTTATTGATTAATATTTTATAGCGGAGAGGTATAGCAGCAGCGTTGCTGTTCAACAAAAATTTATATATGGCCCGATCATATAGCTGACAGTGGCTGAATGTTGCCGGTGGTTCTTTTCACTGATGGAATATTTTTTGTGTGGCCGGACCATACTTACCGCCACCCCATCAGAGAAATTTAATTAATTCAATGTATATATATATATATATATATATAAGTTAATGTTTATTGAATTACAAGCTAAGAAAGGTTGGTAATAAGAACACGTAGAACGTTATAACAAGACTGCTTTATTTAGACCAAGATACCTCTATCTATAGGTATTACCTGTAAACATATACAGATAACATATGTTTGGGGATTAAGGCTGGGCACTAGCGGCGCCTGGACTTAACTCCCCCCCACCAGTTTACGAACACCCATTCGCAAACTTTGAAGTCCAACACTCGGACGTCTTAGTCCATTCAAATAATGCTCCGCTAATGTTACAAAGGAGCAAAGGCCAGCCCCGCCCGTACACAGCCTGTAATCCCTCACATTAAGCTCTAATCCTATAAAACTTAAAAACCAACTGTCACTTGTAAACAAAAAACATAAAAGAAAACTTTGACTTTTAAAAAAAAACAATACTTCTGTGGGAAAAATCACATAACTATAACTATTTACAATGTTCCTCGCGTGTATGCTGCGAGGACACTCCAGCTCATTCCTGATCTACAACCTCCCCCCCTGGTGGAAGCTTTAACTGTTCTATGTGGACATTTCGCCGCTTCTTAGGGGGTCGTATACTCTCAATTGTCACGACGTTGTGTTCCCTAATCACGACCACTTTAAATGGGCCCTCATATCGCACCAGCTCTTTGCTCCTATTTGACCCTAGTTTTTTATAGACGATAGTCCCGATTTTAAGTTCCCCCATTCGATCCCGGACTTTGAGGTTTTCCCGTTCCACTCGTCTCGCTTTGTCCTTCGTTATCCTTTCTCTGACTTTCTCGCAAATTTTCCTCAAACCGACAGTATTACTCGCCATTTTCTCCGCCATTCCCTTGTCTGCTACCGTCTCTGCCCCATTTCTCCGTCTTTCGCGCAGCCCAAAGAGGATCTCGAACGGGGAGAACCCCGTCGCGGTGTGGATCGAATGATTGTAAGCGGCCACCGCCTTCGGCATTGCCTCATTCGCCGGCAGACCCTTTTCCGCGTGATATACCCGCAGGTGGTCACTCAGGGTGCTGTGCAATCTTTCTATCCCTCCTCTACTCTTAGGGTGCCCTGGGGTATTAAGATGCCAAAAGACATCGAGAGTCTTCATTTCTTTTCGGATGTTGGCATTGTCAAATTCTCTGCCCCCATCCGACGAGATCCGGTCTGGTACTCCGTAAAACTGGAACCAGGTATTTAATGCCAGCGTTACCGCGTCTGATGACCTATCTTGCACCGGGTGCGCCATGGCCACTTTGCTAAAGCTGTCGATTGTGGTAACCCACTTATACCCCCTCCAAGTGAAGGTATCCACTTGTAAGTCACTCAACGGTGTCTCGGCGGTGGGCGATTCTTCTTGTCGCCCCCGTGGCGGATGTCTGTCATACTTCGTAGTGAGACAAACTGCACATGCCCCTATCATTTCTTGTATGCTCTTTTTCATTCCCCACCAAAAGTACCTCCGCCGCAACGCTTGCAACGTTTCCTGAACTCCACGGTGGTTCGTTTTTCCTTGGTGATAGGCCAGCGTCACTTCCAGCTGCTGTTCTCTGTCTTTGAGTGTCTCCACCATCGACGTGCACCGAATAAATATCCTATCCACTCCAAGTTGTTCCGTTCGCCAGAGTCTACGAATTTTCTCCCAAATAGTGGCATTCCCTACAAATACATGATGGGTCTTTCCGGGTTCCGAGGCATCTTTCAATGCACGGCAAATTTGGTCGTTCCTAACCCCTGGTGGCGACCAAATCGTCGCGATTTTACTTCTCCCATAACTGTCATATGCGATATGCAGCCGCCCTGAGGTCTTGGACTTCCAAATGATCTGCCGTCTTTTGTCGTTCACGATCCCTTCTGTTACTTCCATTTCAACAGGTCTTTCGGCGGCGGAACCTTCCTCTTCAAGGGTTTCCTCACCTTCGCTATCTCCTCGCGTACCGAGGCTTCCATCCTCCCCGGGTGTCCATTCCCGGAGAAACTGTTGGATTTCCCCGGATGGTTCCCCTTCTTCCAATGCATTCACAGTAATGGCTCTGGACAGCCAGTCTGCCACTACGTTCTCTTTCCCGGGTTTATATATGATCTCCATATTGTACTGGGACAAAAACTCTTTCCACCTCGTGACCCGCGCCGAGGACTCCTTTAACTTTCCTACCCATTGTAGGGGTCTGTGGTCGGTGTGAACACGGAATTTTCTGCCGAAGACATATGGGCGGAAATGGTCTATAGCCCAGACGATACCTAGGAGCTCTCTCTCTAGAGCACTATACCGCGCTTCCGTTTCTGTGAGCCGTCGAGTAGCATACGCCACCGGGCGCTCCCCACCGTCTCTCTCCTGCGACAACACTGCCCCCAGTGCGTATTCGCTGGCATCAGTGGTGATTGTGAAGGGATGTTGGAAATCGGGAAATGCTAATATTGGTTCCTCTTGTAAGCTAGACATACATTTCCGGATGTTCTGCTCCATGATTGGGGTAATTACCACCCTCGCTCCCTTTCGCAGTAAATTATTAATAGGCACCAGGTATGCCGCCATGTCCGGCACAAATCTTCTGTAATAATTAAGCGTCCCCAGAAGTCGACGGATCCCCTTTACATCTGTGGGCACCACCATCCTTCTAATCGCCTCGACCTTCGTAGAGTCTGGCTTAACCCCCTCCTGTGAGATGGTGTGGCCCAAAAAATTGATTTTTTTCTTCCCCAACAGAGACTTCTCCATGGACAATTTTAATCCGAATTCGCGGACTCTTTGAAATACACTTCTTAGGTGCTCAACGTGCTCTGCCTCCGTTCTGCTGAAAACTAACAGATCGTCCATGTAGACCTGGCATACCGCTTCGTCTATTCCCCTCAAAAATTCATCCATTAGGCGTTGAAAGGTAATCGGGGCGTTTTTCAGTCCAAATGGCATCCTGGTAAATTGATAATGCCCCCTCTCAAATGTAAAGGCCGTTTTGTCTTGGTCGTTCGCACTCATCTTGATCTGGTGATAGCCTGCCTTTAGATCTAGGGTACTAAATATTGTCGCCCCGTTCAATCTGTCTAATATGTCCTCAAATCGGGGAATAGGATACTTCTCGTCCGTCGTGTTCTCGTTTAACTTCCGATAATCGATAACTACCCTGTATTTCTCCGTCTCGTCCCCAGGTCTATTTTTCTTCCTCACTGCCCATAGAGGACTGTTATATGGCGAAGTGCTATCAATTATAATCCCTTGCCGTTTGAGACTCTCTAGCTCCTCTCTAATATGCCTACGTAGTGCCTGCGGATATCGTCTCTCTTTCACATATGTGACGCGTTCTTTCTTTAACTGGATCTCGTGGACCGTCTTCCCAGTCGCTCCTAGCGTGTCTCCCTCTACGTAAAAAATATCCTCAAACTCCCTCTGTAGGCCTTCCCTCCAGCCCTCTATTTTATTAACCGCCCCTATCCGCGCTCTTCCGTCCCATATAGTCCCTTGACATTTATATTCCACTTTCCCCAACTTAATGTTCCATTTTTCCCCGATATTCTCCACACGCGCACCTACCTTCCCCAACATGTCGCACCCAACTATCACCTGGTACTCCCGCGGCATGTTTCCTACGATATGTATCTTTAGATCTCCCCCTTTCTTCGCCCACCTATTTAGCCCTATGACTAACTCTCCCACTACCTCGCAAGGGCCTCCCAGGGTGATTAAACTACAATTACATACCTGAATCTGGAGTGCCCTCTCTCCGCCATACAGCCTCTCCAGCGCTCCGCGGGACATGATGGTGTTGGTGCTTCCCGTGTCCACCAGACACATCTCTCCTCCTTTGACCCTAATTATTGGCAACGCACACATCCTCTCCCGAATTGCATTACATCTCAGGATGCGGTCGCCTCTCTGCCGACACGCCCCTCAGGCTTCATCACGTTGCTCCCATCTACGTGACTCGACCTTCTGCCCTGTCTGTCTCCTGTTTCTGCTGCGCCTCGCTTCTTCTCCTTCAGTTCCCGAAGTCCCTGATGACTCATCTTCTGATGATCCACTCTCCCCATGTGCCATGCTCCGTCTCTCTCTTACTTCTTGAGTGTTTACCTCCATTGGTTCTGGTCGTTGGTATTCTCTCCTCCGGAAGATATACGGGCAATGCCTCGCGATGTGTCCTTCCTCGCCACACTCAAAACATTTTGTTCGAGGACACTGTGCCACTAAATGTCCTGCCTTCCTACATCCGTGGCATTTTCTTTCTTCCCTGGGCGGGGCATACCTCGGTCTCGTTCCTCTAAATCTTCTTTCTCCTGTCGTTCCCTTGTCTCTGCCAATAACGGACGTTTCTGGTCTCCTCCAGGTTGGTTTCAGGGTCCGGGTTCTTTTGTATGCAACTCGGCTCCACTCATTGTCGACGTCTTGCACCCTCACTTCTTCCTCCTTGGCACTAGTGTCGATCATTGATTGTGCACACTCCGAGAACGAGCGCTCATCAGAGAATCCTTCCTTTCTTCCTGTCTCCTTGGCCAGTTGCACTTTTAGAATTGTGGATAAGAATCCCATTCTACCCTCCACCTCTTCTACGCTAATCGACTCTCTCATCTTCTCCGTTATCTTATTGAAACGGACTACTAACCCCGCAGCATATTGCCCGTTACTTTGTCTTGGGGACTTTGTCTCCCTAAACATTTGGAATATGTCCTCCTCGGGAGTCCATCGTCCTCCTCCGTACGCCTTCTTCAATCTCATCTTAATTAATTCCCACGGGGTTTCTTCATCTGCCTGAATTTGATTCAGTATACTTCTCTTGACCCGACATATCAGGGCCGCCTTCAACGATTCCGCGTCTCTGGGATCTATTAAATTTTCTTCTGCTTTAGCTCCAATTAAAGCTATGAGACGGTCTCCTCCTTTTAGGAAATGGTTCAGCTCACCCAGTTCCCCAGTGAATCTCTCCAGCTCCGCAACAGCCTTCCTCAGATCCTGGGTATTCATCGCTTTTACCCTCATCAGCGCGAGCGCCGTGGCATGAACTTCTGGCATAGTTCCCACTCTTCTAATATCTGCTCCCTCTACGAGATTCAAGACGGGCTGTCTCAAAACTCCTCCTTCAGTCATCTTCTCTCTTTCGCGTATAGAAGAAAAAAAAACAAAAAAAAATTACGCTCGCACTCGATAACTCTCTTTCTCCACGGTTCCCGGGTTTCGGCACCAGTTAATGTTTATTGAATTACAAGCTAAGAAAGGTTGGTAATAAGAACACGTAGAACGTTATAACAAGACTGCTTTATTTAGACCAAGATACCTCTATCTATAGGTATTACCTGTAAACATATACAGATAACATATGTTTGGGGATTAAGGCTGGGCACTAGCGGCGCCTGGACTTAACTTATATATACACGATCTGATTTATGGGACGTGGTATCTAGCTCGTATAAACGGCTAGTTTTCGAAGAGACGTGCAAGAGTTAAATTAAATGTAATTAGAAGTAAACATTTTCCTAACATATCAAGTGGGGTATGTAATTTAACATCTTGGCATCTAGATTAATAATGTGGGAATATAGTTTGCGAGGATGATCTAGTGTAGTATTGACTCAAGAGAAACATCATCAAAACTTTCTCTTCTATAAATGAGTTAGCAAGGATCTAAATGTCAATTTGTATACACACCTTATACACAATTCTACTCACTTATATGTACAGCTCATACTTCATACAATTCGTACGTACAAAATCTGCCCAGTGTATTATATCATCAAAGTGAAGTTGTAATACCTCGCACAAAATTGTAAGCATGCATACACCAATTTGACGAATCAGTACCGGCAATGCATTATATTAAATATGGCGCTTTGATTGCTATCTTCAGCCTTTAGTTTCCAAGTACATCACGAACAATACTAAACATTTATCCCTTTGGCCAACCAATATACTCGGAATGGTCGACAAAATTGCCTGTATATCAGTATTTCGAATATTAATCGAGACATTGGAAGCGTAAGCATAGATAGACATATTGGAAGAAAGTAAATGTACTACAAGTCTACTCATGGTGTTTTTGTTGAAACGTATAATATATACTTCTATATATCCATAGGCAACAATTTTGTATCAAACCGAATCGTTTTTGACTTACTTTCCAATCGCCGTTTCCTTTTAGTTAAGAACATTCGAATTACGGCCCCATTACAGAATCAGCAATTAATTACAAAGAATTACAGGGTCCTACAGTCTACAACCTCTAAATTGCTGATAAAAATTCTAGACGACAAAGTAGCCCTGTCACATCATACTTATCTAGTAACCTTAATGAGCACAAAGTGCCTGATGACACATTAACAAGGTCGAGCGTTGGTGTAACAAACGGTCAGTCAAAATCAATAAAGGGGAAAACACCCACATTAAGTTTACTTCCGTTGCAGATTCTGTCCCTCTGTTCTTCATAACTCGCCATTCCTCTTTCTTCTCCAAATAACACTTGGTGCACTTCCAGACAAAAGACATGAAATCTACCATAGAAACTCAAAGAGAAGAAACTGGGTTACTTAAAACAACTTTATACCTCAATAGAAATATAAACTACTTTATTTATAAAGAATTAATGAAACCCAAGACTTCTTTCCCGAGTATTTGAACTTTTTAGATTTGCTGGGCACATGAAGCCCACCAATTTTGACATTTCAACCAAAGGTCCTGAAGAGAATAGTCAACACCCCGTATTATGTTAGCAACAGAACCCTTCCTAACAACGTCAATATGCATTACTGCCTAGACTTCATCCCTAAGTTCTAAGTTCGCAAAGTCCATCAAAACTTATCCAATCACGCCAATCCTCTAGCACAGTCATCCTTTCCTACTTACCAAAGCGTTTCGAAGAATAAAGCATTGTCCTCGTGACTTCTCATGACAGTGGGAGTCTTGGCATTGGCCAGCTACTCCGATCAAATATTGAGCGTCTGTAGCTCTCATGATCTGGCTCGCCTCCATAGGATAGTGCCCAGTGACTACGTCTAAAGAACAGTCACGTAAAGGAGGCGGCAGTCTTGTGAGGATGTCAATACTCTGGGCTGAGGGCATTTGTATATATTGTTTGAATGAGTGAGTGAATGCTAAACCATAAATATAATATGAATGGAGATATTGAACATAATTTTTTATTGCCAAATATAACAAAATGTAATTTTAATTTTCAACAAAAGATATGTCTATCATATGATGTAAAGTCAATGAATGGCATTATCTGACTGGATAACAAACAAACGGTGACTCCGAATGATGCTTGAAATAAACAAGTTGTTGTTAATTATTTAGTAATTTTATACGTTATTATAAATAAATAATCTACAGACAGAGGTGACAGTTTCATTTAATACTCTGAGTAAGTACCGTTTCATGGAACAAATGGAAGACTTTTTAATAACAGCAATCAAATCTCGATGACTCCTCAGAAGAAGGGTTTAAAGGCCATTTCAAAATCTAAGTCATTACGAAAGTTATTTATGAAAAACCAGGCTTTTGTGAAATGAAGCAATCAAGACAAACTCCTTGAAGTAGGATATTATTGCTCCGGATAAGCTTGATGACTGATCAAATCTTATCCTGATAACGGCTGAAGCGTTATATTGTGCCAGAATATTCTGTGCTTTTATCATAGATTATAGATAAAATTTAGAGTATTGGAGACAATAACAGACCTTAAGCCTCTACATATGTGGTATGAATGAGATCGTTTCTCGAAATTAATTCCAATACGTTCATATTTTATCATCTTTCATATTATATCTATATTTTATACTATGTTTCGCCATTATACCGTGATTTAAAGCTGAAGGAAGGTATGAACTTATTACCTTTTAACGTGAATAGTTAAGTACCGCTTTCTAAACCAAAAAAATATATCGATAAATTTCCCTAAAAATATAACTGGAGCCCTTTTGTATTCTTCAACATGACGTTCAATTCTTTGTTTCATACCTTACCCATACTTATATATATATTTTTTTTTAAAACCACTTTTTTATTTAACATTTTTTACAACATATGAACAATATTTACAGAATTTCTCTTCTTTCTGCATACGCAGATGCATTTGAAGGAGGGTAGAATTACAAATACATTTCTTTTTACAGTGAAAATATCAATACAAATAAACAAGACTAGGTGATGGGGCTCACCTTCGGATTGATACTTCTATTTTTATTTATTTTTTTTTTTTGTAAACCCCTTTATTGATCAATAAGTTTACAATTTACAAATTTTCGATTTACAAATTTCTCCTCTTACTGCATACGCATATGCATTCGAAGGAGGGTAGAATTACAATAACAATTTTCCATTTGAAGTTAAAATTACAAATTACTGGGTACAGGACTAGGTGAAGGGGCTCACCTTCAGATTACAATGATACTTCCATTATTATTACCATACTTTTTTCTTTCCCCCCCCTTTCATAGCCCCTTTTAAATTTACAGATAATTATATATAATTATAGATCCTCAGGCAAATCTATTTACAAGTTATTTTTGTATTTCCTGTAGCATCGCTACCCCCTATGATGAACTAATTAAAATCATTTTTTTTTTTTCCCAATCCCCTTAAAAAAAGAAAAAACTTTTATTGACTATAGGTTCTTAGGCGAATTTATTTACATACTACATTTAATATGTCCTGTACCATCTATATAAGGTCTTCCATACTTATATCATCTATAAAATATTTTAATACCAAGTAATTAATTAGTCACTGTGGGAAGTACCTCCTAAAACACCATGTATATGATGAGCAATGACCCTTGTATCGGTTAATTCCGTCTCGTCTTCACTTACTATATGCCCTAAAATATGAATATAACGAAATTACTAATCAACGGTATAAGGGCGAACCAGATGATCCGAAACGAAGAATGAACAACACTTGGCTTGGTGAGAGGAGATCGGATTCACCAACTTGGTTTACGTACAGTCTGCTCTCTGCCTGTCCCTCAAGTATTCATATCTCACTTCCACCTCGAGAGGCGCACTGCGGCTTTGTCCGGATTCACATTGTGAGTTTGAGAGTTGGCCGCCCAAGTGGACCGTGTGCTAGCAAACTGAATAACTTCGGCAGTCTCAATTCGAGCTTTTGTCCTCTTCGGTACACATTAAATGTAATTGTTGTTATTATCTTGGAGGTGAAATGAGGTCAATATGACGGAGCCGGTATATATAATAAAATATATATATATATAAAAAAAAACATTCGTGACATGGGGGAAACGGTTGGGAGCAAAATTACTAGAAGTCATAAAAAATTGTTTTTTCCAGCCACGAAATCCCTTAGTTGTGTTTTGTATCGCGCTTGATTTCAAATTTTTTACTCATCTCAAGGCGTATGATTTACAAGTGCCTTAATGTTTGATGAAATGCTTAAAACGATGAATGCTTAAGTCTTGGAGGAGGAAGCTGTTGTACCGATGACGGTATCAATGTTCCCTGATAGTAAGGTTTGCATGCCCACTAAAGGAGCCGTAAGCAGCCAGGGCTCCCTTAATCAGAAGATTACCTCTCTTGGAATCAATTAGACGAAATGATTCTCAGAACTCCTAACGAATGTCACACGTCATTTGACGGCGAGGGCCTACGACTGTAATCAAGTGTAATTTGACTAGTCACTCCGTAAACGGCTGTGCATACGGTCCCTTAATGCCCTGTGATCCAATAGTAGGAGCATATTATCCATCGTCCTTATGTCAGTATCATCAAAACGGTATCCGGCGCGCAATGGCCCAATGGCAGCGGAATTCCCGGTAACAAACACGGAAACCTGGGTTATGGAATACATGAAAGTATTTAGACAAACAAGAAAGAGATTGACAATACAGCATGTATGTGTGATTGTCCAATCCATTTGATCGAGTCAAGTCAAATTTGATTTTTGGAGTCTCCACTTCCAGTTTTTTATTCATTTTTTGTTAAGTGCCATCCTCCAAATGGATGAAGTTGCCCAATTCTAAGAGTGCAAGTCAGTTCGTTCGTATTATTTTTCCAAGGAGTTTTTTTCTCCACTACATTCCAACTATATATTTGTTATGTTTCGTGTATGTATTTGTTATGTTCCGTGTATGCATTTGTTATGTTCCGTGTATGTATTTGTTATGTTCCGTATATGTATTTGTCATGTTCCGTGTATGTATTTGTTATGTTCCGTGTATGTATTTGTTTTCTCAACTTCTTTTGAAGAGCCTTTCCAACGACTCATCTTTTGGATTTGTTGCCTATCTCGAAACTATACTAAATGGAGTCCCCCCATACTCCAGGCTCAACTTCTTTTGAAGAGCCTTTCCAACGACTCATCTTTTGGATTTGTTGCCTATCTCGAAACTATACTAAATAGAGTCCCCCCATACTCCAGGCTCAACTTCTTTTGAAAAGCCTTTCCAACGACTCATCTTTTGGATTTGTTGCCTATCTCGAAACTATATTAAATGGAGTCCCCCCATACTCCAGGCTCAACTTCAGTTACTATCTGAGACCAGCCAGTTATTACCAACTTCGACCTCAAGTAAGACAGCTGCTTCTTGCTGAGAGTGGATTTATAAGGAATGCAACTCGAGATGGAAATAATCCAGGTTTGATAGAAATCAAGAGCTTACTCGGGAAGGCTTGGCTAAGGCTCTTTTATAGCAGGATTGTGACTCACAGGAAATGTGGAGAAATACCCTTTTCTCGACAAGATATCTCCATATCTGATGTATAGTTTTAATCTTTGTCTCATTTTCATTTCCCTGCAAACGTGAGAATCGTTTATATAAATCAGTACACAGTTGAGGTTTTCATTTTCCCTGACATAATACCCAAATCGGTCCATGATCATTTTTTATAAACTTAAAAAGCAGCTCAGGCAGCAAATAAATACCACAACCACATGAAAAGTTCTCTTTTTGAAGTAATCTGCAACTGTACATTTGCATTTGATTATTTATAAATATTATAGCTAACTGAGGCCATTCGTCGTGAAAAAAACAAGCAAGGGAAATAAACAGGAGTATAAATTCGCACTGATACGGCCAAATGAGGTCATGTTGATATGCATCAACAAAAGATTTGTGGTCAGACTATGGTAATTATAAATGCCCTCGGATCTTTGTGCGGTTGATAGTATCAGTTGCAAAATAGCCTTGTTGTGTGTATTCTTTAATTGTACAGGCTGATCTCTAATCTGTAACGTCCACACAGATAGCGGGAGGGCAACGGTGATTCGAAACTATCACTGCTTGGGCCAAGTTGTGAATATTCTTTCACGAATGTGGTTAGAGATATAAAATTAATTTTTTCCCCTCGGTTCACTAAAATCAGTACACTACGTGAGAATAATGGTAAAAACATTTTATAAAAGTCAATATTTTTTTTTCTTGATTACATTGGCACATTTTCATGAGTACATTGGCACATTACTTGATCGGCAGTATTTCACCTTAGGCTATATAGTTTTTCAAAATATATATACTTTTTTAGCTTTACAGTGGATTTTAGGTATAAAATTAGCATCAATAATATACGTGTTAATATAGGTTTCATATAAAATTACCCATACATAAATTTAAGTATTTAGATGAACAATAAAATAATACAATAACACCTAATTTAATAAATAATTACATTGGAAACAACAACAAAAAGAAGCCCTTATCACCTGCTATAAATACGTGACAGTGGGGGTCCTGACAATACCGAGAGTCTCTAATCATGTCCTGAGCGTCTGTGGCTCTCGTGCTTCCAGCGGCTCATATCCAGTTACGCGGCTGACGAGTGGGAGGTCTTCCCAATTATCCACTTCCTCTTTCACATGCGAGGGAGGTGACAACCATGTGAATTTGAGAGCCTCTGGGCTGTTTGTTAATACTGTAATAAAGAGCGAGTGAATGAAAATTGTAAATATGGTATGAATAAGAACATTTATCATTAAGTATTTTTCACTATTTAATGCTTTTTAATCCCAAGTTTCATATTCCGATTTGGTAACCTTTCTGTATAAGATAATTAATTTTTTAAAAATGCAGATCAATATACTATAAAAAACTGACCTCGTTAAAACATTGAATATTTTTTTAATCTGAGGTATATAAGAACATACTTGACAGGTAAAATAAACATTGTGTTGGAGGAGGTTATATAACATAGGGGGAAAAATTAACCATTATCTAATTAAGATTAGATGACTTTTCATAAAAATGATAGTAGCAAAAATCCAAATCAATCAGGAATTTATTTTTTATGCCAACATACAAGTGTCTTTGTTTGAGTAATACTACTGCGAAGAATGATATTATGTTGTATTTGTTTTTTAATGGAATGTCCAGCGAAGTTTATTATTGTAGATTAATACTTCCTTTGATGGACCAATTGGAATGGGTGATTGCGAGAACTTTTCCTACCAGTTGGTACTTTCAGTTCAAGCTGCCTCTCTAATCCAATCCCAAAATCATCACGGCGCAATGAATCAAGAATAAAAAAACGAACGAGAAAAACATAATAGAGAGTAAATCAAATGCTATTATTCTTTGCTTCCCTTTGTCCGGATAGCGCTTCAGATCCACTTCCTAGTTAAACACACTGTTGGATATCCGGAAACTCTATTTCAAGTTGCGATGTCTGTTTTCGAGGAGGGTCCTCGAAAGTTACTTGCGACCTATCCAAGAACTTCTGAAAGGGCCAAGTATCGGAGAAGCGGAACAAGTTGTGCTCTTTTTCCTTCCTCACTCCAGCATCCATCGAAACATTTACGGCCTCGTATCACCATTCCGCCCTTGCTGTTAGCAAGCGGAAATGGACAATCTACTGGACTGTTTCGTTCAGGAAACGCTAGAAATATTTGTAAAGTGTGTCCATTTTTGGGTTTCGATGTTATACTCAAAACCAGATATTCTAACCCCCAACCTCCCCAAAATCTAATGAGGGCCGCCAGCTGAGCTATTCCTGCATGAGAGGAGCCAATATGAATCTTCTTTGGTTGCTACCCTCAAGCTCTCAGCGACTGCAAGCCCAACACGGTTGGAACAGAGCTGACTAAATTAATTTTCCGAGAACTAATTTTCCAATGTGAATGCATGCTATTAAAATAAATGAATACTTTTAACGTATCGTTTTTAAATTAGTAAAATTTGTTATAGTTCCACTATTATTGATAATTAACAGCCAAAGAAAAGAGCACGTCTTTGGCTAATAATTATATAATATTAATTATAGTGGGATCTAAAGCGCAGCGAATTTTGCCAATCACAAAATCATTTTCTTTTCACTAGTTCGTCTATGTGTCTGTTTGTTCTGGTCTTTGTGAATCCCCTGTCCATGCTAGAGACAACATTTTACATCGAAATCCCGTTCTCCATACGAAAAAACAAGGAAAATCTCAAAAAAACAGAGTAATTATCATAAATTATTTAATTAGTTGGTATTAAAAAAGATATATTTTCGGTTGGTTATCAAATTAAATATCTCAACCCAATAATTAGGCTCCTTTTCGTTTTGTTTTGTCTATTGAAACTATATTTACAAAAGGTCATTTTATTGTTGTTTCGCTGCATTTTTAGTAGCATCGTACTATGCACGGATTTTCCAATTGATAATCTGATGATAATTAAACCAGGAAAAATACACAACTCAAATTTTGTTTGGAGGGATGATATCTATCAAACTGTAAAGATATTTAGCTATTTTTGTAGAAAAAAATCTTGATTCTGTGCCCCCCCCCCCCCTGTGAATAACAACAAGTAAATTCTTATTAACAGAAAAGAAACAACACATCAATTAAAGGTCATACCTCAAGTTAGAAAATATCATCTAAGAATTTATTTAAACACAAAAAAAAATGATGAATAAATTGATAAAAATAAAAATAAAAAATAATAAATATTAGAGATCACTTCTTTACACGGTTACAGCCATGTTTATATCGACAGTAAAGTTAAATGATACAAAATACGAATAATATATAAATAGAAAGAAAAGAATAATACTTATAAAGAAACATAATTAATCTTTACTTAATGATTAAGAGATATTAAAAATACAATCAACCTTATGAATAATAATAAATGGTTAGTTATTGTAAAATTACTAATAAATAAAAAATTAAGAACAACATATAGCTTATATTTTTCTTCCTATCTTTTTTGAATATTTGTTCATTTTTAAAGATGTGTAAATCTAGAATAAATTTTCGTCAATCCACTCTACAAATCTATTTATTATTTTAATTTGGAACAGCACAACAAATGATTATTAAAGTTTGTTTTTAAAATTGTTGAAGCATTATTGTTTTAATATAAAAATAAGTTTTACTTAATTATGTTTGTAAATTGTTTTTCTTATTATTCTTTCTTTGTTAACATAGGTTCCATTAATATCCTTCCTTGGTTTTTCTTTCCTTTTTACTTCCATGTACTTGCAATGGGCACATAACACAATGTTTTCCTTCTTGAACAATTAAATTTGCTTCAACTCCCAAGGGGGAGACTAAAAGTACTTCTTCTTTATTACTATGTAATTAAAAAAATTAAAAATAAGGATGATTTTTTAATTGAATTGAATTATTATTCCCATATATGAAGCTGTAATGCAAAGCGCTTCATCAGTCTCTTGAAATATTTCCGGTGGAGAAGTTGTAGATTAAATGTTTTGAACGATCGCTTATAATTGAGATTGCTTATAATTTTATGTTTTTACATTTATTTATATTTATTATACTATTTTTATTCACTTAATACATATTATAATTATAATATTTTAATGGCAGTTCATTGCATTAAACCGTGAAGAAAATATTAAAGGCAGCATTAGAAACGCTACAAGTTTCTCTCGGCCTAATGGCACAGCACATAACAGTTTAACCGCTCCTGAAAAGAGAGGTTCAAGATTTAGAGCCCTTTTAGCTTGGGCTGGTCGGGGGGAGGGGTACATACAGCAAGGATCACTTATTAAAAACTGCGTAGCGAAGTATAAAAACTGTCTTAAAAAAAAAAAAAAAAGCAATATCATCTCTATTGAATTCTTTTTTTAATGAAAATCGCCTTTCTTTTAAACATCGGCCAAGCTAAACATGAGGCCGAATTATGTACTTTTTTACTGCTCGTTCTTTTAAGGAGCCCGAAACGTACGGTCATAAAACGGAAAAAGTTATTAAAAGCGCCATGTTATAAAGAGTCCCCGGGCAGTAATTAATCCGATATTATGTTATAAAGAGAGCTCCACGATCTTTACTGAGGCCGGCTTAATTTCTTCACGTAATCTTGATTGTTTTTAATTTGGCCTAATAGACCACCCCCTACGAACGATTTTAGGGAAAGTATAATAATACAACTTTTAGTGTACCTTAAGAATTTATTTATCATAAAGTGGGTTCTTTGACATTATCAGTCCTCACTAAAATTTACAATGTACAAATAAACTATTAAAAAAAAGAATGAAATATGAAAAGAAATAATAAAAAATAAACATATACACATAAAAAACTCATGTTTATCTTGAATTAAAAATATAAATTAAAATGAAGACAAATTGATTAATACCATATTGTAATAAAATTACAATCTGCGCTATTGGGCAATAATGTGATTAATCATCACATTCATACCTTTATTATTATTTTTTTTTTAATCCTACCACGAGATCACTAGGTTAAACACGCACCTTCTCGCTCACTGTTGACTATGGGGTATTTTGTGCCCTGTCATGATGTGATCATTCCCACCATATTTACCATTCATTCATTCGCTGACACAACATTTACAAACAGCCCAGATAATTCCCTAATGAAAGCAGAGTATTGAGAACTCCCCCACGCTACTCCACAGCCGCGTCACTGGATACGAGCCAGTGGAGGCTGTTGAAGAAAATAAACTAAAAAATTGCGTGAAAATAAAAATAAAATATCCATTTAAATATAGTCCGAGACTAATTTACAATACCTTGTAGCTGGGTACATTAAAACAGCTGCTCCTGTGGGTGCGGGATGGTCAGGATGGGAGGAGCTCTAGGCATCTTGGGTCCAGAGGGGCATCGCTGGTCTCACAGAGCGAGTTAGCTCCTAAGTACTAGAACCTTTCCATTAGACTTTCCATGCTTGTTATAAAATGTAAACATTAATGTAATGTAGTGATGTATATAAGTTAGGCGGTTGCCATGTTTTTTATCCACATCTTCCAATCATACCTCTTGTCCTATAAAACACTATCCAAAATCACTGCCTGACATGACGGGTGCCTCCTGGGCCCGGCCTGTTCTGGGGAGCCTGCGCACTGCTCCCTTCTTGTACCATCTAGAGCTCCCCAAATGAGTTTAAATATGCAAACAACGGCGTCGATGACTTGAGGGTTACGGTGAAACAAATCCACGAATAAGTGTGTAAACACATGCATAACTAGATTTACACATAAAATAACTATATTCGCCATCATCAGACTATAATAAGAAATATATTGTCATCCGTCATTTCTTTTGTTCAAAAAACCATTATTGTCACTTCCTATGATTGGGCCCTTGATGCCATACACCGAGGAAAATACTATTGGTACCATTATACCGTTCCAAAGGTATGAAACACAAATCAACACTGGCCCTTAACGGCTAAAGGATTAGCAAAGGCGGGCCGAGAAGGGGTCAATCTTTTCTCTAAAAAATACCCCAGGAATGGAGGGATTTTCCTGAGACCAGCACTCACTCCTTGTTGGCAGTACTGCTCCTGCAGGGCCCACCTCCTTATACAGCTGCGGGCACTCCACCATTCCCGACTGTTCCCTCGTCGCGTCTTCCTGGCATCCTGTTCTCACGCAGCCTGCGCATCGTGGACGCTCTTTCTTCCGGGGGCCGACCTCAGCCGTGTACCCCTCCTGGGAACATCGTCAGGTCTTATCTTGTCTTGTACAGGTGGCTTTGGAGTGCCCGTAGCCCTGGCAAGTGAGGCAGCGGGGAGCAAGGTAGTCTTTAACCACCACCTTGTGCCACCCTCCTATCCATACTCCTTCACCCCCAGAAGCGCAAACCTAACGTGGGGGACACCTCGGCTACCCAACTCACATATACCGGATCCCTGGCGGCCTCCATACTGAAGACCAGTTTCAGAGCGCCAGGCCTCTGGTCCTGTGGCAGGCTCGCCAGGGTAGGGTCAACACGGGACAGCGTATCCCATACCTCGCCCAAGAACTCCTTTTCGCCCCAGGCTCTAGGGACCCCTCGGAAGATCACCTCTCTTCTGTGCCAGCCTTGAAGTGAGCCCAGCTGCTTCGAGGAGTCTCACTGCTTCCTTCATGCTTGGGGTCTCTAAGAGGAGCCCTCCAGCCTTCGTTCCTCGTAGTATCCTGGCGAGTTGCTTGGATCTTTCGCCGGTAGTCTCTTCATATATTCTTGCCCTCGATGGTCACAAATGTCTTCCACTTGGTAGCCTCTTCAGTCCGTACCTTCGGGAGCTTCACCACGAGCTCCCGTACGTCCTTCTTCTTCGCCGGTCCCAGAGTCGCTGTCTTCTTTGTCTTCCTACTTCTCCTACTCTTATCAACCGTGGTGTAGCCATCTTCGTCCTCCGTAGTTACTGGGGCCTCAGTGTCAACTGGGGTGGGGGCAGTTACTCTTCTCCTTGGGGGTGGTAAAGATGCGGGGCTAGCCACCACCTCTGCCCAACTACTCGAAGGGCGGGAACTCTTCGGGACCATCTGGTTTACCGGTTTCTCGCGCAGGGTTTTTGGGGTCTCCGCCTGATCCGAAGGCCCACCTTCCTAAATTTATAACATCTATCCGTAGTTGAATGTAGCTGAAGCCTCTCACTTGGGGGGGTCTCTCGAAAAAAAGTATTTTTAGAAGAAAATTTCCCACATCTGAATTTTCCCCATATCCGGTCCACCTTCAGGTTTTGAATATCAGGTAACCGAAGATAATACTGAAATTATTCGAAATGTTATTCGTCCTGTTATTTCTACCAACGGACACTTGAGATACGATCGCCCTTATCCTTAAATGAAATATGGATGACTACAGGACGAGGGCCCTCCAGGAAGAAAGAGAGGAGATGATTGCTGCGGCGCCCTGGACACAAGCGGCAAGCTCCATCAACATTGAAGGCCCTGCAGCGAGGTAAATGAGAGTGTTAATAATGAATGACAGCTTGATGAATTTCGTACGTCGGGAGAAACCCAAGCTTGGTTCCTCACTCGCTGTTAACCTTAGTGAAATTTTCTTCTACCACTTGTCTTGTGCAGTTGCGTGTTTCTGTAGACAAATTAAATAATGCATTCAGCTCTCTCAGTATCAAAGCTCAATCAATGACAATTATGAGTTTTTGAGCGCCTCCATCGGTTTTAGCTTATGAAGCAAAGTTGTTAGATATTCATCAAATCTATAAAAAGATAAAGAAAAGCAAGGGTGATGTTAAAAATGCTACAACAGTTGCTATTTACAAGAATAAAGGTGAGCGGAAGGAATTTGCAAGACATAAATAGTTTATTTTTCTTCAGAGTAACATTCAAACAGACTTCTATATTGTTTATATACAAAAAAAAGTTTGAAGTCTCTCCCGAAATACCTTTTTTAATTTATTTGACAATATAGGTCACGTTTCACCTATTTAAGTATCCTCAGTAATACAATTCAGAATAAGAAACATAAATTCACAAATATAGAAGGCATTTACACAAATGGAAAACAGTATATGACATGTCAACCGAATAAATTCAACTACTAAATGTGCATTATAATAATAATCTTCATTACTTTTTTTAAAAACAATATGCAGTGCAATCAAGCTAATCTATAAGTACTTGAAGGAAAGTAGATTTATATAGTAACTTTTATTTACAGAGCCAGACCACAAGGATGACCTGCTTTCGCATCTAGTATCACAAGATGGGAGTCAATCGACCCTAAACTAATACGATCTTCTTGAAATAACTTATCGGGCTAGAAATGTGCTTCTGAAGAAGCTTCCTTCTGTCCAATCGGAAAATGATTTCTCGCTTGATCAAAGAAATAAATCCAGTTTTATCGTGAACGAAGATCTGACGAAGTGGATTGAAGCTAATGAGGAGTTCACTTTCAAAACAGATGAGGAAATTATACAAAGCATTTTGAAAAAATCTAATTGAGAATTTTTTAATTAATTGCACGCTCCTTCGTGCACAAGAACGAAACAAACAAACATACTCTACCACTAGTGAATCATGACGAAGTTATTGGAAATTGCAGCAGTGCATCAAACGGGCTGTGGACGACAGTTCACGTTACAAGCATATATCATATTACATCTACATATGCCCTTTATATAGGCATGCCTATTTATTTTTCTCCAACATCCGCATTTCCCACTAATCCGAGCACCCTCTTAGCTAAGCTACAACTAGTTCGGATTAAGAAGATTCTACTGTATGCATAATACACATACATGCAATAGCGTGGTGGTTTTTTACCATTTCACTACTGTATTTATGAGCGATTTAGGAACAAAATTTTTAATGTTGAGATAACCAATAAAAACTTAACTCTGAACGATTCATTTAAATAGAAATTGATTGATAATATATTAATAAGTAAGAATATTGACTGCGACACCATTGTATTAAAATTTAAATAAATTATGGATGTAAAGTTACTGCAATTTCTTATTTCTTTAATTTGTGGATTTATGGACTTGTCTACAGGTAATTATGCAGTTCTCACTTCCCGATACTGCACAATTAAATTGTAATTTTTCAAATAAAGATCTTATAAAAAAAAAATAGTTTTCGAGTACAAGAACTGTTTAATGAAAAGTGTATTTAATTTTTCCTTTATTTTTCCCTTATCCATAATCTTAAAAAATTGAGAGCTAAGGGAAAAAAGTGTATTTAATTTGCCATGTATCTTTTTAGTTCTAATCTAGTAAGTGTAATAATTAAAATATGCATTATTGTCATTTTTTCATAATGGAAAATACTTCCAAAACGTTAGGCATATAATATGTGGCTACAAATGAAACATTTAGTCACCGTCATAAAATTAGAGGCTTGGGATGAAGGGGCTACTCGCTGCGGTGTTGCCACATGCTGGTGGGTGGGGGACTAATCACTAATGTTCTTATTGCTTAATGATTGCCACTATCGAAGTAAAGGGATCCCGTGGATGGAAGAGAAGCAGTGCACTGAGCGGCAACAGGGATTGCCGTGTATTGCAGGTTCTCATACTTATAATTTTGTGACGGTAACTATAGGCCAGAGTATTCAGTGTGATTACAAAACTTTGACTAAATAATAATATGACTTAGTGAGTTTCACCAGTCGAACTATCTCCATTTTGTGGATGAGAAAACCTGAAAATCCTATAATCGATCACATTGACTTCGTGGGTTTCACTTGTAACCCTACTGTGTTATATATTTAAAAAGGATGTCAATATACGTAACTGGGGGGAGGGCTCTGTGTTGGCATTTGCTTTGTTTTTTGTTTTTTTTTTCTTAGTTCTCAAACTTATAAAAATATAATGTGGGAAAAATAAAGAAAAATTATTTTGGGCTAATGAGTGCCTTTCACTAAGGGAAGTCCCCCATTTGAAGGATGTATGAGAAGGATATAGGGTGTGGAATGCCTATTTGTTGGCATTTGTTATACTCCAATGCATATGGTCGAACTATGTCGTTGTAATGGAACGAGTATGCACTAAAAGCATTTTGACAGTCCGTCGTTACGTTGTGCCGGCCAAACATACCATCATATGCCACGCATAGACGTCCAAAGAGGTCAAATTAATATTTAGGATATTGAACGAAATTCAAAAATTGAGGATTGTCAGCAGCGATAAGATTTTGTCTTATTCAAATGGTGGGATTTCAAACGGGTACTTGTCAATCTTCATTCGGTTGCCTAAAACCAAAAAAAAGTTACGATGAAGTTTGGTTTATTCGATATGGTGAATAAGACACAAGGGCTAAAGGGTAGACAACTTGTTTCTTTTTTTCAATTAGAGGGTCAAAATATCCAAAATTTACCCTACCTTTTGCTGGGAAAAATCTAGTTCTAGATTTTACTGTCTTTATATTCTACGTGAAAGACCGATCCGAAATTATTTATATATGTCCTACAACACCCCATGCGAAGTATACGTTTTGGATATAACGAACTGGAGTTTGCGAAAAAATATTATAAACATAATAAAAATCACTCCCTGATTGATTAACTAGCCTGTTTTTGTTTCCAAAAACGTTTTCAAGTCACAACTCAGAAGTTAATTTAGATTTAAAATTGTGGTTTTCCCACATCGTTAATGACGAAGTATAAATACGAGAATATGGCCATTGTATTGATTGCTCAGTGTTCACGTTATTGATGTATTTTCTACTTAAAAGGCGATTTTATAATCACTTATATTAAGTGACCAAGATTACTGTTATAAATTGTAGTATGTAAAAAAATAAATGACGCTTTTTGGGGTCTTTGGATTAATTATTAATGGTTTTTATTTTAGGAGGCTTCTATTCCTAATTTGCAGACCCGGGAGAGAACGAAAAATCTAATTACCTATATACCATTCGTAACTAGAACCGTTATACGCATTACCCGATAAACTTCATACCTCTTCTCCATAATTAACACCAAAGCAGATGTTCATTTACGCCAAACCCGCTACTGGCAACCCATCCTATACCTTTTTAGATATTAAGTAATTATTATTATTGTTTTGAAAAATGTTAGTTAGTTTCAACTTTGATGATTGAACAATAATGACTGACCTTTGTTTAGTACATCAAAGGTAATAAATAAAGGGGATTGGGGAGCAATACCGGATGCACCGTAATACAATAAACCCCATACTGTGTGCCCTGGAAACCCCGTTTTGTCATCACCATCACAGGAAGAAGTAATAAAAACAAGTTCATCAATCGAAGAGTCATTTATATGGCTAATTCAGAGCCAATTTTTTACACTTAATTAACAAGCAGGCCCTTTTGTAATTAAAATTATCTTTTTATGTCCCGTTGGCTGGAAAAACGCCAAGAGTAATTTACAAAGCTATTAATTAGTATAAATAGATATATACTAATCTCCTTCAGTAATTTAATCCATGATAATTCGTGGGCCAAACTAATTATCTTGACAATCTGGTCTATAATATGTATTCCTTTAAAAACCTCATTTCAATATTATCAATTTTCAATTTGCAGTTTATTGCATCCTTCATTGACTGGAATTGATGCCACCGTCACCATAAAAAAAATTTATTTATTTGTTGAGAGGCTATTTTCAGTAACCAAGAATGTTTAACAACTGAAATCAAATATTTGGTCAAAAATATAGTGGTTTTCTCACAACATTCAAATAGGTTTTCAGGAAACAGACACGGAGACTTCAATCCGAAATCAGACATTTCTTCATATTTTTCCTTCACATTAATTTTTCTTTTCATCTTTAATTTTATTTACGTATATACATATTTTGAAAAAACCCAAATTGGCTAGACAACTGAGCTTCGAATTTCCTAGGTTCATTCTTTTTCCAAGTCATCAATTCTCACCATTCTAATCAATTCATATACAATATCGTACGATTCAAATCCTCATTCTAGTCCCGGAACACAAGTTCTCTACTCCAGCCCACAAAACTGTAGTGAATTGTTCCTTCCTCGTTCGCTCCACTACTCTCTAGGACTCTCTACCTCCTAATATCTGCAAGCCTCATCATTATGAACTCCTATTCCAACACGTCCTCATCGTCCAGAGATACACTTGTAAGTGTACGTGTAACGATCTATTCAATATATTTTCATACTTTTATTCTCTGTATTTCTATTTTATGGCATATATTTTCATAATATATGTATCACATATATTAATAAATCTCGTAATTAAGCGTGTTTTTGTAAAGTAGCTCTTTAAAAAAATAAACCCGTAAAAACATTGTGGTCATTAGCCGTAATATTGACCGGAATCTTTCGAAAACTATAGTGTTAACTAGTTTTTTTGGAACTTAAACTTACATTTATTTCATTAGAATACTTCCATTTACCATACGATTAAACCATAATTATTATTATTAGTAAATGTTATGGTCCAAATGTAGATAAATATAAAGAGTGGGTCATAACGGAACGTTTAAGGGAATAATCAATGTGGTGGTTGTTGGGCAGCTTGGGGTGTCGGCCGCTACGCAGCACCACCGCCCCCCGCTTAAACTCGGACTGTGATTGTTTTTAGTTATTGAAAACAACGGTAACTTTACAACAATGTTTATAAATCTTTAATTTGTTCCGCTACATAATTTTTACTGAAAACTGTCACCTGACCTTAACACATTCTGGGAAAACAGCGACAGGTAAAAGGTTCGTCACACGTAGCAGGTACTCAAACGCTAAACATGTCTCGTCCCTGCTTTGCACTTCGGCGTCAGACACAACAGGTTTCAGAGAATCTGTGAAAACAATTTTCCCCTTGTGTGGCTCTCAGCCTCTCTTGCTCTCTCTCTTTGTTTGATTAAGCTTTAAAATGTCTCTTTAATCGGTCCACTGCGAACAGCGCGCAGTTTGTTAAATTGCATACTTATTATAATCATTAATACTGTTTATTACAACTTTACTTTAATTTTTATTTAATTTAGAGAAAAATATTTTAAAATGCCACCCCAAAAAATGTATGCCCCCATTTCGTATTGGTAAAAGGACTAATGGTCACTAAGGTAAAAATTGGTTTTGGAAGTATTTTTTTTTTTAAATTTAGTTGTTTCAAAATTATTACAGAATTAAATATGGATTGTTCAAATAAATCCATTTACAAAAGGCCATTATATTTACTGTAGCTTAGGTACATTTTATACAATTTCTGATTTTCCTACATTGCGATTTGCGATTGTATAAAAGTATAATGATGCACAATATAAGTGCTGGGGCTCACCTTATTTATCATAGACTTAAAACTAACTTATATCTAACGATAAAAACTTAAACTAATTCTTAACCTAATTTTCCCCGACAGTCTGTTGCCATCGTTGCGGGAATGGTGGTGGGGTCGGTGTTAAACACTGGGTTTGTTAGGTGCTGCAACGAGTCAAAAAACGTGATGTGTCTGCGATGGATGAACTCACCCCCCGATGGCACTAAATTTACAATCAATAAAATATCAAACATTAAAGTAAATTACAGAAGAATAAAAAAACTTATACACAAAGAATTAAAGATTTTTTTTGTTTCAAAACCCTTCATTCAATGTACGCGAGTTATAGATTCCAAACTATGGAATATTTACATAAATGCACATTGTAATATTTACATTTTATATAATGTGTGAGGTTTAAAAACGTTTTCTATGGTAGGCTGATGTACAGAATACAAGCCGTGTGAACATAGAAAGGTATAAGGCTCACCTTTAGAACGAGTTGTGCTAATAGTAACTATTTAATTTAACCTAGGTTTCCCGGACAGCCTGTTGCTATTGATACGGGAATGGGGGTGGGGCCATTGTGTTATACACTGGGTTTGTCAGGTGTGGCAATGAGTCAAAAACCTTGATGTGTAACTGGTGGAAGCACTCACCCACCGACGGCACACCAAGCAACGGGTGCAGGTCGGCGTTCTTTAACCTCTCGAGAGAGGTATGTCTGAGCACCTTTCTCATGATCCCATTCTGAAATTGCTGGAGACTTTAGCTGTATTGTCAGTCAAGTGAGTATATAGTGGGGCACAGAAGAGCTGGCCGGAGGACACATTTATACATTAAGACTCCCACTGTTGTGAATTGACAGCATTTCACCAAGACAATGTCTCTTTAATCTGCAAGAATCATTATATGACTGAGCTTGGGGATCAGGACCGCCTGCAGCCATAAAGAATTCTATCCCATAGATTAGTGTTTTAATTTCAGGAGTTGCCTTTAGATTGCATACAAGGCCAACTTCATCACTATTTAGTGCAATGTGAAACTATGAGGAAGCCACATTGCCGGGCTGAACACTCATCAGTATTTGACCCGCAGTATACCTACTCTTTACAGAGCCCACCTGCAAACCACTCGTATTTGGGGTTACCTTGATAGTAAATCTATTGCAGTATTTTATTAACGTTAGTATACTATAAAACCATTGTAAATTTTATACTACAATTGTAATACTAATTTTAATACAAAGTAATTAATTTTTGTAAGATACTTTGCTTATTGTGGGTTTATCTTGAACGAAGTGAAAACAACCTGCCCCATTCGCAGTAAGTATTTGTCTTTTCCAAGTGCTTTAAGCAGTCATAGTGCCATTATCGAGTACTTTGCTTGATTTGTTTCGTATTGATATCAGAGTGGTATTTTTAAATATTTAAATCATGTTTTATGTCCATTTGATATAATTGTCGTGTTTTCCTTTTATCAAATATGATCTCCATGGAAAAGTTTGTGACGATCAGGAGAATCGCAAAGACCTTTGGAGAAACAGAATTTTCCAGTGACGTCTACCATGGGCGACAACCACCCCGGTTGATCAGGTAGTAGTCTGGAATCTTCTTGTCCCTTCTTTTGTGCCCTAAGGGCATTTTTGTTGAGTTCTGAGAAGAGGAAAAAGTTCTATCATTTATTTAGAGAGGGGGGGGACGTTTACCGTTACTCGTGACAAGGGTTTGTTTCGATAAATGGAACACCATAGATCCATTTACATGGCAACAACACATAAGGTGAGCCCCAGAACATTGTAAACTATCAAAAAGCCTTGTTTAATTTACATCATAATTGTAAAAGTACAAATAGTGAAAATTTTAAATGGGAACCGATTATGATAGTTCACCAAAGATCATCATTCTATAACCGTTTGATAGAGGCATTATTTGGACATATGTCAACATCGTAATAATTAATTACCTTGTGTTTTAAAATAATATGTAATATTTGTTAACGTAACGCTACCCTGCCGACGATCATCCATTGTAACCTGTTGTTGGGGAAATAATTTGCCATACTTTACAGACCTTTATCAAAATTATGAAAAAAAAAACCATTTAACATATTAACATAGGAATCGCTTCGTAAGCGAGTTATGGTTGGCGAAATATTTCGCCAAGATTTCAACCCCCCCCCCCCCCCCCAGTGAAATGAGGTCGTACTGAAATTTCCACGACGTTAATTAAGAAGATATATTGGTGGTTTCCTATGTTTCGTGACCTGTTAAATATAATAAAACAAATCTTGGTCCCAGAATTGCGCCTGCAGTAGTATTTCGGAAATTTGGGGTAAAAAGAAAAAAAAAATTGAAACAAAAACAAGTGGTATCAAGTTACGAAGTATATTAAATTTGTAAATAAAACTTCGAAAGCTTTTCATTCTCTTTTTATGCCGGATGAAGAGGTGAAGATGATCACTGATTAAGACAATAATTATTTGTGCGTATAGTGCCATTCCACAAAATCCACATCACCTTCTCTAGATTATCTATAATGATAAATGGCTATGAATTAGTTGATTTTGTTTTTTTATTATTTTAATTAATAAGACCTTATGGATCAAAGATAGCCCCTTCTTCCACGAATATCACTCAATTACTCCGTAAAATCCGCCTTTCAAACTTAAATTTCCCGCTGTAAATGGCTATGAGAGAAGTCTTAAATCAGATATCCTAATTAAAGGAGGGATCGGCCCTTTAGTACGGATGATTATGCTCTCTAATCTCATTGAATGAGATTTTTCTGTGAGCTATCCATTCATAACTCTCTCTCTGTCTGTAACTGTTATAACTGTTACAGGCTTACATGGCGATTTCCGTAAGTTTTGGAAGCTCCTAAAGACTACCACCAAGAAGGACTCAGGTGTCCGTCTTCATGACGGAGACACCCTGTACACATCGGAAGAACAGGCTAAAATATTGGCCGACCACTATACCGCAGACAACACCGCTAGGACAGGTAACTACCACGAACCTCAGCAGCTGAGGACAGGTCAGAACTATATGTTTGTCTCCCCGAAGCAGCTTAAGGCGATTCTTCGCCGGTGTCAGGGAAACCGAGCACCAGGGGGCGACGGGATACAAACGGTATTGCTGAAACAGCTGCCGAGGAGAGGGATTGCCCAACTTGTTAACCTGTACAATTCATGTATCAGGTTGCGATACTTCCCGACAGCGTGGAAACAAGCTATCTTGTTCCCGCTGCGCAAGCCCACAAAGAGAGGCGACCACCCAGCCCACTATCGCCCGATCAGTCTTCTCCCTCACATGGGGAAGATTCTCGAAAAGATAATACTAAACTACCTGAAGGGGTTCTGTTCGGAAAATGCTATCATTCCGTATGAGCAGACAGGTTTTCAGGCTCATCTGAGTACAGAACATCCGCTCGTGAAGGTACAAACGGAAGCCACCCTTGGTATCAACAAGAATACAGCAACTGCTATGATCTCGTTGGACTGCACACAGGCTTTCGACTCAGTGTCCCACGGGATGCTGTGCCGACAGCTTTGTGACTGGGAATGCCCAGAGCAGCTATATACCATATTGGTTTCGTTCTTGAAGAACAGATCGGTGAGGGTACGGGTGGGTGATTGCCTCTCTAACCCATTCCCTCTGACTTGTGGAGTTCCTCAAGGAGCGGTTCTATCTCCGGTTCTTTTCAGTATGTACACATCTGAAATTGTTGGGACAAACTATCAGAAAGCTACTGTAATCGCTTTCGCCGACGACATTGCGGTTTACAGCAGCAGCATGAGTGCACAAAGAGCTCTTACACACGCCGAGTCAGTTTGTAACGTTATCAGTGACAGACTGGGCATGTTAAACATCAGCGTAAACGCCGGGAAGACCGACTGCGTAATCTTCTCCCTCCAAAAGGGGAAAAAATCCTTGCCAAATTCGTATAGCGTGGGAGGGCAAGAGAGCTCACCAGCTTTCTCAATGCACTATTTGGGTATAAAAATGGATAGGCATCTCCATTTCTCTACTCATTTTAGTAATAAAATAGAAAAAGTACGACAAAGGTCTTACCGGCTATCGCACTTGCTAACTTCACCTAACCTGTCGCTTCGTCTTAAATTGATGATATATAAATGTGTCCTCCGGCCAGCTCTGCTGTACGGTGCCCCACTATTTACCCACTTGACTGACAATACAGCCAAATGTCTCCAACACTTCCAGAATGGAATCATGCGAAAAGTGGTCCGACACACCTCTTTCGAGAGGTTGAAGAACGCTGACCTGCACCCGTTGCTTGGTGTGCCGTCGGTGGGTGAGTTCATCCGCCGGAGACACATTAAGTTTTTTGACTCGTTGCAGCACCTGACAAATCCAGTGTTTAACACTATGACCCCGCCACCCCTCCCGCATCGATGGCAACAGACTGTCGGGGAAAAATTATGATAAGAATTAGTATGTAAGTTAGTTTTAAGGTTGATCAAAAAGGTGAGCCCCATCACCTTATTAGTCAGTTTCGTCAAGTCACGTATAATTTATGTCATTATACTTGTTTATACATTATATAATTTCTATAAAATAACAAAACCTGTATATAATGTAGTGATGCTACAGGAAATACAAAATAATTTGTAAATAGATTCGCCTGAGGATCTATAATTATATATAATTATCTGTAAATTTAAAGGGGCTATGAAAAAAAAAAAAAAAAAAAAAAAAAAAAAAAAAAAAAAAAAAAAAAAAAAAAAAAAAAAAAAAAAAAAAAAAAAAAAAAAAAAAAAAAAAAAAAAAATGTCTGTAAAGTTTAGTACTTTACCCCCTTTTTTCAAACCCGGGAGAAAAAAAAAGATCCTCGGAATGAATTTAATTTTGGGTCCAGATGTATAGATAGATAAATAGATAAACATCTGATGTCCAAAAGAAATGCGCAGTGGAACACACATTGGACTTGACAATCACTAAATTAGTCGAGGAATTCAGGAATCAAATTATATTTTTAGACAAAACAAAATAAATCTATACCTTATAACATATGAGTATAATATAAAAACAACAATAAACCGTATCACCTTGTTTGGGATAAGTGCTCAGAGGAGGACGCGAATTAATACAATATAAGGGGTATCAATATAATATAAGGGCCTTTGTCAAATCTAAGCAAATAGTGATATTTTTAAATGGGACCGATTATGACAGAGATCCTCATTCGATAACCCTTTGATAGCGGCATTATTTGGACATAGTATCAACATCATAATAATTAAAAAGATAATATATGTTAACGTAACGCTACCCTCACTGATGACCATACATTGCACTTGGCATTTTTGAAAAAATCTCCCTTACTTTACAGGTGTGTTCTCATTATCAAAATAATGAAAAAAAATCCATTTGACCTACGACTGGAATCGCTTAATTAGTGAACTTACGGCTGATAACATATTTTGGCTAGATTTCAGCCCCCCCCCCCAGGTGAAATGAGTTTGTAATCATGCTGTAACTAAGGAGTGTATATTAGAGGTTTCGTATGTTTCGTGACCTGTTGTTAACTATAATAAAACAGATCTTGGACCCAGCGCCGTGTCAGCAGTAGTATTCATCAGAAAAATGTCTTCAAAACCTGTGTTTTCATGTTTAACGTAAATAACATTGGCATGGAATCAACAATAAAAATTATTTATGTGTCTAAGCAGGTAAACGGGAAGAGAGGTTTATAATTGTTTGAATGAAAAACTTAGATCCTATGAAGAAAAGCTGCCATAAAAGTCAGTCATCTTTTTAAACATTTTTTAAGATGTATTAAATTTATGGAAATACAAATAAGATGTGCGAAAAGTAACAGTAAAATTGAAATTCATTCTTATCAGATAATTCACGAACTCGTATATTCTCAATATACAACTGTTGTTGAAATGAACAAGTTAGGTTTTTTATAGATCGTCAAAGATGTTAAGTTGATGGTCAAAGTCAAAAAATCTATGACAACTGTTTTAAAAGAGATAAACCCTTTCTATACTAAAACAAAGTACCAGTGAAAGAAAAATATCACTACAAAAAATTCTCCCCTAAACTTTAATTTACATTTCAATCGACCGTCTAAAGTTTCATGCCAAAAATAGTCTTCTTTACAAAATAAATTCTTCGGCTAGTGGATAAATTCTGTTGGCAAAATTTAAAAATTACGCTAATTTACAAAAGTCAGCCTCGTCATTATATGGCTCCATATCAGATGGCAGGGGATCTGAAGAAATTGCTTTATTCCCATTTGACTTGAACAAATATGATCGTTCGTTTAACCAACTAAGTGGGGCTAAACTCGCGCTAAAAATTAAAAAAAATAATTACCTGTTTAAATTTAAACAAAATAGAAACTGCCTTAGATTTATTTAAATTGTATCAATGTCTATAAACACGAGCTGAATCAATTTAAATAAATTTGTTAGTGAGGGGGCATTATTATGATTCCAAGTTTTCCTTTAACGACTCAAAGCTAAATGAAAATTCAGGACACTTCGGGATTAAAATGAAAGCAGTGTTCCATATAGTTCCTTAAATTTATCCTACATAAGCCCTTTACATAATTCTGCAATAACAAAAAGGCAACATCTAACCGTAAATTGGTTCATAATGCTCTGCATAAAAAGCATAAACCCTACCTCATGCAATTTAAGTGTGACCCGTAACGAAAAGTCCAATGCCATTAATATAAGGAACTCTGAAGCAGGTGGACCACTTTCTCTATAAAATGTATACCACCCTTTATTGTTCCACCAAGTAGAACTATAAAAAAACGATGAAAGACATGATGGACCTGTTTAAATTCATTCCTCCTGTTTAATGAGAGGTGGATTTAATAGGTTTAATTGTGTTTACAAGTAAAAACTTGATGGGACCACAGACGAAGAAGACAGTACTTACGCCGCTCATAACTCAATTTGAACAGAACAGTAATAACAATTGTAACACTGAAACAGTTGTTATTCATTTCTGCAAAAATCTTCAGTAAAAATCTATTTAAAGAAATTTTTTCATATAAAAAAGTGATGATTGAATTTGATCTTTATATCTTTTGTCACTAACCAAATCGATTAACTTCCTTAATCACGCAAAATTGTAGTAATAATAAGATTACCGATATATATCAAATGCCGTCACGTACAAGTTACATCATTAGTTAGTACTTATGGAATGACATTTTATTTATATTAAATCTATTGATAAGTCATGAAAATGTCATTAAAAATATGTAATCTTCATATTTTCACTATCGGTTGTGCTTTAGTCTTTTCTTTTTTTACAGTGATTGGTACCAATGCCATTAGGGGTACACGAAAAATATCATATTCATTATAAACAAATATCTAAGGTTTGTTATTTCACTAAATTTGTTGTTCCAATCTTTTTATTTAATATGTCGTACCTCATAACATTACAAATATTCTTTTCATATACATAATTATACATATCTTGTGTCAAAATTGTAGTCCTTGATGATGCCTAAACAGACGAAACGTTGACTGTTTTTATTATATCGTGTCAATAAAGAATTATGAAGAGACTAAAGCATATTTGAACAACACACGTTGAAAATATACTGATGTATCTTATTAAACATCGATACCTTGGAAACTAATGCATAATCTGCGTTACTACTAATAATGCTAACAGTCCATTACTAATAATAAGACTAATAGGATGGGTCGATAACATATTCAACTGGTAGGAAGTTAGAATTTAGTGATTAATTGATTCAGATGTCATGAGAAATGTGAGATGACACTGTGTTTGATTAAGTAGATATGACGATAGGTAATTGTGCCCTGATGGAGTGCAAGCAAGGGGAGTGGGGATAGGTAGGAGTGGAGGGGATGGCCGGTGGAAGTGGTGGGGAAGCCACCGAGGAGGGGGCTCCTGGGCGGCAGACTGCTCAGTCTGTGTTGTGCTGTGGTTCGCGTATTCATCATGTCCTGATCGATGGAGACACTCATGGGACAAGTGTTCAACCCCCACCTGAAGAAAGTGCTCAAGACATACCAGCTTAGCGCCCCGAAGTCTCTACAGGGGCCGAGCACCGTCCTTCAAGAGGTGGGGAAACGCGATGCGCTGGACTTTACCGCTACGCCGCCTCCGTTAGCTATTCAAGCCGGGCCTATCCTAACAGCGCCTGACCGCAGTCCATGCCAACGCTGCGAGACCGTCTTAGAGAAGGAGAGTATTGTCTGCTTTGTCGTCGGCGGCGAGCAACGTCTCTGCCTCCCGCAGATACTCAACAGCATCCTCCGCACTTTTACCCTCGCCCAGATCAACGCTGTCTGCGACGAGCTCCGGATATTCTGTTCCCGGTGTAATCCTGAGCAGCTGGAAGAGCTGAAGGAAACGGGTACGTTGCCGAGGTCGGCACCTAGCTGCGGCCTCATTACCAAGACTGACGCCGAACGACTGTGTAGCTCCCTAATACACCAACCTTTCATGCCGACTGAGATGCCCAAGACCGCCATCTCCGTCAAGGTCTACCATAACTGCTTCGGCACGGGCAAGGGAGTCGTTTTCCCCGAACTGTACGCGGACGTTGACGCAAGGTGCATCGAGTGTGTTGACTGCCGAGGACTGCTATCGCCACGCCAGTTCGTCTGTCATTCACACAGAAATCCCGAAGTACGGACCTGCCATTGGGGCTTTGACTCCTCCAACTGGCGACAGTACATCCTCCTATGGCGAGACCAACCGGATATCGACCTCAAAAAAAGACTTCTAAGGTACTTCAAGCAGCAGCACAAGGAAAATAACGTGCTCAAACAGGTAACTAAAGTTCCCATTCTTTCCTAGTTCTCACCCCCTGATAGCTCTCTCAATATGTCCATCTATCGGTTTTTGGCTCACACACTGTGAAGTGAATGGCGGATGGAAATGGTTGCTAAGACAGCGACCAGGCAAATGCTAACAATAGTGTGTGCTGTCCCCTCCAGCCAAGCACCGATGTGCCAATGTGGCCCCTGTCTCCTTCATAGGTTCACTCATCTTCAACCATTTCTTATTCGACTTCTGCACAAGATTAGCCCTTTTCCTCTTTCTGAACATATTTCTGTTTTCAGTAATTAAAATCTGATCAAAAGTAACTATTATTGTCCTGGAGTTGATAGGATTAGGTAAACAAAAATCCTCTGCTGTAAGCAGCGTATATTTTGAACCTTCTCCTGAGTGTAGTTGACCTCGAAATCAATACTGCTTTATAATTTATTATAACATATACCGGAGTTTCGTGCTTGCTCGCGTTATGTCATTACTTGTAATTTATTAATAATCTGAATAGATCGAAGCATTCCGAGAAATGTCGAGGGTGCTTGGCCTCCTCGAGGGACCTCCAATAAACGCCAATTAGCGAACTGAAATAAAACTCGAAGGTCCTTTTTTACATACAATCAACACTCACAAACAACAATCTTATTGTCTCATCATATGTTGTTGTTTTTTATTAATAAAACTGCGTTCCCGTTAAATATATTATTCGTTGTGTTTCTCAGCGATTATAATTATCAAAAGATTTTCAAGCAATTAATATCCAAGGAAGGGACACGAATAAAGTGGTATAATACGTTTTTAAAACACTTATTTTTTTTGGCCCCGAAATCCGGAAATCCTCGAAACTGGTTCATTTGAGAAGGAGCTATTATTGTTTCTTCGCCAACAACTTACGCCAAGGGAAATTTCACCAAAAGACACGGAGATACCTCGGCTTATTAGAGCGTGAACAACGAACGCCCCGAGGAGTTTTTTACAGAACCCTCTCATTTCGAAGGGGTTCTTTTTCCGAGGAAACTTTAGGAAAATTGTACTTTTCCATTTTCAGGGTGCAATGATTACCTTAGTGTTTCATTTATGCCTTTTACACGGTGAAGGTGTGAAAAGTATTCCTATCTATCTGTTTATGAAAAATGTTTTACCAAAACGGGAAATGTTAAATCACTTTTTTAAATTGTCAATAATACAGCTAATTTCGAGATTAAACGAAGAATTAATCAATTAAATATAAAGTTAAGAATGGTAAATATAAATCAGATTGTGAAATTGAGCCCATCAAGAAAATACCCCTTCTGAACGCCCGAATTATATGCTGTTGTATTACACTACAAAAAGTTTCATAAAAGATATTCTAGTCGCGGAATTATGTCCCTTCGTCATAAAAATGTGTTTACTCTTGGCAAGAGGGAAAAAGAGGGGGGGGGCAATAAAAAAAAAGTGGGAAAGAAGAAAGTTATTGCGACGATAAAGATATCCCAATGCCACTCTTTCTTTAAATTTTTACTTTGCCAAGCTAAGTCGTTTTTTAAGTCGAAATAACTTTGTGTCTGCTATACTTGGTTTCTTATGACAAGACCAAATTATCAAGATTTTCTGAAAAAAAGACCTGCATCTATTAATTGAATTTCGTTTACTACTATATAATTTTTTTTAATAATCTTTTTGTATCCAGGTTTTTGAAATGCGGTTATGTATAATTAGGGGTTTTGAGATACCAGGAATAATGTTTCAGGCAATGACCTCAGGTATTTTATAAATCTATTTTTAAATAACAAAATACAAAATTGTGATGCTCCATGGAACAGCTAGTATTAACGTAAGATCCTAGCTGACATTGTTTGAAAATTAACAAGAAAGTGTATTTTATATCTAGGGATTAATACTTAGCCCCATATTTTCCATTATAAAGCTGTGGTAAGTCGAAGTAACATTTCGTTCTTCTGTCTTACACATTTACCGAGAGGGACAATTAAACGCAATTGGCCACTTAAATTTTTTAAATTTTAATATTGGTCAATTTCATGCTTACCAGCTGTTAGGTATTCAATGTTCTGACCCCTACCGGTTAGTCACATTCAGGAAGGTTTTTATGTATTTTATTATTAAGTTTTTTTCATTGTATGTCTCTCGCTGTGATTACATTACATTTTACGTCTTAATGGGTTTAAACAAATAATGGTCAAACTATTGAGCAAAGCATTTTAGACTATCCACATTTTTAAAAAACAAAAACAAATTTTTTCATAATGGCGTGAAAATCTGTACCTAGTTGAGATTATGCTGTACTTGGGAGTTGTAGTACTTATATTTGGAGACAATTGGTATTGTGATCTCTCCAATGATATAATGTCGACGTTTTGTCTGTTCGTCGCTAGGAATCCCCTGGACTACAATTTATAACGAAAAGCAACCACTTATTATTTATTGCCCATAAGAAATTTAAATGTTTTTTGTTTGTAATCCTTCTTCTAACCATGTAAATGTATGCTTCATGCTCTAAATTGTAGGCAAAGGTCCCATTTTCGGCGAAGTTTCGTCTGAAAATCAATAAAAAATATATTAGGGAGAGAATCCAAGCTTTTTATTTATTTATTTTTTTAACATGCTAAAATACCATTTGAGATAATCAAGAAAAATATTTCCATTTCCGTACTATTATTTATATGTGGGCAGATTATCCTCGCAGAGCTCCGGCATTGCGACAAGGCGGGCAGACCTTTATGCTAGACAGCAGAGCTGACCCACTTCCTCCGAGCCGCCAATAATGGCAGGTTTCATTCCGCCGCTCTCACATCGGATACCGGGCCATTATCGGCCCTTCTCACTGTATACGCCCTAGCAGGATATTATTGCCTGTCATAAAAAGGGCACTTGTTTAGCCCTTTGTTATTTTGGTTCGTATCACCCCCGTCTCGTTCATATCCAAGCACTTTTCGTTTATAGATTGGAGCAATTGGCTTTTTTCCCTAATAAGGATAGTGCTCTTTCAGAGCTAGATCTCCGACGGGCTTGTGCACCGGAACAGTCGCAGCATTTTCAAGTATACAAAAGTTGACGTGAACTTCAGCTGTGCCTTGGAACGCGCAAGAACACGACTGTTTCGATCGCTAGGACAGTTGTACAATATGGCGACAGTTCATAGTACTTAAGCTAAGTATTTGTGAATATTGCATCATCGTTATATTATTATTGAAATATTAGCTGTAACAGACAAACATACTTTGTATTATCCTTCGAGGACGCTCTAAACTTTCATTTTGTTCTGTCTTTGACTGCCGTTGTTTCGCTGACACTCAGCAACTCAGCTCTCTCCTCAATGACATGCCAAAGCCGATATCTGTACAAGCCACGGCTTCAGATATCAGTAGGGAGTGCCTCATCTAATTATTATTCAGCAGGCGAATATCTGCATGTTATTCACAGTCGTTATTATACAGGGAGGAGCTGTCCATCCTTCGGTGAAGATGGGAGGATAATATCGCCGTGATTAATGGGCTGTATCTTGTAGTTTATTTGCGTTCTGTAATTGCTATTGCATATTCACAGTTCGGATAGTAATTATAGTCTATTTTTTTGAGAGGGGGTTAGTAATATCATCTCCAAAGTTTTGAATAAATCTTATATTATTTTTAAACGAGGCTATCCGTGAACATATCGGTTCGAATTATAATTTGGCTCATTCCTCAAATTAGGGAGATCCGCCCATATAAATATTTGGCAAGGGCCCCGGCGTACACGCGTCATGGTGCGGGTTCAGATGGCTCTACCCCTTGCCAAATTTCAAGGGAGATAGCTGAGAACTAACTTGTTAAGGACTGGTCGTTGAAAGGAGTCCAGTGCTATTAAGGAGTTTGTACAATAGCCGAGCTCGAAAATGTCATTTAATACAGCTGCAACAATCTGATACATATCAGATCTCATGTTATTTATAAACATGTGTCGTACATGTTTATACTGATAACACCTCGCCCTTTTCAAACTAGAGAAAAATGATGTGCGGTGAGATCCATCACATATGGTTTCGTCACGGGTTCGTTCTTGTAATTATAATCTCACACTAAGATTTATTTTTATATATGTATTATATAATTCTTTATTGTGCTAAAATTACAATCTGCCTCATTAGGCAATAAGTAATTGTTATAAATGATATCATTCATACCATATTTACAATTCATCATTCACACAATATTTAAAAACAGCCCAGAGGCCTCCCAAGTCCACATGTTTGTCACCTCCCTCGCATGCGAAAGAGGAAGCGGAGTCTTGGGAAGTCCCCCTCGCTCCTCTGTCAGCCGCGCAGCCGGATACGAGCCAGTGGAGGCTGACGAAGAGCGCGAGAGCCACAGACGCTCAGAACATGATTGGGGAAACTGGCCATTGCCAGGGCTCCCAATGTCGCGCATTTAAAGCAGGAAACTGTCGTTTCAGTTTCCGAGGATGATTATAGGGATGAGTGGTGCAGTGCAATGACCTTGCTACGGGATTAGGGTGGTTGGATAGGCTACTATGGAATTTCATAAACTTGGAAGGGATTAGTTCAAGAATGTAGGGTATGTTAAGATCGTTGGGAAGGGTTTTGTTGCTAATAAGGGGCATTTACTATTGTTCTCAGGACTTTTAATTGAAAGGATTGGATACGCTTGATGCTCGACTTTTTTGCTGTCCCCCATAGCTCTATTCCGTATGTCCAGATTGGCTTAGGTATAACTTTGTAGATTAGTAATTTATTTTCTGTTGAGGGATGGGATATCCTTTGAAGTAGTCTGTACGGTTGTCCAAAGCGTCTGTTTAGTTCTTCCATACCCTATATCATATAATGATATTGTTGGTTCACTAAAAAAAAGTGTCTTATTAAAATTATTGTAATCACATAACACTCAGTGCTACAATACGCCTATAAGTTGGATGCAACGAATACCAGCTCCTCTAAATCTTTAAATATCAGTGGCCAAAAGAAAATTAACTTCAATCCCAGCCTTTCGATATTTGTTTACACTACATTTCATTATTAGAGGTAAATGTTTGGTAAAGTAACTTTCCCTGGAAAACGAACACGCATGTTCTACGTCGGGGACTTTCTGCCAGCGGTAGAGCTCTCCTTGAGATAGCTTGGGTAAAAAACGAGGACATGGCGTGTCGGGGAAGGAAGCAAATGATCTGTAACTTCTGCGGTGAGGTAAACCACAATTCTGCAAGGTAGGGGGGGGGGAGTAGAAAAAACTACCCATAATGCATATCGTATTTGTCTTAACTGCTACAAGGAATGCAAAACTCATTTGAGGTACATATTTATTTGAAACAATATTTTAAGATACGATATACAGTTTCGTCAGGAACGTGATAAGGTCTGTGTTGTGTTTTTTTTTCCCTTAACCCCTCAAATTATTATTTTTCCAATCTAAATTAATATAACGAAATTTAATTGAGTTGTGATTGGCTCCTTGTACTGCATAAGTGCATTTTAAGCAGGTTTCTGTAACAAGTACTGTTTTCTGATTATTGTTAAAATTTATATAATGAAACTGGGACCAGATAATGGGGCTCACCTTCGGATTACAAACTATATTAAAACTAATCTTACGTACTAACTTAAAACTAGAGCGTTCCTGCCTCGATAGTGTGTAGTGCTTTGTTGTGTGTCGTAGCACATACAGATATACAAATCAGTTCGGTTCTTGTCTGGAAGTGCAAGTTATACTTTCTTGTCATAGTTCATGAATTGAACAAATACATTGTCCGTTCCTGGATATAACCTTTTACGAGCCGCCCATGCGGAGATAATAAAAATAAAATTAAAAAATAAACCGGGCCAGCATCTCTTGTTCCTTTGGGCTGGCCGGGACACTAAAAAAGCGGACATGGGCAATCCCTTCTACTGGACCCTCCTCCTTTTAACGCTCTCTGGAGACCGTCTGGAGTGACTGGGATCCGTAGGGTCGGACCCGCCCGTAAAAGAGAAAAATTGGGGCGCTCAACGGAAACGCACTCCCTTTTTAACGGAGGGTGGCGGGCTTCTAAGGGCTTTACACAGTTCTTCCGAGGAGGAGTTGGCGTAACGGGAGTCACAGGGAAGAAAAATACTACCGCTAAGAAAATACTAGAAAAAAATATTGACTATCTGTAGTTGCTTATCAGTAATTTTGTTTCCTTCTGCAGAATTCGAATAGAGAAGTTTTATTATTATTTGTTTTGTTTTAGGAATCTTTAATTTAAGAAAATAAGAATCTGCCCTAAAATGGCAATTTATAATAGTGATAAATGATTTTATTCATACCATATATGAAATTTTACATTTTATTACATCCATACCATATTAACAATATACATTAAATGCTTTAATATTAAATGATTAATGCCGGATGGTGGAAGGGTTCTGTAAAAAAAAATCATTTTTTTTTTGCTTTCCTTAACTGTTATTTATTTTTTCCAAAAAGCTGAGTTAAATGCTGAAAATATTACCTGCGCATATGAAGACAAACTGAATTATATTATTATACGCAACAATGGCCGCAGTCGTCAAGTAAAATATATTCAAATTAAAAGTGCCGAACTGTAGTTTGAAAATGTCTTTCTGTTCTACTAAAACTAAATTTCTTAAAATTTAAAAAAAATTTTGAAGAATTCAAAATACGACACACGTAATAAGTAATTGAAATAATGGTATTAATCAAAGAACCATTAAAGCATTATTAAAGGACAAAAAAGTATGATTTTACATTATAGGGATATAGCATAATATCATCGCCTACTTTCCTAGCTATGGAGAAGGTTTATTATCAATAGATATAATACATAATAACATATAAAATATAATATACCGATGTCACTGTATAGACTTTGCGCTGACTGTCCGCCAGTTCTAGAATACAGGCCGTAAAAAAAAGTTTTGGTTAAAAACGCCTAGAAAAAAATAATTGTAAGAATAATTTGTCATCCTTAAAAGGTTTTTCTATTCACAGCTCAGAACGTTAAACTAATTTTTTTCCATTGTTAATAATAATGATTAAAAAGATTATTTTCAAGGATCGAGATGTTGGAAAATAGTAAATAATTACTTCATAATAACGCGCTATTTATAATAAATGTGTATTTTAAAAACTCATGTCCCCGGTATGTAGATTTCATGATGTGATTAACTTCCTTATTTATAAAATAAAATTTATGCTGGTGAATATTTTATAAAAATCTTTGATATACGCAAATAATTACAATTGTTCATTTACAAACACTCCTCGTCCTCTCCATAATATAGTCTATTAAACAATAACGTTGTATACAGCGCGAAGCTGTCGTGCCCCAATGCTTAAGAAAAAAAAATCACATAATAAACCTATTGATCGCATGTAGAGACGAGACAAACAGAATTAATCAGTAAAAACAACAATTAATAAAATCTGTATATAAAAGTGCTAAACTTCGCCTCATTGTTGTCAGGAATGGGCCATGCATTTTATGTAGTATAATAAAAACAAAAAAACATAACAATCTTATGGCTACTTCGCAATAAATGGTTTAAAATTTTAAATCGTGTAAATTTATGGATTCCACATAGTTTTGTTCTGTCCCTAATACGATTTTTTCTGTCAACTCCTATCTCCTAAAACTATCGTGCCAGACGAAAATTTTGCAATGTATATATATTTATAAATTCCGCTTTAAGTTAGCTTTAGGGTTCCTTAGCCGAGTTGAAGAGCGAAACAACAGACTCCTGAAATAGCGAAACTCGTAGCGGAAGCATCGCTGGACCAGTTCCCATTGAATATTGCATTGCCCAGCGCTACATCAATGGGAATGTGCGTACCAAGACGTAATACTACCCCCTTGGGCGTTCCTACGCATACGTGGAATTCACTCGCAGCTCCCATCTCCTCAGCCGAGCACAGCGTATCAAAGGCACTGTTCAAAAATAACAGTCCGGTCTGAAATATTAATTGATAGTCCGCCGGCAGAGTTCATTTGGCCTGGGCGCTTTCACTAGTTGTATTCAAGTTGGGATTAATCGACGAGATGAACATCAGCACAACGTACAAAAGGATCATTGTATCTCGATGCAATGCCCTCGTACGCAATAGCAGGTTTGAGCATTACTATTGTATTTTATAGGGTTATTTCATTTCGTTAGGTCCTCCTAATGTAGAAGTAATACCCTATTCGTTTGTTAATACCCTAATTCGTGCTTGGGTGCTCCTAAGCACAAAAATGTGAACTAAAGTAAACAATGGGCTCCTTGTTTTGCATCAAAGCAGCATTTTAAGGTCTTGCAAGCTAACGAACATCGTATACGGTAATAGAAAATTGTGGAATGCGTACCAGGCGATAGGGCGCACTTCCGGTTTACAAACTGAGGGACATAAAACTTCAAGCTACCTATATAATAACATTAATTTAATCATTTAGACGATCCAGTTAAGTTTGTTAGATGTGCTGAATCCTTGGTTGTACTTCTTTGTTAATCCTGGGTGGGAAAAATTGATCGGTGCTTCTTCCCTGGTTATTACGAGCGTAAAAGTTGAGTGGGTCGTAAATTTAAGTGTGCCCCTTCTTCTCGTGACATCCAGCGCGCCATCTTATTATTTGTTTTTTACGATTTATTTTCTATTTTTGTGTCATCAGCCCAGCTCTGCTGTTCGGTTCCCCGCTTATATTATATACTTAATTGACAGACAGTATAGCTAAGAGCCTCCAACAATTTCAGAACGGTATCATAAGAAAAGTGTTCAGACATACCTCTCTCCTGAGGTTAAAGAACGCCGACCTGCACTCGTGTGCCGTCGGTGGGTGAGTGCATCCACCAGTTACACATCAAGTTTATTCACTCATTGCCACACCTGACAAACCCAGTGTTTAACACAATGGCCCCACCCCCATTCCCGTATCAATAGCAACAGGCTGTCCGGGAAACCTAGGTTAAGTTAAATAGTTACTATTAGCACAACTCGTTCTAAAGGTGAGCCTTATACCTTTCTATGTTCACACGGCTTGTATTCTGTACATCAGCCTACCATAGAAAACGTTTTTAAACCTCACACATTATATAAAATGTAAATACAGTAAATATTACGAAATAATACGATGCATTTATGTAAATATTCCATAGTTTGGAGTCTATAACTCGCGTACATTGAATGAAGGGTTTTGAAATCAAAAAAATCTTTAATTCTTTATGTATAAGTTTTTTTATTCTTCTGTCATTTACTTTAATGTTTCATATTTTATTGATTATAAATTTAGTGAGGGCTTTGAAACTTATTTTACATAAAAGAAATGTTTCTCTTTAAGGTTCTTAGTCAAAGTACAATAAAGATATATTATCGCTATTAACTGTAATAAATCGTCAAATTCGCAAAGACCACTAGAAAGAAGGCTTAGGAACATTCCATGTTCGTAAAATTCCAAAGATCAAACAAGTTTTATTTGAAACAAAAAATTATTACAGACTCAAGTAATCATGATTAGCGGTGATCATCTTCACGGTTGTTCGAGGTCGGTATAATTATTATTACCTGACTCGTGTAAACCACCAGCTGAAAGCAGCCGTACGAAATAACCGTCAGAAATTGGCTAACGAGCCGGCAGCGTTATCCTGTGACATTTAGAGGCTCTAAGAAAGAACTGCTTGCCAAATGACCAGGAAATGGGACCCTGAGACCCCGAGGGAGGTCACCATGCAGCTTGCATCTTGATCCGCCGGGCATCTGTGCATGCAGGTATTGATCCTATGCATTACCCCCTCCACCGAGGCCGATGCAATGCTAAATCACCGCCTCCGTCCATGCACTCCCTTCATTACTCCAACATCCCAGTCTTATCCTTGACAAGTCCAATCCGAGAGGGAGCTCTTATGAGTGAAAGTTTCGGAACTCTTATGTATCCTGCTTCGTCGGAGGACTTGTATACGTTTTCGAATGTTTCAAAAATCATCCATATTGCATAATATTGCGTCGGCTACAACTACAATAACGTCACAACTCAAAAATCCTAAATTTTCTGAATGAGAAAAAAACGTAAGACGATTAAGAAAGAAATCGTCTCTCTGCAGTAACTACACTTCTGCTTTCTATTGGTAAAGTTTGGAACTAGAGAAAGGTCGCTGCATTAATATAGATTCAAACATTCCCAGTATAAATGTGGCATTATGTTAAAAAGTCTTTTTTTTAGTGATGACTTTATTGTAACCCAGGTTAAAGGTATTATCTTTAAGATTCCCAACTTTATAGACATTTTCTCTTACTTGAAAATGACAAAATAATTGAAAATCATTCAGAGTGTATTTTTTTTATTTTATGGTTTTATGCATAAGTTTAGGTTGTTTGTTGTTAAGTAATTAACGCCCTGTTTTTGTCTTCTCGCAAGTTAATTACTTCTTATTCACAAGCCCGTAAGGCTGTAAAGCAGCCTATTATGCCTCTCGTTCTTATGAGCTTAGAATGGCAGTTTAGGCTGCTGAAAGTGCAAAAATATTTTTCCTCTTCTGATTTTGATGTTGCAAAAACAAGACTTATTTGACGAAAGACGAAGGATATACTTAAATTTTTGGAAAGATTTGGGGTTTTCTTAGTTGAATGTTTTTTATTTTCGGGTTCCTTAGAAATTTCTACGCAATTTATCAATAAATTACTGTTTCTTGGGTTCAAATGTAGCCTACAAAGCTCTGGAAATTTTTTTTTATAAATAATTCATAAGAAAAAACCAAATTGTATAACCTACAGTATGTTTAATAATGACCTTGACACGATGTGTGAACCGCAACGATCCGTAAGGTAATAGTTGTTAGCAAATTTAATTGTCTATTGTGTGCGGTTAAGGAATGACCCCCCTCCATCCTCTATTAATTGTAAATGATAATTGTTTATAATAACTGCACGGCTCCCCCTGTGACCGAGATGCTTTATGCTGACTCGCATTACTATCTTATCTCGCTGGCCTCCGATCCTATCTCGCTCGCCTCGACTAGAACTGGTCCACTCAATAGGCCCTCTCCCTCTCTCTAGGATGCGACTTACCGCCTGAAAAAATAACAACAACCACTCATATGAAACGGCAGGTGACAACTGGATCAGAAAAGATGTCATGGCTAACAATCGAACAGTTAAAAAAATGTGAGGATTGCGCTAACCAGCGGTAACAATAACCAGAAGGCGAGAGAGGAACCAAATTACAAGGGACGGGAGTGGATAGAGGACAGAGGGCTGACCACAGGCTTTGGTCAGAAACAACAACATTGAGGGGGGAGCTTCAATTGCACAACGGGACAGGGGAGGTTTCGCAAAGCGTCTGCAAGGCCGCATCAGGGACTCCTTTATTTTCTACTCTTACTTATTTTCGTAATTATACGCGGCCTCTTTAGGCTTGTGTCCAAGTTCGCAAGGTTTTTTTTTTTTACATATTAATAAATCTATATTTGCAGAAAATTATAATGTCAGGGAAACAGATAATTGTAATTTAAGATCTCAATCATATTATATTTACATTGTAGTGGTTTTACGTAACCTTTTTAATCCACATCTTAAAATCAATAGTCTCACTCGCCATTTTTAATTTTTTTCTGAATAATTTTTAAATGTTAAGCCCAAAGAAAATGCAGAAGTTAACTTTACGACTCCATGTGTGTCGCTTAAAAACTGCTCAATATTTTTGAAGAAAAATACTCCATTTCTTTTTTCTTTTTTTTCAATTATCTTGGTAATCGAAAATTGTTTTGTTTTTTCAAATAAAACTAAATTAATCTAAATACCTGAAATATTCACCAATAAAACCTGTTAATGTCGGCTTGAGCATCATCAAATATGCCATGTTGCAAATCAAATTTGAAGCCGTAAATAGCTTATAACTGAAATAATATAATCTTAAGTGGTTCGAAGTTTTTCATGTTCCCGTTAATGTATTTCAGTCAAGATAAGGTTCACTTTTATGTTTATACGAGATCGTTTTTATCAATCAAATAAAAGATTCGAATGCTACTTCGGGTCGGTCTAACTGTCCTACGATCAGAAATAAGTTTGGCAATAGCCCAAAACCTTACATATTGGCTCGTAAAGAAATCCCTTAGTTGTGCGCCAATCAAAAATAAAAAGGGAAAGTGAACAGCAAGTGAAAACAACATATTCGTAATATATATTTCAAACAAAACCTGGCATTTGCATGGAACATATATATTTTAACCATTACAATAGCTATTTACTAGAATGTGAGAGCCGGTCTCATTGCGTAAGCATTTGCCCCTTATCTGAACGGCGCCATTGAAAACCAAAAAAATAGCCGCGGGCGTCTTACAAATAAATATGTTTACAACAATCAGTTTTTTCCAAGAGGCAATAAAACATTATCGACGGCCTCAGTGAACCCCCCCCCCCCCCCTGCAGCGTCCATTTCATTTTAGTTTTGTTTTACACTTCAGATTTATGGTGCAGACTTCGGTCGAAGGTGGAGCGGTGAAGTGAGTAATGTTTCCACGTGGTGAATATTGAAGAAAATTTGAATAAAAAGGGGGGGGGTGTGGTGATAAAGCAAATTTGCCCGTATAAGTATTATAAAAAATTATCCAGTCGATTTCAAATGCTCAAGATATGTTCAACATCGGGCTACGTTCAATACGTTTTATTAATAACAGCTGGAAGTATTTAAAAAGTTATTAAGCGAAACTAAATCGGCTTTACTTGTTTAACTGGTGTGATAACAAATTCACATTTTGGAAGGAAAATATATTAGGAATAATCTTCCCTAAATTTGTTATTAACTTTCCTATAATTTTTTTTTGAATTGGTGCACAACTGAAGCGACTTTAAAATTTAATGATCTGACTTTTCCCGAGGTTTTTGACAAATCAAAGACATTATCGAAAGAAGTAATTTAAATAGGGATAATAATGTTTTGGGAAAGCAACCGAGAACTGTCTCTGGAAAAAGCGATTTTCAGTGACAACGAAAGTTTATCAGTAAAATTAATTATTTATTTCAATTATACTTAGTTTATAATCAAGAGACTTTACTATATACAAGTATTGTTTATACATACAGTTATCTCAAACTTATTAAAATATATAAATTATTAATATAGGAATAGGAACAATAACAAATGACGAGGCTACTAATCCTTGGATCAACTAGTTATTTGTGAATTCCATTGTTGTTTTTTGGATGTTTTTTTTTGTTTTTTTGGTGATTTTGGATGTACGCAGTGTCTAAAGAGCTTATAAGACTCAGTGCACGAGGCTCCACTTGAAACTGTTGTCGACCTTCATGCTTTATCAATTACTCAGTTGTTTGCTCACAAAATTGGGGTTTTACTGGCACTAAGATACTCCAAGTGAATTATGGGAACTTGTCATTCGGAAGCGAATTCTCTGAATAAAAGCGATTGGCTTCTTAAAGAAACGTTTCTTTAAAAATGCTCTGATGCTTATTATATTATCTACCTTTAAGCTATAGGAAACGCTCTTCTGATTTTATGGATTAATTCTTTGTCATGGGTTTAGTTTAAAGTAATATTCTACTTTTTTGAATTCATCAACAAGTACTTTTATTACTTGTTCACATGCTCTTTCAACCGCCCATTGTGCAATTCTCAAGCACTCAAGTCACAGGCCAGTATGATTAACAACAGCACTTGAGAATGCCAAGATAGCTGAAAGTGCTTGTGAATAAAAAATACCTAATTTTATTTTCTCAATTATATTATGTTCTAGAAAAGGAAATCGAAATAAACCTAAGACTAAACTAAATTTTTTGGAAAGATTTGGGGTTTCCTTAGTTTTATATTTTCTTTTGTCGGGTTCCTTAGAAATTTCTAGGTAATTTATAAACGACTGTTTCTGGGATTCAAATGCAGTCGACTAAGCTATTATTTCTCTTTTTATTATAAAAACAAGACTTATTTTGTCTTATGTTGTATTAGCCCGATTGTTAGATGTTATATGATGTAGAATTAGATGTTGTATTAGCTCGATTATTAAATGTTATATGATGTAGAATTAGATGTTGTATTAGCTCGATTATTAGATGTTATATGATGTAGAATTAGATGTTGTATTAGCTCGATTATTAGATGTTATATGATGTAGAATTAGATGTTGTATTAGCTCGATTATTAGATGTTATATGATGTAGAATTAGATGTTGTATTAGCTCGATTATTAGATGTTATATGATGTAGAATTAGATGTTGTATTAGCTCGATTATTAGATGTTATATGATGTAGAATTAGATGTTGTATTAGCTCGATTATTAGATGTTGTATTGTTTTTTCTGAGCGCTATCTCTTTCGGGTTATTAGTTATCCTGGCAGCGAGCAACACTCCCCTTGTGTTTTGTAACAAACAAATTTATAAGCGATGAGCGGAGCAAGGTAGCAAGTTTATTGGACGAGCACTCGAACTGGCGGTTATCTCGCCATTAGCTCCTATCGCCAAACTGCGACATTCCCCCTGTCACACGTCGGGGATTTCGTGTAATCATTTCACCGGTAGGGGCAGGTTTTAATTGCCCCCGCGTAAGTAATGATCTTTGATGTGATCGATAAGCCCCTTAGCCATATGTAACGTGTTAGTAGAGGTATATTGCTGAGTAGCGTGCACAAGTATATGAACGATACCAAGTTGTGGCAGACTTGTTTATAATTATACCGCATAAAATCCTCGATCAGACCAACATATTACTCTTCCACCTCACATCATATTGTTATTGCGTGGCTGTAAATTATATTAGTGATTATATTACAAATGATTCAAGATTTGTGTATGTACATAATGCCCATAAGGTAAAAATGTTAATTAATGTTACTTGAAGCAACTAGGTCAATGCTTATTTAGGAAAATGTCACTGCTATCTGGATATTTCATGTAGACTTCTCTTCCTTCTACTCAGTTGACTACCATTCGAGGATATTTTTTGTTTATTATGTTCCCAAATTGAACTTGGACAACAAAGGATAGCAAGAGCGTTGTTTCAATTATATAAAGCATATTCGGGCTAGTAGAGATCTGGTCTGGAATTTGAAAGAATTCGCGACCTGTCCAGGATGTTCCTGGGAGGAATGCGTCCATCGGATTCCTGACGCATGTCATCGCCTGACATTCTGACTACGAGTCGCTTAACTCCTGTTCTAGAGGACGACGGGAAGGTCGGCCGAACACCAAGAGAGTGGCCAAGAGTTCGCGGAACAAAGATGTCTCGCCTGACGTAACCCTTGGCAATCATCCTGCTGCATCCCCGCAAAACATCTCAATTTCAACATCGCCCTGTAGTTGCCTAGCACGAAAGCTTGAGCTCTGCCCTAACTCAACCTCAAATTAGTAAACTAGAACCGAGAATATTAAAACTTAAAACGGGTTTTGGAGGTAATGGGGGATCTGTAAGTATACTTTACGGTCACAAAAACTAATCGATCTGTATTCCCCGATATCTCGTCCGATATCCTGCTGAGTTAGAAAGTATACGTGGGGCCTTATCTTACTGTTAACGTGGCAAGATATTTTAAACAAGGTTTTGGGAAACAAAAAAAATAATATAATTTCTTGGTATTCAACTTGGCCCTACTCGTATTAAAACCTTGGTGATGCCTCGATTGGCGATTCTCCTTGTCGTCCTTGTCCCGGATTACTTTTTCCAATAGCATTTTTTTTTTTTTGGCTGATCATTTAGGTATGCTGTGAATCCCTAAAAAGTCCTCGAGGAGCTGGAAACTAGCATACTTCCGGTCCTGTATTCAGCAGAGATGGACGAACCCCGCGGAGAAGCGACTGGGGCATTTAACCGACAGCTGCCTGGCATATGCCCCTCTTCCGGTCATTGCCACGTGCCGACCATCAGTACAGTTGGACTCGGGGCTGTCACCGTTCTCGTCTCGGATCTTGTACACCTGTTCTGAACATTTTACATTTTACGCCTGAAGATATTTGACCGTTTCACTTCTCTCTCTACATTGCATCAATAATTCTGCATATTATTAAGATTGTTCGCCATGGCTTAATCCCTCTTTTGATATAATTTTATCTCATAATGACATTTCGGAGATATAGCTGACAATCCTTAAGCTATAGGAAAATCAACTCAAAATCTTATTTAGCTTGTTTTTTTTGTCTTATATTTGGTCACTATATTTCGATGTCGTGTGGGTTACGCTTGTAAAAATTTAAGAACGATCGAACGGTTTTTACGGCTGCTAGTGTGTATTGTGGAAGTAGGGCCTCTCCCCTCGCCCTCGGCAATGAAAATGTTAATTATGGTAGCGATTTAATAGTTATCAAGGTTATTACAGAGTCGTAATGCGAAGCGCTCGTAATTCATCTGTACAGTTACTGCGCCATAAACACAGGACGAAGGTGAAACCCAAGTATAAAAGCTTCAATTTTATTGGCAATATCTTCATGGAGCGGGGCTCATTACATCCGCCGGCTTAACTTCTTAAGGTGTTGCCGACAGGATAACTGCATGCCATGGGCTCACTTCTGTGGGTAAGTATTCAGCTTTAAAACTATTTTCTTGAGTTGTAAATTCAAATTTTATATTCGACAAGAAAGTTGATGGTTACTACCCCGATTTAACCTGTCGCGTACTAATTAGCTAGCTCTCTTAAAAGTGAATAATTGTATAAATCTGAAAGGCGTGTCCACGTTCGATTTGCAGCAATAACGAACCTTTTATTTAGGGTGATATATCTGCACTGTTGCATATTCAAAAGATTATTTCAAGGTATGACCTAGGTACCTGAATGAAAGTATTCATCTGTCTCTTGAGGGTTGGCAATAATGCCCCTTAGGATAACTAAGGCGATGGAGATACAGATACAGGAAGACAGAGAGCTGGTGTAAATGAAAGGAGGGAGGCGGGCCCCACAGCCTACCATGACGGCCAGATTTATGATCCCGTTACTCTGCTCCTATTTTGGAGTTTTACTTCGTCCTCTTCGCGTCTCCCTCCTTCCACCCGCCTCCGTTTTCACTGCTTATCTCCCGGCCGATCTGACAGCGACTATTCCCCGGGAGCTAGTTCTTCGCGGAGTACGAACGGTGTACACCGGGGCTTACCGTTAGGTACATGCCTGTCTTCGAGATAGTGTGGGTACACCGTACACCGCTGTAGGACTGTTTATGATCCCACTCGAAAATTTAAGTGCTCTCAGCGAAACGTTTTCTGAATTAAATGTACAGTTAGGCTCGTTTAAGGGAGAGCTAGGGCTGATTTTTTATTGTAAACAAATGTTAGCGAATAACAAGCCAGTGGCACTACACGTATATATTATGTTATTAATGTCATCTTTAACGGTGACATCTTGATAATAGACGTTTTGGTAGTCCGGTTCCCTGTTGATCAGTTTGGAATTTACAACACTCAGCGATGATGCTATGAACAAATAATGGTACATTAATAAAAAAAAAAAAATCAATCTGGTCTTAGGTTGAGCTATAATATATAACATTTTGAAGAATGCAAAAGTTGATTACGGTTTTTTTATACGACTGACACAGCCATGTTGCGTCCGGACGGATATCCGAACGTTGGAGCAAACTAATAATTCATAAAATTTGGAAGGATATTTATGAAAATAGTTTGTTCATAATTTGATTAGTTTTTGATTAAAGTGCAAAATCGGGTATGGAAAAAAATTAAACGTGTGAAAAGTCGGAACCCTTTAGCAAATAATTTATCATTTTTTCCTATGGTTAAATACACTTGAAGGGACTGTAGTTCTTGAATATACAGACAAGCACAATCATCTGGTCAAAATGTATCAGTAAACCCCACGTGACCCTGGTACAGGTGACTGAATTATGTGACTTTTAAAGGTTAGCTCTACGTGTGACACGGTAAGGCTGCTCAACTTCGACAGCTGGGGAACTGTGCTCCCGAGGACATTTCGCCTTTAAATACCAGTGCTCTCGAGAGCTAGAAAGGGGACCTGTTAACATAGGCAGAGAGTGGTTTTGGAAAGGCGTTCGCGATAGTCCTGGCAGAAGCCGGTAAAATGTAACGCTTTAGAGAGCGGCCGGAGGTAAATCTACCCGCCTACACTGCCTCCTATATCCATAAATACGTTTGGTTACAACCTTGCTTTGGAGGGGGGGGCCGTAATGAAATCATGAATTGAAATTGATGGCCCGTACCGGTGTGCCTAGCTGCGATTGGTTTCCAACTCTCGCCGGTCTTTCAATACGGACACAGCCGTCCCATTTCGGTTGAAAAACCAGCTTCATGTAATTTTCGAACGTGATAAAAAGAAATCTTTTATTTGTGACCCAAATCGCTTTCGAAACTCACTGCTATTCGCGTTTTATACATTTGATACCACAAAAGCTAAATCGGTTACTAGTAAATAAATTTTAGATACAAAATAATTAAGATATAAAGAAATAATTCACGGCTCCCCATATTTGTTTTATTTTCTTATGATTATGTGTCAATTATTGATTAAATACTTCCCAATAAAACATAAATATTTTCCTTTACATCGTATAAGTGCGGTAATTAATAAAATCCATTATAACTAATAAAATCTTGTTTTCAACTTTTTCTCAGCAGTAATTCAATTTTTATGCTTCACACTTTTTTAATGTTTGGCTACTTCCTTATTTTTTATTATGTTATCTATTCTGGTCGAAGTTTAAGATGCAAAATGTTTGCTTGAAAAGGTGCGATATTTTTCTTACTAGATATATATTTGTATTTCAGCAACGTTTAATCTTTTGTTTTTTTTATGTTTACCTACTTATGTATATTTTAGATATTAATCTCATATGATATAATATTTAAAACAAATGTTACTTCTCTTTTTTTCCGTCGTCTTCTATAATTACGGGAATCTGTTATCGCATAATCCAAAATGAGTTTTTTTTTTTTTTAGTTTCGTTTTTTCTCAAGACATTAATGTTATGCATAATTTAACGTAGCGATAAGAGTTAAAAAACAGGCTAAGAGAGTATTGTTTATATGTCAGTACTGGGAACAGATGCTGGGAGCCTAAAGAGAAAGAACGTATCACATGTTCCCACAGTACACGGAGCAGTACTACATGTCCCTCATGGCGCTTGTAACTTTATCCCTTTTTGGGGTTTTTCATAACCAGAAACCGTTTGGTTTTCACTCTATCCATTTGTCTTTTCGGGGCATTTTTGCGCCCCCTGTTTGGCCCATAAGGATCGATAACAAGTGTTGGGCTATAATAGATCGTTACAATAAGTTATTAAAACAGTTTTCGTGCCTGTGACGAATCATTTAAATATGTGATGCATGACTCTTGAATTGTATTCATACTATGGTCTCCTCATACCCCGGGTTATATCGGACAAGGCTTATCGTCAGAAATGATTATATCACCGAAGCGAGATTGTATCACTGAGTGAATCGAATACCAAAAGCGAAAGTTTCCACAATTGATATTTTGTACTGCGAGATAAAATTGAGAAAATCAGCTGTCTGCTACGTGATCCAAAGTGATCAAATTGACTTTTTAATCTGTCAGAGTTAGCAATTCAAAGATAAGCTGCTCGAATGCAATGCATATCAAGTACTGTAGCGTTAAAATTTATGAATCCAGTTTTATAATAATCTAATCCATAAAAATCTTTCGAAAATTCCCACCAGGTATTCAGTATAATCGTTGAAGTAGTAAGAGTAAGCTACGATTGTTGGAACATTCAAGGATTCGACAGCAATAAATTGAAATTATGAGATTTCTTGAAATTTAAGTTGATTTCTTCCTAATTTTAATTGTTGCTTAAATTGTTAGCTGTCGAATGACACCATTTTCGCTGTCCTTACTCGACGCAATGTGAAGTTACAGTATCCCAAAGCTCGCTGGTAGAGTTGCGTCACCTCCCCCTAACCTATCCCTTGCTTGTGTTCAATTTTGATATAAACCCGAATATTGTAATGTTTGGTTTTCCTTGCAACCCCCCCCCCCATCATCTAGTAGAGTACATGTTGTGATTCTTAAGACTTTTCATGTCAGAATAGATTTTTAAATAAATAATTTTCGATACAGGTATTTTACCCATTGAAAATAAGGTCACCTTTGCATAACCACAACATAGGCCGATGAGCCACATACATAGCATTCTTAAAATATAGTAAAGAATTTTTTTTTTGCCATTCTTCTGTATTCGATGCGTTCTACTGTCCCATCTTACCCCAATATATCTCCAATTAGGGTTATTATACTGCTTCTAATTTTGGGGCTGGTGACTGTATAGAAAGTCGGAGCTGTCGTGGCAGTAAAACAATGAAGTAACAGGAATCTAACGAGGGGAATTTATATGCTTCAACATTGTATAATGCCGTGAATCACTTAATAAATCAAGCCCTATTATGCATTCATGACTGCAGTTGCCATTATCGGAATCGCGTAGAGGAGAGGACATGGCATGCTCCCTTGCGCAACTCCTGCAACTGCTCCGACGTCTCGGTAGAAAACTTTGCATTATCCCATTTGAAATCAACATATGAAACAGAGAGCGAGGGTAGCCTTGGTACTGTCATCTGTGAAGTATTGTCGCTGCAGTCTTGCTTACCTTCGCCGTCTTCTTTGCAGATATCTTAGTTTTTTTTTATTCATCACAGTTGTGACTACTCCGATCTGACTACGAAATCTATTCATCCCGCATGTATTTTTCAAAAAGAAATAGCAAAAAAAAAGTCTGAAACTTACTCGCCGAGGTATTTTTTAAACCACGCCGTCATAAATACTAAACATAAACTGGCTATAATCCTTCCCGTGGGTACCGGTTTCTAAAATAAATTTATGTCTGCACTCGAGCACGTGTTACTTAAGATAATTTTTACCGCCGTTAAAAACGAGAAGCAAATATCGTAAAACATTTTTCAGAGTTCTTCAGCTGTAAATTTTCTAGGCTTTGAAAAAAACAAACAAATATTTAAATTGAAACAATACAACCTTTAAACTTAGCTGTGACGTAATAGTGCGAATTTCTGATGAAAATTATGATATTTCTACACAGCTGGTTTTATATTTAATGTTTATTTAGTGTTGCGTTAGGTTATATGGATCTTTTGCTACTGCGTTTGAACGCATTTCACATTGCGTAAAATCGTTAGTACTCGGCTCTATATGCACTTGGACAAATGACCACATTTTGCATTAAGTGTATATATTTTATAAAATCTCCTTTTGGATCTCCTTTATATGGAGTGGACTCTAGGGTTCGCGATCCCCTAAGGTTCAAACATGGCCACTTCAGAGGCAATGACTAGCTATAAGTCATGTTTTGTGCACTTATGCGTTGTACGCGATTGTGCTTTCTATGCTTTATGCATGACATAATACTGAGTATCGAATAACGGTAGGATAATAGTAATATTGAATATTCCGAATAATAGGATAGAACAATTCTAAATGTTCTAGTTGCGTCGAGGCGTTCTACATACGGTCTTGATGGTTGTCTTTCGTATCTTAATGGCCCTTCTACGTTGCTGGAGCGCTTATCTTTTTCCATAAGTCATTTAACAGATAAATCAATTCCTTATCCTTTAATAATATTTTTTGATTCATCTGACTGCTACCCTTCAATGCTATTAATCTTTCGGGTTTTTCAATGGCAGTAATATAAACATTTTTTATTCGGAAGCTATCTAAGCGGGGTTTTTGTAAGTCACGATTGTTATGACAATAATATTACTTCCATTGAACGGATTCGAAGCCACCCATAAATCCTCCACGTCTCTCTGGGCGGCCCCCTGATTTCTAAATCAATAACCCACTTGCCAAATTATGGTCTCGTATACAACTAAAAAAGATTAGCCAGTCAGTATCTTGTAAACGGAGTAGCAAAGTATTTTTCCTCCGAGACAATAAGAACGGGCAAAAGGTTGAATTTTGTTTACAAATAAAGTAGAAATTGTTTACTAACAAATCCTATATCTAAACAGAGGCTTCAGGTCGGATACCGAAAACCTCTTCGCATGTTTATTATTTTCTTTACTAGAAACACCCTTCGGGAGTAACTGGTTTGAATATTCATCATTAGCGATTGATATATTTTCGTTCTGCTTTTTATTTGAAGGTTAAGGTTGGTTATGCTAAACCCATGTTTATCACACATTGTAGAAGAATAAAAAGAGGATCTCCTCTCAAAAATTGTCTAGAATATTCTGAACCTCATTTTGTGGCACCAACGATAATCGGTCCTTAGCCAAACAAAATTGAATCTTGAGTAATTCCGAGATTTAATAAATTTTAGATGTTTGTGAAACGGAGAAAATCATATTTGTTGTTACTTCCTGTTATTTTATTTTAACCGAAATCTAACCACAGACTTGGACATAGTTAATAATAAAATACATTAGTTATGTACAATAATTTTTAGCATTTTCGTGTCCATAAACGTAACAAAAGATATTTATTCTATTTTTTCCCATTCTTCTGTATCGTCTTCATCATTATTATCTATAGTGTATGTATATAGCATGTATCATGCACATATCCACTTTTAGTATTATTATCATTTTTTTAATATCACATAATTATTATCAGCAATTAAAAAGCACTAATTATTTTGACTTATTTAAATTTACGGTAATAAAAACTTCCAAAAACGGACACAAGCACTTATTGGATACACACTACCGGAAACGAAGACGTCCATCCTTCATGACGGTCTGAAGCTAGGCAGGTTAATAGTTCAGTTCACCTTTAAGGCGTTATTGGGAATCACAAAAAAACTGACGTCAATGTATCCGATACACCCGCCCATGGAAGGTCAATACACAGACTCTACACCGGTATCGATCAGAACTTCCTTTCGGTAGTATTTTTTTTTATAGATGGAGTGGGGTGAAAATTTTGTTTTTCTCTTAGTGGAATAGGATACAAGTCAGCCTGCTTTGATGAGACCGAGGACAGTGGACCTTAGCTAATAGCATCGCTAATGAGTGGATCCACAGACCGAAGTAGCAAGGCTGTTGTGGTGCTAAGGGGTCGACGAACCCCCGCTCAGACGATGTCTCTCGTCACCGCAGCTGACTCTTCGTCGATTATAACCGCCGTCCGTCTGCCGGTGGCGACGGCGGAATCCCGGTAGGAGGATCTCGCCCTGATTGGCCTTAATAGCCCGCCTTCAGTCGCCGTTTCGCCTTTGGTGACCGGCCATCGTGGAATGCAGACGTAAAAACATCCCGGATTCCCGGAGGCCGGCCAGCCTCCAATCCCCAGGATACTTTCGGATTCCTACACTATCCCGTCCCCATACCGGCCCCGCTGTAATAAATAGTCTGGCTCCCTTAGATAGCCAATTAGTTCTTTTTTTTTATTCGTTTTTTATATATATATATGCTTCAAAATTTAATTTGGTTTAGAATTCTGAGTCCATTAGCCATGTAAGATCTTGAAATTTATTTGGTGTAGGTATGAAGTGGTGCCCAAAATGGCCATCAGGATAAATTGATCTATTCCGTGATTTTGAAATCGTAATCAGTTATCGAGGATTTATTAGCCACTACGGCCATTAGGTCTTTTTTTCTTTCACAGAACAGATAATACTGGTATGTGGGGACGGTCCATTCTGTGAAAAACGTCTGTTAGTTCATAGTTGGCCATGAAATCGTTTTTCTCGGGAATGTTACGGTTTTCATCATATTTATTTATGGATGAAGTTTCGACATAATGCATCAGGGCCTTACGTGGGCGGATCTAAAACACGTCTTTCCATTTTCAGACCATCTCACATAAAGACCGGATGCAGTCGTCATTAATGTCGTCCATAAATAAATATGAACCTCTTTCACACCAAACCAATTCAAACGCCCACCCGAGTTTGGGTTTCCAATATGATACGTATTTAATGCCTGGAAATGTCAATAAGGTGTGGACTCTTGACTTTTTTGTACGTTGAAATAATTTAAAGTAATTGCCCAACTACTGAAATGTTATTAGTTTTCATTTCTTCTCTCACCGTCCTCGTGGCTTGTATTGGGTTTGAGATTCGTATTTGATTGAGCACGAAAAGTGCCTCTAGTAATCACGGAACATAATTAACAGTAACTAGTAAAGAAGTAAGCAGAGACGAGTATAAGGGGAGGGGGTGAAACATTCGTGAATGCCTTAAGCTTAGAGTGATTCGGTGAAACTCGAGCAGAGGTCTCTTGAATCCAGTCTTAGCGGCGCCTACGCTTAAACATCGTCAGAGTTCCAGGCACCAGACCGACTGACCTTTCCAGCTCACAGAGTTGTCCTCTTGTATTCTTCACGGCTGACCTGATTGCTGGGCACAGACAGCTTCTGTTTGTCTATATGCTCCTCCAAAGCCAAACACTTTCAAGTATACTGATTGGTTTTTGGTTAAAATGAAGTAACGGGAAAATGACATTTTCGTTCAGTCCAAAAAAAATAATGTTGATTTTGAGATTCAATAATGTAGCCGGTTTTATAGTTTTTTTTATACCCATTTCTTGGCTATTTGAAATTTGCATTTGTTTAAAAAGCTATATCTAGTAACGAAAGAATTTTGCGAAAAATCAAATTGGTTTCTAGTTGTTTTTTTACAAAAAGGGTTTTACTAAATACGTTTTTAAGAAGGTGGAGCGGAGGCTCTCAGCCCGAATTCGTATATTTTTTTAGTTTACCCTTACACTTTATACTTCATTAATTTCGCTAATATATTTTTAAACATACAATAAAATTGTTGTGAACAATGGGCGAGCCTACATTTGCGAACTACTTTATTAACCTTCAAGAACTTTTTTTTCCCGGCAAGGTAAGGCTTAAGAATCGCACGGATGAACCTAGTTTCTACCTTCTAATCTCTCAACTCCCATTCTCTTCAGTGTCGAGGTAGATTCAGATTTATTGCTGTTCTATCAATAATAAACATAATTACACTTCACGTTTGGCACGAGGCAAGTGAGATTAATGCTCCAGCTGTCCTAAGGTCAAAAATCTGCATGGCTATAATTGCTTTACGGTTTGAAAAGACCTATTCTGGTAGACCTAGTCGGCTCCGAAACAGGTTTGAAAAAAAAAATAATAAAAAATATGAGCGGGGCCTCGCAGACAGGTCATCATCAGTTGTTATCTAACACTAGTCCTTGTGTAGGACCTTCTGACTATGCTAGTAGATCCTAAGAACAGTTGCCTCGTTGTATTATTTTCGGAGCACTTTAGTAAAATGTTGTATGCGGTTATTGAACAGGAAAGTGGTCCAATTAACTTTTTTTTAAATGCCTTTCGGTAGGATCTGTAACCCTAACAACAGTGTTCCGTGTAAAATACTAGCAAAATCCATGCTCCTTATTCCACACAACTGCGTTAACTTCGACAATTACCGGCAACGGATTTTTCAAACGGTCAATTCATAAAATCAGTCGAACCCATATTTTTCAATGAAAATCGCATTTCTGCATATAAAAAAATTGAATGGCTAAACTATTGAGTTGTAAAAATAATCCTTACTCCTTCGGTAATGATTCTGAAAGAAAAAATATTGTGTATTGTGCTCTAAATGCATGACATTTTTTCAACAACGGGATTCACCTGTAATACAATTAGATAATCTTTACTCTTTTATAAAACGGGTTTAGAAGAGCTATTCATGAACGACGTGTTCAAACATACACGATCCTTTTTTGAGATATAGTGAGGATTTAAAAACAAATATGAACATACATTACATGTAAGCGTACAGTAAATGGACTGAAACTCTTCAATTTTTCCTTTAAACCATCTTATGTTATAACTGGTGTAGGGGTGGGATTTTTGAAAAGACCCATGAAATAAGAGGATCTCACTAGGCATCAGGCCAGTTTGCCAATTGAATAGGATCATTAATGATTAATGAGACATGCTATGGGACCAGGGTAGGATAGTGACTTTGGTACCAATACTTTACATAGATGCTTAGAAACGAACAAGGAAGCTCTCTCAAATACGTAAGTTAACTCCTAGCTATCGATATAGTGAAAAAGTGTGGTAAACTCCTAGTGGGACTATCCCTATCTCCTGGTGCAGAAATAGTTATTATATTGAAACTTCGTAATGAGTAATAAACTTAATGATTTGGTTGACAACGATTTGAAATTCGTTGGATGTGCCACGGTGGAGTATTGTCTATTTTCTACGGTCTAAGCCAATGACCCTCATAGCTCCCACTGATCCAAAATACTTGAGTGTACCCCTAATGCCAGGTTGAGCAGCACAAATGGTATTGGCAGGCTGGTTGACCGGATCAATGAGAAATATCAATCGACAAGGCTCCATTGAGATTTGATCCGACCGAGGGCTTCACAAATGTCCCGATGTCACTCACCTATGCCGTTCGTCTGTCGGGCCGGTTCAAGGACCTGGCCCAGGTTCCCTCGCTTCTTATAGCCAGTTCTTATAGTTCTCTGTCGGTCTGTCTGCCTTTCCTTTGTCATCCGGACCCCGAGGAACATAAATATACAAGGTAATCCCAGAATTTTTTTTTACTAGTTGCCTCGCCATTGTTCAAACGTATCGCTCACTAAAACCGCCTTTTGTACAAATAAAAAAAAATCGCTGAAATATAGAGTTTAAAATCCTATTTAAACCGGCTTTAAGCATACCCAGTAAACGATTATTATTGTTTTGACGGTCTGGAGTATACGAGGTTTGATCAGAAAGTAACGAGTTTATTTTTTCTTAAAAAAATTTTATTTATTCTGAATAGCAATTTTTTCCCTTTCAAAGTAATGCCCCTCAGATATAATATACTTATGCCAGCGCTTTTTCCAGTCTTCGAAGCACTTTTCAAACTCACTTTTCGATATAGCTCTTAGCTCCTTCAGCGATTTTTCGTTTTATCTCATCAATGGTGTCATCATTTGCATTTGACCGGTCAATTAAAAAAAGAATAATATTTTATTACTGTATGGTTTCATTTAGTCATTAAATCTTAATAGTTTTAACCGTCTGTTTTATAATTCAACATTCCTGGCTTTGAAAGTGTAACGAAATTGTTTATGTAGCTATCGATATGTTACAGCTCCGAACGTGTACTGAATCATTAGTGTATAAATCTTCTTTTTTTTTTTTCACTGCAACCGAAAATCAATATTTATCTTCTTTTTAGGGTTCCGTTGATTTTTGTTTCTAAATCGGAATTGCTTATGATTGCACCCGTGAATCTACTTGTATTCTGGTCATACACACCTGTTTGGAGCAATTTATACAATATTTTGATGTTTTATTTTAAGGCAGTTTTAAATTGTTTTAACCATTCTGATTTTAGTCATGACATTGCTGCATTGAATAATGACTTTTTCCGTGGTTATATTGTGTTTTAATATAATTTATATCATTTGTATATATATGACTGGTCAGTTAAATCTTTTTCTTTTTTATTATATTCTATTGATGTATGGTTTCATTTAGTCATTAGATTTTAATTGTTTTAACCATCGCTTATGTATCTCTCGAAACTTACAGCTCCGAATCCCTTGAGAATGACGGCGTAGTTGGGAGTATAAACCGATAAAGCTGGAGGGAGTCCCCAGTTTTATTTCTTAAAACAAAATGCCTTAAACGAAAATCGTTTATTTTAAACATTGTTCAATATCTATGGTTGATGTCATTTAACCGTTTTGAATTTAACTGAAGGCCTGATCGTTTTGGATTTTATTTAAATATTTGAAAATGCATGTAGTTTCATCAACTTTTATTAAGTGAAGCACAGTATTTGTTTATTTATTTTTTATTATTTGTGTATGTATGTTCATTCATATTATTGTTACTTTTGAACATGTTTTAATGCTACGATTTCAATAGCTGAGTCTGTCCTCTGTTCATGAAAAAAAGCGTGAAATTTTACATTGATATTTGATGTTGGGAAGTCATTTAAAAAAAAAAGTCGATTTATTGAATATCAAATGAAAGAAAGAAACAGTGGAAATAACATCATATGAAATAAGATAATGGTGTATCTTATTGGAATCATTCTCTTTTGAAAATATTGTCTTATTTAAGTATCAAGTGATCGTTCCCGTTACCAATTTGACAGAGAACTAAATGATCGGATCCCGCTATGATGTGTCGAAAGATTACCTTCGGAAAAATAACGATCATTACCTTTTTGGGTTTTGTCATTAGCTGGCGGTCGAGACCGCGGGATTGATGGCGGCAGCCGTGGGGATGACCGACCGAAGAAAAAAAATCATAGAGCGATTTTCAAGGACACCGCCTCGCGAGAACTCGTTTGCCGCATCGCGGTACCGCCCTTTCTGCTCGAGCGTCTTGGCTCACTGCAAATTGGAACCATTTCAAAAGACTAACTAGTTTTTTTTTCATAACCACTATATTTTAGACGATACAGTGTGCGCGGAATCACGCTTCCTTTATCTAGTAAGCGTTATTTTGACCATTGGATTTTACATTTACATTTATAATTTTTTTAAACGTGTTAAAAATAATAGAAAATAGGGTGGTATTCCTTTTCAACGCCCGTATAAAATTTCGTGGCATCAAATAATAAACTTTTATTATATTTTTGCAGAGCTCAACGGCAATTGATGTCTTTATATGGCTTTAGTAGGATATAGCTTACTTAATAAGAGTCTACATCCCTTTTTTCTTATTCTTCGCAATAAAAGAGAAAATCAAATGCCAAAAAGAAAATCATATTATATTTATATTTTTTTTCCCGGCTCCTAGGACCCATTGGTTGTTTTTTGATCTACCATCACTCATAAAAGTGGTGAGCTCAAGACTTTCAAGACCCCCATTAGAAAGTTAGATTGTCATTTATTTATTTTTGGATATGGTTTCCGTCATACTCCTTAAGTTCTCCCACATTTCTGTAGCAGTGCATCCCATATCATGCAAGGATATGGATATATACTATAGATATAATACTATATAATGGATCTAACATAATCCATTCATCTCCTTGTAAACTTAAGTAACAGTATATCAGGTCTATTCGTTGTCAATTATGAACGGTTCTTCCCTTATACAATATTTTCATGAGAGGGTCATAAAAAATAAAAATTTTGAATGTTAACTTGTTTTCTCAAAAATCTTTTTTATCGACAAAAGTAATGAAATTCCCTGTTCTGAAGGCAAACCCTTCCCAAAGAGATCAACAAGCATCTAAAGCCCTACTTGTTTTGATGTTGTCCCTCACGTATGCTTGCCAGACGTTGTCAATACTCACGTGACTAATTATATTGTTTGGAACTGAATTGTTGTTTAGTCTTCTTTACATTTTCTTGTCCTCATTTTGGGCCATCTTGCACTATTTTCAGCCTGAACATTCGGCCTTATTCGGGCAAAAGTGGTCCAGTGCTGTATGTGAGAGGTCGGGAGTCTGGGGAAGCCGATCGTGCAGAAGTAGGTCGCCAGTCCTCCCCACCCCCGCCGTGGTCCGATTTAAACCATCCAACTCTTGGATCTTAGTCATCCGCAACTTTTCCTTCGACCAATCATTACGACAGTTCGCTAGCAATAGTATGACAATAGTTCGCTTGAATAGTTCTGTCATTTCTAGACACTCAATCCAAAAACTGTAACTGTTTAAATTAACAGAGTTCAAAAGAGCACAAGTGGAGTTCAATCAAAGTAAAGTCATTAATTCCAAAAAATAGAATATTTCAGTCAGGCCTGAGCGTGTTCGAGAGACAAGGCTATCTTAATATCAGCCTCTAGCCCTCCAATAACAACACGCAATTATATTTTCTAAAATATTTTAACTATTTCCTATCCTCGAATTTCCTAATGTGGGTCTAAATGCTCTTATTTTCTTGATGACGAGAATCAATAAAAAAACTCCGCATGAAAATAACCGAGCAGTAGAAGAATAGAATTAATAGACAATTTAAATATACATAAATAGCATTCTCACATCTTAGCTCAGACTTTTTTTTCTTTTTTGTGAGTAAACAACATCCGAACGCATCTCACTGCTCATGTTTAACCCAACGTTCGTGTAACCAAGAAGTGGAATGATCAGTGCGGCAGGTCCCTGGGAGATCAGATAAGCATTGTATTGTTCCTTGCCTAGGCATGGTTGGCAACCGGTATACGGCTATACCTGCCCGGGCAAAATATTTTGGCAATGATTTCAGTCATTAGTACCCCTTGATAATATTTATATGAGCGATGTTAATTTTTATGTAATGCTTTATTTTTTGTTACAGGTACGTTATCCAGTAATAATCTGTAAAAAAAAAAAAAAACCTGCCATAGCTCTAATTTGAATAATGTTCGATGTGGTATGTATAAACTATTGACTAATAAGATATAATATTTGTGCACTGCATCAAATCTAAATAATTAAGTTTATTATTATACTGTGATCGGGGTTATTAAGGACACCTGAACGAAAGCCAACCCCTTGGAGGTACAAGTGATTATCAGTTAAGTGCGGTTATGATATTATTATTATCAATAATTATTCAATTATTAAAAGCATATTGCTCAATATTCAATGGATATACACTAGAACCATGATATAAGCATTATAAAGACTTAAGACTTTATCAAAATTATTTAACTTTAAACCTCGTTTTCGCAAAATGATAGACTTGTCACTTTTACCTCTTGGATACTTACCCCTTTATTCTTGTTTTTTTTTCAATATAAAAATATTCCTTGGTTCAAAAAATAATGGAAAGTTTACATATTATAGCTGAGTGCATGTTGAAGTTATTGTCAGCCTGATCTGAGCCATAGGCTAGATTGCCTTGCCCTAGCTAATATCTGTTCCAGCATCTATTAGATACAGCTTTTTGGATTTGTTCTTTTTATCTTTTATTCTTCAGTTCTTTTATTGTACTTGGAAGGCGGTATAAATTGCCCACCACCACGGCCTTGGGGATCGTTCCCTACACTGTCATTAACTAAGATTAGGCTCTAGTAGGCCCGTCGTGATCTGAGTTTTTGTTTGATTTAGCTCTTATTTTTCTTTACAAGCGTCTCTAGTGAGTGGAGAGTTTTCGCCGGAAGAATTTTGGCAAAATTACTGTCGGAGAACACGATGGGTATGAATGAAAGTTAACACTTCATTGTCAGTAGCATTGGTCAGATGCAGTAGGCTTAGGTTTTCTTAACTTAGGTATTTGATGGCGTCCATAGCAACCTGCCTTTTTTCGCTCTACTTTTTTATAAAAAATTGGGATCTGTCTTAATTTAAAATTAAGATCTCTCAACGCTGACTAAAATTTTACAAAAAGCCTACGAAGCCATTTAACCGTTATAAAAATCTTTTTTTTGGAATAAGTTCCGCCTTGGGAATTCAAGCCTTTTATTCATATTTAAAATAAAAAGGTTAGGCTTTCATCACATTTATTCAAGCATATCGTTTTTGACTATATTTCTGTATCAGGTCCTTATAGCTTAGTTGAACTGTGAGGTGGACAGTCCACAATATACCAACTCCCTAAAGGAATCTTGAGAAAGGCTTAATAGACAGGTTTTTCAAAAGGTCTTTTATAAAACGGGATCGTGTGATTGGCCGATGGACATTAGCGGCTCGTCTTTTGAACATTTTTGCAACCGGGTACCTGCAGTTTTGGGCACTGACTTATGCTCCCAGGGGAATTCCCTTGTACCCAAGTGGTCTAGACATACCCCATTAGTGTGTTAAAATTACATTTGAGGTTCAAAGCAAAAGGGTGGGAAAAAATCATTAAACTTTTACCATATCCCTTCCATCGCCAGACATACCAGGCCTAGTGCTTTTAAAACATCTTCTCCACAGCTTAAAAGTTACAATGATTTCGGGGGAGTAGGAAAGGCTTACATGAGTATGTAAGTAGGGAGGTGGATAAGAGAGAGACAAACAAACAGATAAAGAGAAGAGCGAGCCATTAAGATATGAGTGATCGTGACAACCGTTGCATAACCCCTAGTCGGAGTGCAGTTCTATTGCCTGCTTTCAATATCAAGGCACTTCTGCTTCAAGGCAAGCCATCATAAGATCTTGGCGGTGTTAAGCATAATCTGGGTTTCATGATTTGTCCTACAACAACAATGTCCTAAAATATATTAAACAACTAATGCTGTCTGATGGCTATTAAAGACCAAAGTAAAGAATAAGCGTAGCCCCTGAGTGAGACGTTAACGTAATTACGGAATCTCGTAGTACCATACCAATCCTACTATTAATTATATTTTATCGAGATTAAAGACACATATACTGAATGACCAATATTATAAGAAGTAAGGATTTCTTAAAAACATGCAATAAAAATTGTATTTAGCTAAAATTTTGACATTAAAACTGTACCTAATTGGACACGATTTCATGTTGGTTCAAATTTTATTAAAATTCATTTAGTATTACCATCTTCCAATGAAGAAGGATTTCTGATTTAAAATCTGTGTTGCTCTACGTCTCCCCTTAGATGTTATACGATTGGTTTTCCTTGCATTTCATTATTTGGTGATGCCTGTCATTAATTTTTTGTTTCTGGTTTTGTTGTTATTTGGATTTTAAGTGTTAACGGAAGACTATATGAACAGAGCCCGGGTGTTCCCCAAGGGTCTGCGCTTAGTCTGCTCTCCAAAAATGCATTTCGAACAAAAGGAACTGGTGTCGCCAGGCTTTACCGTCCCATTAGTTAGAAACAACCCTTTTTAGAAAACCCATCTCTTGGCAGGCATGTTTTGGAATCCCTTTGAAGATTTGGTAGTGGCAGCACCACCGACCTTCCCGCTCCAAAGAAATTGTACCTTTTGAGCTGAATAGGACCGTAGATGGGTTTTGGCACCTTTTACCAATGGTGAATAACCTTGATGTATTGCTTCACGCGTCGTTAGTGTTGTCAAATGATGAACTTTGATGTAGACGGACAATGCTATTGTAATCAATTAGACACATCCTTCTAAATACAAATAAATGTGCTAAAGAATCTTCATTATTAATATTTATTATTATTATAATCAAAAGTTAAACATTATAATAATTTTTAGCTAAAGATGAATGTTAGATATCTGCCCAGCCAATCAATCTATGATTGAGTTGTTTATTATATACTTATTTAAGGGTAAGTGATTTGACACAAGTTTAACTGTTGAATTCTCTGTTGGAAACACACGCCGCCCAGGAACCATGGAACGACGAACGCGGTTTCACAAAGCCATCTGGCAAGATGAAAACCTTGGCCAACGCCAGTTGACAAATCTGCCTCTTGGATAGAAGCACTAAAGACACTAATGGGCTGGTCCGTCCCACACTGCCTCGGCCAGCGGGACCATTGCGAAACCATTTACCACACCTGCCGGCCGAATGGCCAAATATGTACATTGCAGTACGCCAGTTAGATATTAAATGCTTAAAACTAACACTTCAGATCAGAGAGTTAAATTATATCCAGCACAGATTCCTCAGAAAGAGTCAAAGAGTCCTTACACTCCACGACTACAACGGAAACGTTTGATTGTAATCTTCGAAATTATTATCTATTATAAATTATCAAACGTGCCCTCAACAATATGTAGGAATTTCTGGATGTCCTTTTCCTTAATAGCAACCATTCCATTTCGTCATATTTGCTGGTTATGACGTGGATCACTGTTTGGAAAATTCCTTCTGTTCTGTTTGAAAAATACATCATTGCAACTTGATAACGAAACCTGCTATTCAACGAATTACGCTGTCAAGGAATGTAATGAAAAGTTACCTCCGTAATTACAGGGATACTATCGGTTATGACAGCAGCTCTCAGGAAGGCCTTAACGTCCGTTGAAGGCATTGTTACACAAAATAGTAGTGCTATTATTTGGGCGTGACAGGTGAATCCCATTGGGTAAATGGGAGATAGCAGTTTAAAATTGTTGTACGCTTGCCCACTTCTAAACATATGAGCCAAAAATACCTGGAACAACTGTTGTTTTTCTGCTCCTGGATGGTATCCACTTTGTTGCTCATCGTTTTCACCCAGTTCGTCGATGTTTACACACTGTATTTTTCTTAAGGTTTTTTATTATGCTAATTGATAATTGATTATATATATACATATATTAATGTGTTATCTTCCTTTATACTTGGGTTTCAAGAACCTTCGTACTCCACACAGACGGTTTGGGCTTAAGGACTATCCTACTGGGGATAATTAACTTCTATATACGATTCGCCAAAGTGAAATGCACAGTCATTTGCCACCAGACAAAGATATGGGACAGTTTCTTGCCCGTTCCCAAGGAGGGAACTGCACTGTCTTGGTAGTAGGATTTGCCAGGCCCGAATAAAAGAATCCCTCGCATTAGCCAGTAGATCCCCCCCCCCCGCTGATTTACTACCGGCGCCCGAAATAAGACCGGATCCCATAAAACAGGAGCTATAAAACTTATCGAACGCCTAGAGATCAACTCGCAGATGAATGCCACGGCGAGTTGTCCATTCTCCGTGTGTCGTCGGAATTATCTTTTACTCCTCTTCGTCCACCGTTCGTTGCTCAGCGGGTCCTGCTTATTATTCACGGCTTGTACTATCTATTTCATTCGTGGGGAGGACAATTCAGGTGAGAAGTTAAATCAAAAGAGAGCTAGTATGGAATTTGCCAGGCCGACCATGCTATGTGTCTTCAGGGCTCTCTCCATTTATTTTATTACAATTCACGAGGGAGGGGAACTTCATGAAATCCTTCTCGAGGGCTCCTGGGCTAAGCTTCCAAGGAGAATTTTATGAAATATTTACAGCTGTTAAGAATGTTTCACGTTCATAAAGAGACCTCGCTCTAACGTTTAGAAACGTAATATTTATCACGCATCCAAGTTAGCCCTAGCATTAGTATACTCAAAAAGAATTCTTTAAAACTTTTATATAAGTGGCTCACAAATATTTTAGCATGGCCTTCAAATGTGAATTAGTATTCTTAAATTTCTTTTATTGTATTTTAAAAACAAAAAAAATATGTTTAATTCAATGACAATTTAAGATGAATTGTATCAATTCTCAAGACCGTTATCATGGGTGTCTTTTTTTTTTTTCAACCACCTTTGAACAATTTATTTATTAAAGCTAAAAATTTAATATTGCAATGAATCTATGTTGTACTAAAACTGCACTTTTGTTCATTACATTCTACATTCTATATACTTTATATATTTATTAAGATGCATTTATTATAGTTCATAAAAACTAAGATTTTTTGAAATCGGAAGGTTAACCCTTAAGGGTTATATTATGGTCGGAACTAAAACTAACTTAACTTAAGCGCAAGGTTTGTGAGGTGCTGCAACGAGTGAAACAAACGTGGATGCTCACTGATGATTCATCGGTTTCAGTGATAAGTTACGCCGTAAGTACTTCATATTAGTAAAAAAAAAATAAATACATAAACAAGCCTGTTTAAATGAAGCACAACTTCTGAAATCGGCTTACTTTACGTAAAGTGATGCTTAATTTAACTCGTGCTTTCTGTATCAAACATTGAGTGTATTTATGATTCTCCAAAAGCTTTCAGGTTTAATAATACATTGTGCGAATAACTAAATCAGTCATCCGTAAATGGTACTTAGGAAGCTGCTTTTATTTGTATTCATCAATTACCTCTGAAATATTTCTCAAACAACCAACAACTTCAGTTTTGTATGATGAACCAATATACGGAATATGGGGTTTCGATATCTAAATTTCCTTCCTCGTGTAGTTAAATACTAATTTTCATGTATTGTATAGATCCATATTTCATTTTAAAGACTGCAACAATGAAAACTGCTGAAACAGTGCTTTCTTTTATTCGATTTGCGCGCGGAGTTTCACGGACGGGGACCTTGAAAACCCTCACGAGTTTTCACAGAGAGGTAGAAAATCGTTAAGATTACATTAGAGGCCACTCAAGAGACTCCTTCATGTCAGTTCGCATTCACTTCAAACTAATTTGGTTACGTAAAGCTAGCAGTTATACAAGCTGTAAGACACACATCTCGACATAACATGTTATGTTATTTCAACCTGTAGATACAGCAGTACTCCGATATTAGGAGTAAGTCGTACCGACAGGAATTAACGGAGTGTTTGTTTGAGTGGTATGCCGTTAGTCATTCAAGGACGCAGCTTTAACAGACTCAAAACACATTTTGATCGATGTTTTCTGCCATATTTCATCGGTCTCTTAGTGATATGAACATTAATGCTATGCGATTGACAACAAAAGCCGAGACCGGTACGAACAGTGTATAAAAACTTTTAAAGAACTCAGCCCGAAGAGATACAAGGTCAAGGAAAAACACTTCTTTGAGATCGCTTAAAATATTGAAACTCGTCATAATCCCCAAAGCGACAAAAACTCAACATTATTTTCAGAGCTCTCACATCCTTAAGTTAGAAGTGACTTAACTACTTCTTACTCCAGCGTGTGACACCACCACACGTTTCGCGCAGACTATGGCAATTCTATTGCTTTTCATCAAATTCCCCATTGTTAGTCGTCCATTGTTGAGCCAGCCAATATAAGCGTTTACGACTCTTCAAACAACGCCAGCTCAATAATCTCCATGAGATGGGATCCTTGTCATCTTCGACGTACGAGGAAGTATTGCAATTATTTTTTGAAGAGTCCGTACTTACATTCAGCTACGTTTAGGGAGATCGTCTCGTCCGTCTGTATGTAAGCGTGTTCATAATTTGGTTGATGAAAGATTTTCGGTAGCGTAGATAGTTTATAAAATTATGGTTTTTTACGCAAAAAACTTAACAATTATTTAATAAATGTTTTTGCTGAAAATTTGGACACCTTGATATTGTTCTTTCACTTCCCACCTCCTTGATTTTGTTTCGACACATTCCGAAAATAAGGATTTGTTTCTGATTTCAGAATGAATTTTGGTCTGTATAAATACAATTTTTTTTTTTAATCTAAAGGGTGGAAAAAAGGAGACTGATCGGATTAGCCGGGTTGAATGAGAGGGCTTGGCTATCCCTCAGGACTCGCCGATTGTACGTTCGGAGTATTCCCGCAGTGAGGGAAAATATCCCGGCTCGCCCTCCGGGGAGCTACAGGGAAGAAATTAAAATTCGAGTCAGTCCCCGTGTTGTCGGTACTAGGGAATGGGGTTAGGCTGGAGTATGCGAACTGGCCGACCAATCAATAACAGCTCTACTACGCCCTATACCACCCCGTCCCCTAGTAAACTTGCCCTGCTTTCCTTCTATCCGCTTATCAATTTGTCTGTCGTCGTATTCCTCTGTCTTATCTTTTTTAGTTTGTTTTTTTTTAACGTGAAAATTTTTTTTTTTAAATCATTTCGTTCTTGGCTGTTTATTGCGTTCCACAAAGGGTTCCTCACGGGCATTACGCTGAGTCCGTTTATTTTTCAATTGAATTTAAAAAACTTTTTTCTTTAAGTTGGTAGTTTTATAATTTATTATACATTATAAAAAAATCAGGACATGATTAGAGAAACTGGCCATTGCCATTACTCCCGCTGTCACGCATTTATAGCTGGTCGCGATGCCACTACCGTTTCAGTCTCCGAGGATTATAGGGATGTGTGGTGCAGTGCAATGACTGTGCTAGTGGATGAGGGTGGTTGGATAAATTACTATAGAATTTCATGAACTTGAAAGGGATGAGTTCAAGAATGGAAGGTATGTTAAGATCGTTATGAAGGGTTTTGTTACTGGCGTAATTAAAAATAAAAAAAAACCTTGTGGCATCTGCATTTGCTTGCATGAACACACGAATAAAACTATTAAAATAGTAAATATCGTCCAATTAAAATTTTAAAGTAATTTTATAAAACTAAAACATTACATATAGTTAAGTGTAATTCCCTCGTTTTTTTTTTCTATGAAGATCTTGAAATATTTCAGTTACATAAATAAATGTCAGAAAATGCCTGGAGGTTTGCGAAGGTGGCCTATCCTATTCAGAATTGTAAAATAATTCACTTCACGCTTAAATGATAATACAGTAACATTTCATTGCAGTGTGATTGGTTATACTTCTGCGGAACTTGAAGTTACAGGCCCGGTATTTACGAATTTATGTGTCAATGGAGTAATGAGAAAGTTTAGGTTACAAAGTAGATGAATAAGAAAACTTCTCAGTCGAGACTTGAATTATTGCTTAGGGCCGTAATTGTGAAGTGAATATTTCAATCGGGAATTGTTTTGTTTGAATTGTTGAGGGCTCATCATGACAGCTTGCATAACTACATTTTTCATTTCTATCGATCTGATGTTACTAATGTCACAGAATCCTCTATCAGTTATTCAAGAGGAAAACTACCCACAGCCTTGGTTACTGACGACGAGGGTTTGTGCAGGAAATATGTTATGAAATTTCCAAAACTAGGTTCCCCGGAGATAGGTCGCGATTTGGAGATTCCAGCATAGACCTATATATATTGTAACTGTCTGAACCTCATATATTTCCAAACTTGTGCTGGAAATAGCACTGTGACTCCTCCGTTTAACCCCGCACAATAGAAAAGGGAAGTAATAAAAGGCCCAGTGAGAGGCAATAAGCGAAAGACGCCAGAAATAGAGCAGAGTTCGTTGGCCCACCAAGTGAGGGACTGTGGTAAGGCCCCTTTCATGTGAGATTTGCAAGATCTGTAACAGCCCAGCCGAGGGTAATTGCACATGACTGCTCAGGCTGTAGTCTAAGCCCAGAAACCTGAATGATTTCGGAACCATTAAAACTAAGTGCTTGTTTCGTTTAACTTATCGTCCCCGATTATCGAAGTCATTAGAACTTGATCCAAGCGGGCAAAACAGGAGAGTTGTGCTCAAACGTACGGTTCTTTAGTTTATTTACAATTTCCTCTTCTTGTTTTCTTCTCAATCATTCCTTGCCCTTTTTCTAAACTAGTCTTGAGACATGTCCCCTTATTGTGAGGAGCATGTAGGCACAAATGTACAAGACATCTGTGTGAAAATAATGATAAACAAAAATGGTGGAAAAGATGTGCCCTTCTCCGATTGAGAAATGCGTATTCGAGTTGCTACTCCTTGGGAGACCGATTCAGGACTTCTAAACAATAGTTGCTATTATTGACAATAGGTACCGTGAAGTATATGAGGTTACCATATAATATAATTAACAGGAGGGACGATGACAATGAGCCGCCACATTAGTAAAATAAAATTCAGCGCCCTCTCAATATGAAACTTCATATAATAAAGCCGTTACACTGCGTGCATGTGCCCTTAATTTCTGGTCTAACTATACAGTTAAAAGTCTTATCTAATGCCGTCTAAAGTACCTCTAAAATAGAATCAATATTAAACATTATTGCCGGATTGTGAAATGGTGATATTACAAAACAGTTATATTGTCATTCAACAACTTATAAATTCTACTTTAATGTAATAGAGCTTTCAACAGCTCTAAGATGTCATCTTCAGTTCTTCCTACAATAAAAGTCAAATGATTAAAACTTTTACTTGCGCATATGAATACAAACTAATTATTATTATTATACGTAACTATGGTTACTTATTTTAAAATTGTCCTTCTATTCTACTACTAATTCTTAAAATAAAAAATAAAATTCAACTATGTAATAAATAATAAAAAAATCAAAAAACAAAATTAAAAACTACGATACAACCGTGTTACAACGATCAAAAAGTATTAAAAATTAAAGTATTGTCATCAAATTTTTAAAACACAACGGTATATCAATCATACGACTACTCACCCAATTGGTTATGTGGGATATATAACTCATCTAAAACACTAGTATATTTGTATCTATTTAGCTAAGGTCTAAGGTTGGTGCATCCACGCTCTCGCACAACTGGCTTTGTCCGGGAGGTATGGAGGGGGTTTCTTAGCATACGCGTGTTTGCTATTTCTTCCTTTTTATTAATGTTATCCGACCTTAGAGAATCAATTGAATATTTTCCAGGCTGTGTTTGTATGGTGCAGCAATGCTACTTTATATGGTGCCCTTCTTCCTGTAGCTTTTGGTAGAATTGGCTTGATTTTTCATTCAGATGTTCTTTGCATCTAATTGATAATTTTTTATTTGTTCTACCAACATACCATGTTTTCCATTCCATATTTTAATTGAATCGGGTGTTAAGTGTGAATATTGATAACAAAAACGAAACACAAGTTCAGTTCAGTTTCCAAACTGTTTTGTTAAAAGATTGTAACTTTGGGTACCTACCAAGTAATTATCGACCCAGTGAACACTCACTTTGTTAACATGTGACTGTTACAGGTTACGGTGTCTAGGACGGAGCCATAAATCCTTCGGGAGTTAGACAGAGACACGGGGGGGTCTAATCGGCCCAGAACCGGTGTCGCTGTGTCTTTGGAGGGTGGTCTGAACCCTTAATGGGGGTGTAAGCTCTGACCCTTCTTTTTGTTTACAATTTGTACGTTAGCGTGTGTGGTGGCTAACCCTAGGAGGCGTGAACTGTCATCGCTCGCTCCCCTCTGTCTGCCGTCTTCATTACCATCGCTTGTTTCTTCTGCTCTACATATTCCACCCGCAGAATCATAAGGAATTATTTATTTCTATTTATTAGTGCTGGTTGTGGAGTTTTAATTTTATGAACTGAAAATTCGTCTCTCTACTTAGTTATATATTTGGCAAAGCAACCTCGACTTTTAGTCATCCTCACTGCTAAAACCAACAATAAATAATGTTAAGAACATTAAAATAAATTACATTATTAAGAGGTTTGAATAATAGGCTAATTATCCTATAATAATAAGGAAAATCAATGACCAAAACATTTTGTGTGGAGATCAGCGATGAAAATGCGATATTAAGTTTTCATCAAAATACTACGTTTCGACATACTATCCGTCCACCCGTGATAATAAGAAACGAATTTCGGTGTTTTACGTCATTAGTAACAATTAACGACAACAGTAAGGTAAAATAGAATTATTTTGTTAACGTTCTATGAAAGTTATAATGCCAGCTTAATAATTGCTTTATAATAATAAATAATAAAATTCTAATATTTGATAAACAGGTTATGAAATTGATAAATCTTATGGGCATAAACTAATAGGTATTAATAGATGTTCGTGCAATATATTATTCACTGAATCTGTGCGGAAATGTGTTACAAACTATGGTTCGTTACTTATTATTTAATTATTATTAATTAATTATGAAAGCCAATTATCCCAACCTTGAAGAGACCAATAACAGCTCCATGCAGAAACCTAAGATTGAGATAAAAAATTTCTCTGACACATTTTAATAATTTATTGATCAACATTTTAAGTGCTTTAATTATGTTTAGGACTTGTTTCTAGGACTATTGGTTCAAGTGTATTTCTGTGATCTTGTTGAACTTGTACAATTGTCATTAACATAACGATTTTGAATACTTCTTATTAATTGGAGTGATCATCATTTCATACCAATTTTTTTTTGTTAATTAGTTCTGTTTTGGTTTTGTTTCATATTTTACTTCATTATGCCTGGATAGATAGAAAAAAATTTTATTTGCATAATTATCTGCAACAGCGTGAAAAAAAAAATAAAAAGCACAGTTGCAAATAAACTTTCTTCCTTATTCTCTGCAACCAAATTATGTTGTGTTTATATGTATGTAAATAAAATCATATATGTAATTATTCATAAGTCGAGCCCCATCACGTTTTAAACATGTATAGACAATCACAGTGTAAAATACTTAAAAATTGTATAAAATGTATCCAAGCCACAGGACATATAATATTGACCTGTAGTAAATAGATTCATTTATATTGAATTCCACAATATTTAATAACAAGGGGATTTGAAGGGGAAAAAAATATAATCAGGGAAAATTAAAGTGGAGGCTGCTTTGTTTTGAGGGAATGGTCTTGAAAAATAAAAATAAATAACGATGTGATCTACTAATTTTATGCAAATAATTATATAATATATTTGAAGACAAATCTAAGGCAGTTTGGTCTTGGTTCTATGTATTTTTATTTTTATGTCAGGATTATGTGTCATGCCGTTCAAGTGTACATAGGAATAATATTACAGATTATATATCCGTGGGTTGAAATAACCTTGGGAGTTCCCTGTGTGTCCATGTGTCAACGACTGTTACTAAAAAGAAAATTTATGGCCCCGTTTCTCCAGTAACGGACAAATCAGCTTGGCAGTTTGTCAACATCAGCCACGTATCAAATTTCGAAAGGGGTTCGTGTCTGGGGAGCGAGGAAGCAGAAGTGTACAAAAAAATGTTATCCCGCAAAAACCATCTAATCTTAATGACAATAGCTTTGTCGGAAATTTGATAGCAAGTTAAGTACTAAGTAAGATATATCTGTGGAAAAAATCTTAGAAAAAAAAGGCGATGAAAAGGTGCTATAAAGTGACAAGAATGGGCTATTAGAGCGAAGTAGGGGTGGCTCATGGGAACGGGGCTGGCGCAGGGGGTGGGTGGCCGCATGTACACAAACACTAGGGGAGCCGCTACTGTAGCCACCGAAGGCTACAGGTTACAGTAGCCGGTGCATCGTGTCTTTTCTGTTTGTCCAAGCCCTACCGTTAAGTACTCACCTAGGCTAGTTTTTCACCGACTATATACACTTATTTTTTATCCGAGGGTACGAGACAAAAGTAGGATTAAGCAGAGACTCCGAAGATAGACGTCGGGGGTGTTATAATCCCGTGAGAAATGCTGTCAAGCAGGTGACGGGCGAGCCGTTGCTCTGATACCATCATGTGTCCTTGTCATGGCGAGGGTGTTTCCGCTTCCATAACCCCGGGTTATAGCCCAATGGATATCTGATCGCATGGACCGGATCCCTCGAAAATTATTCATATCTTCTATAATCCCCCACGGATTTATAAATCATATTTTTTTTCTCTAGCTACTGGTCTCTGCCCTACTTTTTATTCACTGTAGGGTTGTTTAAACTTCTTAAGATCTAATGAAAATAAATATTACTAAAAGGGTACCTCTTCATTCAAGCAAGTACAAAAAGTGCTTGAGCCTGTTCAACTCAAAATATACTGATTAGTTTTTAATTCAAATTGAATCTTTCAAATTAACTATTCAGTATACAGAGGGGTCCAAAAAAATCCACTGGTTAACAGTCCATAACTTGCAAGCTAATTGACGTAGTTGTCTCATTTTCGGTAGTGTAATAGTTTCTAGTTCCGGCAATCGCCATACAAGCGTTGTATTGCGTTGTTTTGTTTTGTCAGATGACAGTCGCCAGATAGTTAGTGTTTTATTGTTAGTTGTACCTTGTTACTCGAGTAAACATGGCTGGCGTAAGGCTTACATTTCATGTAAGCCCTTCGAGAATCCATCGTACATTCATGTGCAAATATCCAACTGAACACGTTGCATTCAGTAGTTCGTGGTGCAGTTCGGCGGCATAGTTTGTGTGTGGATGTTAATGGTGACCATTTCGAACACCTACAGTGATAACTTTAAGTTGGACTTTAACCTACACTTTCACAAAAAATGAGACAACTCCGTCAATTAGTTTGCATGTTATGGACTGTTAACCAGTGGATACATTTTTTTGGACCCCTCTTTATATATATTTCAGTATAAAGCTCGAAGTCCCTCACATTATATACTTTTTTTGGTGGTGCCGGAACTGAAAATCGTATTTCAATAAAACAGACCCATTTTGAGATACTCCATTTTTCTCTCATAATCCAAGTCCACTACACACACACATGCCCTGTTTGATCACTACTGCCCCGAAAAATTATATTAATTATTTACTGTTGTTTTTCTCGTGATCTTTTACTTTTTCTCTTTTTACTCAGATATGCTGACATTTTACTCGGATCCTTAACATTTTCTATACGGAAAATTATTATTGTGTATAAATGTTATATATATTATTATTAAGTTTCTATATTTAATAGTATTAAAACCCCATAACAAGTTAAGAATACCTTCGCAATCTCTGCAAAATAATAATAAAACATGAAATAATTTAAAAAATCGTTGATGAAAAACCAAAACCAAATGATTATTAAAAAAAAAATCATATAATCGATTAAATATTTTGTTCACAATCATTTAATAAGTTTTTGCTAAGATTTGCAGGAGACGTGATGTCCTTTTTTCCATAAAATCTTTGATCTAGTGATGAGAAGCTCTAGGACCAAACCCATAAATCCGAAACATGAATTATCACTATCCGAATGATACAATTTATTCAGAATAATTTGTTTTGAGTGGAAGTTGCGTGTCGGGCCTTGAGAAGGACGCTGCATGGGAAGGTGGGCTCTCCAAAGTGGTTATCAGGCGATGACCTTTGTCTAGGATATGTCTAGGAACTGTTATCTCAGAAAGGTTTTGAAATGTTCTTCCTGTCTCCCTGGAAGAGGTGGCTCTATCCAGCTATACCAGAATACGAAATCATCCCTCAATGAGTTTTAATGTTACTGAACTAAATTTAAGAAGTTTTTCTTTATTTTCCAAATTAAAATTAATTTACTTCAGATATTATCTTTTATAGACAGTCAGTGATCAAGAAAAGGCGTAGTGATTGTTTTTTTACTCTCCTTGAAATTCTTCTGACAAACAAAGTATTTTTTCTCTTTTTTTTTCTTTTCCTTAAGCTGTCTCAGTCATTCCGCTCTAACAAAAGATACTGTAAAAACTTTTATGAACCACTGTTTCTTTCTAGTCTCGACAACATCAATGATGGATATTTTCTTTAAAAGCTATTGTTTTGCGCTGTGAAAACTGCATTATACTCCCCCCCCCCCACTGTCAGACCTAGAAATCAATGATCGGGTCAAGGAGATTTATGACCGCCCCAACTGATGCAATAATTTCAGCTCTTCCACTCTCTTTGCGGCATCAATCTTATCTCTTTTTCGATTCAATTTTAAGCGCCCCACCCCCTCGCATTCGGTCCAGGATTGAATCCGGCCAGTTGAAATAAATTTCCCTTCAAGTCATTGATGGTCGTGATCCACTGTCAGAGGATCTACTCTCATTTGGACAAGTGACAATCGCATTTCGTCCGTCTGACTACCCATATGTTCTATGGTGTAGACTTTTAAAGATGTACCCAACTCCTCGAATATGCAGGTCAGTTTTTGGAGAAAATACAATCATGAGAAGTATGGAAAAGTGTGATATAAATGAAGTTATGTGTGCCAACAGTAGAATTTAATCGTTTTAAATTTGTATAGGGCCCTATTTTAGGTGTTGGAATATATGTTTATTGGTTGAAAAGGCGATTATCATGATGATTTAATAAAAATACAGAGTAGTTTTTTTGCAATCAAATTAATAATACAAACCCTATTTACGAGTTACTAACTCGGACTACCGTCCTGAACTTCCGATATTTTTCCTTCACTAGTGATAATGTTCTTAATTTAATTTATATATATATTTCCAAAATAAACTTGAGTTGTTTCTCTTTAGCCTCATTGTTAGCAAGCTGACTTCTGACTGCGGAGACCCGCGTTCGATTCAAGGTTCCTCCAAGATTTTTTCTTTAATGAATGGCTCATATATGTTCGATTCAATTTTAAGCCCCCTCTTTCCGTGATGAGCTGAGGATAATGAATGTGAAATTGGATGAAGAAGTAGCGACTCCGGAAACGGAAATTAAGGTTGAGAGTCAACACCTAGGGGGGGGGGACCTACCATGCAAGAAACTCGGCTCCTTCTACCAACTTTGGTGTTAACCTTCGGGCAGTACTTCTTCTTCATGAGGTGTTGCACCAAGTATTTATTTGTCTGATAGAAACATTTTGTTTTGTTGTTATTAAAAAAAACAAACTTTGACCTATATATGGATATAAATATTTGTTTTTGCCTAATCCCCTGTTCTTTAAAAAAAAAGATTAAAAGGGGAAAAAGCGTGAAAAAGCATGCGAAAAGAGGTGCTTAGAACGGGGGCGGTGTCCAAACGCAAATAGACCCACTGGTTGTTGTTGGAATTGTCCTCAAGAACGGAAACCGAAATAGATGCTGGTTATTTATCCCGAAACCACGGGCCAGCGACCCCCGTCCCTACTGCCCCGACCGTAAAATCATATTTGTCCGATGGAGAGGCAAGTCCCTTATGATTCATTTAGTCATTTATTACCGCATCTGTGATAAAACTGTCTTATATACGCCGGATTTTAAGCAGAAATAGCCATTATGGGCGACTATAACTCACCTAGGCATATTATGCGCTCCAGTGAATATTCACTGAAAAATATTTATGTATTTTGTTTTATTTATCCATAAGCTTATTTATTGACGTCTTATTTAATTTAATGGCTCTCTTAGCCTATGAAAATTGATGATTTGGCGTTTGAATTAATATTTTGATTGCTATTGAAAAATATCGAAAAAGCACAAAAGGGTTATAGTTGACACTGGTGTTTTATTTTATTTATTTGTCTTCTTTCTGGTATGCGCTGAGGATCCGTCTCAGCATATGTTATGCGCTGAATAAAACAAAAGAAACCAGAGGTATAATCATCAATGCAATAATAATATAAAATAGTTCAATTTCAAAACAATATAAGGATCACCCTTGCATTATGTAAAGCAAACAAACAATCGATCGAAGGAGATAAAACAAACAATATCATCTAAATTTTGTTAAGCCTTATAATTTTCTAGGTCGCGTAACTTTCTACTCTCGAGAGTAATGATAATTTATTGATCGTGTCTAATTAATTAATTATATAAAACAACTTCATTATAAAACAATTACAATCTGCCTTATTGGGCAATAAGTAATTGTGATAAATGATCTCATTCATACCATGATCGTGTCTAAAAGGAGCTATTAACTAGATTGTACCATTTACGAACCATAATGAAGTGGTTACTCAAACCTCTTCATATCATCACCATATCATATCTTCACCACGTGATATATTCACAACATTCTGACCGGAGATTACGATTTAAAAAAAACAATATCACCGGGACGTAAAAACATCCTCGGTATCTGGAAAAAAAATTAGTTTCGCTTAAATCTTAATTTTGGACAGTTCTCATCTCGGTTCTGGGCAGCATGCCATACATTTTAATTCAAACAAACATCCAGAAGACAGTGTGGCTCCTAACAAACGCTTGAGTGTTGTGTTTCTTCAACCTCATGGAGCTGCTCCACTCTGCGCAAATATTTCTTCTTCTTCTCTTCGAGGATTTATCTTTAGCCGTATCCGAGCTTAAAAGAACACGGAAGTATATTTAATATGAAACCGTGCCAATAAAGGAACGTGGGATTATTTCCCTTAAATTGTGAACATATCTCAAACAACCTCAAAACTACTTAACGAAATCCTCTTTGTTGTGGTGTTTAAAACGTCCATTGTCTTATAAGGGAGAAAAGATAAGTATACAGAAAAAAACAATTTCACTCATTGACCCACTGAGTTCTGAATTATTTTTTGAAATAAGAAGTTTATTTTAATTGTTACGAAATAATATTCGAATGTTTTATTCAAGGGGCTTTGGGACTTGCAAGAGGTAAATTCCAATCGCGATGAGCCCGCGACAACCCTCTTCGAATTCCAGTGTTACTGTTCCTTTGGTAGTTACCAATAAAATAATTGGTACAACTACTGTTTTGATTTGTTGGATACGTCTATAATCTGACTCAAGTTCTTGGTGAAATAGTGTTTTTTTTGTTGCATATATATATTTACATATTGACAGACAATATATATATATTGTATGTACTAAAAATTGTACAATTATAAAATGACCCGATCCAAAAAGAAAGTCTCTCATCATTGTGGCGTGGGCTGTATTCTAATTGGGGCAGCGTTTTGCACCGTTTCACTCTGCAGACACAATGACGAACCAGACAATATGTATAATTACCGGAGACGCCCGTGGCATAGTTGCAAATGCATTCAGGGACAGTGTCCTGTCATTCAGTTGCAAATTCCAAGACCGCCCTCTTCGCATTCAGAAAAGAGACGGAAAGGTCCTTAAAACCCTTTCATCCGGAGGCAGCTGAGAAGAACTTACTACTCCCCTGGAGCTACCGAAGAACTGAAGTGGTGGGCCGGGAGTAGATATTAAGTTCCTCCCCTGGTCGTGATTGGCCCTGATCACTTCCTCAGACGTGGAACTTAGTCGAAATCGCTGCAGGATCAATAACGAGGTACTTAAGTCCCCTTCTCCCTCCAGTGGCCAATTAATAATCAGAACTTAACATCTCCCTTGCCGTTTCTGTCACTGAATATTTCTTGCTTCATTACTATTTCATTATTATTATTCATGTTTTAACACCAGAAACCATAAAACCAAAAGAAAACAATAGCTAATCCGCTTGAATCGATCTTAACAGTAAATTGGCTAGCTTTAAATAGCTTCGTTAAAGCTTATGTACTAAATGAACGTATGCTAGCAATCACTTCATCCTCGGTTTCAGTTCAAATCCCTTAAATTTGAGTTAGTGGAAAAATAACAAAACTAATGACCTATGTTCGATTAAAAAACCCACGGTCTCTCAAAAGACATGATAAAAATTTGATCGGGCATATGGAAACAAAATTAGTAAGTAAAAGCAATAATAAATACATTGGTATTTAATTGTCAATTGTGACAATTGAAACGTATATAAAATTTAAAACTGTTAAACTGCGCATAAAATTATTGAAGTCAATAATACTCTCTTTGTATAGTAAATACCGACATATAAACAAAAAACCAATAACATATCAATCTTATGGCTACTTCGCCCGATTAATGGTTTAAAATTTGAAATACCTAAATTAATGTAAGAAACAGAACGCTTAGCAATGCATAATGATTAGCCACTGTCTTGTTTACAGTGCTGTGTTCGGCTCATTCATTTATAAGCTTAATGAAACCTCGTCCAGTCGTAACCTCACGCCTAATCTAAACAATTTTCAATTCATATTTTTCTAAACTGTATTTGCTCGTTGGGTTCTTCGTTCTGCCAATAGCGTCTTGTTTATGTGAGGTTCTTTCTGTAGGACAAACATTGTCAAAATACGTTATTAATCGTTGACAGCGTTGTTACTTAATTTTTTTTATATTTAATTTAGACTCTTAGGGATTTGATAAATCCTTTTTTAACGGAATAATTGAAAATTATCAATTTTTCACTTGTCTAGTACTATACAATTAGAGAAATCTAATCAAAATTAAATGTTGTTTGTTCTAACCCCTCACTTCGTCTCCACCCCCCACTGTCTACCGTATTACCGGCGGAGGATATTTAATATATATTGTACCGGTTCTAATTACGAAAATTAGGACTCGCCGTGCGGAAGGGTTGTAATTAAAGAGGAGGTTTTCGGCGTAAAAGTAAAGGACGCTGGCCACTTGGGGGAGGGGGGGAGGGTTCGTTAGCGAGAGAAAAACATTCTCAGGGCAAGGGCAGAGGGTCGTAGTACTTAATGAGGTGTGAGCTGTGAGAGAAGAGGTCCTGCTCCAGCCAGATAATTATTCATTTATCTATAGTAATCTGTAGTACGTTTTAAAGGGATATAACGAGCCAGAAACAAGGATATTTTTTACAAAAAAAAAAAAAAAATACATAATAATACATAAGTAAATTAAATTTCATATTTACCGGTATTGGCAAAAAGTTCTTTCCTGTATTCACATTAGTTCGAAACCACCCCGTCAAAATACTGACTTTTGCAATGGGATAATTACTAGGGTTGAAGTATTTTAACACAGTATGAGGGAATGTAGTGTTTTTAGGATAACATTCGTTAATGGATGACATTTTAGTACTTTTTTATATCTTCAACAGCTCCTAATTTCAAGAAACTAAAAGAAATGTTATAAATAATGGAAACAATGGTTATTAACAAAAAGTAATAATACCAGGTGGATATAAACATTTCCTTGTTAAACCAGACATGAAAAAATACAATGAAAACCTCACATGGTTTTTCATCAGCTCAAAACACCCACCTATACCCTCTTCAAATACTGACTGCATCCCTTAACATCATCCTTTTTCAAACGTAAACACGGAGGTGATGGTATCGAATTAATTTTAGGTTTTTTATTTCGGTTTTCCTACATATAAACAAGTGGATATGTATTATTTTTTTTCGTATTAATCGTACTTTAGGTTTAGTTTAGTGGCGCTGTAGGGTCTGACAAATGTAGTATGTAATGAGCCCCAGGTGTGTATGAAATAAAGAAATTCTCTAGCGATAATGTTATCGGTTTTATAGAAAAAATTTCCTTATTTCCGACTGATTACTTCAGATGCCTGTTTGAAAAATTATAATCTGAATTTGTACTGTTTATAAATTATAAATGAATATAAATTTGGTAAAATGATAAACCAAAGAAGTTGTAAGAAATCATCTTCGTTTTCTCAAAATCATGTTTTTTGGCTTAGTGTGTTTCACTTTTAACCCCTCTCTTTGTGTTCTTTTACGCATATGCGTACCAAATACGACGTAAATATTTTATTTTATTGCAAGGTCTTTTTTCTGTACTCTCTGAAGTGTTCTAATGGTGTCTAATTTGTATTTCGTGTATAAATCTAAGATATTTCTGAAAGCTTTTGATGTTGTGCTGGCTTCAACAACGGAAAAACTAAACTCGTGCATGATGGATACCATGGACTGAATTTGTACTGTTTTTCTTATTCACGCTTATCTCATTTCCTCAGATCGAAGAAAAAAAAAATATGTTACGAAATTCAAATTGAGGTTATCGCTTAGCCTGACATCGGTATCCTTACGGAATAATATTATCCGTGATTAAATCCTTTAGTGACTTTGCCAACTATCTCTTAAGATTAGACCGTGCCCGTATTGTGCTCAGTGGCATTTTTTTTTTCCCCGACCGTAAAATTTGCCCACTATGTAAGTATTAATACAATGTATTCACAATTAATACAATGTATTCAAGTGGACACTAATTAAACTTCTAGATCACAGATCTCTCCGATTCTATTACTGTCCGATATAAATTGGCGGATTTCTTGTTTCTTCCCATTGGCAAAGACTTCTGCTCCGGTTCGGTCTTGGCACGGTGAGTTCATACAGGACTGCTTTATCTCTGTTTAAGGGACGTCAGTGCACTTGGCATTCGTGGGTTATATGCACTCTTGCACGATGGGGCACGCCTATTTATACCTTTCTCAGAAAAACATAAATACATTAATTGTATAAATAAATATATTTATTTACAGTTAAGTTAAGGCGGGTAAAGTAAAAAATAGTTATTTAATTGTAAGGTTATATTGTAACGTCTTATGTCAATATTAAAGTTTTTCTAATCCTAAGTAAGGCTCCAAACTCTAAATTTATTCTGAAAGAATTGACATATTTTGGGCATAATGCTAAAAGTAACCTAGTACTAGAATGAGTATGAGAAACAAATAGAAGAAACTGCTATTTAAAGTACAAAGTAGTCCTATTACTCTACAAATATTATATTATATTGCACAAATATTATATTACATTGCACAAATATTATATTACATTGCACAAATAATGGTTGGAATTTAATTCAATGGCCACCTCGTATTGCAGCACTTTTCTTGTTGTTGATCGTCGGCGTATCGACGAAAGAAAAATAAAATTGAGTAATTTTTTTTTTTCAAAATAGTCCAGAGGCTTCTATTTCAAACTCCACCTACGTATTAATAACGACTATGTTTTATGTGTGTGTGATTTTTTTTGTTGTTTTCATAACAAAACAATAAAAGTAGGATCGTTGAAAAAGGAAAGTAATCACGGTTAAGTGGCACTTTGAGTTGATGGGGTTCTATGGCTTTTCTTTCTTTTTTCCAGTCCCTTCGCTTATGGCAATGGATATCAACATGTCCTCCCGAAACGATTGTCTGTATGAAATGAAGCGTATATGTGCAAGAGCTTACAGTCAACAGTATAATCCAATGATGAATTATGCAGTTATTTTTTTTTTTTATTATTATTGATTGTGACGAATGTTATTCACAACATAACATAGCGAAGTCCTTTCGCCATAGTTATGCTTTTTTTCTTTTCTTTAAGGATTAATTATTTCACAGGACAACGGTGGTTTCGCGACGCCGAGTCGAATCTGGATAATTCCAGTCTTCTAAATACCAGATTTACCGAGTTGACTCCCGTGTTTGAAATAAGGGCAATATATACACTTTTTTTTTATATAATACATTATTATAATACATACACGGGGGGGGGTAATTATTTAAACTAAAATATTGTTATTATTTCTTTGTTTAGAACCTGTTGATGAAAAATGGCGAGTGTTTCGAAACGCGTAGCTAGTTTTAATTATAAAAATGCAGGTTGTAAAGCTCAAATTTGTTATTTATTTATTAGAATATACAAAAACTTTTATTTACAATAGGAACAGAATTATGAATGACGATTAAATAGAATTGATCAAACCACATAAAAAATATGTTAAGAAAAAAAATCAAATAATGAGTACATTTGACCATAGTTACTAAGCAACTTTCGTCGTCGTGTACCTTAGTGCAATTAATGAAGTGTACCTTACTCCAATATCTATGCCACAAAAAGTAGTATTGATTTTGTTCCTCGGATTTATTATTATCTGTATTATTGGAAAGAAATAATAAGTAATTACAATTAGTTTCCGATGTGTTTCTAAGGGAATCAAGGTTATGGATTTTATGGAGGATTAATAACTTTTCCGCAACGTGAAATTTTCGCTTTGACCTCCTCACGTTATCGTCGGTTTCACGCTCTGATAATGAGTTATCTAAGACTAATACCCACGGGTTTTTTCCCCCAGCATTTGTAGCAGGTTCTTATCGGTTATTTTCGCTAACTCGTAATCTTCAGTTATTACGGTACGGCATTTGGTTTACATCATTTTCACATTTATCTCCAGAACCGAGATAAGGCAACCTGCGGTCTGCTGCCTTTCAATTCTTTTGATTTCACTCACAACTCATTCGAGAGTATTAAAAGTTCAAATATTTTCGAAGCAGTGTGCTTGTAAAAGTTCAACAGAAATCAATGGTGTGTTTTTGGCCGCTCTCTGCCCCAAAATATGAATTGTTAAATAGGTTAGGATCCTGTTTGCATATGCCCCGCCCCCAGCTGTAGTTATAATAAATATTATGTAGCACACCCCCCCCTTTGTGATTTATATAATAACGGGGAGTAAGCAAAAAAGACTTACTCCCGACTTAACTTACTTATCAAGAAAAAATTCAGCTCCGTATTTATTAGCTGGATAATAATAATTAAAAATTTCAGTGGTTTATTTTTCGATCATTGAAAAGTCAGTGCCCGAAATAGTATAATTGGTCCACCTCCCCCTCCCCGGGTGGGGCACCCGGGATTTCGCAGGCAGGTACCCGAGGAGGTGACTGACCCTTGGATCCACTTTTGGAGGATACAGACGGAGGCTGCCAGACAAGAGGACGGAGACGAGGAGGAGACGACGGCGGGCCCAGACAGACGGTGCTATTGTGAGCGGTCCCGGGGAGGTGGGGATGGTCGGGAGGAGCATTGCACCCTACACGTGCCCGGGCTGCCTGTCCGTCTGTATCAGGTGTGTCTGACCTCTCTGGTCGTCTGGTCCGGGAATCGGGTCGTCCTTTTAAAATTCCCTACCCGTCCTCCTTCCGGGGAAATAGTGCTTGTCTAAAAGCGTATATTTTCAGTTGACGCTTTTTTTTTTTTTTTTATCTCTAACAAAGTTCTGAAATTCATGGGGTTGATAGGAATAACTTGTTTATGCAACATTAAGAACCAATTATTAATTAATGTCTCCTTTCAAAATTTTCACTATGTAATTATAAGATACTTGATAAGGTGGTGTAACTGCCGAATGCGCTCACTATAAAATAAACTTGGTAGACCTGAGAGCTGTATATTTATTAAGTTATTATTAGATTTATCGATATTTTTTTTACTTAGTAAGTGCCAAAACTTAACGTAACCTCCGCACGAAAGAACCATTTCTTAATAAGTGATTCCTATTTAACCAGCCAGATAATATATTGCATCGGAGCTCCAGTTGAAGCCTAAGCACGCTAAAAATAAATGGTCGTGAAAAAAATACCATTGTAATATATTCACAGGTTAAGCATTATTTACCGTCAGTCATAGATAGGAGGCCATTATACAATTTTTAAAAGTGGGATCACTCATCCTTGCATTGATTGGATCACTTTTAACTAGCGATTTATATATGTCACCGGTGTAATTATACGGTCATATAATAATTATATAAAGTAATATGAACAATTTTATAATAACGCGAAAAATGATTCACTGTCAATGATGTCATTCTGAGGAGTTAAAAGTAACTAACTGTAAAGAATGCTTAAAGCACTTGTGAATATATAATAATAGGACGTTATTTAATTAACCTTAACCCACCAGAAATTTAACCAAAAAATGAAAAATATTGTGTATATATATGTATTTGACCTCGTTTTAAAATAAGTCAAGTAAATAATGAAACGTCGCCTTGAAAATTGCATTAGTGTGACGTCTGTCTAGACCACCGTGCGACGCCGGGACGGCATGAATACAAAGGATATGTGGATCAAAACATTGCAAAAAAATTGCATGCACAGGCTGACTGAATAACGTAGTTGCTATGGTAATACACGTAGAAATTCAAATGTTAGCACTCTGCTGGTAAACAGCTTACGCAATCGTTCCAATGCCGTGCATCCCGGGATGGTTGTTCCCAGTATGCCGTGCATCCCGGGATGTTTGTACCCAGTATGCCGTGCATCCCGGGATGGTTGTACCCAGTATGCCGTGCATCCCGGGATGGTTGTACCCTGTATGCCGTGCATCCCGGGATGGTTGTTCCCAGTATGCCGTGCATCCCGGGATGGTTGTTCCCAGTATGCCGTGCATCCCGGGATGGTTGTACCCAGTATGCCGTGCATCCCGGGATGGTTGTACCCAGTATGCCGTCCACTTTCCGTGTCGCATGATTTAAACCGGGCATTTGCTATGTTCTTCCTCTGTCTCCATTTTCAGTACGCCTTTGTTTACTTTGTTCTAGAAATATCATAGTTTTCCATTTACTGGTTCTAGCCTTCTGGTGATGAGATCAGAGTTCCAGACTTCACTCTCGAAAAAATATTCTGAATCATAAGTTAAGTCGTTAACAAATGTTATTTATGCCCCTTGTCGCCGAATAAAATTATGATCGGGCGATAAAACAACTTTTTTTTTCCGACCAAGTTTCATTATGGAGTCAGATAATTAAAAAGAACCAGGGCCTGTAGCCTGTTTCTGTTGGCCCGGACGTCCTTGCTGGTTCTGGTTGCAAACTTTGCTATGATAAAGGCTCCCTCTCACTTCCGCTAGCGTTCATAATAAAGGTTTCCATTGATATTTAGGCCGCATATTCAAGTTCCAAAACAAGAAGCCGATCTCCCAACTCAAAATAAGAAACCTTTGTATGTTCACTAAGTCGCTTTATCGATTGCCACCTGTTTGCCGAAGAGGCACGCACGATACTCATCGATACAAAACAACCATAGTTCTCAATTGTGGGTCAATCAACAGCTTCAGAAAGAGTACTTAATTGTTAGTTCATTTTTCTTGGTGATATATATAACAATTTTTTTATGTACTATCCTGGATCGAGTGGGCGGTCGATTGCACCGGTAATGTTTTGCCAAAGCACAGTTGTTAACGGCAGAACAATTCCGATTTTAGCCTAGGCATGGCTCGGGATACCTCAGGAAGCCTCAGACCGCAGGACAGCCTTGCCTGAGACTAGATAAGAGAAAGGCTTGGCCCCTCCCTCTGACTGCCAACGACTAGACCCCGTCTCGTCTGTTGGCCTTCAGTTAACCTTCGCTACGTCACCTCCCCCCACTCCACCTCTACCGTTTCTGTTATGTTTTCCACCTTTTTTTTCTCTCTCTCTCTCTTTCTCTAAACATCGGTTCTAATTAATCACTTATCTTCAATTTAGTCCGTCTCCTACGCTTCTTCTTCATTCTTTAACTGTCGACAGCATTTGATACTGCATTGAAGAAGCATAATTAATACATTGATACGACGGGTAGGGATGGGGAGGACATTCAGACATCTATCCTGCAAAGTCAGGAGCATTCTGATAGAGGATACTTACTCAATCGACTTAAGGTTAAACTACAATCTAAACAGAACTATCAATGTTATGAGACTCACCCTTGGGTTAGGTTGACTAACTTGCAAACTAAACTTATCCCTAGTGCCTCTAGGGCTGGTTGAACATTTCATCCATGCTCCCAACGCATACTCACACTGGGATGGGAGCCTTTGATGAATTTTCAATCATAATGACCGTCTGGAAATTTTTACTGCATTTCTCGATCATATAAATAATAAACGAAAAATTTGTTTTTTAAATGAATGGCGAAGCCCTGTGTCCTGATGCTTCAAAGCCAACACTTACAATTGAAATCGACCTACGCCAATAATAAATATTATTGATTTAAGCCAATATTCGGCAAAACGTAGAGACCGTTTTTGACCTACACCATCATATTGTTGGCTATTTGTTTTAAGATGTACTTTTCTTGTACATAATTTTAACTCAATTAGACGACACAATTGGATCATTCCAATAAATTTATAATTTATAAATTGAAGCATTACATTTTTTTAATTGAACTTGAACTTATAAATATTTATTATTTGTTGATTATCTATCAATTAAGTAACATTATTGTAATTAAATTAGGAAATTACAGCATAGTACTTGGAAATCTGATATACCTTTTTAGTGGTCTATTCTCTAGAGATACAATCTACATCCTAATTAATCCATAAATCGCATCTAGATTTTTTATTGTGAGTGAATTTGCTAAAGATGAAAACATATTTTTCTTGACCTGTTCCGTAAAAGCCTTTTCCTCTGAACTTTATTTGTGAAAACAAAAAAAAAAATAGCTAAAGTTGGTAAAATATAGAGGGAGTGAATTTTTAGAATTATTTACAGTCTCCGTACCTTCAAAAACTTAACAGCAATCTATTAAGGGAGCAATGCTTATACTGCCCAAAGTAACTTTCCTGAGGAATTAAGAGTGTACTTTGCTGTTAAAACTTTTCCCTATAAAGCATCAATTAAAAAGACAGTTTGGAAGTATTCAACATGATATTTATGTCGGGATTTTGTCTTGCTGTATAGAGGACATTAAGGAGAATTTTCTCCCCCGATCGGGCAAGTCGTAAATTTGTCGAAAACATTTACCTATCTGTACACCTACTAAAGTTTAAAAGTGGTATTTATCCATGTATTTGTTTATATTTGTACTTGCCGGATTTAACGAAACATTGAGTTTACTTTCAACAGTTTGATTGGGCGTGGACGTGCTTAAATATGTGTTGTATTCTGTACATAGTGGAGAGAGGCCACAGATTTTTATCGAAATTTGGCTGAAGTATTCCACAAGGAACTTACCGAATAAAATATACAATTTGATCTTACGCAACCGTGAACAGTGCTAATTCGATTTTACGCCGGAGGATTCGAAACTTACGCTTATGATGTACGTTTGAGGGCTGCGCTGAAGTAAGACTCTTGTTTGACAGGTTCGTTCCGTTTGACTTGATGCATATCACAGGCAGGCAGCTGTGCACTTCTGCGTCGTTATCATTGACCGGTATCAATCATGTCGAAGGATTGTACAATAGAAATTGTCAGATTATTGTTATTTGGACAACTGCCTCGTCCAGTTGTCCAGATCCTGAAAATCATAATTACTAATAATGCTTAATACGTAATTACTAAGTACGTTCTGTGCTTAGTAATTATACATTATATCACACCTCTGCAAGAGGTGTACAGAAGTGGTATCCATCCCGAACTCTGTTGATATTTTTATAATTTCGCCCAGTAACTTATTAAAATTTTGATATAAAAAATTGTTTACTTTAATTATTAATAGACGGTAATGATTAATTAAAAATGATTGAAGTTGTGAAAAAGTCTCCATATATTATCTATGACCCCCCTCCCGAAAAATAATCCTATGTACGCCACTAAGTACTCTATAGGTAATTTGGCTTTGTGCCAATTAAAACGTAATAATGAAAATATTAAACTCGCATAAAGTAGGCCACATATCAATTTATTGACATAAATTAAACATTTTCAAAAGTGATTAATGCATAACCCGGTGACCGGTCCAGCACACCTTATTAGTTGTACAGAGTTTTCCGCTGTAGTTGACAGGTAGCGCTGAGGTGTTGGTGTTTGATTATACCATACTGTGTAGTTTGAAATTGTGTCCATTAAAGGATTTGAAAATATAGCATTTGTATAAAGTACACAAAATGTGAGTTCACGAATTTGACTAATAATTGGATAATATGTAATAATGATTGATTTTAAATACGGGTTGATATCAAACTATTACGTTCAGTCATTATAGTTTCAAAGACCAATTACAACTGTCGACTGGGAAATCTTTTTTATGATAATGTATTCAAAATTAAAATTTAGCCGTTTCCACGAAACCAAAATGCGTATAATAATTATTTTTTAATTTTATTCGCTGTGAACTTGAGGAATGTGTAAAGCATTGGAAATAAAGCAAATTTGGTATTCTGTTTTTCCGATGAAATATCTTTAATTTTAATGAGAAACGGATCCACTGAATGCCCACTGCAATTGAAACCAGCAAAAAAATTGAAAGTAGGCCACAAACACCTTTTGCTTTTGCGCAGAACTCAAGGTGAGACAATTTATCATGGTGGCATTCCTCCCAATATCCCACCCTTAAACCACCTAATTAGAACCCTTAAATCACCCAATTATTCTTTCCTAACTTAGAAACCTGCTTGTGATATTCCATGGGGTTTCTGAGTATAAAAAACAAAAACAAAGTTTTTTTATGAAATATAGGTTTCAATTGGTTAAATTTAATATTTCTATTCATGACGATATTTACGTTTGATGAAAAGTTACCTATTAGTAAAATATTGTGTAAAAAAACTGCCGATAAATTAGAAAATGGTTCACCACGGCGTGAGGGACATTGACCCGAGAAGGAGTTCATCTATCGCGCCAGGCCTTGTGAAACCTTATATCTTAACTAATTTTCCCTTTCATTTATTTTTCGAATAATTGGTTCCCTATATAACGGTGATAAGGGTTCCGTTGGACCCTCAAGTACTTTCTGTCCAGCTCATCGGACCGAGCCGGAAAGGGGAACAGATGCCGGTCGATATTTTTGCATAAGCGCGATTGCTTTTTCGAAAATAAATAAAAAAACTCTTTTCAAAACTGTATGATCAAGGAATACGTTCGTTCGCGGGGTTTTCCGCTCGGTAGTGAATTGAATCGTATCGATCTGATCTAGCCGATTTTGCTTACTCTAATTATTGGAGCAAATGACAACGGGCGATGATGTAACCACGTTGGCGGACTAGAGCCGGGAACGCTTTCTGTTTGAAGAAGGTGACTAACTAGACGGCCGATGCCCCCCAAAGGGTCACAACTACGCTCATTTGATTACAGTTGTCAATTAGGTCACTTCGGTTAGGCTTGTTAGCGACTGGTCCTCCTGGCCGAGCAGCCGTTCGTTACCAAGCCACAACGTGTAACTATCAACATTAAATATCGAGTTTTTTTAACTCCTTATTGGTAGAAAAAGCAGTTGCACACAGCTCGTTATTTGGTCCTGATATTGGGGCTTTCAATGGATGCTGTAGGCAGAATAGTTGGGCCCGATAGTTTATTGTGAATTTTCAAGAAATATAATGCTATGTAAGAACTGAATAATCCTAAGTTACTCTGGTCCTAAGCCGGCCTTTTCGTCCTTATTCTACTCGATAATCGTCGTTTATCATTTTGCAGTATTTGTCATTTTCATGCTACTTGCAGTTTTGATATTATAAGGCAATATCGAAACTCCTCCCTGTACACTTTAGATTTTAAATACTTATTCGCGTAATAATTCTACATGAGATTTCCATAGAAATCGTTTTCAAGATTTCAAGGAGTGGCATATTTACAGATTAAGACCGCTATATAGTGCAATAGGCATTATGGACAAATTTAATAGCTTCTGTTAATATAAATGGACTATTATACTCCTGTGTTTATGAATCGCGAAAAGTATTAACAGTTTTTTTTTAACTAAATAAATTAAATAGTACAATAATAACACCTATCCGTTATCGTATTATTAGTATTTAAGTCTTTACTACTGATGTAAAGTTTACGCTAAGAACTATGAATTGAGTATATATTACAAGTTCGTCTGACTATTTATCCTTGCGGAACGCCTTAATAGAAAAAAAAATAATTTGCTTTTGCTCTTACTTGCCCAGCGGTAACTTGTTCCTTTTTGAGATCAAACGATCGAATAAATCTGGCGGTGCTTACGATTGCAGAATCAGCTATCGATAAGGACAACATGAAAGTATCAGGTATTGCTGGCAAGTAGCTGAGTGCACCTGATAAATACCTACCCGGCCAGAACTATCAATGGCCTAGCCTTGACTAGTTTACGGCCTATCCGAGGCTTTACGATCTTGGTTAAGTAAGTGCCTCGCTTCTTTCGCTCCTACGTCTGGCTCCCTTCTGCGTCCATATGGTCTACGTGACTGGTAATAAAATCTCGGTTCTGTCTCGGGTTTTTCATTAGCTCTGCCCGGCGGCATCGTGTCACCGTCGCTGAGCTTATAATACTATGTGAAGAATTGAAACTCATGTGTGATGATTGACATATCTACATGATAACACTTTGCAAATATCATCAAGGAGTAGATGGACGTATAAATGATATTAGGATTAATAAGAAACCTGGTTATCCACAGTAGTGAGTATTCAATGCAGAGCCAAAGATAAGCTATAATACGCCCAATGCCGGTCAAAGGACATTGGCGGCAAAACACCTCCACAATAATTACACACTCAAGAGCACCTGCTCGAATGGCTGGCTGATTGGAATCCACTACTCGAGCACTGGGAGGTAGATTAGTCCCTGCTGGCTGGGCGCTTCCCTTATGGGAGAGGGGGCTCCCTTAATTACCAGATATTGCACGACAATAATGGAGCAACGATGCCCTCTGTAAAGTCTATAAAAATTAAAATTATTATTTATATAAACGATGGGATTCATTAGGTCCCTCGTTGGGAACATTTTTTTTTTAGCTTTATTTATTAATTCACAACTATTACTCTTTACTTTACTAACTTACCTGACCATTGTTTGTGCTGTAAAAATGATAATCTCATTTCTGACATGAAGGTAGAGGACATACAGTTATACCTCCGCATTGTTGCTGGAGCTTGTTTGTGGATATCTTATTAAAGTTCTCTGTACCAACGTCTCGTCTGTCACCGTTGAATGTGATTTGGGTGGCCGTTTATTGTGAAAGTTTCTGTATAATTTTCTAATGCAGTCAGTGCAAAGAGTATGATTTTTTACGTAAAATGGTGGCGTTAGAAAATGGTGTACCTGTCTTAGAACTTTTGGTTGAAAAATCCGTATCCTTTTTCATGTTCTTCTTACCGCATCCGAATAGGCCAATTTGGTACGACTAGAAGTTCGTATGGTTTTTTAAAGTTTTGAACGGTCAATGTGTAGATAATTTGACAAAATATGTTGCCACGCTTTGTAAAGTTGAGAGGGACGATTCGCAGCGAGCTGTTGTAGCTTTCTGCAGGGTAGCAGTTATTTTGAAAGCCGCTTTTAAGGGTAAATTACTATCCCTGAGACCAAAAGCCAGCTTGAATGCTCCCGAGGGAATGCGTGCAGAAGCCATAAAAGAGATGGGCCTTTGTTACCGCCCTCAGTGCATGAATGTGTTATGAGACTGTTTGTGCTCCAGCCCCCACCAATCTGGCTCCTATGAATTATGAGCAGGAGATGATCAGCTTCGGTCTCAATTTAGCAGGGGCTCTAGTCAGCAGGCTAGCTAGCGGTCAGCACTGCGGGCTCACTATACGTGATCATATTCCCACGTTCCTCACATTTCCTCTGGTCGCTTTCGTCTTCGGGCACGTTATTCTCGTTATTATGTCCTTTTGTTCCCGTTTTTGCTAATTTTTTCTTTTGTTAGCCTCTTGGACGTTCAGAGGATTGAAAATCTCGCATCTATGAAAAACCCTTTTCATCGATCAACGTTACTTCAACTATGCTGGACATATATAAAAAAAAACTATGTTTTCTATTAATAAGAACCAGTACGGAACTCTGGCTAACACAAAAAAGCAATACATCAATTAGGGGGAAAATAAATAATGGGTATACTCTGAATCAGAAAATATAATCCAAGAACTTGTTTAAATACATAAAAAGTATAATACACAAATAAATAAAAAAAAAGTGGAGAAACTATAATTAATATTAGTGGTTTCTCTTGCATATGTCTATTAGCATTAAACTTAAATGATAATAATCTTATATCGTCAATTAATAGCATGAAATAATATACCTAAAGTCAAATTTTCATCTCATTAATTATTGAATCAATGACCTTTTAAGTATGTTGACGAACCGTATCAGGCTAAACTACCTAGGTAAAAATAAAGCGAATAGACAATTTAAACTTTATTTTTGCAATTATAATCCACTGCTTCGGATTATGTGGAGCCCTCAAGTAAATCCTAAGGGACTTAAAATTGCCAGACAAAACACAAGGACATATTTGTTTATGAATTAATTTTTTCTGACATGTGCTTTCTTATTTCTTCTCCTTATCATTCTTCCTCTCTGCTCGTTCACAAGATTTTTATATATTTTCCATTTTAAACAATGTCGGACTGTTCAGTTATTCTGAAATGACTAATCAGTAATAAGCAATTCTTGTAAAATAAATATTTTACGATCTATAAGTTGTAACAGGTAACACACATTTTGTCGGTGTTTCACTAAGATGTAGTAATCATTTTATTTTATTTTTACGATAGTCTTTATCTTGCAACTATTATGTATCAATGGTGTGATTTATGCGTCTAAAAAAATTGACTTTTTATTTGTCCCGTTGCTTGCAGAGATGGCTCTCGGCAGACGCGATAGCTGGACAGATAAGTGTCAGAATTGACTGCTAACAAGGAAGTAAAGAGACTGACTGTGGACAGTTTAATGACCCCAGAGCTAGCTAATAGGCAAGAGTCCGTATGTGTTATGGGGCACACATGGGCTCCTGCATAGCATTGACCCCTTTTGTGCGCATATATCTAGAAATGTTCCAGCCATGTATCTCGTGAGCTGCCTTCTCTAGGATTTAAGCGTACTTTAGTTGTATATTGGAGAATTTTTACTCATGTATTTTTTTTTTTCTGTTACAGGTAATTATGGATGCTCTAGTCGCTGAAAATGGAAAGGTGGCGTTGGTAAAGAATTTCAGAATAATACGCTAAGAGTAGTTTAGTTCAAAGATGCGGATTTTTAAATCGATTATAAACTAAATAGTATTTTTTTAAATTTATACAAACATTAAAAACGAGGCACGTGATCGAGAGAAGTCCGAAGTTTCCTCTTTAGTTAATTTATTGTGAAAAAACTACCCTTATTAACTTAATATACTATTATTCTTCAAAGTAAAACTTATACACTTAGATAATTCATATTGTGGTGGAACTAGTTTAAAAAAGAAAAGTGTTTATTGCTGATATTAAATCAACAGTCGACGTTTCGCCTGTGTATGACATCATTAAATTATTTCATGTATCCAATAGGGTAAGCTTGCTTATTAAACGTATTTAAGTAATTCATTATGAAGAAAAAAATGTTGCATACTATATAAGAATAGACGAACCTTACTATGTTGGGAGATGGTATATATTTATTAGATATTTTGGGGCTGATAATTTTTTAAAAACTAATTTTAACACAATATAAATAATACGTTTTATTTTTTTGTTTTAAGTAACAATCAAAAACACATTGCCACTAGTGACAGACAAATAAATAATTTATATCTAAGAACTACACCGGTGGCTGTTATAATTCTGAAGTTTTCCTGAAAAAGAGGAGAGGGACCTTGAACGGAGAGCACAAGGTAGGATAGTTATATATATAACGGCTCATTTATAAAACCCAACATTTTCTCTTTTATAAGCCAATTCCTGAAACAAAAAAAAACTGTCCCGATTCCTCGAAATAGGAACAGAACAGAACTCCATAAAAAAAAAATGTAACCATTATTTATTTAGAGATCAGCTACGAAGTAAAATGCCGAACCTGTCAGAGTGAGGCGGGAGGAGCTTTGTTGCTCCCGACTTCCCGACTTGGGGATTGGTTGGGGGCTCCTGGGCAGATTTTGTACGTACATATTCCATATTGGTATGACTGTAAATTGTACATATTGAGTTCGTGGAATTTCATTTCAGGTATAAACTTGCTCTTCACAATTATTAATTCCGGCTAAGCAAATGGTATTTTTACAAATAAATTACATTCTATGAATTTCAACGACTTCTGTATGCCTGGTTCCCACTGTAAATAATTACAGTTGTTATACTATTGTAAACCTTTGTTAATCATAATTAATTTGTCCTTATTAAATGGTTAATTGTGATTCATGCTGTGTATGCGTAACCCACGAAATGACCGATAGGATCCTCTGCTGCTCAGGGATATCATTTAAAGGATGAAAATTAACAAATTTTCTCACTTATCCTATAATTTTATATCTTTAGCATACAGAGTGTGGTAATACGAATCGTTTTTATGCGGGATGTCAATAGGATGAGAAATCTTAAATCATCTCTCGAATGTATCATCTCTGCGTGTTTCTACCCAGTTTTAGTAATGGAGTTAAGAACTAATTTTTATTTATAGGAAACAAATGTGTGACCTGTCGTTGCAACATCCCTTGAACTGAAAAGATCGATTATGAACTGATCGAGTTCTGGGCATCGACCCGAGCCGCAGCAGCGCCCCATCACTAATGCAGTTCTCCCCGATGGCAGCGACTGTACTTGAATTTTACATCGTTCTCTACCCCGTATCACTTTTTTTTATTCCTTTACGATCCAGAACGGATAGATATTTTCAATCCCCCCCTCCTCCGATTGAAATACACAACTTCTGAAACGATAGATAGTACATTTGAGTTAATTCGTGGTGAATCGTTTTAGTTCGATGGAAAGAATATGTTAGTTTTTCACCAAATTTATTTATGTACGGCTTCACCATTTACATTACATTACCATTTCATATAAGGTCCATCTGAGTCATGTATGGGAACGTACATAGAAAGTTTCATGAAATTCTAACATTTCTTGTTTACAAAAAAAAAATCCACAAAAAGGTTGGCCTTTTGAAAGTCCGTAAGGTTTTGAGGTTCTAACTACTCTATCGTCAGTCTATTTGTGTTTTATAGTCATAGAATTCTTATAAGCTCGTTAACCAATAAGACTTTTCTGTAAATATAGTATTAATGTTCTTATCTGATTAATGATTTCTCTAATGGCATTCTCTTAAAAACCACTCACGAAGACACGGCAGTTAAAATGATTTCCTTGATAATCGATAGCCGCTACGGTTCCTATTAAGAGGTGTTGATAATTAAATGTTATCTATTATTTTTATTCTTTGTAATTTGTATAGTGTACGGTAAGCAATTTTGTTTTTAATACTATATTAATTTAACTCAAAACTTTGAGATAGACGAGATTTTTAGTTTTACTCCCAGAATCAAGAATAAATAGATTCTTGGGCTAATTCACCATTGAGCTAGCAACATGAAGTATGGTGGGTGATGTATGACGATCTCAAAAATTCACTCTGCCGTAATTAATAGACTCATTTAATGATGATAAAGAATTCAAGTCCCACTATTCCTCATTCAGAGTTATTGATAATTAACTGATGCTACCTATTATTTTTGTGGTGTATATGTTTTTCGACCTATGAAAGGTGTATATTTTTTTTCGCACCGACGACACAGTTGGAGTCAATGAATAAGCGAGTGATACATGCCCCAGTGAAATGGGAAATGCCCCTGGGTGACCTATGGTGCCCCATTTCCCGGTGCCAGGAAGAGCCAGTTTATCACTATCGTCTTCTGACCTCCTTTAGAGGTCCTGCATGCCTTCTAGAAGAAAAGCGTTCTTGATGATGTCATTAGCGAGTTTTAACTATTTTTAAAATTACTCCTACTCGTTTTGAATGTCAGGTAACAAGATCTGAGGAAATGGACAAGGAGGGCCAAAACGCAGTTCAAATATCAAATTGAACACAGGATCAAGTCCCAAATAAATAACTATGACGTACATTTAACGAATTCATTTCAGGATACGATATTTAATATAAATTTTATTTTTACGAACTGTACCTTCTGTAGGTATGGGTATTTTCGTTTCAGTGCTTAATCTAATCATTCTTTACTGACTGTAAATACGAATTTTAGTCAGGTGAAACCCGTTAATGTTTTACGACATCCACTAGATGAAGAGAGATGAAGAGCGTTTTTATAATGCTTCATAAAGTCTTGCCTTCGTTCGTTATACTTACGCCTGGTCGATACCCGGGGCCCCTTAGTATCAGTGTTCCAGATCCCAAGTGTTCCGCTTTGTTCTGAACCATTGTTCTAAGCCCTTTAGCGCTCCTATGAGAAGTTTTAACATTTAGAGATCAAAAACGAACAGCTCAGGTTCTTCAGCGTAAATTTATGATTTTCCTTTCAAAACGTCAGATCGATTCTACCGGTTTAATTTTCCAGCAAAACAATATCGATAAAGAATAAAATATGTTTTCATGTGATTGTATATTAGAAATTGTAGACAGAAGTCAAATTAATTAACATTTACATAAAAAAACACAAAGTGCAATAAAATAGTTTTCTATACTTAACTAAAAAACATTTAAACCTGTCAAACTTTTTAATTACAATCTAATTTGCCGACAACCGTCTTGAAGTAAATTAAAGGATTCATTCAGATAACCAAGCACTCTAAATTTATTAATTATAAATTAAAGAATTAGTAATTCTATCTCCGCAAGAATGTCTAAAAGAATTCAAATTAGAACGAACATTATACAAAAAAAAAGTTGCGCAAATTTTCATTAATACCGCTGTTACAACAACTGAATAATATTCCATCCAGCATTGTTGGTCAAATTTCCCTCCCCATTAGAATGCCGAACAAAAACCAATGACAACAAGTATTTTTTAACAACCTAATTCCGCGGCATTGCAAACATTCAGAAAAAAGACATTCCCTTATGTACCTGCTGTATCAAAGCCACGGCAGTTATCGATACTAACCCACACGTCACCGGGACAACTCGTTCGCCCTTACTCAATTGCTTTCTACTACAATTCTAATTTCAGGATCCGCAGTGTGCTGTTTGAGTATTTCCATAGCTTTGTCGATTACTTCCGATTCAGTACTTAATAGCCAGTTATATAGCGGAATGAATATAATCACTTTTCGTCATTCATTGTTTGAAAACTCGATTGGCTTAAAGAGGATAAGTCAACTGTGTGTAAATAAATGAATTGTACGCGAAATACTAATTAAAAGTTTATAACCAAGCAATCACCTTCTACTGACATCTCATCCCCGCCAACCTAAAACCTAAGGAGATGGCCTCGCGACCTTCTCTTAACCAACACTTTCTTTATTGTGAGCGTCTGTGGAGATCACTTAAGTGACAAGTGGTTTTGGCTAATGAGCCTTTTTAGCGGAAAAGTAGCAAGCCGGTAAAACAGAAGTTTTAAGTATCGCTTATAATGCAACTGTATTTCATTTCAACAAAATAATCGTATCATCGTTTGCGAAGCATCCTGTCAGAGGAAAAACTATTACATAACCCTTTCCTATTAATTGTTGCTTGCTCGAAAATCTTTGGCGACACATTTTAGCGATTCCCACCCTTTTAGCAACAATTGAAGGGTAGAAGTGTCTCTTTTCGAGTACTAATGGACCAGTTTCGCTGTCTATATCACTTTGCCTTGTTCAATTAATGCCGGGAGGTTCCCCTATACAGCGATCATTCTTGGACCAACACAGGCTCTAATCAGATCGCAATGGCTCCGATGCGGAGGCATTGGCTGAGATTAAGCGGTGAGGTAAGTAAGCCATGAAGCTAAGTGACCTTAGGTAACGACTCGCCATTGGCGGCCGGCAAATGGTGCCATTGTCAGCGGCCAATGGTCTTCGCCGATATCGGCCCCCTTTTCCGCACCGTTGGCCACTCCGCCCCTCTTGCCTAGCACCCCCTGGCCCTCGCTTGCATTTCAATCAAGGGGTAGTCTAGTCTCGCCAATGGGCAGTCGGATTCAGTGACCCGTCCAATTTATTATACTTGTAACTCAGGAGAGCTGGCGCCCTCCATTTTTTGAACCACTGGATCAAAGATCATAAACTACCGTTGAATAAGATTGGGAAAATGATTCAGCAAATAACGTCATATTTTTGCCTCCCCAGAAGTTATTTATTTAAAAAAAAAAAAGCGCTTTCAGCATCCTACACTGCCGTTCTCAAGTACTCTGATTGTTGATAACGAGAGCGGCGCTACTCAGTACAGGCTGTCGAAAGCACTTTCTCATAATAAATAAATAACATGTGGGAAGGCAATCACAGGAAGATCTTAAACTCATCAAAACCAGCTATCAAACCACAAAAAAATAATCATTTTATTTATTTGTTAAATATCACCGGAATTCGCCATTTAGTCATTTAAAATTCTTAAATAGCTTATACATTTACATTAAAAAAAAAAAATATTAAATTCGGCATGGATCTATTAAAAAACGGGATTTCGGGTATATTCGGCTCTCAAAACGTATTTTCTTGGAAATCTTGAAAATTATTGTTGCGTTACTGCCTCTAATGTGCTCATTGGACTAGTCATTTCATAAATATAATTTGTTTTTCTTACTTCGCGTTATTCTATTTGAACAAAAAAAACATATATAGGAGTAATCGATTATACGATCGTCCAATACCCGTGGGATAAAATGTTTTTCTCGGTATTTGTATTGAAAACTACTCCAATCCATTATTTGTAGGAAAGAACTCTCCGAATCTAGATAGTAGAATATGGAAGATTTTGTATAGTTGTAATGTGAAGGTTTCGAAAGATATAAAAGCCTTGGCGTGGATGGAACGGTATAAAAAAAAGATTTGTTTCAGTTAGAAGACGTGCTGTATTTTTTTATTAACACATTTCGTTATCCGGTCATTTCTCGGGGCAAACGTGGTAACTATCACGCTCTTAGTCACCACCGAGAACAGTACGGAGGATAAAGTCTGAGGGACACTTTATAGGTTAGTTCACTATCCGACGGCGTAGTAGATAATGAGGTCTTCAGGTAGATCTTGGATTAGCAGATACTCATGCATATTATTACATACGTTTAAAACGTATAGAGCATTTTTGGTTAATTACCGCCCGCATTCACATCCTTAATTGCTTATTAATTACAGTATAATGTTTAATTAATTTTAATTAATTACTAAACAACGATTATGCGGCAAGTATGTAATAAAATTTAATGGCATTAACTGATATCCTGATCTATTTCCTCCCAGCCAAGCTTCTCGAACCACAAACCCACTTAATTGAACATGTAGACTGCAAATTATGCTATTTCCCACTTAAGTTAATTCGGGTTCATTCAATACGAAGATTTCAGTTTCATGAACATCTTAAGAAATGAATATATATATATATATATATATATATATATATATTGTTGTGATATTAGATATTGTAAAATTTATGTATAAAGAAATTGAAATATAAAGATTTAATCGAATGTATCAAGAAGGCGATAAAAAACAAAAGAGGAAGGCTAAAAAACAAAACAAGATGGCTGTTGTGTTGTTTTGTTATGAAGGGAACTGTACGTTAGTCACTCTAGTTTTGGCATCAGCCGGTGATGCAGATTAGCTTTAACCAGTGAGTAAGAAAAACTTAAAAACTTCTTTTAGTTAATGATCGTGGACTTAAAGAAGAACAGAAGAGAATTTTCTTTGATTGAAGATGAACGAAGAGAAATAAAGAAGAAAACTAAGCGAATTTATAGACAAGTATTTATATATAATTAATTTAAGTTTTTTTTTTATTTTTAATTAAATTCACCTTTTGCCAGAATCACTTATTTATTAGCAGAACCTGAAAACTAAAGAGTAGAAAAAAATAATGAAAAAATATAAAATAAATTTAAAATTAAAAAAACAAAACAAACGTAATAATATATTTATTAGAACAAACAGTTAAATAATTAGGTGCTGATATTATTTTATATATTTTATTAAAATGGACGAGGGATCTCATGTCATCAAAACATTCTTCTAATGCATTGAATATGGTAAAGTAAATTTTAATACGTTTGATCACTTCAATGCTTAGACATAGCTTCTATCGTATTATTAGCTACACCAGACAGTATATCGAAGGGGTTCATTACATAGATCAATTTAAATCTGAGCCTCCTTGAATAGAAAAGAGAAACAAAGGGCCGACTATCGACCGAAGGCAACTAATTTACCCCAGCACATTAGGTAAGCCCCGAGAGCTAATGCTGAGTTAATTAAGACCCGTTTTCCGCACAGGACGATATCTGATCTTGCACAAGTTTTGCGTCGGCCCGGCTTCCTCCGCAAACAAGTGAAAGGTAACTAAAATTAACAAAGGGGCTATTGTGAGGGATCGTTTGCCAATATGAGCCTTTCACACTCGCTTCAATGGAGGGCTAATAAAAAATGGATGACTGTCAGCCTTTAGCGGTGCAAGATATGTATTCAAATTTGAACTGCTATAAGGACCCAAAAAAACATTTAGCCCCGCTTGGGGAAAATTAGAAAGTTAATTCATCTCATTTGTTTGAATGAAACAACAACTCATTGAGTTAAAAAAAAAATTATCATTTCCGAAAAGATCAGCAGCTCTAGCGTCAAATAGAGGCAAAACATTCCTAGAATGTTCCATTCAATAAGGGTATCAGCTCTATGATTTTCATATCGTAATGACCGGTAAATTAGATATTGAGGAGGAACAAACTAATTCTCAAGGAAGAAATAAACGAATCAATGAAAGATGGCGTAAGGACAAGCGAGTGATGGATTGATAGATTCAGGCGTTAAAGAAAGTTTAAATTTCAGATCAATTAAGTTAGATAAGAGTTTTGCGTGGACATTTTTTGTCATCCGAATTTGTTTAGCATTGCTTAGAAGGATTTTACATGGTGGGTCTCTAAACAGGGTTCTCATTCACCTCAAAAGGCTTAGGGGACCGCTTCCCAATCGGGGAAAAATTGTTTTTGAAAATAGCTGGAAAATATAAACTTGTATATCAAAATCTGCCATTGTATGGATGGATAGCATTCGCCATTATATCATCAAACAAATTTCTATCGCCTAATGATTAACTTGCATTAAAGCGTTCTTCGAGGTAGTCAAACATTGCTTAATCATACTACATGATTATAGATAACGTTTGCGCAACCTTCGTTTTAAAGTATCGTTTCAAATTTATCCTCGCCCTTACGTGTTGGCTTGGCTCAGTAAAAATCTTAAATAACGTGACTTATTTCAATTGTGTAAACTTATTTTTATGCATATTTCATACATATTTAAACTCGTCACCTCCCCCCTCTACATTTTAGGGCTTAAACATGACCGGGAATCAGGAACGGTCTAGGTGACCTCGGTCAGATTCTAAGTCTCTTAGCGTTCGGAGTAACTGTGCAATATTTTGCCTCTACGAGTCGGGCTAAATGTAGAACAGAAAGAGAGGAAATAAAGACGGAAATTCGACCATTTGCAAAAGTGGTAGGATCACGGCAGGACCTACGGAGGAACAGATAGACGACGCACTAACAATAATGCGATGGCGAGGCCATGATTGGAGCAGACGAAGTGTACAATTTGTAGGGCACGCGAAACACCGACAGTTCTCTCGTCTGAGGCTGAGCTCGGCATTGCTGTGGGAACTGCCCCCAAGCACGAGCTTGGACTTTTTACTTTCTACAGCGTTTTACTTAAATAATTTATGTTTCATTATGTTTCTCTTTCCTTAGAAGAGGTCATCCTAGGTCTAGTCATTATGAGACTGTCCAATGAAGCCAGTCAACGGCGTAATGAACATGTGTGAACTAACGTAAACCTCCCAAAAATCTCTCTTTATGTAAGGTCAACTACATTGCATATTTTGTAGGAACAAACTAATTCTCAAAGAAGAAATAAACGAATTGATGAAAGATGGATAGGTAGATACAGGATTTAAAAAAGTTTAAAATTCAAATCAATTTGGTTAAGGCAACTGAGCATTATAATCATCACTAGGTTTTTTTATTGAGGTCTTGTGCTCATAGCTGCAAGAGGGCTATCATTTTGAAAAATATTGATTATACTATTCTATAAAACTATTAAACTAATCACGAATGAACAAGGAAAACTTACAAGTAAACATTTTTGTTTATAGTATCATTAATGCTATTAAAAATAGGCTTAACTAAAGCAATATATCGGCTTTTTATGTTTCACTCTCCATAAACAATAATTAATTATTTAACCTCACTAAAATACAAATCCCGATTCAATACATCTGCAATTGTGTCAATAAATAATTATTTTACACAAATTTATATAGGAACAAGATATAGGAAAAAATAATGAAACTATATGTTTGAAAAAAAAAAGTAGGGGTCAATCCCAATATAATGTATATTATTTATTAATATACCATCCAGTTACACAAAGATATACTTTGAGAATTGTTTTTTTTCTAACATGTATAAATAGACTCTTGTATGCGGGTATTTTCCTGCATATACTTGTCTATTTGAGTGCTACTCCAAAAAATGATTTTAAAGAATTAGGTTAAATAACGTGAGGGTTCAACCGCTCCAGAATAAGTTGATTAAAAATTCTACCAAACTATAGGTTACTTTAAATATTTATTAAGTGATAAATCTCACTATTTTAAGCAATCATCACAGTTATTTTATCATCACAATTAGAAATGGAAACGGTGTCATTAAATAAGCGAAAATTCCCGGAGTAATGGCCGATTCCAAATGGCACAGACGAAGTGAACCCTCTCTCCCCTCGAAACGAGACGAGTGGCGATAAGGTAAGCGACAGCCCATTTGGAAGACGACAGAGAACAGAACTAAAGGAGTTCTGCCAGATTTATAAAAACAGCCATCGTGGAATCATGCCACGGGCTCAGAAATAAAAACCTCTCTCTCCCTCCTGCGTCCGCTGTGATTAGGGGATCGTTTCTCTGACACCAGAGACCCGAAATACCTTCGGCTCAAGCTGTTTAATTTTTTTATCATTCCCTACCCCACCTTCGACGGTTATATTACTCCCTATTCAGTGGAATATATACAATTACAACAGTAATAAGTCGAGTTTTATCAATACTTCTATGATAGAAATTCTTTATGTCCAATTACATACAAGCGTATCAAACATTAATAATCGTCATTTAAGAGCTCATTCATATCTTACACACAATGGCACTCAATAAATATGAACAGCTCACACTCAAACCGACAGTCATGCAATATGAACATGCTAAATCTCCAGAGGACTGATATCTAATGCTCCAGAGGACTCACACAAAATTTCTATAAATTAATAAAGTGTGGGTTTATGGTTAGCGGTAAGATTAGATAGACACTGGGCGTATTTTGTTGGGGACAAAATCTGTTTGAGTTTGATTGTATTTATTTATGAATTACATTCCCACTGTCTATATCTGCATCCGTCAGAAATAAGGTGTGCCCCATCACGTTTAATAAATGCAGTCCATTAATGTATAATGTACATCATTATACTGCAGATCCCTATTAGTATAAAACATAATTTGTATAATATGCAGCCAAGCTACAGGAAATATAATGAAGCAATTGTAAATAGAATCTATATTTTGTAACAACGGGTTATGGGGGGGGGAACCGTCAGTCTCCAAGATATTTTAGCTACATCCTCTGACTGTCTCAAATAGATTTATTCCTTCCCATATTTATGTAATAACGAATAATCTTATGCTGAATGCAATACATCATGTCTGGAAGCAAAATATTAATAAACTCACTCTTGATTATCAATAGTCTTCATTGAATCACATACAATTTTTTTTTTCGGGGGGGGGGGAAATATAAATAAATAAAAACTGGATACTAATAGAAAAACACTTCTTCACAATATATTAATATATTTATGCGCTACGCCCATATAACGAGCATATCGCATATTTCTACAGTTCGTTAGCTAAACATTACATTTTTAGAATATCTTTGAAATTCTGCAAAGGGCCCTTAACCATGGAAAATAAACCTGAAATTAAATTTCTACAGTTTCTGAGCTGTGAATTCGAAAAGCTAAATTTTCATTATACATAAAAGTAAGTTTTATAACCTCGCTGCAGGCACGATGATGCCAGAAAATTTGAACTGATTTTATATCTATAAAAACTCCTCCCCCCCCCCCTAATAAAAAGGAACTAGGATTTGAGAGCTTGAATTCGATACCTTATCCAATAAAAAAATACGTTTAATAGCCTAATCGATGACCCTTTTATTATTTTTTACGGGATTTGGTGCTATTTTTTATATTTTCACTTCGCTATCTCGTCGCAGACACCTGTCAAGATCAGCTGTTCCTGGAATGCCATTATACTAGAGTATTACACGCCTGCAGGTTTATTTTCGCACAATGCTAATTATTACCGAAGTATAACGCTAAGTCAGCCATGTGTGACTGTCGGGAACTATAGCTCATCGTTAATTATACGATTACAGTGTTGGGTTATACCTGTGCCAAGTCAGGTTATTTACATCACGTGTAATTTCTTGGATTGTTTTTCTTACTGATTTTCCCGCGCCTTTGGCACGCTCTAAATGGTCTATTCACGGCCATTCTCTTAAGTTCTTGGCTACATGTCGACTTTATATCTATTAGGAGATTATAAGAGAAAAAAGTTTAATGTAAGAGACCAGCCTGTAGGATGGAAACAAAACGTTTAATATTTCAGTGTATGCTTTAATACTAAATTAACTTTCACTAAGCACATAGACAACAGTGCTAAAACAGCAGGTGTATTTTGAATATTCTTTTCGGTTATGAAGAGGAATTCTGGTTTAAACTTAAGAATTTTTACTAAGAGTTTTATTACTTGTTCATAAGCCGTGTGCTAGTATGGCTGAATAGTTGTGCTACTCATTATAAAAAAAACAAAAACAAATTGGACAAATTAAATGCAAACGTTTCCTAGAAGGACTTCAATAATTCACTTGCAAGAAGTTTTAGATAATCCAAAAATTGATTTTTTCGAATCCTATCCTTGGGAGCACTTATATGCAATAAACGAGGTAACTTTTGAAAGCTATTTAATTGATTGATTTACTTGTTTATTTACCAATTTGCTTGAAATAATAATATTTCATTTGTACCACTATTCAAATTTATTTTTATGTATTGCCAATAAAATGGATTTTTTTTTTTTTCAATTTTGAGGCTGATGTCGGTCATCAATTGACGCGGTCAGCACTTTGTAGGTTTACGTCATGGGCAAAACGTTTGATACAATATCATATTGATGAAATTTGTTCATTATTCCCGTACGTTAGCCTTGTGTATTTCGTTTTATTTTACGACGAGTACACTTGATGCGATGGCGAGTGAAGTCAGCTGCTCCTGCACTCTTAATGATCTCATTAACCTAATGAGTCGTTTTTATTATTTAATTAAATCAACTGTGTAAGCCCGATAGAAAAAAAAAAAAAATGAGGATGCTAAAATTACTTCCTACAAAAAAATGTATAATAATATATAAAATAATTAATTTCTGATCCCGAAGTTAGAGGTTTCGTATTTCATCTGTTCATTTCTACATATATACGAACTACTGTTAAAATTATTTAATCGTATACTACACGCCTCAGAATATGCCGAATAGCTATCGCTTCAAATACAATGATGGAAATATTTACAACTTCTTTGTTGCAAAGCGATTTTAAGTGACAAATAAATACAACTTAAAAAATAAAATTAACAATTTTTTATTAAAAAAAAAATTATTTTAAGAACTGATGCGGATGCTCTGGCCAGTGTCACGTCCTAAATTTCGTTCTAGTGCTTATATATTTTCAGATTAAAATATCTTATTTAATTGTTGTAAACAAATTTCTGTTTACTTATAACCGACCATTTAACTGATATCACTATTGTAAAAAATCGTGCATAAATAAGTATTGTTTACTCGCTCTTTAATTAACTTTTTTTTATTAGATTATAAAATTTTAAGATATGTCTATAATTGTTGTCATTGGTGCTACTTAAACTCCCTAACGTGCCTACAAGGACAGATAAGTGTCGGAACTAAGAATAAGCGAGTTCGGAGCGTGTAACTTGTACTGTAGCCTTATTGTCACATTTATTGTGCTGACTTATGTTTGCGGTGTGGCGACCATTTCTCACACTCATGCCCGTTTTGCATTCCTGAGTCTCTAAGTGGCAAATATTGTTTTACAAAGATCAATGATAGTTACTGTCTGGCCAGTAACGTCAGTGTAAGCGGTAATAACAGAAATGAAGACCTTCTCCCAACAATATTTTTTTTTTAAATCTGGATTGTGTCAAGCTTATTTGTTTTGTTCGTAATTGTTGACGATATCGATTCTAGTGTTGTTTGTAACCTTTCAAGCGGCATTTATTTTGCAGTCCTAGCTCGTCTCTATCCAAAGTTATGCCCAGCGCAGTAGAATTAGAGTGATTAGTTCTAATTGATTGAACTTAAGTTTTTAGTTTATGACATATCGGACACATTGTTTGTCTACTTATGTTTTCATCTATCTTGCATTATGACAAGGATTTCTGATAAAGGTCTTTAAAAATCCCTTTAATAATAGTTTTGGTGTTCATAAATGTTACGAAGTTTGCCTAGTCAAGTTTTAGAAACAAGAATTTATATCTAATATTCAGTTATCCGAAATGTCTAAACACCTTTGTTTTTCTCAAATAATGAGCTGATGCAGACACACGGTTAGTCGAAACGTAGTCCTCTTTTTCATTAACCTAACCAAACTCCTACAACTCCTAACGATAAACTCACTATATATTACAACTTATTTCATGCCATTTCCATCTATATCTTTTTATTTAAGACTAACTCATTTCTGATTATTTATTCTTGATATTTTGATCTATATTTTGACCCCTATATGACAACATGGGAGCCCCATTTTCTGTTGTACCTGTTCTGTTATTACCTTCTGTTATATTTGAGAATGCCATCATATGTTGAAAGCGCTCATACTTAATTATTATACATAATTATGTATGTAGACTAACAGTTTCATCCATCCATTTATCCCAAAACCAGCATATTACATAAAAATTTGAACTATTGTAACTTTTCTGTCCCTGAACTGTCGACTTAAATAGATTACTCCAAACAGTTGAGGCATAAGTACCTTCCTGTGAGAGTATTCCGAAGCTCTTTGAAATCCACCCTCGGTTAATGTACTTCATTTTGTTCTTTGTCCCTGTGGGTAGGGTTAGGTTTAGCAACAGATGGACGCTCTGAGCTCCCACAATGGATATGGCGTTTTATGAGCGCATTAAGCCCGCCGCAAGTTCTGGTTGTGCTCCAAAAGAAACGTTTGTTCTTCGGTGGGTCTGTTTCAGTCGTGTATTTTTAGATGAACAGTTCAACAAGTATCTCGATTGATGCTACCCAAGAAAATGCGAAATGATTGTAGATTTAAATTTTTTAAAACCGGGCTGTTATGATTTCCATTTGAGTTTACAAGTTACAACTTCACTCCATGTGACAACTATCCGGAATTGAAGAGGGGAAGTATAAAACTATAATTCTGGTGGTTGAAACGAGGCAACACAGCTTGTTACCTAGGGAATGATTGGTTTTCTACAGGTATACCCTTTTCTCGCGTTATGGATGGAAGGAAAACATTTCATCTCAAAATAAAATCACGTCTCGGGGTCCAGATTTGGACCCACAACGTCCTATGGCTTAGCCTTCCTCGGAACCAGGATTTTAAAGACAATTGTTGGCTGGGCAGACGTTTGACAGACATGGGTTGTTCCTTGGCAGCTATTTTCTTTGTTTTGAAAAACGAACATGTCCACCAGTACTCCTTTATCTTTTGATAAGAAAAAAACCCTCTTCTAATGGCTTTTAACTGAATAAAACAAACAATTGACAAGCTATTGTTAGGGGGTTTAGTGGAAAAGTAACCTACTCTAGGTTTTAGTTGAAGCTACGATTTCTGTTCGTTAGTCCTTGTGATATTGGCAACTGTTCATTCATGTATTTTGTAGTTTTATTTAACTGTTCGTTCAAGAATGAAGTATGATACATGTTCTAGAAGAAAAGTTGCTTCGCGATATGAATGATCGGGATATAAATTCCTTTGATACTTGTAGGATAGCTTATCAGTCAGCTCTAAGAATACAGGAATGTAAATAATTAGACAGTAAAGCTCAGTATATTGTTTATCTATACTTTAATTTATTTATTTAGCCTTTCAGTAGTAGTTTACAGGTTGATTTTCAACATTATTACCAGTAGTACGTTATGAACGAAACATTCTTCAGCCAATTTTCATTTACACTTGAATATTTGGGATTGGATGACACAATGGAGGAAGCCCACTGAACATCAGAACGAGGCCACACTCGCGGAAAGTGCTAGGAGGGGCTGCCATCCATCGTGCTGCCACGCAGGCTAGTAGACCCGAGTTTCCCAGAACAGGATTGTTGGAACATTGTTGGCTTCTTCACTTGCCTCGTGTGTTATACTGACCGTTACTCCTCATTAGTTCCTCTCCTTATTGACCAGCTATTTTTATTCTTCTTCGTCTCGGGAGGACAGGAGGACTAAGCCTATTGCTGAAGACCACGGAAGTACTCGATGGATTTAATTAATCTGGACCAATTTTCGGCAAATCAGCAATAGAATCTTCTACACGCAAGCGCCTCTTTACATTCGCAAAACTCATTGAGTCGTCAACATTTGTTTAGTCACATGTCTTCGTACAAGTTCCAGATGCAAGAAGTAACGATCCCTGTAACCATCTTTGAGGTGAATATGTGCGGTTGAAAAACAACGCTATAGGAAGTGTCCATTCTAAAAGTAATTGCAGAAATGTTCTAAAAAAAAATCGTAACGACATTAGGAAAGTGTACTGTTCCTAAAGTTGGCATTTGCAGTAAAGATGGAAGATGGAGCTGGGGGGGGGGGGGCTAGGGCCATTCCGACGGCCAGATGAACTGTTATTAGAACTGTGACCGCTCTATCTGCGACGTAAACATGTGTAGGGGCATTAGTTCCAGGACCAGGCTCAGTTCCATCCGCTGGATTGTTGATGTTATTGCCCCATCGGAGAGTTGTCTTCTAATGCCCTCCTTGGTCTTTACGACTCCGGCCCGTGGTAGCGTTCAGAACAAACCAACCAAATGAGCACCTCTCCAGTAAACAGTTTAATTTTGTTTAGGTTCTTGATTGAATCTGTAACCATCACGGATTTTATTTTGTTGATGGTTCAGTCCGAGGAACGTGAGTTCGACATTGTTTTTTTAGGTGGGGGGGGGGGAAGTGTTCCAAAAACCATAACGCTTTTTCCCGTAAAATTTTATCATTTTATATAAATACCCTGTTGAAATAACAACGCAGTTATGACAAACCCAGTGTTTAACACTATGACCCCACCACCCCTCCCGCATCGATGCCAACAGACTGTCGAAGAAAAATTAGGTTAAGAATTAGTATGTAAGTTAGTTTTAAGGTTGATCAAAAAGGTGAGCCCCATCACCTTTATTAGTCAGTTTAGTCCAGTCACGTATAATGTATATCATTATACTTGTTTATTCATTATATATTTTTTATGAAATAACAAAATCTGTATATGATGTAGCGATGCTACAGGAAATACAAAAATAATTTGTAAATAGATTCGCCTGAGGAACTATAATTATATATAATTATCTGTAAATTTAAAGGGGCTATGAAAGAAAAAAAGAAAAAAAAAATAACAACGCAGTTTTTTTTTTTAATCTATCCGTGGTTTATATCGACTTCTTACCCAAAGAAGTCTGTATGTTACGGTAAAGTATGTCATATTAGAGTGCATGTTATATACATAATATGATAACCTATATAAATAAAATTAATGAACAGTCAAAACCAAACAAATTAGTCGCAAATTAATATGTTGCGTTAATATTATGGTGACATATAGATATGAGGTACATTGATCGATGAAAAAGTGCATGTGCTTTGAAGAATACTCTGGAAAGAAGCAGCAGACACAAGGCAACCTCAATTTAACAACACGGCCAGTGTTAATTCTGTGCTCAGATGGAAAAATATTTTAAGTCACTTTTTCTGACAAAGAAATTTATTCAAATTCAGAAGTCTATAAGTACTATAAAACGATACTATAAGTATAAGCTAACTATCATTGCTAATACGTTCACTTGTGTAAAACAACATTGTGATTGTTCATAACGCTATAGTATTTATCGACTCTGGAATGTGAAGAATTCTCTCTGGTAGGAAAAGTGACTTATAACATTTTGACATCTTAACACAGAATTAAACTAGTGATTACAATACTATAATTTTGTTTAACTTTTTTTTTAACTTTAAATTAATAGAACTTATTTTTGTTTCCCGCATGCTTCCATTACTAACTGATAGTTATCATTCATAAATAAATATATTTGATTAACATACATTTATATTGTAGTCCACATTGCAGCTCCGAATGAGTCAATATTAGAACATTAATAGCAAAAAGAAATTGAAAAAAATAATGAACTACAAAAAAATGAAAATGGGATAAAAAAGAAATTATAAGTAATTTCTCATCTCATAGTGGGCAGGACTCGGCTCACAACCTAGATCTGAAATCTGGTTGCGGTGAATTCCATTCATCTTCTTTACGGACACATTTTTATTTGTATTGTTTGTGATTGTGGCACAGTTCTCTTGTTACGTGGATACAGTGGAGGGCGACGATTGATACCGCATTGTTTGGCTTGAAGATGAGTTAGTGGCACTAAAACGAATTTCCGAAATGGACGTTGTATGTATTGCATAAATAGGAAGGAAGAGGGCTTACAGTTAGTAACGAGGATAGCCTCATTAGGGCTATGCCTTCTTAACATATCCTAATGCCCTTGTGTGAGTTAGCAGCCTTGCCGTTACCATCTCCTGGCTCCAATTAGCCTGATATCATAAGGCCGTTTCCACAGGCACTGCCGGACGGTCTTGGGACTTGTAACCTACCCCTCCGGCGGTTTTATACGGTTAATTAAATTTAATGGCCTCCCCCGCGTCCCCGCATAATTAGCCCTTGTACGGAATTAAATGAAGATATAAGGGCAATAGGGCGGGGGTTTTAAAGGGCCCCGCCGAGAGTTTACGGCCTTAAAGGACAAGAAAGTTCCCTACTTTGGGATAATGGTCTTAGTTGAACGGGAGGAGATGTGAGGGCCCTGAAAGTATGCTTATCTCTTCTCCGTCTGATGGGGGCAGTCGTAAAGGTTTACTGGCCGCAGACGTATCTACTGGCTCTGATTCCGTCTTTATCTGCCCCCTCACTTCCCAGCTGTTTAGCCCCTTTTTTTTGCGCCTAGAAGTCTAGGGCGAAATAATTTCATTACATTATGCAAAATATATTCGCTTTCGAAGGAAGGTTTACGATTGAAAATAGAAAAAGATAACTTTAACAGCGTTAGCGACCTCAATATGACCAGAGCGAATAATATGGTTTTGACTGGTACCACGTTGTTCTAAGAAAGAATCGCATTATTAGACTTGTATTGCTTTAATGATTACATGCAATAATGGTTGTAATATTTTAAGCAGTGCTTAGAACATCAGTTTATACGATCTTGTTACTTCTTGCATGAAAATGGGCCATTACCCAAAAGCACTCAACTTGACAAGAAATAACTTCAAACAAAAGTTTGTTTCGTTTGGAGGTCACGAGACCTCTGCATTAGGCGTCGCTTTGGGTTGCCGTGGATGAGATGGGAGAATTAGGATGGCTGGGAAGCCTAATTAGCTAGGTAAAATACAAATGAACAGAGCTCATGAGAATCCAAAGTCTAATTATTTTATTTACTTACTTAATTTTATAGATAATAGCAAATAAATCGAAAAAAATAAGCTTACTGGACGATGGCGAGGCTGCAGTGCTTAGCTGAGCAGTTCGGATAGCACAGACGAGCCCTTTCATTGAACTGATAATCTGCATAGTACACTCACTCCCTTTGAGCCGCCGCTTCTTCTGGACCCCACGAGGCCTTAAGTAGAGGATAACGTCTGGGTGTCTTCTTCTCAATTGCTTAGCGCGGATTTGACACCATTGCCATGGTAGTTTTGGGGAGTGCTATACTCCACTTAAAATAGGATAGTGGCCATTAATCCAAATTCATAAGATCTGAACAGAGCAACCGGAATCCGATAAGTAGCGCGGCCTCTCTCGTACGGTGTAATGTAATGACCAGCTGTTTCACTCAAGGTTCTGGGTTCAAATCCATAAATGTAAAGTCAATTTATTTCATTTCTATAAAAAGACGTGGATGGTTACCGGTAGGATGGCTTTCAACCCCGAATGTGAGTGTTTAAAGGCGTACAAATAAAACAAAGAAACAATGCACGTGGATAGAACATTTGTTTTGTAGGGGGGGTCATTAAGCCTCCTGCTGATCGCGGTATACTAACTACTGATAGAGTAGTTAAATACAATGGAAGCATTGTTGGTTAAATTTTATTCTTTTGATAAAAACAAATGTTAAAATAATCATTATATATACATATAAGTAAGCATGGCTTTATCTTTCGGGAGTAATCACCTTTCAGCCACGCTTAGGCAATGAAGTAGAGCCCCCTTGGGGCTGAAAACCCTTTATTTACTTGGCTCCAGTAAGGTCCAAGGGACACCCTAATGGCCAGGGTTTTAAAGGAGATTTATACAGGAATATTTAATTCGGCCTTCCACGTGAAGGAGATCAGCTCGAGGCGAATTTAAGGAGAAAGCCTATAGATTGATTCCCTGCTAGAGGGCCGGATAAACCCATCCAAGGTATGGAGAGCAGTTAAGAAACCTAAGAGTGAAAGGACTCGAAACTGCATGGTCTCCATGTTCATTGGCGTCGCCAGGGAAGGGTTCCACAAGACTCAGATATATATATTATTGAATTCCTACTGATGAGTCATTGATTCCACACAAACAGTTAATAGACTATTTTTAACAAGGAGAAAAATGTTGATAAAACATGGCCGAAGCCTTTGAAAAAGCTGACAGTGAAATAACTTGGTAGTTTATTTTGCAAAATGAAAACTGGACCCCACCCAACAAATGAAGTCATAATTCAAATGTTCTTTTTTTTTTGGAGGATGGTGGGGTTTAGTGGCATAATTTATTTTCACCAACATGTTCTTATTGTTCAATTTATGTTATCATTTTATCTATAAAACCTGAATTAGCACTGTATCTTCAATAGGATCCCACATATCGCCTCTAGTATGTATAATCTTGCTTTTTAATTGCCCATTAAATATTTAACAATTTGTTTTTGTTACAGGTAAGAGTTTTCTCCAATTCTAGTTCTCGTATGTGTAGTAAGTAAAATCATGTCACTTATATTGATTGATGCCATTGATGTTAGACTCAAAATAATTTTAATGCTAATAATGTAGAAAAATCAAGTGTCGCGGACGAACCTGACAGAGAAATACTGGTTGTTGACCAGAATGGCGTAGTACGTACGCACTTACTGACAGACGATAAATTGATCATTACCTGTTTGTCTGTTAATTACCCTATTGGAGCTTAGGAATAGAAATGCCGAATACACCATCGTTCTTGCATCAGGGATTATACAGCCTGTCTGGCAGGAAAGGTATGCACCGATAACAGTAAAAAAAAAAAATTCCGTTTAAAACAAGATCTGTCGTTCCAGAACTAAAACATGATCGGATATAGCTTCTCTCAGTGGCGATGAGCTTGTTGACACAATCTTGAGGCAAATTAATGGTGGGCTATTTACATACGGCAGCCCGTTGACAAGGCGTCACTTTAGGGCCCCTCCTAGATCCTTATCTGTATCGTTTAGCCCTTCTTAACCGCTCTTGTGTGTGTGTGCCCTTAACGCTCAATTTACTTCAAAGGCTCCACTCGACCCTATTATATCCGCCTTAACTGCACTTTATAGCGCCTAATTCTGTCTCCCAGGGATGCCCTAGCAGGAGAAATAGAGCGCGCAACCAAATTATACTGGACGCGATTCACCTAGCCTTCTCCAGGAAAATGAGTGTAAGGCGATGTATCGGACTCCAAAAAAGCTCCAAGGAGGCTGTATATAGAAAAACCCACTTTCATATTGGACCAATTCAGCTGGTTAAGAAGTTGAATCAGCTCTTCCGGGTTTTCGTCGCCGTGAATACGCAGTTGAGAATTGAGAACAGCTAGCCATTTCCAACATTCACTCGTTTGCGTTAATAATTTCGTGGTTAATGTTTTTTTTTCAACGTAATTATACTTATTGTTGTAACAGCTCACGTGCGGGAAATAATAATTAAAATAAATGGCCTTTAATTCACATGAATAAATCTCTACTTGAGTTCCTCCAAAGTCGTTGTGGCATGACGGTCTTGTGTTTCTGGCCCCTCTTTATGAATTCCGGGATGCGGGATATCCCCCACGTACATATCTTGATGAAGGTACGTGGAGAATTCGTAAGACTGCTTGTAAGTCGAATTTCTGACATGCCGACGGTATACCATTGATTAGTCGAAATTGTTGATTGTTGAAATTGATTGTAAACTTTGAATAATTTCGAACTGATCCCCGAGTCGATGGATTTTGTTTTCACCCCAAGGGGAGGGGTAATCCGCCTCCTGAGACCTAGAAATATCTTTCAAAATATCTTTTTGAAATAAGAAGTACCGAATTATATTATGATATCAGAGTTAACCGTTTATTTATTTAATTGTGGTGGAACTATTTTTATTTGTTTTTTTTGCTTAACAAGGGTTTAGTTGCTATAACATATTGCTGTATTCATATTTTTGGTCAAATTGCTAATGCAATCATTTTACAAGCATAAGAAGATAATAATAAATTTAAAATAAAATAAAACTCTATGCTTTGAAATTCAGTTGCAATTCTTAAATATATCATTTCTTTAAGTTGCCTTATTTTGGTTGTTATTGTTTATTTTGTGTATATACATATTTGATATGTTGTGACTTTTGAAATTTTGTTATAATATTTTCTTAAAGTAAAAATTAAAAAAAAAGTACTATTATAAAAATAATAAATATTTTCATTTTATCAAATCTTATATTTTTGATTCTTGTATTTAACCGTACAAAACAATATTTATTTGTCAACTATTTTTTACATAACCACGATTTTGAAAGCTTAGAAACAAATGTTAGCTCATTCATAACTTTTGTCACAGTTCACTTTTATTTTAACTCTTGCAATATGTTAGGAGACAATTTTTGTTTGCTTTTCACCTATAAAGTAGGGGGGAGAACATCCTAAATTCAAACAACATTTAATTCTTTATTAACATGAGATTAATTGCCAATGATCCTATGGCACTTATAATAATAAATGGTTTAATAAATTGTATTTCATATTATACTTTTTATTTTGAATTGCTGAACTGAAACGAGGGTAGAATAGCATATATATAAAGCAATCGAGGATTCCATTAGTCTGGATAATCAGTACAAAAGCATTTCAACTGAATCTCACACCATAAATTTTAGCTCTCAAAAAGTTTCATTTTGTAGTATCCAAAACAGCATTTAAATTCAGATTCACTTCTAATTTCTGTTTGGAATGATTACTACCGCTCAATAAGCAGATTGGAATTTACTGTATATAGAATAGAAAAAAATTGTATTCTGGGACGAATAACAATAGTGTTCAGATAACAGGCGTATGTTAATCCCCTCATAACAATAGACCCAAACATTTATTACTTAGTCAATATTTCGTCTATAAATCACTTACGAACTCTTAATTCTTTCACAATATTTTTATCAGTTTTGATTTTTATTTTTTTTCAATAGTCAAAATATTTTAATTTTGAGATTACCCTTCACCGTGCACATTAATAGTGTTATGAAGGTAGTCAAAATGCCTGGAAGGATTGCTCACAAAGATTGAATTCTGTTTATGAATGGTGTCAAGGGCCCTTCGAAGCCGTGAAAACATTTGCTCTCTGTTACGTGATCACACGGATTTCTCAGCGCCTAAGGAGCATCAGATACTTCATTAGAGCTATCAGATACATTCTCCATAGATCTGGATAGCTCCAATTTCACGGGGTCAATGCGATGTCGAGGCCGAAATTCCACATAAAACCCCGCTTCTAAATATAGGGTGCTATTTCGGGAGCTGTGGGTAGCTGCCTTAGTGCTGAGGTGGGCAGAAATAAATCTCACAATAAATTCGGTTCGGCTATTCATCGAGACAATCTCTTGTATCGGTATTACACCCGTAGTATTTATTTGTTATATGTATTATACCAAGACCTAAATATTGATAATAATTTACAGGTGAGCCCCATCACCTAGATTTGTATTCACTTTATTGTATTTTTAACCACAACCTGTATTGTTGAGTAACCCAACCTCCTTCAAATGCATCTGCACATAGCAGAATGAGGAGAAAATTGCCAATTATCTTATTCATAATTTTTACACATTGTATAAATTCAAGGGGTTTAGAAAAAAATAATAATAATTTACTTTTAGCCTGAAGGGCAACAATGAGGGGAGGCAGAGATTACAGTTATATTTACCCTTGAGGAAGAGTCCACTATTGTTAAGCCCTTCCTTCTAATAATGATCCCGAAATAAATCGCTATTCTACCCCCCCCCCCCCCCCCCGGGCCGGATACAAATTGGAGAAGCCACGCCGGCCCTTAATAAGGGGTGTAAAACCAAATCTAGTGGAAATGAAAAGATCCTCGGAGATTAAATTTAGTAGACTGAGACAAACTCTGCAATAAATCTGCAGCCGCTGCTTTAGGACGATTTCAAAAGAACCATTGCCTGCCCTCTCTTCAGCCTTTTGTCCTCTTTCCTCAAGAATGCTCTTCGTAATGCTTTGTGGCAAGTCCGCGCTGTTCCCTAGAAAAGCCCACAGACTAATATTCTCGATCTGTCCGCAGACAGATTATTCCTGCCTATCGGGTTTCTTCCACTGGCTAGCTGGCCCAGGTTAATCACCCGTAGAAATGTCTTTATGAAAAAGTCGGATGAATTTATAACGAATTACCTCAATCTGCCTGTACCACTCATATAGAGGGTGGTTGCCTGTTGATTGTCACTTCTTCAAAAACCCAAAAAACAAGCCTTGAACTTCATTTAATCTCTCTTCTTGATCAGTCCTAGCCGTATACTTGCTAAACGTCTAAAGCCTTTTAAAGTTGTTTTTAACAACTGCCGTTTGCCGAAACCGTTCAGCTTATCTCAATTAGTGGCCTTTGCTGACAGGGAGAGCGTAATCCACGAACGCGGAGAAAGTCTCAGGATAGATTTTTAAACACGTTCGCGACCAACAAAAATGTTCCTGTATCAATTACCCAAGCCTGGTTGGAACATTAATGGACGCAGTGCCAAACCGGTAAAGGTTAATGGCTGTTTGGAGATTGCTTCTAGACCGCAGGCCTCATATTGGCGGGCCTCTCAAATGGCTCCTCCACCAGATGCCTATGTGTTGTATTCGGCGATTACTCTGTCATCGGTCCTACTATCGAGCAATGATGCTACGTTTCAGACGAATGTAGACTTGATAATGAACTGAAAACAAATGTAGTCAGTTAATTATTTCATTTAAACAATTAATAACAGGTCGCAGTCGAAATCTCTGTATTTAAGGGGTATAAACGATTAAGTCAGTGCTGCTAGCCAGAAGAACTTTGTCGATTAACTTATCCGAAATAACGCATTTATCCTTTTTCCGGGAGTCTAGGGAATCTCGAAACTAACTTGAGGAGGAGCCGAGAAACCCCTAGGGTGCTCCTCTTTGCAAACATCAAGCGCAGCCTTACAAGACCAACCGTCGAAGAAATCGAATCCTCCCGCCCTCCCTTTCTTTTCTTCTTCTCTTTTTTCTTCAACACTCGGGACCATGTTTTCTTGCGAAAGGGCTTTGTTCTCCGAAAATCGGATTAATGTTTATCAAACATGTTCAGCACTCGTCGGAATTGAAATAGAAACGGTTTGTTGTTTAGGCAGGCAATAATAAAAAATTGTAGTTATTAATTTATTATTATTTAAAAAAGAAAGCTGAATACGGCCCGGGGGGGGGGCCAAAAATGTTTTTTGGAAAGTTAATGTCATGTTTTATTAACCCACAGTATGGAAACAGAAATGATTTCGGCATAGAATGGATTATCATTTTTGGTTGTTCTAAAACCCCAGTATCTTAGGAACTGGTTGGTAGGCATACAGTTTCCAATCAGTTAAGCTTGTCTCACCATGTTACCAACCAAGTGTATTTATATATTATTTTCAACGTTAGCAAAATTCTGTGCAGTAAAAGGATAAATGAGATATTGGTAAAATTATAACACTGATGTAAAGTAGCCATCAAGAATGACTACTGGCTACTGAGCTCTCAGAAGTACCTACCCACAACGGTCAAATTTTTACCTTGGCATAGGCGTCCGCAGAAATGAGTTTCCCAACTACTATTCTTTCAAAATCGAATTGCTAACATTTCCCCTCTGACCTCCAAACTTTGTAATGAGTCATTTTTAATACTTGAGTAATAACATGAAATGGTTGCTGAAAGTAATACTAAACTTAGCGCCGATATTCTAGGGTTAAAAATGATTTATTATTTTACCCTCAGCCAGTTTGAACAAATAAAAATGTTTTGAAAGAAGATATAGTGCTGCAGTGTGGAAACTTCCCATTGCCCCAGCATCTGAATTGACAGAAGGTTGCGAAATTGGCTTTCCCGTTGGCACAGCTCCATTGCACTTCAATAGTTTTATTACTAAATGAATATTATCCAAGGTCAGATTCCTGTGGTGGGATGTCACTTTGGCCTTCTAGCGGTTGATCAAAAACTGAACTAACCCAAAATACACTTACCTGTGCGAATGAAGACATTTAAAAAAATTGTTGATATCATAAGAAAAAACTTTGGCTGGCAATGAATATATAAATAAGTTCATTCCAAGGTTCATTTAAATTTAAACCTGATTTATTGTCAAGGTTATGACTGTTACGCGTTAAGTTAGTCTGGTGGTAATTAAATGTCGATCTCAAACAAGCCATAGATCAAACAGATTATCTACGGAGAGGAAAATTTTAATGGAGATTTATTCAGCGCGGATTAATATTCAAAGGAACAGAGCCCGGCTGGGAGTAAATGTCATAGTTCCTTCCGGAAAAAAATTACTAGCAATATTTTTGAACTGTGCTTATTTCAGTATTTTGGTGTGGCCTGGTCGAGCAGTTGTAAGCAATAAATGGTACGATTGACTCCGTTTTTTATCTTGGCATGACAACCAAAGCATTTCTTTGCATGCAACAATAGTTTCCTTGCCCAATCACTATTCCTTCTTCCTCAATTCGGTCTTGTTCCATCACTCAACCAAGATCCTTCTGGTATTATTTTTTACCCGGATAGTTGAGGTTTTTCTATCATTCTTCTTCCTTGTTGTGTTTGCGATTGTTTCCATTTTAAGCCATTATCTTTTTCCCATTCCTGTCAATTGACCTACACAGCTTCGTTATCCTGAAGTCCTGCTCATCTCACACCCGCGAATCATTTGTGACGTATACCGAGCGTCAACTACAGAATATATACTTCCCCATAAGACCGGACCCAACCGAATACTGGAGCGTTGACCCCCCCCCCTCCCGCAGTGAGCAGCAATCAGTTCCCGGGTACCCCTCACTGATAAGCGTCTCGTACAAACAGTAAACAACGGCGCAGATGATCTCTGCCTAGATGTGCCCTGATAATTCCCTTCCCCTCTTCTGTTTTTATCGAGAGGAAAACAAACTTTGATAATGAGAGCGGCCAGACTGTATTTAACTTTTATACTTCATGTGATTATTCAAAGTTGCAACATGAGCCTTATGTGAGGGGGTCGTTATCAGCAGAAGCCATGTTTGACTTATAGTTAACTACAGAAAGTGGAAATTAGATTTTCAGCATGTTTACTTTGTGACTACGTTTCGATATAATATGTACCTCTTCATCAGGTCCTTGCTGGAGTTGGCTTAGCAATGAAAGTTAGAAGCAACAGTCCCAATCATCTAGTTTACATTCTCTGATGTCGAAAGAGACCAGACATCTACTCATATTTAATTTTAAAGCTATTCACCAAAATGATCTATTGTAGTCGGTTCGCACTAGCAACTTATGATGTTGTCATTATAATCATCATCAAACGAACTCGATATATCCTAAAATACTCATTACCAACCAGGTTTGCCGGAGGAAGAGTGTTGTGCGTTTCGAAGTAGAGTGACTCTCACTCCGGCTGAGGGGCTTAAATTTGAATAGCAGTGTGGTCGACAGATACCGATTGTATGAGACGAAGATACTCGAATTATGGAGAGCACTTAAGTTGCAAGGGGCTGGAGAGTACGTTACGACGAGGGGCATCGGCGGAGGAACCACGCCTCCCCGCTGAAGAGACGAGGTTAAGCCTCTTATGCAAAATAATAACAGAGGTCAGCGGCGGTATCGTATTTCGGATTACTGGAAGCCTGGAGGCCCGGAGACTGGTGGCTCCAGCGGCGGAGCCTTTATGAATACATCAGTCCTTTGTGAAGGCTGGCGGCGAGGGGTTGCAAAATTATAATCTCCATGGGGACCCCACTCCCGGGGACCGGTCTCCTCTTATATTTCCCTGTATTATCTAATCACATGTAAATCCCCCCATTATTATCAATATAAATATGAGGGGGGAGGCAATGCCAGTTCTCAAGTGGACGATGACAACAACAAAGAGTTTGAAGAGCCGTTGGAACGGAGGAGTCAACACTGTTTGTTTGTTGCCGTCGTTCGGTCAAGTGGTTTTCTCATCTCCCAGCCCGTGGCACCGAGCAGGACTTCAATAAGAGCCAGAGAACTACAAATATTTTAAGTAACACGGCCCAGCCGATTAGTGAGAGTTGGTTCGTCAATACCACAATTTAGAAATTGAGGAATTATAACAAAGGGGAAATGAGCGTGAAAGTTGTTGAGGTGTAATCAAATAGGAAGTTATTGTAGAATAGGCAAAGTACAATTTAGTTTAGGTCGTAATATAGCTTTGTACATTAATATTGTAAGGTGAAGTGAAGCAGAATGAGACGGTCGAGTCTCTAAAGCGTTTGAAGTGTCAATGTTCGTGTTTTAATGTCTTTAGAGAAGGTTAGATGCTTTATGCTTGTTATTCGCTATAGTATGTGCTTTGATTATAAAAATTATAAATTAATTATAAAAATGTAAATAAAATCAATAAAAAATAAAGAAAAGAATATTAGTCGCGGATTATAAATATTCAGATTGGATGGGGCAAGGAACTGGTAAAATCTAGATTAAAAAATCGGGATAGTTGACAACGAATCATAATAACGTATTAATCGACAACAATTCAAAAATTTTATTGTAGCAAAAATAAATTTTAACAATTCGACATGTTTGTGGAGTTCTAGCGATACTATTCGAGCGAGTGTTCGCTTCTCGATCGAAAATAACCTGACAACCGAAAGAAACAATGAAGGCTTGTTTATAATGTAAAAATTGTTTGCTGTATTTAAAAATAAAGCACTATTATTAAAATAAACACAAACTAGGGAAAGTTTTGCTTGATGTCCTATATTCGTGGGAAACAATTAGGCATAATTTATTAATCACATGCTTGGAAATATCCATAGCTTGAAAGTGTTTACTTTACACCAATAGCGATTTTGTTTAGTTTTTTTCATTACACTTTCTTAATTGAAAATGTAATCGACGTTAATTTTTTTTTCGCGAAGACGAGCTCTAAAATCATTTGCGAATCAGCTCAATCTACAGACTACAATCCCAGATTTATTCATTTCAATAATTATACAGGCATTGTAAGTCAGATTTCAGAATTACTTTTTGTAGTTAGTACGGGACCAATTTATTTGTTGGCTCTAACAATCTGAAAATATCGCCTGAAGCAGTAAATTAAATACAAAATTTCTGATTTAAATTTCGAAATTTAATAAATATTTGGCTTCGGATCAACCCGGAACTACGACAAACACCTGAGCCTTGCAAAATTTTCTAATCTCGCTCGCGGCCAGACGTCCAGAGTATACTGTGTAATGTTGTAGTGATTTCGTCAATTGTCGGAGCGGCTAATGTGTATTGGGAAACAAAGGCTGGCAAGATCTGATCTCAGTGTAACTTCCTCTATTAAAATAGTAAATCTGTTTTTGTCGTTTGGGTACAAGCCAGGGCCGGCGGAGCGGAATATATGTATACTGCTCGTTGTCCACCTTTTTGTAGCGTAGCAGCCAGTTTACGTAAACTGGACACGAGCAGCTGTTCCGAAATTAATAATCAGTCTATCCAGGGGGGCGTACAATTCAATATTTACCTTTCTTCTGAATTTCTGTGAAGAATTCAGAGGTAAACTATATCACAATGAAAGTGTACTTGTTCAAATGATCTCGATTGAGCAGTAGTGAACGACTCTAATAAAAAAAAAAAAATACGATTTGCTTGTACAGCACTAATAATTGTGGTGAAAACATCACGCCTTATTTACAATTTCACTCTCACAATTCCTGTACACAACCAATGTGAATCATAGAATATTTAATGTACACTCGGAAACGTTTCTATTGCTTATAATATTTCTGAAGTCACGGCTCAAAAGCTATTTAAGATGAAATGTCTTCATAAATATAAATCCGCGTTAAAGAGAATTTAAAATATGTTTACAAAGAAAAAGTAATGTTCTGCTTAATCTGAGCTTTAATAAATCAAAGCGTTTGAATAGGTTGGAGCCGACCGAAGGTTGATGTCATAGTTAGTAGGTGGCGCTTAAGTAATTCAACTCTGATCAGTTTTTTGTTAGTTTAATAACACCTGCTTAAATTCATGTTTCCATTGCAGCATAAGGAGTCCAATGAAGCTCAATTATGTATCATTATTATCAATAGCTGTATTATTTATTATTTTATTTATTTATATATATTTTTTTTCTTCCAAAACCCCTATTATTAACATTTTTTACAACAGATGATCAAAATACAACTGTGTTTATTTAACTTTGTAATAGTGTAAAGTTAATTAACACATAACCTTTTAAAATTGCACAAAAGTTTAAACAATTTCAAGATCACGTCCAATGAACAAGATATATATTTTTTTTTTCTATATTTTAAAACCCCTTTATTCAAAATTTTTTTTACAAACAAATGAACAATAACATGAATAAATTTACAGAATTATGGCTCCTTTCCCTGTTTAGCATAACACGCATTTGAAGGAGGGTAGAATTACAAACATTTTTCGTTTTATAGTTTAAATTACAAAAACAATAAACTGGACTAGGTAATGGGGCTAACCTCACAAGATATATTTATTTTTGTGTAAGTAAATAGGCAGAGTTTTCGTTTAAAATTATCGAGCCTGTGTTTCTGCATGAAAATGTAAGATATTCTTTAAATAATAATAATGATTCCCCGAGAATTAATGACGTAATAGCAGTAATTATTTTGATTAATATGACGTTTTAATTTCTTCCTGACGGCACAACATATGCTGCCTGATGAATGACTGCTGAACTCGCAACAAGCAATTAATAAATAATTTGTGAGAGCGATATTTAGCACATTTTTTAAAACTAACTTTCACCTCCTTCGTAATAGCATATCCTACGTGATATTCGTTTATATTAGCAATCTGTGCCACTGCTGTTTGAGCACCCGACGAAATATTGAGGACCTAGCCCCAATCCTTCTAGTTATTTTTTTTTTCATTAATTAATAATTATTAAATTATAACAAATTTATGTTAGTTCAGTTTCTAATTTAACAGTTGTTTTTTTTTTAGTTTTTATCTCAATGTACACACTCTAATTCAGTTCTCTTGTATCTACAAGGTTCACCTTATTTATAGTTAATTAAATCAACTTGCGGTTTTTAATTTTGCGCAACACTGATAACTGTCAATAGAAAGGTAATATTGAACGTCCCACGAGCCTACTTTGATAGGTTTTTCTGTTTTATTTTTTATAACTCACAATGTGTAAAATTTCGTTTGTTTTTGAAAAGAACGATTTTCTGTGGCCAAAACTTAAAGCACTATTTAACCAGGATTTAAGAAACGGGAAACTGCATCCCGGGAATATCCTGTATAAATTGTCATTCGTATAAACTGTGATATAGTCATTTATTAATTGATTCGATTAATTTTAGTGGGTTCATCGGTTCGCCTAGCTCACCTTCCTGCAACTTCTTCATAAAATGTGGACTGTCCAGAGTAAATAATAATACATATATAACTTATTATGCACTATTTTAGCGATATTATTAAATGTTGACTGTATGCAGTGCAGTCATTAGAAAATGAAAATAATTTAAAATGTTATTGTTGCGTTTTATACCGATAGCTATCCCCCTCAATTACGACCGATAACGCTAAAAAATAACAGGTCAGAACTGCGATAGCAGCTCTTGATATATTGTAAATGGTCTTACATCTAAATATAGAGCACCCAGTTCAAATTCAATAAAGGGTTGCTAGGCTACTGAGCGAATCACTGAGAGGTTATTCACTCTCCGCCCCCCCCCTCTCTAAGTTTACTCGCCGTTTTATTAATTTAACCATCTCAGGGTTATACTTTCGTATATTTTTTTAGTCCATTTTTATTTATATATTTCACGAACAGATGCTCCTGTACCGCTTACTGCTGTTAGTCATCTAGGGGAATGGGCAACGCCACTTGTGACCTCGAATCTGACAATAATGATAATTGAAACACAATAACGCTACAAGACAACCAAGTTTGGCAGTCTCTCGTTAACCACAGCCCCAACACCATCAAAACAGATTAACGTATGTATTTAAATATAGTAAAAAAAAATACAATATTTTACAGCCTTTAGATAATTCGACGTTCGGATGATACAGGCATACATAAATGTAATAAGCAGTTACCATTTTAAATTTTCTCTACAAATTGGAAGAGCTTACCAATTCGGTATGTAATGATAGGTAGAGCGGTGATTGTGAAGGAAATTTTATGCACAATTAAAAAAAAATCACAAATCTATATTGTGATAAAATTACAATCCTGCCTTATTGGGCAATAAGTGATTGCGAGCGATGTTTTCTTTCATACCATATTTACAAATTTTCATTCAATACTTAACAGCTCTGAGACCTCCCAAATCCACACGGTTGACACCTCCCTCGCATGTGAAAAAGGAAGCGGATTGTTTAAATTATGAAAAAATAATTAAAAATTCATTATTTATATATTGTTTTAAATTTGATGTTTGATTTTTAGTCCTGAAGATGACTGTAAAGCCTTCTTTTGTCTTTTTGTGTTACTTTTTTGTCTACATTTACTTACTACAAGTGACTAAATCGTTTTCGAAACCTGTTTTATGACTCCAGAATATTTCAACTATTTTTTTCTACCTCCGTGTTGACGTTGGGTATAGCTGCTCAAGAAAAATTGCAGGCAAATAGAGTCGTTGAATTTTAAGCCACAGCTGGCGGCCACCCGCTCCGAAGAATATCTAATGTTACCCATTGAAAGAGATAAAAGCTGGCCCGCCGCCAGCGTGGAGCGGGGTATATTCCCGGGATAAACACGGCACAAAAGACGCAGGGAAAGAAGTAAAGTACGTTGTACGTTGAGAATAGAGTCAGGTCTATATAAGTAATGATGGCCCTCTTGACAAATGACCGGAGCAGTGCACCACCGTACAAGTGCATTTTTCGCCAAGACCCGTTCCACCCCCGGGTGCATTGTTGCACTGCATCCCCTTTCTCACGGCATAAATCACCCTGATGCAGATTATCTTATAATTCTTAACATATCCTCCTCGTCGCAGCCTAGCAAGCCCTACCTGCACATAGAGCCCGGTAACCGCTTCTTCTTTGTGCACCCCAGATGTCACTAGTAGCGGTAGATTTATAATCTCCGATTCACAATAGCGTCTGGAAATATGGAAAAAATGCTCTAGGGATGCTCTGCATGTTGCATCCGTTGTCCAGTTGCATTGTAGTGAGAACTTCAGGAGACGGTTAGAACTGGCTAGTACAAGGGTGTGAATCGACCAATTTATGCATGGTTGAATGGTAATTTAAGATTTTAATCTTAATATAAAATGTCAAGAAGTTGTCAATTAATGATTACCTGACGACTCTCTTTCATTAGCCTGATCACTGAACCGTTCTATTCATTTTGAAAAATGTTTATTACTTATACAGTTACTAAGTTACACATCCAAAGGCGAATATTAATGTTTTTTTTGGGGTGTTTATTTTAATATTTTAACAAGAGAGAGGTATTAATTGAGCATTGTCAGTTTTGTTAGATCAACAGTATAACTACTCGTGGCAACAGAAATATATAAATAAAAATGAAAAAAAAAAAATTTACATACAGCACAACCTCGATTATATAGGGTAATGATAGGGATAATTGAAAAACACCTTTTTATACCCTATTTTTTTATGTAAACAAAAACATCTATTTTCAGCTCACTAGTATAATTTTATTTAAAAAAAAAAAATATGTACTTACATATAGAAAAAAATGCATACGCAAAATAATAAAAGTATGTACTCTGTTATCAGTTTTTTGTTTTTTTTACTGTCAGATATAAGTTTTCTACCTCTGTTCTTATGCTTCTTAAAGGTATAATATTTCCATGTTCAGAATTCCAATCTTCATATAAGTGATAAGCCTCTTGTGCTTGATCTATAGTCACTTTTTCAAGTCACTATAGTACGAATCAAATAAATCTGACTCAATGTCCGTAATATTGCTTTGGGAAATTTTCGCTACCCTTTATCATTTTCGTAAATTTCCATCCACTCAACCGTATTATCATTGTCTACTTTATTGAAATCAGAAATATATTTCTACTACCTCAAGATATTTTTTAATCCTGTTTTGTCCATCGTCATGTTGTGAATTTTGTTCTTCACCGACTACAAAAAATTTTCTCAATCAATTTTGAAGACAATCTTTCCCATGCTTCACAAAGATCGAAAATCTCATCGTCCACATTTTCAAGACTTCATGAATTTCGCAGTTTTCTTCAAGAATAAAATGAAGAAAAGTCTTTCTATTTATTTAATCTGGCTATCGCACCTTGATCCCATGGGCTGCATCAAAAGAAGGTAGACAGTAGACGAAAATTTGTTTTTAAAATTTGATCTGTTTTTAAAATGGATTCACATCACATGGGTGAGATGTCCATTAAAAGAACAGCCATACTAGTAAGTCCGTTTCCGTACTTATATTCGCGGGCATATGGAATAAATTTCATTAAAAACCAATCTTTAAAATAGCCCTTGATTCATCTGGAAAAACCCCGGTTCGATAATCGATGTTTTACTTTAATACAATTTAAATAAATACTTGTTCCTACAAAGGAAATAAGGTCTATTTAAATTAGCTTTGACTGGCTAGGGCTTCGGTATCAGCAGTGAGTGAATTATTTGCTAGGATATCGGATTAGCGTAATGAAAGAGAGATTAAATTTTTTTTGATCGTAACTTATTGGTTCTATAAACATACTTAAGGAATTGTCATACTTAACTCGTACTTGGCAAACTTAGGTATGAGCTAAGCAGCCCCAACTTCGACAACTTACTGCCTTCTTCCAACCATTTAACATTATGGATACGGACGCAGTATTTCGAAACATTTTAAACGAATATATTTGCTGAGAATCGTAATAATTGTTTTGATCAGCATAAGCTGATATCCCAACTTGCGGTCCATTCATGTCATTTTCAACTGATTATGGATCTAGTTTTCTGTGCTCATAAATGCTGTAAATTACAACTTTTACAATCACTTTAGTATCGCTATTTACTTATAATTCATTTGTACTAGCTCGTAAAAGAGTATCTCGCTGAGGCTTTCGCTTTACCTACAGTTGTTCACGGTAATATTCCACGCCTTAATCAAAACCGTATCAGGTTCAGAAAGGTAAGCAATATGCTTTCACAATCATCGGACCGTCACATAACCTTGAAAAGTGGCCAAGTGTAAAGCCTCGTCATGAATACCTTCCATTTTGTAAACCTCACCATCTGAAAAAAATGAACTCGACGTCTCCAACATTTGCCATGAAATACCTTATTTAAAAAAAAATATGTTCTAAGAAAGGCTAAACATTACTTGACTTGAATAGTAGTTCCATTGCCGAGGTTTGAACCAAGGACATCTTGTCTTAACTGCTCGTGTTCGTGCCGCTATGATAATATCTTTTGCGCTGCTTATCCAATTATTTCATTCATTAGTAATTACATAAGGCATAAGAAATCAAGATGGGTTACGTCCTGCATTCTATACTGGTATTATTTTTATTAGTATAATAACGGTATCAAAGATGTTATCATAACCCCATTATAAGGAAATACTCCTTACGGATTCGCGGAGCGTATGATCGTTTTAATGATGATGGTGCCATTTCCATTAGGTCTTGAGACGCCGGTAGTACTAAAACCCATAATGGTTTCATAAACCATTTTGGTGATGGTTTTATTGCCTCTTTTATAATATCATAAAGTATACCTTTGGTGCAGTAAAACAACATTAATTAAGGACACATTTTATCGTTCTTAAGGACGAATACATATAAGGTTGGAGTAGATTGCTTTCCATATTTCGAGTTAATCATCCATACCTGCTACATTGAGTAAGTGATACGAAAACAATTCAAATTTATTACTACAAATTTAAAATAATTTATGGCATTAATCTTATCTTTGTATTTAAATACGTTCAGACAGTGTTTATTAACTATTGGAAATATAAGTGAGGATCGTCACAGACGTCAATACTTGAAAATTATTTGTTCTGATAGCGTTTTTTTTTGTTTTTTTTATATCTCATGAAATTTAAATAAACATTAAAACTCTTTCATGGTAATATGATATACTTAATAGAACCTCCGGGGGATATATTGAAATTATAAACATCAAATAAATGTTGCGATCTGTCATAACAGTGCAATCCACAACGAAACTGGCCTATGCATTTATTTTTAGGAATTACATTTGCCCTAGAATTGAATGAAATCCTAGTATTTTATTGTTAGCCGTAAATATGTGAATGAGTGAATGAATTTATTGGGATAACGGCTTATGCTCGGACGACAGGCTGGCATATGTGGTACGTCGCAATGCCCATTCAAAAATGTTGATGAAAATTCAACAACTCATTCATTCATCAGCCTATGCTGATTTCCTAAGATATTCATTTATTAAGAACATCTAATAGTATTTATGGTCTTGTTTACTATGAAGCAGAACCACAAAGGTCAAATTATAGCTGTATTTAAAATAAAACGAATGTAAATATTAATCTATAAAAATATCTCGTTATAATTTTGCCATTGCTATAAAAATATTGGAACTGCAGATTAGTTATTTGGTTATCGTTTATTCGATAAGTTTGTTTATTAGTAATTTATTGTTATGAGTTTAATTTTGATTTCTTTCATATCTAATACTTCGAAGGATGCATAGGTAAAATGATTAGAGAATGTGCATAAGACAATAAAGTTAAAAGGGTATTAATTAATTATTAAGGGTCATTTAATCATATTGTTTTATGTATTTCTTCTTTAGCTATTTAATTCTTATATAATAAGTAGAAGATAACAGTATTACTATCTATACATCAACGATAAATAATCACGTTGGAGTGTTTACGGTAATGTCAACAGTCAAACAATTTATAAATAAACACCGAAGGAATTATAATTGGTTTTTTTTTTTGCATACACCCTCATGTAATAAAATATTAACCGGCATATAACTGGTATTGTCTCCCTTAAACTAGAGTAAATTCAAACTTTTCTGAAGTCACGTCACAGAGCATATTTTTAATTCAAAAAATATTCATCAGACTAACACTGTAAAAAGAGATACGTAAGTATTAATGCACTATATGAAAGTAAAATTTTTCAAAAAAGCATCAAGTCTCTCCAAATATTTTTTATTTATGTTATTACATCAACGGTCAACGTTTAATACCATTTCAAATACCCGCAGGACTGCATATTTGTATTCTTTGTTGCTTTTACTATATCTTATTTATTATTTTCGCCCTAATTTTTTTCTTTTATAATTTGATTGTACATTTTATAATTTTGTAAAAAAAACCATTGAATGATATATTTTAAGCTGAGGTTATTTTTTTTATTATTATTATCTCCCACCATGTGATGTATTGTTTCTTTTTTGTTGGCCATACTAGTAATACTAGGGCTCCATAATAAAGATTTTATGGGCTATCCACCTACAAAACAATTTCACGTAGTATAAATATTTAAATTAATGTTTTCCCACCAAGGTAACGAATCCATAGATATTAAAATCGTTTGAGCTGATTTCAATAGGGGTTTTGATAAATATTGTATTGTAAATATTTTTATGTAAGTTTACTTGTCTAATACAATTTCTTTAGTTGTTGATCATTCTTGAATCTTGTCAACAACGCGTGTAGCCACTGCACGTGGAAAAAAAAATCGCTTTCATTTCCGATTCTTCCCTTGTGTACTGTTGTCTGCAAATATCGGGAAAAACGGCTCCAGAAGCGAACACGTAGGCAAAACAGCTCGGACCAACAATACCGCTCATGGAAAAAATGCGCAAAAAAGGCCGGGAACTGGTTGCTAGGGCGCATGGGAACTGCAGCAGGCCACGTCTCGTCTTTCCATCGCCCCACCATCATAGCTCGTCATATCCAGCCTATTCATGCGACCCCATGTCCTTGGTCTGCTGGCATTATTGTCTCTCGGGTGAGCACTGACAAAGGTACTTGGGGTAGTTCTGTCTTGTAACTGTCTCCCTCGTCTAGTCACTGCCATCATCGGCATCACGCTAAATTTGAATCATCAGTCCCCGAGCTGGAAAGGAGAGATATCATCGTCCAGATACGCGCCTGTCTTCCACAACACCTTGAAATAAATTCATTAAACGATTAAAATAGCATAACGGGATGTCAGAAAAATATCATTAAACATGAAATAGAAAGGAGCCGTTTCCCTAACTTAAGATTTTTCAAGTCCCAGCTAAGAAACCAATTTAACTTAGGGCCTTCCTCCCTCCAAGATAAAGTTTAGAATAAAGAGAGTGTAACCGGAAATTCAAAGATTTCCCCCAAAAAAATTTTAACGAGGCATAAATAAATCGATAATTTAATGCTGCTTGGGCCATTTTCAATAGGCTCTAGGTCTCTATTTAACTTCTAAAATTTTTTTTTTGTTAGTAGTAGAATTTAAACTGAAGGTGAGCCCCATCACCTTGTAATGTATTTATGTCTTCTCCTTTTAACTTCAATCTTATATATATAACCCAACCTCATTGAAATGCATCTGCGCATAGCAGAATGAGGAGAAAAATATGTTAGTTCTTGTTCATTGATTGTTCATATTTTCACATTGTAAAATTCAAAGGGGTTAAAAAACAAAAAAAAAAAATTATTAGTAGAAAAGATACTGTTTTCACTATGACCGTCTAAGTAATCATAAAATGTATTTTTGGTCCAGGGTAACACATATTTCGTTAATGACACTACTTTCAAATTCGGTGAAATTGAGGTAAACCCGCCATGTGTCAGAAAACGATGTACTAACGACTGTCCGCTTGCGGTGATGCGCCAGGAGAGACCTCCCAAATCCTTTGCTTCTTCATAGGCGGGAAGTTGACCATACTGAATACGAATTGGGGGTTCCTTGGGCTATGGATACTGTAAATACGGTATGAATGAAAGATTAAATTAGTAAATCTGGTATGAATGGGATTATTTATCTCAGTAATCTATTGCCTCTCCAGGGCTTTTCATAATTTTTTTTAAATAATGATTTCTTACTATTGAAATGATCAGTCAGCCTTTTGTCAGTATTGGTGTCATCGGAAATGCTGGAGCTAGTAACCTTATTTGAGATTGTCTCTCCTGTTAAATTGCAGCTAAGGCGTTACTCCACCGGACATCTTAGCTCACGATTGGTGTGATAACAATCTAGCCGATCAATATCAATGGTAGCTAGTCTTGACGCTGCTAAACCTTTCCAATTATTTTGGCGCTTTAAGTAGCTCATTATTTCAAACCAATCTTTTCCATGTTCATGTGACTACGAATTCTCCGCAGAACGTATACAACTGTAAGTGATATCCGCCTTAGCCGAAATCGGCAACAGCTCCGCAGACCTGGGTGAGGCAAGGTGCAGGCTGAGGAGGGCAGCGTCAGTGCCATAATGGCCACAGTGCGCACCTAAGCGGTACGGCCATAATGTGAAATGTGGGTCGTCGCCCGTCCCTCACCCGCCCAGCAAGGCTATCTAAGAATACACCTCTACGCCTAATCATGCGTGCCTCCTTAATCACCTCTCGCTACGCAATGGTTCATCCTCTACGCTGTCTGTCAGTCTGAGGCTCATCTAGATCGTTAGCGTTTTACAGGAGATACAATCTCGACTAAGGTTACTAGAGCTCCAGCATTTCCGTTTCTAACAACGTTAGCTATAGCAAGGTCGTCATTCCGACCCAATCACTTCCACCTGCCCTGTCGTAAACGTTGCCATAACGAATATCTCGCTGTTAAACATACTTTATTGTTAGAATGAGTCAAAACTCTATCATACAAAAGAGCAGAGAAAATTCTCCGCGGTTCTGCCTCCTCACCTTACATCATCAAATCGTTTATACAGTGAGAGAAGGAAAGCGCTAGAATCCATAGCTTACTGAGCATGTATAGTCGGTCAGGATTCCATGAATCGCAAGGGAAATCATTCCACAGTACGGAAAATTCAGATGCTGACAACTCCAACGATGAACTAGTCTTCAGAGAATGTCTGCTTCTCTGTCTATCCTTCGACTACTGAAGCGAGAGGTCTTTAGGAAGCGGGTTTTAGTCACCAAGCAACACGATTGTTGCTTGGAATCAGCTTGCGCTGTTTTAGCGAATTTCCATTACCAATCAAATGGTTTGCTAGCGACCTAATTTGTATGTCCCAACTAAGCGTATTGGCCCGTACTATCGAATAGGCTTCTATTTTCACAACGGGAATGCGATTCAAACTTCAGGAAAGTTTTATTTAATCAAAAATCAATTTGTATCACCTCCTCAAGGGTTTTGAAACAGACGCGAGTGAAATTTATCTCAGTTCTCATTTTTGACCGGAAATTCTCATAACTTTTTTTTTGCTTCATCATCATGAGTTATATTTCTTAAGTTTCCAATAGATTGGAGAGTTGACCGTTCGCGACGATCTTTTCCGAAAAGTGTAAAGCTCTATAATATTCATTTAATTAAGTATCTGGTTGAAGTGTTTCGGGAGCAGTGTAGATGGGAAGTTTCCGGTTCAATATTGGACAGCCTATGGGATGACACAGATGTTGTGACTGTGAGCCATTGACTAGAGGTGCCGGAGAAGCGAGAGGAGGTCAAGAGGGGTCCTGTGATAATTGCATGTGGGGAAGGTAATCGCCCGTGAGGAGGGCCTCCCTTTTCACCAGCCCGTCAACCGCGCCACGGGTGGGCCCCTACCATTCGAATTTGTATTCATTAAGTCTTCCCCCGATGGTCTATTACTGTCTCTAACGTGTCTCACATGCTCGGTATATCATTATTTGTCCGATTGATGGCTTCTTGAGTGCGACCCCACCTCTTGTCGTCTAGACACGTCCCGTAACCGTACCAATGAGTTTTTAGTTGAGAGAATACCCTCAAAGAATTTATAATTGGGTTTGTGTTTATTTTTATCGAAGTTATTATATGCGCCATGTGCTGTTGAGTTGTTATGTTAATTGTAATGATGTTTGACCTAAAGGCCAAATGTTGAATGTTATAATGGGAAATAAGTGGATGTCGTCATAAGGCAAACTCAAGATTCTCTTCCCTGGATCCGATGCAGAAGTACGCATATTGTTTCTAGAAACTTGGTACACGAATGAAAGTTAACATCATCTTGTGAAGGTGTATAATTTCGTGTATATCTGCATCAGGTCATTAGTTCATTCGCCAAGATGTCCCATACCTACCACCCCAAGCCGGCAGGGGCACATGTGCCTAACGCTCTCCTAAAAGTATCCATTTTCGCGGGATCTACACCTGAGCTTTTGCTCAACCCAGACTATCCCATGGGTTGTAGGGGAAAAAAAAAAAGATTTTGAGACTAATTACCTCCGGATTCGCCAACGTGGCTGCCCATCAAGGCTATTACACGGTAGAGTCGCACGTTAGTCTTTTAATAGTGGAACAACTCGAACCCGACAAGTGAGCCCCGTGAATTATTTCTCAAACCCCGCTCATTAGCCTGAGGTTACGTGTGGATGATCGACCCTGGGGAAGAAGAGAAAATTACATGTCTGGGGCAGATCGCAGACCGATGCGGAACCTATCTCTTGACTTAATTATCACTGGCCATTGTCTTCCTTTTCTGCGACCTTGTACAATGGGCGAGCTCTTAAGAGCACACAACTTTCTATTCTTCGGCTCTTCCGTGCGAATATTTTAAAATCAAAACATCAAACAAAATTGCTGCCGAGGCCGAATAAAGAGATAATAAAATAATGATTCTTTCTATTCATTACGGTGCGGTCGCCTCACATCTGTTCCTTATTTTTTGTTCACTTAGCTATGTTAATGTATCCAGCGAGCCTTAAAAATGATTATATCGATATGATTTTGCAACACCCCGAATGGTAGCCCAAACGTGAGAAAAAGTAAACCTGGCATAACTCAAAAAGAGGTAGGGCCGTAGCGTGTCGCCTCAGTCGTTCAGTGGCGCTGAATTGCTAATGTGATCAGCACTATTACGTGTTACCTCTCCAGCTTCAATTTTGGTTTACTTCTTCGTCCGTTCTTAAATTTATTTATTCAAGCAGCTACTCATTTATCCTCACGGGGCTGAGTTAACCCCGACCAGACGCATCCCCCAAGAAAATAATTATGGTTAGGGATCGACCCCGAGTCTCTATTAAAATCTAACATCTTTTCAACAGACTTACGTCTTATCATCCCTAACACATCCTCATATCTAAGTTCAGGGTTAAACATTAACGGTGTAATATTCCACACTTAACTAGCGTTTTAGAACATGAAATGTTACGGAAAAATGAGCTATTTATTTAACGTAAAAATTACACTCTATAATATTTAAAAGCCGTACATATAATTCGACGAGGCGTTATCCTGTGAGTATGTAAGCAGCGAAAGCCTGTTCAGCGACCGGGCCGCTGATGTAACCCTGCGGAAACCCCCTATGGATTATTGACACTTTACGTAACTGCTGCCGAATTCCTTGCGTACGCATTCCAAAGCCAATAATTCCCCGCATCGGCTTAAGCTATTTTAAATCTGTTCACCGCCTCTTGAAAGTCAAATATCACCGAACGCGCTGTGGAAAATATATAAAATTCACTTCAACCGTTCGATCGAACGTCACTGCCGAACGGATAAAATGTGCTGCAAAAATGAATGGATAAAAATGAAAAAACAATGTGCTGCAGGCTACAACATATGTGCTTTCTCCCGCACCGCTGCCAACAATGTTAAGTCATAAAATTTGCATATAAGATTAATTGGGTTTTTAGCCTAATTGTATAGATATTTAATATTATCGCATGAAAGGTGTTTCATCGCCTGTTAACAACTACTCAGAATAATTATGCTTTAATTTTTTTAGACTGTAGATGAAATTTATCGGTAGTTAAATCAGCTTGTAAGATCAATTCAGCATTAAACTGCCTTTTTTTTTTACAATTAAAACATAATTGAGCCTATTAAATTCTGTGTCGCTATATATCCTGATTTTAAAGCAAGTCGTTATTTTCAGTAATTGCAAAATTAGTTTATGGGGTTATTATTAGGGTTCATTATAAAGAATTCTAATTTTTTTTTTCATGTAAGTTCGAAGTACCAGTTTTTATCACCTGCCTAAACCACCCTATTAAATAAAATAGTCATGATAATTAAGGGACAACTCGATGTCCTATGTTTAGAAAACTTCCTTCCTTCTCTTCATGTTTTGCGAAATTAATTTGTTGACAGATAGATTGAACACTGTTTCCCTTCGCCTTTAATCAACACAAATGATAAGTAAGTAACACCAATTAATTGTTTTGCACTGCTAATATTTCAGAAGATTAGCCCAAACACATAGAACACACATAGAAATTGGATCTAAAAATATTCTTAACTAAGAAAATACCCTTAAAATAAATACAAGTTTGTTGACATTCTTTTCTTCGAGGCAAACTTTTTTTTATTCTGTTGATGTTTTCTTTTTTGTTTTTGTTTTTCTAAATCATAAAAAGTGGGTGGCTACTTATTTCTATTTGTGGGGAGTGTGTATACATCGATATCTTCCCTAACATAACTTCCGGTCATGATATTTTTATTATAGCAACTAAACCATAAATAAAATCCTGCTAAGATATGGACCAGACTTTTGAGTTTGTTTTCAAATTTGAGTTCTTAATACTGTCGAATGGGCTCCGTTAAGCCCCCCCCCCTCCTATAAAATCCGAGAATCGAAGATCCCAGACTGAGAAATTTTTAGGAGTAATTTTTGACCTTCAGACCGCACACAAACTCCATCACGCCAAAAGACATGACTGTCATCTATTACTGTTATCACTTTTGTGATAGAATGATTAGAAGGCTACGTTACAATATAAAGCAATAGCACAGAAAATGCTAGCCAGACCTCTAATATATAACGCACGCATCACCGTCCTGGAGCCAGACTTGATAACAACCTCTTAAAGCTTCAGAGAATACAGAATAAACTTCTGCGAATAATATCTGATTCTCCTACACAGACGTTCGGCTGACTCGCAACTACATGACGTACACTTTATATATAACATAGTCCAGGAAAGTACTTGAAATTTTTAAAAAATGGTAAAATCCAGCAATAATACGTTAATAAAAAAGTTTTGTACAAAAATAACCATGCAAGAAACAATACAGTTAAAGACATTTATTTTATCTTAAATGACCTCTAGGAACTCAAATATATGGTCTATAGTCTTTCAGTTGTAGTTTGTTTGTCTTTTTCTACGTTTAAATAAGGAGTTATTATTTTATTTTTATCATTTAAACTATTTTGGTTTTGGTTTTGGTTTAGAGGCGCTCTGGCGTCTTGCAACTTACTATAAGGTATATATACTGTACCGTACTATATATATAAGGGTTGTTAGGTCTTCTTATTATAACAATAAGTAATCTGTTTCTCTGTAAAACAAAAGTTTATTTAATTGATAATTAGTTTACAACTATTACAAATAAAATCTAAATTCATACCTGTAAAACAAAAGAAACAACAATTACAGTTTATTGTTATCACTGTTTGCACTTTACTTAATTGTTTACACTGAAAACCTTCTGGTCATATGTCTCTAGCTCCACCTAGTGGCAGCCAACTGAAGCACGCGCGTGATAACAAAGCGCTGCTAATTTAATTGAAGAAAGCTTACTTTCTTTACATATATAATATAATATATAACTTCTTAAAAAAAACAATATTATTTGAAAAAAAATTCTAGCTATTGTTGAGTTTCGTTGTTATTATAATCCTACTAATACAGTAGACTCACACATATCTGGATTATTGTGGGCGGGGGGGGGATCAGTATATGGGAAATTAACTAAGACATTTACGAAATAAAGCAAAATGTAAGTAATTATACATTTATTTAAAATAAACTTCCCAATTTTACATCAAAATATTTGTCTAAAGTATCTTATTTTTGGGTTGTTTTTTTTTGTCAACCTTTCCCGAGCAGCGATGAGCATGATGTCATGCGCATGTGTCAATGGTTTTTTAATCTTCACTATATGGCTACTCTTCCTTTTCCTTAACAAGGTCTATAATTTCTTCATCTGCTAACTCTTGTCCATCATCACTCTGCTACTTCAGTGTCAGTAATGTTTTTGTAGCCTGTTAGTTAGCAACCAATATTGACAATAGCAGTTAGTTCGCTATCAATGTTGTCATCTGTTGTCTCGGGTTTTCATTGAAGAGTTTGTTCCAACATTTTTGAAGCGTAATTTTGAGGTTGAGTATGAGTCTGAACGCTTATTTCACAATTTCTTATTATGTACATATTTGGATGTCCGGATATGGGAGGCTATAGTTGATATTAGTTTTTTTGGTTGACATTTATTAATTAATGAACACAGTTTATAGTCAAATTAATCTGTTACAATATCTTTAGTGTTCACAAAGCATTGTAGGTTTGAATTGTCGTTTCTCAATATATTTATGTGTGTATACACATACTCATATTATGTGTGTATACACATACACATATTATGTGTATACACATGGGTTTTACGCCCTTTGTACTGATGTACACCCGATACAAACAGAGGACTTGGACCAAGAATTTTATCTCAGGCCTTAACCACTAGAAATTTGTATCGATATACTTTAGTTTGACAAGTGTGTATGGGTTTTTTTTTTTATCAATATATAAATGAGCTTATTTCAGACAGTTCTTTCTTTGCGTCACAGAGATGTACAGTCACCACATTCGTTCTTAGAACATGGATTTCCGTTCGATTCCAGGGAAACTATTGATCCCCCTTTTAGTACATAATTCATTCCGTTTTAATGACCGTTGATAATACTACCGTTCGGTAGAAACACCACGACCACGATTCAATACTTTTCCTATTTCGTGATCCTATCGCATTACTCATTGAGCTGTTATCTCCATTGACGAGTCATCGATTTAATTGGTCCAATTTTACACAGTCAGACTCTTAGCATAAAGTGTTTCGTGATAGTTTCGTTCTGAACTAAATATACAGTACGCATGTATTCATCTATGTCACTCGGCCCGCAGTTTTTGACCATTATCGCCTGGCACCAGGCATTCTTGGTATTCTTGTGCCCGAACTAGTCAATCAACGCAGTAAGTTATGAACAATGTCTCCGAAAGGGTTCGTTACGACTGGGTGGTATGGCAGTCATACCATAGAGTGTTCACAGATGTCAAAAGTTCTCTCTCTCTCTCTCTTTCTCCCTCGATTGATTTTGCACGATCAAATGGGCCGTACTTGTAAAAGCTTATGTTTCTAAGTCAAGCAGAGACCAGAAACAACAGGTAGGGTTATGTTTGAAATTAAATTCATCAAAAAAAAAACAGTTCTGAAAACGATGTGATGGGTTTTTTTTTTGACGTTTTGCGATAATTGTTTAAAGCCCCAACGTTATATACACATCATTAATCGATATTTCGAGATCTTTAATTCGATATCCCACTAAGTATCAATTAATGTGATTGAATAGAAAAGATTTTATTCTATAGATAAGGGAGTTTTTCATGGGCTGTATTGAGCACTTAATTAATAACTTACAACCTACTCATTATGTTATATTTTTAATATCAATTATCCTTAATGATGTTGATAATTAGCATTTGTTTGTAATAATATCAAATGAGTATCGGTTTAACATCCAAACAGCTCAACAATTACCCTTTTATACATTCAATCAACGTGTTATTAAAGATCTATGAAACAAATATTATAATTCATCAGCTTGACACATCATTTTTAATCAAGACTTCTCAAATTTTTTTTTTTATGTGATCTAACAATCTATTGATGTTTTTCCTACGTGAAAATAATGTATAACTGTTAACTTTAGAGTAATCTTTGATGATATGTTCCAATTTAATTGAATGAATTATTTTACTTAGGAGGTTTTCCTATAGATACTCAATAACCTTAAAAATATTTATGTGGTATTTATATTTACGTTGATTTGTTAACATATTTACAACCATAATGACTATGAATAACAGGATAATGGTTTCTGGTTTTAACGCTCACCCAGTGTGCATTTGCTAGCTGATTTCAGCGTGATTGTCAGTTGGGCAATACGCATCGAATGTTCTTGCAACATAACTAATACGTATTGTTATTACGTTTTATTGTATTTCCACAGCTTATAAGTTCTTCTTTAATGTAATAGCGCTTTCGACAGCTCTAATAAGCAGTCATCTTCAGTTATTTCTACAATAAAATAAAAAGTCAATTGTTAAAACGTTTTATCTGCTCATATGGAGGGAGACAAATTAATTACTATTATTATACGTAACAATGGTTACTTATTTTGAAATCGTCCTTCTATTCTACTACTAATTAAAAATTCTTGAATTCAAAAATACAAGTAGTTATAGTAAATAATTAAAATCCAAAAACAAAATTAAGAACTATCAAGTAGCCATTAAAACCATAAGGTTGCTACATCCACGCTCTCACACGACTGGCTTTGTCCGGGAGGTATGGAGGGGGTTTCTTAGCATACGCGTGTTTGCTATTTCTTCATTTTTATTGATATTATCCGACCTTAGGGAATCTAATTTAATTTCAATATTTATTTTCCAGCCTATTGAATTAAACTTTCATCGTTTCTATGGTGTAGCAATACCTCATGGTGCCTTTCTTCCTGCATCCAATTGAGAATTTTCTATTCGTTCTACCAGCATAACAAATTCTATTTACCAACATATTTTTAATATCTAGATTACTTTTATCTAACTGCATTAGTCATTTGTATTCCATATTCCGTTTTATCCTCGTTATCAAGTCTGTATCGTATCCATTTTTATTTTTATAATACCAAATTGTTAAACTGTGACAAAGTTACAGTATGAGTTATGGCACAAAAAACGCTGTCATTGTGACAATATAAAAAACACCTGAGTACCATGGGGCCCTAGAAGACTCGTCACTTTTAGTGAGCCTATTGTGAGTGGCTGCTACTATCTTCCTGTTTGGAACCGGCCGCTAGTCAAAGTTCCGCCCTAGGTTTTTGCTATGAGCCTATGATCCGCTAGTCTTGCAGGACCTCCGATACAGGTCGTAACAGATACGTTGCGGATTTGTCAAGCGGACAAAGGACAAGTGGAGTGACACGGATGGGAATCCGCCTCGGGGGTGCCTCATTAGTTTGCATCCTGACCGGCCGGACAGACGGACGGAGAAAAAAAACTCGGTGAAAAAGTGCGGAAAGCAGCCGCCCTCGCGAACATCTCCCTCCCAGACACAAAGACAGTCCCTTCATCAAAAGGACATTACATTTTTTTCATCCTGATCCTTTTCGCCCCCCCCCTCCCTCCGGCTGTCGTTAAAGAGGATCTAATATTCATTGTGTCTCTGTCGCTGGGATCCGTTCGTGTCTACTTCAAACCGTCACAATACCCGCCGATGTCACGTCCAGTATCCAGAATTGTTTTAAGGTTGTGTTGTTTTAACCATAAAACCTTTTGTGTGGATAAAACGTACATTTTTCTGAATCGGATTAATAGTTATGTGCTGATAGCTGGTTGCGGGCTTAGATTAAGTGAATTAAGTCTTAATTTTGTCTTCCCGCTTTATTAATTTATTATCTATGATTAATCATAGTATGGTGAAGCCTACGAGGGAGGGTGGTCTGAAAAGTTTCCGACCTAACAAAGCTTTTATTTATTTTATTATCATCTTCATGTTGAGGTCGGAAACTTCTCAGACCACCTGTGTGTATGTGGTGCCGTTCTTCCTGTAGGTGTTGGTAGAATCGGTTTGATTTTTGTTTCAGATTTTCTTTGCATCTAATTGATAATTTTATATTCGTTCTATACACAAATCAAAGCAATTCTACCAACTCCTGCAGGAAGAAGGGCACCACGAGGCGCCAAATGAAGTTACATTGCTACACCATACAATGATTTATTATATATGATTAATTTATTTCTTGTTCTTGTAATTCTGAAGAATAGGCAGCGAAAGGCGAAATATGACATTATTTACTGAATCACAGTTGTTTGGGCCCTTAGGCAGTAAATAAGTTTTTATTAAACTTAATTTTTTTGTTTGAGAGGATTTTTTTTATGATCGTAATTATTTTTAAATTATAAAGTTATTTTCTTTCCTTTTCTGATTGTTTCGGCTGGAGACAATTAGTATGTAAATATTGTATACATCAACAGACAGAGGAAATAGTTCGAAGGATTATACAGCTCGAGGAAGTAAATAAACACGTCTTTGCCTATTAGAGGACAAGACTTTAGGCCTGAGCCTGTTTTTTAGTCAGTGACTCCATACCGGACTGTTCCCCTGCGAAGACGAAGTCGCTGTTTCTACAACTGAACTTCTCGGCCTTTCTGCCTGTTTATCTCTCCATGCACATCGCCGCCCTGCGGTTGACTATCCGAACATCACCGTCCTGCGGCTGCTATCCGACATCCAGCGTATCGTGACTATAAACTTTTTCGTAATTTTTATACGATAATTATACTAACAAATATTTATTCTAATATTCAGGCCTGGTTAAGTTGCTGATCAGTAATTTTTTTTTGTTTTGGTTTTATAATAAAATGAATTTCTTAAAATATTTTTGACTTTGTTTATTGTACATATATGCCTTATTGTTGGCAAGTTTGTGAGCTAGCCGACGCAATCAAACCTCTAGCTTCTCAAGACGTAACCGGCACAATTTTCTGGCGTCTGGGGACTTCTTAATTTTTAAGAGCCCTAGCGCAAACAACAGTTTATTATTTTAGCTCAATTATTAACTAAATTGTATTATTATTTTTTTACGTGTAAAAACAAAATCGAGTTTTAAGTGAACGAACATTATGAACAGAAGCTCGAAACGTATTTAATACGCATTTTTTATTGTTGGCTCTCTAACTTTATTTTTTTTAGGATTATTTTTGCAATAATGCCGTTTTCTTTGTGTCATTAACCGCAGGAATAAGATCGATACTTTAGATGATGATATCTCCATACCTGTGATTTGTTAAATCTTGACCTTTAGTGAGTTTTTTTAAGTAATTAGTTTTTTACTCGAATATTAATACTTCTCTTTAATCAACACTTAAACCAACATTTCTACGAATTGAATGAATTGAAAATTACAATTAAACTTGTAAATCGCTAAAATATCATATTACAACCTTATAAAAACTTGCGGTCGCAAGTTCTTTTATGTTAAATTTACTTTTCAATCAAATCCTAACCAACATTTATTTGTTGTTGTCAAAACGTTCAGAAAACTATCACTTTTGTAGAACTCAAAAACGAAAACATAAACCGTAATCTTCTGTCTCTGGGTCACAAATATACATAGAGTTATGCTATGCGTTTATGTGTCACAACTCGCTCGGCCGAATAATTTTCTAAAATATTCCACAGCCTGGACAGAACAGAATTTCTGCTTGCAAAAATCTATTTTCACATCGCTATGAAAGGCCCTCATGCATATTCATGTTTAATTTGAAATCTCTCCATTAATGGATCAATTACCGGAACTTCCAGGAAGGCGGGAGTATGAGTGACATTAATGGATTCCACCACAGTGCTGCTTCTACGTTAGTACTCTCCATAAAATAATATGACATAGGATGTACATACGTCAATTTTGAGCTTGAGTCCATTTAAATAATTGAACGTTAGCATAATTACTAGCCATAATGGTTACCAACATTGTTGTTATAAGAACGGCAAATGGCCATTGTAAATCTTCAATCCCGAATATATTCTACCTTATTTGTTTGACCAGTGTTTAAATGGTTCTCTCTTTTTTTCTTCTGTTCCTTGTCGTGTGATGAATGATCTAGGGTTTGGCGAATTTCGAACGGCGAAAGTGGACAGGCGCCCGAACGTCTGAAGGCCGAAAAATTGCCAACAAGGCCCTGTCGAAGGTTGTGCAGAACACAGCTGTCTTTTAGAGGACAGCATAATTATTCAGCTCTGCTAGTTTTTGACCGATTTCAAAGAATTATTTCAGATTTTGATTGTGCACAGTTAGTTATTTATTAGTTTAAAATTCTGTTACCACGGTGCAGTCCAGACAACCAAACCGGAAGTGAACAACAAATGAAAATTTTCTACACAAATGTAATTAATGTTTTAACCCAGAAAAAAAAATCTGTCATAGTAACCATTAATATATGTTAATTAATATGCAAGATTCTGTTAAAAGTCAACATTTTCTTGAGAAAAAAAAAAATGTATAAATTTTGCTTTTGGTTAATTCAGTTGGTATTGGCGCCGAACCGAAAATCAGATCTCGGATTCGGTTTCTTTTTGTCACTGAAACATTTTTTATGGCATGAAAAACTTAATTACTTCCTTAAAAGATATCCTTCAGGGAATCCTTAGTCTTTATAGAAGTTATTGTCATTTGTCCACTCTCTTTACACAAATGCCAGAAGTCCTCAAAAAATAGAAATATTCATGTAAAACATAAATGTGCTTGTGTCTAGTCATAGAAAAAAGATTTCTCCGACTTCTTTTTTTTTCTTTTCTTATCAGACACGCAAGGTAGAACAGATAGTATCGAATATTTTTGTTTTTTCCTCGTCTAAATACTAATTTATGGGATTAATTTTTAGAGCTGCCTTAGCTGACGTTTATGTGATCAGATAGCCTTTTATCGGGAGAGGCAAAAGTAGTATGATTTAAGGAAGGGGGAGACGCGTAATCCGGGAGCAGCCGGTGGCATTAGGGACACAGATAGGGATCCATCTCGGGCTAGGCGCCTCCGCTTGGATCTGTTCCCTGCTAGACGTTATGGGCAGCCGGTCCTTTTCACACTTGGGTGATTCCGGGACATACTCAAGGACACCCAACCATTGTCAACAAGCATGCCAGTGCCAAATTTAGTCATGGGGAGGTTCCGAGTGCCTCATAATGATGTTCAAATGGGCACACAGATCGTGGCAGAACCCAACGAGTCCGTTACTTGAATGCCACGATTTCATTTTAACTTGGAACACTCGCACACTGTTGTGTACCCTTGGAGCAGTAGTATTTATATTATTGTAATGATTTTTAAACGAAAAAACGTGGAGCGTGAGTGCAGAATACCATATTGGGAAAACAGTTGATATTTCAGACCAAATATCTTATTAATTGATGATTTATTTTTTCACTGAAAAACACGTTTTCGACATATAAAAACAAACCGTATAAACCAAAAATGCTGGTATGAAAACCGGCTTGGAACGTGTATAGTACACATTAATTCCTTATTTGGAATACCATTTAAATTTATCTTCTCCTATAGTTTTCAACGTGTCCTAAAACAGTAACCAGTAGATTTCGTTGTCTTGGTAACAAACATTTAAAATTTCTGATCACTTAACAATTTTTTACGTCCGCTATCGTAGGCCATCCATTCACAAATCTGACTGAATGAAAGTAAATCTTCTCTCTTCGTCAATTGATGATCAGTCATTGGTGAATCTGTTTTAATGATTAGTATTTCCCAAATCTGACTTGTTTTGAACAAGAAATGTTTCTTGAAACGGATTTTGGCTATTTAAGCCTTGAATTTCGCTTGTTGCCCTTACTTAATTAAGGACATTAATGTTTTACGATGTAATAAATTTAGTTATAGTCCAAACACGATCTGGATGACCTGTTATAAACCGGTTTACTGACCAATGATGGAACTCATAACAGTCGTAATCCTTTCATTTTTACGCCTGTGAAAAAGTGACATAGTTTACGTTAATAAGCCTACATTTATCATTGACTGCCTTGAGGTGACAATTTTTATTTTTTTGAAGCTTTTCTTTAGCTGCCCGGACAAGGTATGAGCGACAGAAGGAGGGAAAAGCCCGTATGGTTGTCCCTATTACTCTACGGCTTATTATTAAAAAAAATCTGGTCCACTTACATGCTATTTTTCGAACCGGCTTTACAGGCACTCTTTTTTTATCCTTCGTTTTTTTTTTCTCTTCTATCCCTGACAGAGAGAAAAAGTGCGCTGTGAGGACGACAACGAGGCATAAAAGCGTTGACAAATGTAACATCATTAAGGTAGGGAGGGGGGGAGTCGCCTGGACCCCGATCTTTGTTGTTGCACAAGCCCTGTTTTTTTTTTTGTATTAATAATGGCAGCACTGTACACAGTAGGTGATTTATAGAGGGGCTCTCTTCCTCGGTCAGTCTTCGCACTCCCGTTGGCAGATTGTTTCCATTCTTGTACAAATAGATTATTTGGTCAGCTAAGTTTAGCGTTGTAAATAACCCAAAAGAAAAATTAAAAACAGAATATAAGATCGAATACATTTCATCGCAGCAAAATTTTACCTAATTGCCCACCTCAAAAAACTCAATGGATCTGAAATTTTAAACGTACACTCAACTGTTTTGGTCCGAATACAATAACTGGAATTTCGGAAGAAAAAAAATCCCAAGGTTGGCACATTAAAAAGGTAACGCAAACATTTAAAGGGTACTCCACAAAATTAAAGATTCAAAAAAGTGACGTTTCCGGGTGGTTTGTCAGTATGATTCAAATAAAAGTCGTCAAATTGTCAAATAAGTCTGATAGTGTAGGCAGAATTTTTCCCGTCGTCTTGTCACTGGATTAACAGTATCCAGATTACTGAAAGTGTTACAAAAAAACACCAAAAAAACAAGACCTCCAGAATCAGGAAATATTAAAAACTATATCTAATGCTCATCTTAATCGAGGTTTCCCTTACATTCCTCCTATTTTTTATGTCGATTTTTAATTATTTAAGCCCTCATAAAACTACAAAGAGGGAGATTTCTATTACAGTACAACCTCTATGATCCGACTTCGACCTGGTACGGCTAAATGGTCGGATTGGATCGGTGGAAATGGAAATTTCCTCCATAATCTTTGGATTGTTTATCGATTGATTGTAGAAATTCGATAGAATCGGGACAATCGATTGTACGACACTATCCACAACCAGTCAACTTTACTACCCGGAGGGTCGAACTAAAGGTAAGTCGGATTACGGAGGTTCTATTTTAATGGAATTAAAATAAATTGACTTCACATAAATGGCTTTGAACGCAAAAATGTTATAGCATGAGCAATTATGTTATCTTTGTTCTTAATTTTAATATTAATTAATGTAATATATTATACTTGACTAGGTATGGGCCTTACATTGGCGGATTGTATTACACATATGTTAAGCGGTTTTCATAGTCTTTATCGGGATCTTCTGGCATGTTTGACTTGGATGCCTACTGGGGTCTGCTGTTGTCGTTTTACTAAGCAAACCAGTTTTAACTTATAAACAACAGCGTTGATGACCTGAGGGTTTTACGCCGAAATAAACACCTTACAAACAAACAACCAACTGCGCCCTCATGCTTGAAGGCCCAATTTTATTTTTTAATTTTGAAAACTTGCAAACATGATCAGCTCGGAACAGCTGGCCCGTTTGGACCCGGCTACAAAAGAGAAGTACTTCCACTCTCTGTTAAGCGAGGCGCATGTAAATTCCCCCATCGGTCTCCCGCAGCGCTCTTTTTTGCCGTTGGTCCATATCCCTCTTCTGGAGAAGCGGCCACAGGATGACCCTGTGAAGGATGGCCGTTGAAGAGGAAGTCCAAACCGGCCCGCTGTCACCAGGGCGTCACCCGCCCGGTCATTGAGACCCATTATGAGGGGTTATGTTCCCACCCACCATAATTGCTACCCGCGCAAGCACCTGTGGGAACCCCCGTCACTATTTGAAAAAAAATCCAGAACAGGTATTTTACTCATATCATTTCATATCTCTTAACCGTATCTAGTTCTATCGTGGGCGCATCTCTTCTATATGACCGGGGTCCTTTTTCTTGCTATAACCGCAACTAACCAGTTAGGCAGCTTTTATTTTTAAAAATCTGAGTATCAAATTGTGTTTTTTGGAAATACGCATAGGCGTAATTAAGGATGTAGAAAGTGAAGAATAAGTATGTCATGGGGTCCTATCACGGGCTACCAACTAGCGAAGAACATCACTGCTAAAATCTGCGGTAACCATCCATGTTTTTAGGTCGATCGTGGCGATAATGTCGACCTGACAGTAATCATGTATTTTGAATTTTTTTGCGTAATTCAAACATTATATATACCAATTAATAATTCCAAATAATAGTCCGCTAATTTTACATTCGCGATCTTTGGACGGACCTCCATAATAATATCATATTATTTTGTTTCTTAAATTAACATTTTCTTCAATTTGATTTTTGTTCTAGGTGAGTAAACCATTGGTGACTAGATTGAACTCTTTGATAAACAGGTATTTATTTGAAACTCATACGTTTTCTGCTATTTTATATTTTACGAAAGAAACAAGTAAGAAATTTCAGTTCTGGTGTAGGTCCCAACTGTGTCCATCCAACCCGACATATTTACAACGAATATTTATATTTAAAAATAGTAACATTATTTTTAAGTTTTTTTCAAAACTGGAAACCGGAATAAACATGCAAATCATCATCTCCCTTTGTATATAACACGCAACGGGTTTTGATCAAAATTTTGATGACTTAGTGCAATTACAGTTCAAAATTTAAAAAAAAAAAAACTTTTGTTTATCAGAGCAGCGATATCTTTAATTTCAATACCCTACTCAATAATACGATGTTTTTTTGGTTTTTAAGTGCATCTCGATTATCCGGGGTAATGACGGAGAGATTATTCCCGTACGATCAATCGGATAACCGAAAAACATGTATTCATAGTCTACCTTCGATGTAAATAAAAAAAGAAACACCAATTTTAAACTCACAAATATATTTTTATTTTCAAAAAGTAGTTTTTTACGCTCATATTTGAGTTTTCTACCTCTGTTCTTAAGCTTCTTAAAGCTATAATATTTCCATATTCAAAACTTCTACCTTCAAAATAGGTGATAATCTTTAAAAACACTTTAAATCATCCAAAAACACCGGATAATATGGTTGTACTGTAATTAATTAATAATCCTGTAATACCTTGTTATGGAGTTGAAAATATTTTTAGTCAAATGGAGGAATCTCGACGAAAAAAATTCATGTTGCTAGGTCAAACAAGGGACTGACAAAGGATTGGAAAAGACACAATATTTAATCATATAAGTCGTTAAAATGCCACAGCTATCATAAAACCCTTAATTGTGTAATGAACCTCAGTAGACTTGAGTTTATAACTTTTTATCCTGACGATATTATGTTACATACATGTTGTAAACATTTAACGATTGTTGGTAGGCAAATTATTTCAACGCGCTAAGAACACAACCCATTCCAGTGAAATCTCATTAAAGACACATCCAAGAAACATAAAACTTTAAATTGAGGCAATGCTGTTCCATCATAGGATTGAGAAATCCGATTTGAAGCTTAGCGCAATTACATCTCGGCTAGCAGGTCTTCCTCATCCGCATTATGATGATTGTCATAATCTGTTTTATAGGTTTATAGGTTCAGATCCTCTCGTTTGCTCTCGCATCCATTTTACAAGCGACCGAGTTATGTAAACTAATTTCCTGCGTAGTGCCTTAATGCCTACATCGCTAAATCAGGATCACTTGTTTTAAGTTTTCAACCCTCTTTCTACCAGACCTCTCTGCGAGTACCCTGTTCGTCATTGTCAGTAAAAATACTTATCTATAAAGTATGATCAAGTACCATTAAATGCTTCTTATTATTTTTCTATCATATTAAGAAGGATATACAATTAATTACATTTACGTCCAGATTGATAATAGGTAATTGGTGTTCAATTCCCTTCAATGTTGACTTGAAATTTGTTTTGTTGTATTGCAGTTCGATTTGATACTAGAAATTAATTCAAAGTAATGAAAACTGTACTTAAAAAATAAATATTTTCATTAATAATTTTCTTAGTCGTAAAGAACCACTCTGTATTCGTAATTGATTTAGTAATGGTGGATAATGTTCCCCAAGGAAGTTAAAGGTTCAAATAAAAAAATTAAATCCGGTCAATCTCGAATTCGGTAAGAGTCATCTTTTGAAAAGCTTGAAAAATGTAATGACCCCCCCCCCAAAAACAAAAAAATAAATATAGGTACCCGTATCCATGTGTCCGACCAAGCTCAATGCACGACTGGCTCGGGCTTGTAATACTTCGTGGTTCGACCATCTGTCTTCCAGCTAGCCAGGAGCTTGTCCGCCACAAAAACTGGAACCCCGCCTTGTTCGGACTTCCAGGGTTCCCTACCCCTTCCTCCAAGCGAGTCCAGGAACGGTACCTTTACACGAGAAGCAGGATGGGTACTATCTTTGAAAATTCTGAACCTGTAATAGCGATGGTTTTCTTGGAACGGACCCAAATTCACAGAATCCCGAAACGTTTAAAAAACTGATTTAATCTCTATTCTATTTAGTCCAAGACGGAGGGCATCCTTCTCAATTTGAATAAACCATAAGATTCTACAATGCAAAATCTTGAGAGGCAAATCTTCCATTTAGGATACCCGTTGTTTCGGCCACTCAATTATTATTGAAGAGTGATATTATTATATAATTTGTTTTATTGTGTAATTATTTATTGTTTATTAATTATTTATTTATTGTATAATTATATATAATTAGCGTCAGGCAAGTGTATCCCGTATTGTTTACGTTAGCCGGTACACCGGTGTTTACCTTTGCCTACAAACGAGTGCAAAGGGTATTAACAGAGCAGTGGACAATTGGCTGTCGTTGTGAGCACAGCTATTCAGTTACCCCGTTCATTCCGTATTGTGTTTTGTTCCCCAGTTCAACCCATGCGAAATTTATTTTCCATTTGTCTCATCGATCGTAATTATTGCGATTGATTTTCCGAACAAGTTCGGTTATCGGCAGTTTGGAGGCCGTTTTCTCCTTTCCGTTAGCATCTGGAAACTTCACTTTTTTTTTTTCTACGGAATCGAACAAGGACGGAAGAGCTTTACTGTATCTCTATGGAATTGGATAAGGACGGATGCCTTTCCTCCATTGCATCTCGAGGCGGAACATCTTCTACGCGCTGCTAGCCGACAAGATGCCTCCACAGCTCGGCGTGCTTCCTCACGTTCGCCAACTTGTGTCACTAAATTTACCCAGGGTATTTAGTATTTATTTAATAGCGCAATTAATGAATTTTTTTATGGTGAGTTCTTAACAAAAGAATCATATGGGATCACTAGCAATAATAGTAATAATTTTTTTTTTAATTATTTGTTAAACGGAATTGGTTTTGAGGTAGATATTTTATAGGTTATTTATATGGATATTTATATGTTATATAGATTTATAGGTTTTTTGATGTTTATGTGATTGGCTTAAACTGATGTAATTCCTAGAATTGCCAGATTGAATGGGTTGGCTGTGATGGTGTTATCAATAAATTAGTGTCAAAAGGGCATTCGGAGTTATTTTTCAAATTCCCCTTTGTAATTAAAAATAATTCATTCAACTAATTGTTTTTAATTTTAATAATACAGCTCAGCAGTTATTTTTCTTTAAGAAAAATAATGGAGTTGGATTGAAGACGGCGAGATTTCCAGAGTTGGTGCTATAGAGGGTAAGGCTGTCCAAGGGTGCAATTTTGCTATCCTTACAGCGCCCTAACACCCGTATTAAACAAAAAAATAAATGTGTAAGTTCTACCTTTTAGCTTGATTATCTACATGACCTGAATTGTATTTTTTCTAATATATACTTTAAATAAATAAAAGAGGTAGAAACCGAATAAAAAAATATTCAGAGACCATGTGCTTACGTTTCTTAAAAAAGTATCAAATGAATATTATAAAATCTACCTGATATTTGTTACAATTTACGTTACTGAAAAAACGCCTTTCAGGAGTCCAAAAATGTATATACAGCTTGAATACTGTCCAAGCAAAATCTGTTAAAATCCAGCGGTGTTTGACTCCGCTAACATTGTGCATTGTGAGGAGGTGACTATGGCTGTATAGGCTACTCAAAGCCCCTATGAACAACTAATAAATAACTTTTGGCAAGACATATGTATAACGTTATTTATTTCCTTCATCAAAGCCTAGAACCAGTAATTAAAGCTATAACATTAAAGTCGACACGAAACCATAAAGGAAGGAGTTCAAATGATTGTTTGCAAGATCAAGAGAGAATGAGCTACCAGACTCCAGGCACAACTAAAATATCAATTTATTTATATGAAAGAAAACCAAAACAGAAAAAAAAACTCACAACTAATAATTCTTTCTGGTGCATTAATAGATAATTCCTTTTGAAATTTGACTTAAGAGAGATAGGGGTGTACTTGGGGGTATTAGTAACATACACAAAACCTATCTTTCCACGTAGGTTATTTTATCTTCTTAACATACGTGAAGTAAAACGCGTTTAAAACAACTTTTGAGGGGTAAACCCAATAACCTTTAAATTTAAAAATATTTGCATTTTATAAATGCATTAAATAAATTATTCAGTTATATCATTTTATATTCTGTACAAAACGTAATGATATTTGAAGCACCGTGTGCAATTTTAGTTTATTTTGTTACATCCAGTTTTAAAAAATTGTAAATCAAAATGTCAAAATGCAGAGGTTTTGAAAGAAAAAGAAAAAAATATTAATAATAAGAAAAGTAAAGTGGTGAGCAGCTAACCCTGTTCTAAATCGATCATCAAATTGTCCCTTCTTGACCGGCCTTCAACGAAGACCACCATTATCGGGTGACGCTCAACTCCAACCGTGTGGAAAGTGGGTTAGCGACAGACACGTGCCAAATCCCGAGCACCTTCCTCTTCTTCGGCTTTAGCGGTGGGTTTTCGATTTGCCGTCCTCCGCGGATATTCACTCAACGGCTTTATCCGCTCTGTGCGGAAAGAAAAAAAGACAATCGCATCTGTTTTTTGTCAATCTCCGGAACGGCATCTGTTATTGGTAGAAAGAGCCCCCCCCCCCCCCCCCGAGGCAAAATATTTACTCAATTTACACGAGTACACATACGCTTTCGGGTTTTAATCCCATCGCAGTAAAAATTCGTTATAACGCTTTTCAAGGGTTTATTCGGGAAGAAAGAGAGCAGAGAAAGCGTTATTATCGGGAAAAGATAAAACGGCTAAAAATTTAATTTATAATGTAGTATGTACATATATACATAGCACGTACGTATATAGACAAATTTAGAATTAAAAAAAATATATATACAGAACACATATAAAGAATAAAAAAAAAATGTAATAATATACATACAAATTAAAAAATTAAAATAGATTGAATACATTGTACTACTTGTTAGATGGCTCCGGCCTTACATAGTATTGTTTTTTGTTCGAGCCAACCTAAGATTTAAAAAAAAAAAATATTTTCTAATTGATCGATATTTTTGCATGTTTTCTTTTTCTGCTTTCGTATTGCCCACAAACAATGTGCGAATATCTAATGCATCCAAAAAGCATAGATTTTTTTTAGCTGTGTTATGGTTGATTCTGTTTCATCTTCTCATTTTCTCTCTTGTTAATAGTTTTTTGCTCAGCCCCCCCCCCCCTCCACCCATGGCATTATTCATGTTTTAAAATCAAACATTTATCGGCCACCAGTTTGAAATCAACTGCGTTATACATTTCTGGGGGTTCGTATCACGTATCGGGAAGTCCCAAAGCTCTTGGCATGGATGAACCAATTTTTTTATAATGGTTTTCATAATTCGGGGATCGTATGTTTTTACGGCTCTGTATCTTTTACTATATGTCCGCATGTGCGGATACTTACTGCGATAGAGGAGTTAAAAATGATTCTATGAATCTGAAATTTTAAAGTTTTATTCCAAAACACCTGGAAATGTGCTGATTACGTTTTAAGAAATAAAACGCCTTAACACAGTTTTATTCATTATCTTCGAACTATTGGCTAACTATCATGTTGGCCATGAAACGACGTCTGTCCGGCCAACCCGTCAAGCGCTTAATTACGATCTGCTCGAACCATGATGGCATAGCCTGTCGAAAACGCTCGGGTATACATCAATAGAGAGGCAGAAGCTGATTTATTCTTTAATATAAACATTAAAGTAATTGACTTTTTTAGAACCTTGGCCTTAACTGTGTTTAAAAATACATCACCAAAAATACGATTCAGTTTTAAATTGATCGTAAATGGATATCGGCTACTATGTAAAAATAAAATAAAAAAATTGGTGGACAACCGATAATATTGTAAAGGATGCTGATAGACATGTGGGAAGCTGGGATGCAGCTCTGGGAGACAATATTGTTTTCTCGAGTCCGGGAAGCAGTGACCCTGGAAACTGCACTCATCAGCATGCTCGCAGTCGCGACGCCCGCCCGCCATCTTTTATTCACAAGTTTCTGTATTCAGATTTCCATCCTCACCGTCCCCTCCATGTCCCGTAGGGTCGTTTGGGCCACACTACCCCCCTCTCCGCGCATAATCCATCCACGTCTGCAAGACAAACACTTTTCGCAGGATCTGGAAGATGTCCGGGGAGTGAAGTCTTCGACGGTTCGATCCTGACTCGGTTGTCATAAGTAAAATCTGATTCTATTTTTTTTTTTTTTGTAATTACAGTCCATACTAAAATCCTTTAATGGGAGGAGGTGATTAGAAAAATAAAAAATCAGACATGAAAAAACTCCTGCCCTCAGTTTTTGATAAATCGCAACTTAAAAGATGTTTTAAAATTTAAAGTTCAAAAATAATTGCATATTATTAACGAGGGTGACGATATGTTTAATTACATGCCGTACTCAATTTAATAGAAAAGTATTAATTTTTTTCATTATTAACTAACTAATTGATTATGTTTTATTCTGTTAAAAATTATTTTAGTAGTTATCAATTGGTATTCTGATATTAAAGTTCATGTTCATGGCCTAACAGAGGACACAGAATCACCAGGTCAAAACATAAAATGAAAAAATTATGCATCTCACAACACAAAATCGCCATATTCAGGCTTAGTAGTAGAGAAAAACCTCTTAATTCCCTGCATGCACACAGGTGGTCTGAAAAGTTTCCGACCTCAACATGAAGATGATAATAAAATAAATAAAAGCTTTGTTAGGTCGGAAACTTTTCAGACCACCCTCGTAGGGCGTGTTCATAGAGGTCTGCAACCCTTGAAGGGGGGGGGGGGATAAGAAGAAAGAAAAAGTCAAACATGAAAAAACTCCTGTCCGTTTGATTTTTGGAACCTGGAAGTTTTGTCTCTATTTTTAAGGAACTACTAATATTTGGCAGTAAAAAAGACCTATTTGTAAAAGCTATCCCTTCCCCTGCATTAACCCCCATCCTTGGAATTCTTATACTTAGAAGGGTTAAAGTAACGGCTTATTAAATAAAGAAGTTTTACAAGAACAATTTAATTTCGTACCTTAACCGCAGGGAAGTGTTTGACTGTCTGCCAGATAATACACACACATTACGACTTGAGTCTCTCCGGATTCGAATAGATAATACTCGTCATCCTCGGCGAAAATCGAGGAAATTATCATCCTTTTGTAGAAAGTTGTAAATTACAATAAATTTGCAAGGGTTCGGTCGGTTGGGTTTCTAAAGCGAAACAGGATTAGCTGGTTGCCTGGCCCGGGCAAGGTTCTGACCTTCCTCCTAAGCCCATATCCAGGCCACAGGAGTTTTCACCTGCTGTTTCAGCTCTGATGAGCATACCAATTGGTCGAATTCGTTTTAAAAAAATGATGTTTCCATAAATAGCATATCGCAAAACAATTAATTTTTTTTAGTAATAAAATAGCCGGAATTTATGTTTTTATAACAACAAAGTGAAGGTGTTCCTGCCGAAACCGCTTGTGCCAGTATAAAATAAATTTTATTCTGAGAGAGCTGCGCATAATAATATACCTGCTGATCTGAATTGAAAAAAAATAAAAAGAAAGTGGACCAAATTTTTAGATACTTTTTTTTCCTTTACAACAATCTTAAGCTGAATTTTTCCCGCTCTATGTCTACTCATACACCAGTCGATCTTTCCCTGAATACTTCGAGATCGACACGAGTTTACAAGGGCGTAGTGTCTTATGAACGCGTATCATCCTCGCTACAATCAAACGTTCAGCTTTTAAATAACAACAATTTTGGTTTTACTTCATAAGATTTTCATTATTTGCAACCGCTTTTAATACCCTCAGGCTCCTCATTAGGAATTCAAAAGTTATACGAGCTGCTTCGCATAATCGTCAGTACCACTGGTGAACGAACATATGAAAACTTTTGCTAGGGTCCTTCTCTTCCTAAGGTCCACATTAAACGACTTGAACCTTCCGAGAAAACTGATCCGGAGGTCGTCTGGAAAGAGTGAAATCGCCCAGTAATTTAGTGAGGTCTCTCCGCGCTTGGCCAACTATACGCTCATCATAGTTTCGATTCCATATTATCTTCGGCGCCTCCTGTCTAGGAGATTGTCGTGGCCACCTCTTGATTACGAATAATTAGAAGTTCCCCTCTTCTTGGACCAGAAAATATGTATCGATGTTTCCATGTATTTAATAAAGCTTATGATGTCAGGCGGAGAGGGGAGAGAAACCAGTGGGAGAAACAGCCGCAGGTGGGGAGCCATCCCCACCACGGCTGGCCACCTATATAACACTAGCGTCTAATATCGGACGACAGAAAGAACCAAACCGGCACCAAGAACACTTCTCTCTCTCTCTCTCTCTCTCTCTCTCTCTGCACTGGCGATTGCTGCTCATTACTGAAACCATGGTCTTCTCAGTCAACTACCTCTGCATCTCTCTCTCCTAACCTCGCTATGTTTTAGTACGGCGCTGTCAGACCCCGCACCTTCCTAGTGGGAATCTCTGCCTTCGTCACGCTAAAACTATCGCCTCCTTGGGAAAGACCTCTCCCTCGCGGACGACGGTATCCGTGGCCCTACAAACTTTACCTAGTAGCGTCTCCCACGGCAATCCAGTCTGCTTCTCTCCGGTTCACACTCGCCTTTGGGATCCGGACAGTTTCGCCTACCCTTAGATGCCAAGTGTGAATTTGTGGTCGTGCCAAGACCACATAAACTACCTATAGACCTACCCGGTTCCCCTTCTCCTGAACATAGTGCTTTTTCGGGCCCACCTTCTAAGATCTTATGGGGTCAAATCACAACAAATTAAGCTGCCCGCCGACTAGGCCGCCAGCCAGGGTGAAAGACCACAGGTCCACCCGCCTTATCTCTTTCTTGGCGCTAGATGTTGTAGCGACCCTAGCCCCCCCACTTTGGGGATATTCGACAATCTTGACCCGCCAGGGATAATAGGAGACGTCTGTTACCTAGAAATAAATAGTAGAGGTCTATATCCTAAAAATAAATTTGAATTATATATTGGCTGCCCCCCTTCCATTTCGACAGTCCCGGTTCAATCTGAGATCTTTACCTGTAATTATAACCCGGTTGCAGTTACATAAAACCGTAATTATAACCGTTAACGGCTAACTAACAGTTCGAAGAAGTTATTGAATAAGAGAGTAGAGATGAAGGATCGCCGCGGGGGTTGGGGCACAAAAGGCCCTCATCAAGATTCAAGGAAACGCTAGGGAACAGCTTTGGGAACCGAAATACGCCGTGAATGTCTTACCTACCTATTTTTAGATTTTTCATAAACAAATCAGTTCCCTACGCGAATATTTCATTATTTTTGTCAACCTGATACGTTTTATATGGAGTTCCCTACAGTGAAAGCCTAATGTTACTATTTAAATTACAAGATGTGTGTAATGTTCGTTTTTAATTTCTGGATAATAATAAATTAAAGACATTGTAAGAGCTACATTTGTAAATATTGCACTGATCGATTTTTTCATTAAAATGATTGACTGGACTATTAGTAAGTTAATGTAGGGCATAGCACATCTTGCAGTTTTTGAGGCGATAATCCTGAATATTAAAAACTATTAAATTATTGAAGTTATTTTTAATTTTTATGCATGATTCTTGAGAAAATCATTTTTATTCGTTTTATTATTTTATGTATTAGCAATCTCTCAGCCAACGCCGGTTGTAGAATGGATTGAATTTGGAGACAATAACCCACCAAAGTTACTGTATTGTAATCCAGATAAGTATACGATTCCAGTTTATCCGCACTGAGAGGAACTGACAGCTGATTTTTAAGCTGGTCATTCCAGCTTTGATAAAGTCGCATGATAGCCTAGAGACTCCATTAATGCCATGCTTTTAGCAGAAATACCGGCTATTAGACGTTGGAAGAGATCTCTCTCCGGTAATTAAGACCCCAAAACCACGCTTCGCAATTACACGCTACGAAGGAACCGATAAAAGATCCCGTGGTCCGGACCCGACGGCCTCCCAATCAGGATAATCCCACAAGATATCTCGGCCGGGATAACATTCCAAGATCTTCAAACATGGTCAAGTTACACCAAGTGGATTTTATTTACAATACATTCCATTAGCAGCGACGACTATTTGCAGTTTGCATGTTATAGTGTATTGAAGTTGGTTTACATAGTCATACCATGGTATACCATGCAGTTAACAGCCAACGATAAGATTTCTGTTCCCAGTAGATAGTGAATTCCTCCTTTAAAAGAAAGCCCATAAAGGCGTATATTCCAATTAAACAGCAACCCCAACTCAAAAAAAACCTTTGAAATCAACGGTTAAACTATTCGATAGGTTGTGAGAAGCATTCGCAGCAGCATTAGTATTTGTGACTATGGAGTAATGAATCGTACGTTACAAAGAGATCTTTGTTTATGATGTCAGGTGAGCTAATAAGTTATTTTCGAACTATTATCTACCTGTCTATAATGCAGTATAAGCTTGTTATTTGAATTGTTTTCCAATTTAGACGATTCAGTGTTCAAATTCTAAACATATTTTCATAAAGGACCATTCATGTTTTGTTTTTCTTAATTCGTGTTTTCGCAAAATATTTACTATGACACTAAATAAAACTCTCTTAAGCGGTAGCTAACACGCCTTCTTCATCACTCCTGTTATATGGTGTATACTCAGTCCTTTTATGGCTCTCCTGTTTCCTGATATATTTTCCTTTTCTTGTTTACTTCTTTCTTTAGTTGTTAATTGTCGCATGAAGATTTTGTTCGCTAACATGGCCATTACTGCCTGGAGGAGCCACAACCCTCTTCGTCGCGGCTGAACGGCGAAGAAGAGTTGGCGTATGACGTGGATGCCCTAGTGGCCCAGAGGTCTCCCCCGGCGATAATGGCGTCTGGTGGAGGTTTAGGCCAAGTTCAAGGGCAAGTGGATCAATACAGCCGAGCCCGCCCCTCCAGCCGGCTAGGCCTCTATCATTTAGGCCGGCTACTGGGTCAGGTGCCTCTTCGTCTCCATGCATAGTCATATGAATGCATGATACATGTATCAGTGCACAACTGAGCATGTATGTTGTCATTCACAGCGCATGTCCGAAATATTGCCGGTAGCACTACATTTGCGCAATACTGATCACATTCTTACTTGTAAATTTACGTTTTTTTGGGGGTTTTTTAATCCACTGCATAATTTTTTTGTTTCCATAATTTTTAACTTCTTAATTATCGGAACGTATTATTATACTATTTGGATTCAAACCCATAATTTCCATGGTGATGTTCCCCTAACAATTACTGTACTAACCTATTTCCCGTTTTCCACAATCGATGTATTCATGTCTCTGCTGTACGGTGCCCCGCTATTTACCCACTTGACTGACAATACAGCCAAATGTCTCCAACATTTCCAGAATGGGATCATGCGAAAAGTGGTCCGACATACGTCTTTCGAGAGGTTGAAGAACGCTGACCTACACCCGTTGCTTGGTGTGCCGTTCGTGGGTGAGTTCATCCGCCGGAGACACATTACGTTTTTGGACTCGTTGCAGAACCTGACAAATCCAGTGTTTAACACTATGACCCCACCACCCCTCCCGCATCGATGGCAACAGACTGTCGGGGAAAAATTAGGTTAAGAATTAGTTTGTAAGCTAGTTTTAAGGTTGATCAAAAAGATAAGCCCCATCACCTTTATTAGTCAGTTTAGTCCAGTCACGTATAATGTATATCATTATAATTGTTTATTCATTATATAATTTTTATAAAATAACAAAACCTGGTTGTAATGTAGCGATGCTACAGGAAATACAAAAATAATTTGTAAATAGATTCGCCTGAGGATCTATAATTATCTGTAAATTTGAAGGGGCTATGAAAGAAAAAAAAAAATGTATTCATGTAATAATGTTATGGAAATTCTGAAGGGGTCGTTCACACTAGCCATACTCCATGGCACAGCAGGAATGCCCGACCACAGGCAGAAAATTGTCACTTCCTCACTGTCATAAGTGTGGCGTGGCACGTTTCCACTAATTCAATTATCCGGCTGTGACCACCTCCTCACTCCTCCCTAGAATATCTACAAGTCATTTCCTAGAGCATATTCTAAAGACAAAGTCTGGAGCATTCAAATTTTAAGATTGCTTAAGCTCAGCATTAAGGTATTTCAATGAACAATAAAGTTGTGAGAACCAACATTAGAAATACTAGTTGACCTGACCCTTTGAATAGCAACTCTTGTACTATCTTCAAGTTCCTATTCCTCTTCACTAAAGAATTTTAATATATGCTGTGCAAATTGAAAGGCACTACTCTTTAATGTGTATTTGCAAGGTTATGCTCCTTTGCTTTGAGCCGCAAGGTAATGATATTTACTCTGAAGCGCGTTGTATGTTACATTTAAATTAAAAATCTTTCTAACGCATCCTTTGATACGTGCAATGTACAAGCATTGCAGCACACATGAATATATGTTTAAAATATACATTACAGCTCAAACACTCCGAGGCTTTCATTGTCCTCGAACGGTATCCTACTAGACGTTTCCGATACACATCGCAGATTTTACCCCCAGTAGATGCTGAGAGGGCATTCACTAGGAGAGGGAGAGTGGGGGGGGGGGGGCGGGGAGGAGACCCAAGCATTACCAAAATGAAGTTGATGCATATTTTAAAAAGTGATCCCCGGACGAGATAGCCGGGTTTTTTTATACCCATTGTTGGTGAACCTTGAGCACGCCTCGGCAGCCGCGTGTTTTGCATTTCAAAGAAGAGGAAGATCTTGATAATGGAGATGTATTAACCGGTTTGAGGTCATAAAGTAAGTAGATAACTGCCCTGTCTCTGTCTAGTCCTTTTCGGTGGCACCGAGCTCTCCGCCATACTAATGGAGCTCGTGTTTCTGCAACTCCTTCTCGGCAAAGGAAAACGTCTTTCCAGACATTTAAATTTGTAACCGTTTTTGAGCACATGCAACACAGGGCAGCTATATATACATTTCATTTTTCCCATTCGGGAGAGAATATTCCTTATCTGTCTGTCTACCGGAATAATCATATATGTACTCCAAAATTCTCTGGAAAGGTTACAACGGCAAGGATTATAATATAAACACTTGCCTTGACAAAATGGATAAACAATTTTTTTTTAAGATAAGTAGTTCTGTTTTGAGGACTATTGAAAAAGTGAATCGGTGACTGCCCAGATGCTTTTTCAAACAGGAACATGGGTTCTAATGTTATTATTATACATGATCGCAGATATGATTCTATACAATAACTGCGCACTATCTATTCTTTATTCAAGTTAATCTTCTATCCAAAAATAATACGACTCCTTTATACATTTTACGAAATTCATCCCACTCTCTGCTGAGGCGAAGCCCGATCGTGCCAAAAAGTCGTGTCCCGGAATTTTCGTGAGGTGGCCAATGGAGGCCGGAACTCTCGGAATAGGAGACAACGGCCCGCAGAACCCTCTTCAAAATGCAAGGTGCGGGCATCCGTACCCAAGTCCGCCTTGGGGTACTTAACAGATCTTCAGCACAGATAAATGTCGGTACATAGGGGCTCAAGCCTCAGCCAACCGCAGATGACCTATGGCAACTTGATTGTTCCGCTAAGCCTGTCAGATCTTTCCTGTTATGCCCCTAAGTACTCGAGTCCTTCTGTTGTTCAGTTCTTGAAGGTTTTTCGCGCCTTCTCTGACTGAATCTAACCTTACCTCTGCCTCCATACTCATTAAGCATCAGCCCCAGACCAAGTCTTACCCAAATTTCCTCCGAATCCAGAGGTACTTTACTCTGGACAGGTGATTAGCCCAGTGCTGGAGGCTCCAATTACGGAACCGGTCTTCAGGAGATAAGGTGTAAGGATGCAGTAAGATGTAGATGAGATCAGAGTAGAGTTGATACTAAGTTACAAAATAGATTGATAAGAACGGAAGTGATTCTTTTTGGTACATTGTAATAATAAATATTGAATATAGATTTATGATGAAAATTTCAAGTCAAATCAAAGATCTAGTTAGTACTTCAGTGAGTTCAAACCTTGTTTTCCTATTGAGTTCAAAATTTTGAACTTTTGAAGGACAAACATGTTTTTGTCAAGACTCGGCAACATAATTGTCCAACATAATTTCCTTTGCTGCTCTTGATGATGTTTTGGATAGCCATAAAATGAAAATGTCTGAGCTGGTTCAAACAACTCTAGTGCTTTAGGATTATTATCAATGATTGCATTAGATTGGCAGTAGTTAATAGTTGAGATAGCAACAGATATCAATGAGTTGACAACTGTTGATAAGGATTAAACTGATGAGATATTGTTAATATGGATAAAATGTGTTTTTATAATCTTAATTCACTATTTCGACAATAAAAAAAAAATTATTGTGGTGCGCAAATACTTTGATCCTCATTTTCGAAAATCTAGTGGAGCAATGTCACCCAATCAGTAGCCTGAAATAATTCTTTCCCAAGACAAACCGCCCACATGACTCGCCTGACCTTTATAAGTCTCTGATGTTATAGTTGGAAAATCTGCCATCTTCAATAATGCCACCTTTATTTTCCCTTTTAACATTTTATTATTTCATAGGATGGAAACTGTCCGCTCTATTATAATAGCTTATCCATTTTCATTTCCAATTGTGAAATACTCAACTATCCTTCAATATGATGTATTGACTTATGATTGACATATGATCCGACCATGATAGCCAGACAACCTCACTAATGAGCCACTAAAGCTAATAACGACACTGCACAGATGAGATGGTTATTTCGCCTCTGGACCCTCCTAATTTTCTAGCAGTAATTGCATCCCCCCTCATTTTCCACTTGTGTTTGCTCCATCCAAGGTTGATGTCGACATCCAGCATGCTCTCTCATTTTCCCTTCTAAACGGGGGGGGGGGACTAGAGAGACCAAACTGCTCTTGGGATGCGTTTCTCCCTTACGATCCTAGCAGAAAATTCTTCCAGGAAGTCTGAAACAGTTGATTATACTGAGTTCTGCCTGAAACAAAGATCATACTGCTTTAACGTGCAATTGTTTCTGTCTTCTTGTTGATTGTTTTTATATCTGAGTAAAAATCAACCACCAGTTTAGAAGGAAAAGGCATGTTTTTTCATAAATTATGAGCATTGAACATTTTGCATTGTACGTTTCTCCTCGACGGTTGAACTTGGAATTCTGCAACAAACTATAAGCGGTGTAACAAACGACCGAACCTGAAGGAGTAAGGGAACTTCCCCATTTCGCAACATCCCTAAATATAGAGCCAATACAAGTGGGGAGAAACCTTCCTGGATGCGGCTGCACTGTGCCTATCTGTGCCCAAGGCCATGCGAATTCGTCATGGCCACATCCGCGGTTAAAAGCTCTTCTCAATTAGCCATCATCGCTGGTGAATCATCTATGTATTGTATGTAATCATCTAAGGATATTTTGTTTTTAATCTTAAATATTTATTTATAGGTGTACTCTTTCTATTATGTTACGTCGACGCGATATATCAGATAACTTGTTGTTAATGAAATGTGAATGAATAATAGGCTGACTAATAAACGGACTGCACAGACGGAAGCTAGCCAATTAAAACTTTATTTTAAATTCAGTGACCTGTATTTAAATGGAAAAATTATAAGTTTTTTTCTAATCCCCTCCCCCCCCCCCCACCGGCCAGTTATCTTTTAATGACTTGACTTGGTGGAGTGTCTGGCCTGATTAAGGCGTTAGGGAACAAGAGTAATGGACGATACTCTACCTCTCCCGTTTAAGGGGAAATTCAATCAGATGGAGGGAATTTGTTCTTATCTTCCAAGTACTTACGAGTAAATGGAAAGGCTCCCTGTGTTAGGTTTTTAGAAAATTAAGAGATATATTCGGTCAATTCGTTAGGCAAATAACTTAATATATTTTTTTTTTCTTAGCTCTCAAATTTTTAAGATTAAGGATGAGGGAAAAATAAAGGGATATTTGGGCTGAGCGGATCCTTGTACTAGGAGTACCTAGTTGAAGGTGGTGTGAGGGAATTAAGGAGTGTGGGAAGCCTCGGTAGAGGTTGGTTGTTGCGGTACAGTGGTGAGAGTCCACTGGTGGCTGGGCCTTGAGTCCCTCTAGGCATGTAGTGCAGTCTTATTTAGTCGGATAGCAGTGATTCCGGTAGATAAACTGTATTTAATATACATTTTTCTTATACATTCTTTGAGAATTAAATATTTTATATATTATATGTTTTGGTAAATCTTTAATAAATAAAAACTTACTCCATTAAAAGGTAAAATAAATATAAGAATAAGTAACCTTGTTTAAAAAATAAATAAATATTCAAACTGCAAAAGTCTTTACTGAAAATGTGTAGTTCCCTTATGGACGTATCTCCCCAATTTCGCGTAATTTCCTATTTCCCGAATTTATATATTGTCTGATATAATTATATTACTAAAGCATCCTTCTGTTGTATAGATTATTGTGTAACGGCCTGTACAGGTTTATGATGAGTTAAGGGCCATCGCATTTAGCAGAAGTGTATTTATTTTTTTATATAAGCAATTCTTTCATTAACGAGATAACCTGGTTGTCAAAAGTGTATTATTTACAGATTATAGACAGGTATCAAAGCTTGATGGTTATAAAGCTAAAATTTATCTTCTAATTCAACGATTATTACGTTGTTTTTTTCCTTTGAATTCGCCATAAAAAATAAAAAATATTCTCACTATCAGCCAATCGTTATCATTAACAGTCATTGAACAGATCAACAACCGCTACTCGTATAGGTTAAATATTTGACTACGATTTTTTGAGACTGTTTCAAAATTGTATATAGCCAAAGATATTCAACCGTATTATAACTAGGGCCTTACATGGAATAGCGTGACCAGGTATCGTGCTTGCTACACACTGCCATTTACTTCATCTAGACCGACTTCACGAGACTTGGTAGGCGAAAACGCTTCGAAACACGGCGGAACATTCAGGAGAAATCCGATTGTACTAAACGCAAAAGTTACAAAAAGTAAAACTCACAAATCTTATTACTCTTAGTATATTTTTTTGAAGGGAATTAAAGCAGCCAAACCCTCCTATACGTTCTAATTAACAACGTAACAAACACCAGAACATCTCAGAAGATGTTGAAGTGTCAAGATCCTTCTGTATTATACGTAGAGGTGTCTCAAACTCAGCTATCGTGGTCTCTTGACTATTTTTTTTTAAAGGTTGGTCAATCTGAATGATTCGTGGAGAATATTTTTTTTTTACTATTAAAATAATATATATATGTATATAATTGAAGAGCAATGGCTGCGGGTTTGTCCCTAACTGTTTCTGCTCGTGGTTGTTTTCTTCTGAACCAGTCCCACAATAGACAGTATGAAGGAATTTTTTTGGCACTGGCACAAAAGGTCTACAACCTCGAGAGTCTCTGGTTCAAATTACCCCTGTGTCACACCTTGCTACCGACTCCGTCCTCCTGGATTTCTATCTGTCAGCTCCAAGTTATATTGTATCTTGTAGCTCTGATTTTTATACCTCTACAAATTTTTTGTAGTTATTACAAGTACATTGTACATGTAAGCATCATGTGGGCTTTGCGCAGGCAATAGGCTCGTTCTATCCATGAAGATCAGCAACGGTTTTTAACTTGTATAAATTGTCCGTTGACTTTACAACCTTCTAATCAAATAAGAGAAAACGTTCAAAACCAGAACCACGTGCGATTCCATTACATTCTTTGTCTCTATACCATTTTCGTTTAGAGTATACACTTGGCAGTTATAATTTTCCCGAGGGAAAAAAAAAATTATTCTGAAGGTATCATTATCTATTAATATCAATCCAGAAAGATCGCAATTTCACTACATTTTATAGTAGTATGACCCAAAGTTATATGGTCAATATGGATTCGCGTTGATGTCTTGTGGTTTAGTCTGATTTCCTCTAACGATCTTCTTCTCGGATGGCCAGTCCTTCCCAGTATATCTTGTGTGATTATAATCCAAAAGGATTTTTGGGCATAGCGATTTATTCTTGGCAAAACCATCTGGAGCCTTCTTAGGATAATACCAGAAGTACAAGTAAGTTAGTTCTTTCCTAAGCCTGTCGCCTGGGACTTGAAATCGGCTATTGATTTCCCGGCGAGAACAACATTGGCGAAAAGTGTTGCTTCGCTGAATGTTGTTTTGTGCAGCGGAGCGAAGGACCACTGTGACCAGGCCGCGTTATTGTTGCAGGGGCCGTGTCAAGGCCGGGCCAGCCGCGTTGCCACGTCTACCTGCCGCGTCTATAGTCCGCGAACGCTCCTAGTTTGTATCTTCTTCTGCATTTCCTAAAGGCAACGGTGGGTTCAACCCGAACCAACGAAGGGACAGGCCTTCAAAATGGTGGGTAGTGTCCCCTCCTTCTGGACATCTGGAGGGAAAATGCTATGTCGCTAGAAAAAGAACGTCGTTTATTGTTTATGTTTTGTTTTAATTCATGGGCTATTTAGTATCATATGTTATGAAAATATTTAATATATAAAGTCTCCTAGCTGAACGGCCCTTCAGAAGACCGGAGGTTCATTGTTATCTTAGAAGGATGGTTCAGGGCAGTGTTTTCTCAGAGTGTATCTAATAGATACAGATTTGTAGCCACATGAATAAAACTAAAAGTACTACAACTATAGTAGTAACCTTCTCCATGAAGTATATAATACTTATTGTATAATACTGGGCATAGCCCAATGGACTAAGTTCAGAATTGAAGTTTCATGAGAGTAAGGACATTTTCACTCTGTCTATTCAGAAGAGGAATCAGTGACAGTTTTAACGAAGTTTTTAATATCGTAGGCATCCAACTTGAAGTGTAGTAATAATCAAAACGTTGAGTCCTTTAATTCGATGTATTTTTGTTTTAGTAGGCTGTCATTTTTTTTGTCTATTATCGGAATAGACGTACTATTAGACTGAAGTCTTCAATATCACTGAACAAGGAAATACTGTTTTCATAAATTTGTAAAAACCTTTTAATTATTGATGTACGGAGCTGGAAAATAATCTAATAACTATCAATCCATTTTTTTTTTTGTATTCCAATATTCTATTACAAACATCCTCCAATCTGTTTCACAACGGCTCTTCTAAACCCCCGCCCTCTCCCAACGGTAGGGAAGTCAACCAAGGGATCAATTCCGTCATAAATTCGACTAGGATTCAGGTCGAGAATTAAATTCGACAGCGAGCAAATGTGTTCTTGAAACAAATCCTGTCGAACAGATCACTCCGTCGCCCCGTACATTCGTGGCCTAGATTGTCAAGGTTCGGGCAGTCTTTGCAACATTCGCGTTCTTGTGGTCTTGCTCAATTCCCGAATACATAGGCTCGTAGATCCAAAATGGTATTATTACATTCAGCCAAAGATTATAATTTCAACGCATTGTCCTATTTTTTACAAAATATAAACGTCATAAGTCAATTAAACAGAATTTGAACATTTAAAATATTGACTACAAAATCCTTTTGAATTCTATTATTCGTGCTAAAAACGTATAGGCCAATAACATGCTTCGTTCTTATTTTGTATTGATGACATTTCTATCATTTTGTATTTCGATATTTTACTGATTGTAAATGTAGCGGGGACTGATACTGCCAAAGAATATCCCATTATGTAAAAGAAATGGTGGGCATAGTCCCAGGGATAATTACAATTTATTTTTAAGTTGAAGAAACTCGACATTAGAGAAATATACTTTCTTGTTTATTTTTTTCTTTAATGTAACAATGATATAATATTGGCAAACCATGGTTTGGTGGAGGTCCATATGTTTATAAGGTTCGTATAATTTTTACAGGAATGTAAGGCAGACGTCCGCTTGTTGTTCGAGGGGGCTCGGATAAAATTCTTGAGTACAGAAATATATCAAAATACCCCCATCCTCTCAAAATGTATCTATTTTTAGGTGAGATGATTCGGGAATACGAACGCTGCCGGGAGATGTTTGGATTTTTATAAGAAAATAACTCTCCGCTTTCCTTCAGTTGGAAAATTGTCAAGTATGCATTCTGAAGTGTGCAGTTCAACTAAATACATTTCTATCCACTCTTTATTTAGATGCGGTGGGACGAGAATAGACGAGGCCGGTAAGCCAGTGGGCGAGAGAGGATAACTGACACAATCCATTTTTTGGGGGACATTGTTTCAACGCTATATTTATAACAGGCTCGCCCCCGTGACGAACTGAACAGCAATCGGTCGAAAACTTCTCAACACGTTCTGTAAATTGCATCACTCAAGTATGGAGTGTTTTTAACTTATATTCCAGTAACTAATACTAGGATAATGTTTAACTAAGGGATAGGATTATTCTCACTAATGAATCACGCATACCTCCATCGCGTCTCTAATTACCGTTGGAAAAGAAGAAGAAAAAACGTGACGCTATTATCGCATAATTCATAAATGCAAATAAGTCAAAGGGTCTGTTATTTGTTGGTATGTGGGACGACGTCTGCTATGCCAATGTGGGTGTAGGGCGAAATGAATAATTTCAATATTTTTGTACTATCTCATCGATCTTGAGAAGCGAAATTTTCCATCTAGGTTTAACATTGTGTACCGACAATGTCAAGAACAATTACCAATAGAGTAATCTTGTAAATTTCAAAACCTAAAAACTTTATCAATGAGCCACTCGAGAGTACATCGCCCTTGTCAAGGTAAACGCTTAGAATCGAATATTATTTTTCTTGATTCCTTTTCATCCTTGGTCTGTCTAGTGATACCGATCATAACATTTTGTACAGTGGATTTTCATTAACTCATTTAATAATAATAATAATATATTATACCTCCCGTGACTAATATAAAGCGATTCATTGAACTCGTCAGTCCCCCCTAAACGTGGCAACTGATAAAATAGTTTTTAAAAAAGGAAATAAAATAGACTCTTTTATCAGGAATTAAAAATGTAAAATGAATAAAAAATTAAGAAAATAAAAAAAAAAATAGCTTGACAAATAAAAAGTTTACGTTTTAAGTTTAAGTTATTTAAAAGTTATTCAGCTGTAACTTGTATAAACATGTGGAATGGATTTTGAATGAATTTTAGTTCATTTATGAGAGCCACATTAGCTCATACCCACACGTAATCATAACATAAATTGGTCTCAGAATATTTCCGTTTAAGTAACAGGTACCCAGTTTTAAAAAATCACGCCTTATCATGCTAGTGTGATTTTTGGATAAAATTAATCTCTGTACCGTTACGACCAGGCGAGCGACTCCTAATCTACTGCTGATAGAAAAATGGGCTGGCAAGGCAGCTTGAAGTCATCGGCTAAAATGGTTGACTTAAGTCCTGCCCAATTAGGAGAGGCCTTGTGATGTAAAAACCACCGTACGCCTCCGTGCGTTACTACACGTTATAACAGGTAAATAACGTCCTATTCTTGACCTTCCACAAGTTATTTATTCATTCTTCACAACACGGCAGTAAGGGCTGCTGAAAGCGCTTGTGAGTGAGAAATAAGTTTTGGGAAGGCATAAATACGGCGTTATTTACTTCTATCTTAACCCACTACAAACAATTAAACCATAAAATAACAACTGGCGTTCACTAATAGTGCAGTCATGCCCCGGTTAAGGGATGGAACTGCCCGCGGTAGCGGTTGGGAATGATTCCTTTGAGAGAAATTAAGGGACAAGATTCGGTCTCCCACTGCTTAACTGCCGGCAGTCACTGCCAACCGCTACGGGGGCAGTTGTAGCGGAAAACATACCTTAATCGGGACATGACCGTACTATTAGTGAACGCCTTTATCGAGAAAATAATTCTTAAAATTTTAGATTAAATTCTACTTAAAGAAGATACTTCACTACCGGATAAAACTCGGAATCTTGTCCTAACCGATTTCTTTTGACGTAAAGTTTATGTGTCTATTGCATCGGGCTTGAAAATGTATTAAATTCGGAGGGTATTGCGATGTATGCAAATACGTAGACTCCATTCCACTTATTTAGAAGTCGTGAACGCTACGAAATTACTCAAAATTCTTAAATAGGATAGAGTTTTAATAAGGTTGAGAATTCGTGGTCAATTTATAAACCACGTCCACTTGTCGCTTACGTAGTGTTTCCTGAAACATATTTACGCTTTGCCAAAGACTAATTACTCCAGTTATTATTTTAATATATTCTCATCAGGTGAATAATAAGGGCTCTTTATACTTGGAAATGAGTGGTCCCCCTCCCTGCCTACTATGTTGATAGTTGAAAATAAACAGGATCGATGACCTCGTCAAACGTGTTTTTGCTGTAAAGCTGAAAGTTTTTGAGGGAGTCTCTCGAACAAAAAAAAATGGCATGGAGGAGGATGAATAATCAGAACAGACATTACCTTGAACCTGATGTGTTTTCTTGTATATTTTTTGTCGGTCCCAAGTTTGGGCCATAAGGAGCCTGGAACTGCTAGGGGGGATGATCGATTAGTGTTGTGAAGTGTTTCTACGATGGGAGCCAATCTAGGACAAGGTCGGCAAAGGCTCGCCCACTTCCGCAGGATCACTTCAGTTCGACCCTAATGCTCCCTCTGACGGCCCAACCTGTGGATCGAGGGGTCCTAGTCTTCCAAGGAGCGCTCCTTGTTTAAACAAGTCTATTTTTAGGTCACCATGAGTTAGGATGGATATGAATTATGATAGTTACCAATTCACTTAATTCTATTCGTTTAGAATACTATTTCGACATCAGAACCTTCTCGCATGTGTGACGATGTGATCAATCTAACAAGTGTTGTACAACTGATCTGCTTACTTACATCTGAGCCCATATAAAAAGGCATCCATTGTATTTCTAAGCGTAACCCATAGTATAAATAAAAATGATATCAATATAATAACACACTTTCATCAAACGAAGTAGGTTCTTACTCAGATCAAAATCAATGAATTCACAATAGTATTATTGTGCTGACAAGTAGAGTTAGTTTCTTGATCTTCCACGTCAACGGGTCATCTGATTTCTCTATCTCTTTACACTGGGTAGGAAAATAATGTTTTATCATAGATATTATTATTGCAGTTTTGCCATCCTGTACTGAATGCTCTTATTTATCTCCCAATAATAATACTTTTTCTCAAGTTAGTTTCATGCTGTGTGCTCTAGTCCCCCTTTTATCGTTAATAGCATTGTCCAGTACACAAAAAAATTGTTATTATTAATCAGCATATTTTGGAGAAGTTACAAGGCGATATGCGTCTGCAAATACAGGGTCATTGTTGAGAAACCCTAATGCTGCAAGTTCTTGGCACAAAGGACGTTGCGGATGGAGGTTTAGAGTTGTCTTTGACAGAAGGGCGTGAATTACCCCATTCTTCCCTCCCAAGTGTGTCTTTCGTGTCCGACTTGGTCCCTCAAGTCCTCCTGACCCCTGATGATATATTTCTCCAAGGGCTCAGGGCGGACCTGACTCCAGAGGTAGATTTTAATGAAATTAGAACAAACTTTAGTATTTGGTCTTATTATAGATACTTTATTTTAACAAGGTTTTGTTTTTTCATCATCATCATAATATATTCCGAGTCCTTGGGCTGCCGAATATTTAACTACCGTGAACGTCAATTAATTCGTAATCAGCAATTTAAATAAGTATTTATACAACGTTTTATGCTCAGCGTCGTAGTCTTAAGAATGATAGCAGAGAATAAAACTGAATAGCTTCAAAATGAGTACAGTTTTGAACATTTTAGACGGTTTGGGAAGTAACGGATTTCTAATTTATGCAACAGTTAATTAAAACGGCATTGATAGGGAATCGCCAAGGTCTCCGCTGAGACAAGACTAGTAGTTGCTAAGGACACCTACAGTCCGTCGCTAAGGAAGGCCTTGCTAATTAATGACTTAAGACATTACAAAGCAAAATAATATAACAATTTTATTATATTATTTATTGAGTTTCTGTAAGAAAGGTGCAAAAGGTGGCCACTCTGCAGTATTTGTACTGATTTTCAAATAATTTGTTATTAACCTCTCCACATATTAACAGCACATATGAAACATATTAGGAATATTAAAATTATAAATTAAATAAAAACTTTAGTAAGTAATTAACAAAATAGGGTTTATAAATAAAATAAAAACTTTAGTAAGTAATTAACAAAATGGGGTGTGTTTACGCCTCTTGAGTTTATAACGGCCGCATTCGATGGTGCATTAACTAAATAAGGTTCAGGATAAATTCCTGAGGGATATTTTCGTACTTCACAACCCTTCACTCCTGGAGTGAATCCGGCTAAGTTGGACGTCTCTTTATTCGTTGATAACTCATGCTATAGATGTTCACTAGGTTTTAGATCTGGACTACATGCTGGACAATACACAGATCGGATTGAAGAGGTATCGGGAAACAATTCTTACCGTATACACCGGGGCAGTGCATTATCGTGCATAAACAAAACATCTCCAGCGTATGTTACAAATTGGACAACATCTTCTGAAAGAGTGTCCTCTATCTAGCCAGCAGCTATTAGAGACCCCTCTATAAAAATTAATTCACTCCAAGCTTCCGAATTAATCCTAGTTCAAATCATAACTCCTCCACCATAGTTCCTTCTTTGTGGAGGTTGCAGCCGTGTACCACCCATTAATTATTCTTCAAATTCTCTGCAGGCCGTCAGGCGATCACAGGCAAAACCGTGATTCATCTGAAAAACCTCTTGACATCGATGCATTTTTGTACGCGATAATTGTTCCCCGATATCTGGAAAACGCTTCAATCCGATGTTTAGAGTGGCCAGGATGTAGTCCTGATATAGAGATTTGTCCAACTTAGCCAACCCTTCAGGAGTAAAGGGTTGGCATAACGAAAAAATACGCAAATGTCCCATAGGAATTTATTCAAATTATTGTCTGGTCAATAACCTATCGAATGCAGGCCGTAAGAAACGCGAGAGGAGGAATCACCCTATTTCGCCAATTTCAAATTACAACTTTACACAATTTTTTTTTAATACCATTGGTTTTTATTTAATTTATACTTTTATTATTCTTAATATGTTTCATTTGGCCTGTTATTTTTTCTGAAAGTATGTGGAGACGTCAATAACAAGTTTATTGGGAATCAGTTCAATACTGCTGGATGGCCTTTTTTTTTTTGCCTCTCGGTGTAGTTTCCTCGTCACAATAATTATGCTACCTAATGACAATTCAATCTCAACTTTCTCATTTTTCAACATAACTATTCGAATTATGACCGTCCTTGATGAAATTATGAATGATCATACAAAATCGCGTATCGATGTTGGAAGGCGCATTTACATCCTCTTGTGCGCAGCTTGAAGAAGGGACTTATTGCAGAACTGTTCGGAACCGGATGAGAGATAATGAATGCACGACCTTCGGGGCGCTATGCAATCCCTGCTGCAATGTCATTGCCGACTTTAAAGGTCGAGTTGCACTTTACGAGACAGGGAGTCTCTCTTTGTCGCTGGTTCGCCTTGAGCAGCTGCTGGAATGTTCATGACTAAGATGAGACGTAACCTCACTCGAGAGAGGCTCGGTTGCATAACTGCAGCTGGGAACAATGCACAAGTGCACCTCTGAAGGCCGAAGCAACCGCCGTTCTCGTCTATTTTCTTCCAACCATTTTCCTCCCTCTCCCAGCCGGCCAGGTATTTTCCCGCAGTGGTTTAAGAGGATAAAAACTTTTCCGTGCCTCTAGAATTATTGGATTAGAAGTTTAGATCTTATTCTGTTGTAGTGACCGGGAAGACCCGTCCCTTGCCATTCATTCCCTATCATCTCCCCAAACTTCAGCTTTATTGATAGGTCCACTTTTATCCCCTTCAAGTGCCATTTTCAATCGACCTATTTCATGATTGTAGTTGTCCCGTCAGACATATCACATCAGTGACCAAATAATTAGCCAAAGTAATGTCGTGGCATGGTCAAAGTCAGTCAGCAGATTACCCTAATTGATTTAACAATCGCTCCAGCTATTAAAGACCAATAGTAAAATAAAATCCTAGATTTTTAGGTTTTACTCTTTTTGACGAACACAACGTTTTAAAGAATCGTTTATGTACCGATTTTAATATGGAGTACTTGAAGAGCTTACCGCTAAATTATAAAGATTCATAGCCGTGAAATTGAGCAGTTTAGGTTAGGACTCCGCACTAATGTACTTCCATCATCATATCATCACTTCATGCTAGGATGCAAACATACATAGTGTATTGAAACATCGTCCCTAAATACATTTCATCTCAATACATCATTTTTTCAACTGATCCCTTAGATACCGAAATTTTTAGATTAACTAACTCCCTTCTCATTCAGCCTTCGTTTTGAATTGATATAATCTGATGGTCTGTGAAAATTCGTCAAGATTTAAATAAGGTTCTGGGTACAAATCTCTGGGCAAATATCCTATTTATTTGACTTCCGTAACATGTGTGGGGCACCCTATACAATAGATGTATTTCTTCGAAGACATATTGGCATTTTATTGTAGTTACCTTAATGTGTCCCATTTCTATATGTTTCACGGTTGTGAAATAAATTGTATGTTTGCCTAGAGATTTGAACTCCTTGTAGCATCATTATCCAAACGAGTCTACAATAGACAGATATAAAATCCAGCGTGTTAACAATTTTTTCTGTTGCAGCAGCTTCATTCTCGGTAAAGAATTTCTCCCTAGAAGGAAAATAAAAACAGAAGCTACAGCGAGATGAGGCAACTTGCCCATGATCGCATCGGCAGCGTTGCACCAGTTGTCTGAAGGTCGAGATTGCGCCGCAGTGATATCGCAACGCTCTTCAGTTTCCGGGAACGTGATGCCTCGCTATCTCTCAGCGACGCCATCTTGTCGCTTTAATTGAATAGGTTTAATTAGAACGGAGGATCGCTTGAACTTGAACTTCCAGGGTTTTGAAGCGCTTCCGTTCCGGTATGCCATCTTGCGAAGTGCAGTTTTACTTCCGCGTACGATCGCGGCGTATGTGATTCGACAGATCGGATTAAGCTCCTTATACAGCTCATATATTATTCATCACGTTCTCATTGGATTTTTTAGCTGTTCAACTCTGACTGTCAGACTGACGTCAGTATAGTATAAGCAATACGTGCCCAGATTGGTATTATTCCTGAACTAGAGCATGGTATTGCTGGTTGCTCATAATGGCACGTAAGGGAGGGGGGGGGGCTTATTTCACCTGTATTTCTTGTTATCATACAACAATCATGTCAAGAAAATACGTAGCAATCTCAAATAAGACCGTCTAAAGAAATATGTGACTGTCTGTTTCACTATATGTACTTATATATTATATGCTTTCTAAGGAAAGATATTCCGATCATTGCCCGATAGAAATAAAGTACTTTTTTGGTTTAATGGATATGTCCCTTAATTTTGGAATCGTCACTAGGCTTGTACTTGTTTGATAGTCGATTCTTCGTGACTCGTTGGCCGTACAATTTATTTGTATTCCATAATTGTAATATTTGTCATTTATAATTTAATTGGTAAAATTAGCAAAATTATTTGAGGTCTGGCAGTAGCTACGATAAAAAAAAAATCACAATCCGCCTTGATAAAAAAGAAAATTAAAAAAAGAACTATGTTTGTGAGTCATTGTAATGGTGATGCGATATTTTAGTCCACTTTAGACCCCTTTCGACGATATCCAAGGTATCGTCTTTAAATTTAGACTGGGAACCGGTTGAGTATCTGCAAGGATCGTCCGGATCCCGATGACCTTGGGATATTTTAAGTCTCCGCCACCCCAGTGACCCCCCCCCATTTTTCATCTAAAAATGTGCTAAGGTACCAAAAAAGGAAACACTTTTTTATTGTTATAGTAATCAATGTCGTAATATGTAATGAATTTTAAGATTAACTTTAAATAAAAAACCGTTAGATGCAATTAAGTCCGGCATTTTGGTGTAGCTTAACAATTCAATTTTTTTACCTTTGCCCCGAAGCGTTTTCGCAATAGTAACAGTCCGTGTAGAAGAGCAGTCGGTTTTGCGCTTAAATTTGTTTATAGTACATTGCAATGCAAATATATTTATTTATTTATAGATAGTTTATTAAGTAATAATAAAAATATGGCATAAGGATTTTCCCGATTCAGCCTCTTGCGAGATATTGAGTCGAAACTTGGTTAAACAAGGAGGAAATACACTGATGAGCAATTCAATGTACTTTATTCTAGAAATTAAGGAAAATAAACAACAAGTCATAATGGACCAGCTGGGGGAAATGTCATCATAAACAACATAAGTTAAAAACCCGTGAGCTATAGTACGAAGAAAAGCTGAGAAGTGTGCTATTTTTCCATTATTTTTTTTTTTTTTTATAAAACAACCATATAACTAAAATTGTATCATAATCGAGCTTTGATGTTTGACAATATTTAAACTTACTTCGGACGATTTCGCTCATACGTCTTTCATGATCTGTGTGTTTCAGATTTATTATAAAACCTAATAATGGGAATCCGTCCGGTTCAACGAAGGGCTTAAAAGCCTAGACGCTTCCCAGAAGGGACATTTCATTACGAGACGGAAAAAGCAGGTTTAATGCGGTCCGAAACGGTTGTGACCATGCCCCCCCCCAAAAAAAAAACAATAAAAAAGGAAAAACAAAAGCCTAACTAGAACTGAGAGGATAGTAAAAGGACCGGCAGTTTCTTCTGGCACCCTTTTCTGCCGAATTGACCCCCCCCCCTTTCCGTTTTCTTAGGTCGGGGCTATGGTCGCTGCTTCTCCTAACGGTCCTTCTCTTCTCGTTTCTTCCTTCCTTTCTAGCACCGCGTGCTCCAAAACACTTGGAGTAGAAAAAAACACTAGTATTAGCGTAAATTAGCTAGCTTTAAATAGGCTGATCTAGCCGAAAATACGCTGAAGAGAACATTATTGAAATTTATACTTAGTCTCGCTTTCTGTTCGCCCTGCTAGTCACAATATCAGTGTCATGTGTCTAGGCCAATGTAAAGTTTCAGTTTAGGTATTTCTCACATCTGACAGACGAGCGAATTAAAGCTTGAAAATTGTGGAAAATAAAAGGATATTAGTCAGTAGCCTGCCGCCTTACCCATTTATCCTCTGAGATACAAGAGGATACTAATGTAACACAAAAGATAACATTTGTAACTGATAAAGATAGCATTTATGAGAAACTTCATGATTATTAGCAAGTTTCCGCCGTGTACTTCGTCGAAATATCGTTTATTTTACATATTAAACTATCGGTTGATATACCAAGTCAAGCTAGTTCTTGACCATAGATTTAAAATAAAATGGTAAAAAATAGATTAATAATAGTAGTACAAATATTAAATATATATTGATAAAAACAACTTTATTATGAGAAAATTACAATCTCATTGGACAATAAGTAATTGTGATAAATGCTTTCATTCCCAAACAGCCCAGAGTCCTCCCATATCCACATGGATGTCACCTCACTCGCTCCTTCTTCAGTCCCATTAACGGACGAAGAGCGCGAGAGCCACATACGCTCAGATTGGAGAAACTGGCCATTGCCAGGACTCCACTGTAACGCATTTATAGCAGGTCACAAGGCCACTGCCGTTTTAGTCTCCGGGAGGATTATAGGGATGAGTGGTGCAGTGCAATGCCTGTGCTAGGGGATTAGGGTGGTTGGATAGGTTACTATGGAATTTTATGAACTTGGAAGGACCTTGCTCAGTGGCATTATTGTAGCCGTTGAAGTTCTACAGAGGTGCAATTATTGCTAGTTGAAAACTTTATTAAATAGAAGGAATGAAATAATAGCATTTCAAATTTATTTCTAGTTCTTTAATTATTGAGTATGATATGAAAATATTAATTTTGTAATAACGCTGATATTATTTAATAAATGTTCATTAAAAGTATTTTTCATATCGTCGCATCGTACGAGACTTTTGTTTAACACTAGATTAACTCATGTCATAATTTAGTCGATGGTCAGTGCTCCTTGAATCTGCTTAACCGAATTGGTTCGGATCTCGAATGATATATTCAGCTCACACCCGCACAGTTAGAGAGGGGGTACCACAATAGCTTTTGTCTTTCACTTGAGGACTTTTTTGGCTTTGGACCGTACATAATCCTTTTAAGCCCCCGTTGAAACTCCCGCCGGCGGATCGCCATCAAATCGGGTTTTTTACTGATTTAGCTTTCCTTTTGCGAATGGTGTCCTAATTAAAGAGAGAAGGGTCAGGCGAGCCTCCCACGCCGAGGGGTCAACAACACCGACTTCGCGAGATCTCCATTCCTGACTCTCCTCCTCCTCAGTTTAGAAAATTATGACTAAGTTCAATGCGTGAAAAAATATATAAGGCTTCTTCAGGAAGTGATACATATATTTCATAATTTTTTACAAAGCATGGGTAAATTGCTTCAAACTAAAAATAAGGTCGCTTTAATGTATGCTGAGAGAGAAAGTAGCCGTGGAATTTGACGTGAGTGAATATTTCATTTAAGATTAGGTTGGACTGATGGAAAAAATATTTTGTGGACACCACTGCTGTGGTGCTTGGGTAAAAGGGGATTAGGACTTTTTTTACTACTTTCGGAAAACACAAGAAAAAACTTGAAACTTCAAAATATTTTAGTAAAAGGTACAATGTAGTAAAATATATGCTTATGCTCCTTTACCCTGGCAGCACAGGTCTGTCATCGGGTCCTTACTAGAGATGTTTGGAGACTTACTAATGCTAGGAGCTTAAGTACATTAGGCTAATTACTACTGGTATATTAACTAATTAGATACACATGGTATGTCAAATCGTTACCCTCTAATATTTGATTTGAATCAGCCCACCTCTGTGGCTTGAATATCTGCATAACTTTTAAACGTTTTCCTTCCATTCGCAGATCAGCTCATCACCTAATGTAGACATGCATGGTACGTCCAGACGTAATCCATTATATAAATTTAAAAAAATCTAGCACCCCTATCTCATATATCTTGTCCAGCTGCCTACTAATGCATATGACGGGAGTTTTTTCTTAAACCGAACCGATGCTCAATCTAAGTTTGCTGTTTTGCGAGTTTATTGTTTTTTCTCTGTGAGTAGATAGGTTTCTCACTATCATAAACAAAGACGGGCCGCTCATGTATCATCAGTCAATGCTCTATACAAATACAAATGCAAATATTCTCACGATCCTCGACTATTGGAGGAGTGCAGTGAACCTGTTAAACTGTGTAGTTGTTCCCAAGCCGACATTTTAGTTTTATGCTTCCCAAATTAGGGTTTTTGTTTTAACGGGCTCATTTAATTGTGTTAACGGTTCTGGAGTAGTTTTACGGCCAACGCTGATTGTATACGTTCCTACCCCCCCCCCCCCCCCCATTTGGGCTGAATTTCACTCCACTAAATTTGTTCCAAGAAGAAGTGATTAAAATTAAACTATTTGAGGTCAAAACATTCTAACATTTCAACAGATCCGATTCGGTACATGATAAGATGTATTAAAGATTATAAACAATATGATTTATTTATTTATAACCACAAATTGATTATTTCTTCGTACTAATTGATAAACGCTGAGGAATTTAAATTGTTGACCGCGTTATCATCAGAATTTTGCAATTAATTTCAATACCAACTCCAGATTGATGAGGTTCGAGGTTCCCTTGATATCACTGTTGCAATAATTGGTCTATTGCTGTTTGGGATAGTATAGATTATATTGTACACAGCCAGCCGGTTGCACAAATAAATAGAATTAATTACTCTGAGACTGGAGATAAGAAATTATTATTCCGAATGCAAATGGTATTTTTAATTTCAATCACTATAAACTTTGACATTATTGTGAAACTAACTAATATCATTTGCAATGTGAGTGTTGGGCACCAGTTAAGATGACATTTAGGTTCACAAAAGTGCATTTAAAAACTTCTTGTAGGCTTAGCACCGTAGGTTTATTATCCTATGTAAAAACCATTAATGGGGGAAATAAGCCCCCGGATCATCTTGTTAGTCAGCAGTCCGTAGTATGTGGAGATTCGAATTAGATACGAGATTCACTGTTGGGCCTACGAGGGTGGGTAGTTGCTATTCATTACGAACTTCGCAAATTTGAATGGGGCATCGTTGAATAAATGCGAGCCCTCATTGGAGAACCCCTTATCGGGTTCGCCTGAGCGACAAAGAAACAGGAGAAATCTCAATCCAGGCCACCCCCTGTTAATTAGTATAACTATATGGTGAGCCCGCTTTTAGAGAAGGTCCTAACTCGCTAATGAATCAACTCCTCTAACTCCTCGCTTATAACCCTAGATGGGCTCCTACCCCTCCTGTAGTTGCTTTTATGTATGTGCAAGTATCTCTTGCGATCCCTTACTGTCACTTGGTGAGATCTAGTACACGATCTGGGTAGCACCGACTCTAAAGGATCTCCACTTAGAAGTGTTGGGTGGCTACAATTTTTTACAAGAAAGGATTCGGGATGGGTTACGTCATAGATTGTGTTTGATTCCGGACCTGAGAACGTGAAATTTGTACATACATGCGCAAAAGCGGTGACTTTTATACCCCCGGGTAAGTAATAAATCTCTCTTAGCTCGTTGTTTGAACTCTCTCCATGTTATTAGTTACGTCACTTTAAGTTTGTGGATTTTTTTTTTTTTATAAGAAACGCAACACTGACGCTAAATGTCATTCCGCAATAATTGGATTCAGCTAATCGATACGCCATTAAGTTAAGTCCCTTGTATAACTATCGTTTGTTTGTTTTTGGCATTTATTTTAGCGTTAAACCGCCATCAACGGAGCTGTTTGTATATTTAAACTCAACCCCGGACTCCCGGGAACCGGCCTGAGCCCTAGAGCCACCCGAGCCCCACCTGTCAGGCGGAGGTTATAGAGAGTGTTGTTTAGGAAACGAGTTGTGTTCATAGGAAGTATTTATATATATATATATATATTTTTTTTTTTTTGCCCTTAGCTCTCAAACTTATAAAATAGAATGTGGGAAAAATAAAGGAAAATTATTTTGGGCTAATGAGTGCCTTTCACTAAGGGGAGTCCCCCATTTGAAGGATGTATGAGAAGGATATAGGGTGTGGAATGCCTAAAGGAGGTGGGTGGAATCAGGAAGGTAGTGAGAGTCTACCGAGGGTGGAGCCTAGGGGTACCTAGGCAATGGTTTGTAGTCGGCCAAGTCAAGCCTGGCCCGCCCGGCAGGGGCCTGAAATAAGTCGGCCTCTCGGCCGTCAGTAAAATTTTTTTTTTTTTTTTTTTTTTTTTTTTTTTTTTTTTTTTTTTCTTAGCTCTCAAACTTATAAAATAGGATGTGGGAAAAATAAAGGAAAATTATTTTGGGCTAATGAGTGCCTTTCACTAAGGGGAGTCCCCCATTTGAAGGGTGTATGAGAAGGATATAGGGTGTGGGATGCCTGAAGGAGGCGGGTGGATTCGGGAAGGTAGTGAGAGTCTACCGAGGGTGGAGCCTAGGGGTACCTAGGCAATGGTTTGTAGTCGGCCAGGTCAAGCCTGGCCCGCCCCGGCAGGGGGCTGAAATAAGTCGGCCACTCGGCCGGAAGGTCTACCCTGCTTAAACAGGTAGATGGGGTCTTGTAGCTTCGGTTGAGTCGGCCGGGAGATCGGCCTCGATATCTCGGCTGGGTGTAGTTCGTTCAGTCATCGGGTTCAATGACGTCGATCATCCTCCAGGCTTCGGCGGTCCAGCAGTGCTTCCATCTGACGGGCATTGGTGGTGGTTGAAGGTCGGAGAATAGTGGGTTGTGGCTATGTCTGAGTGAGTCAAAAAATTTGATGTGCCTTCTCTTGATAAAATCTTGAATGGTGAGCACTTCAAATTTTTTATGCATCTCGTCTGCCTTCATTCTGTCGAACGGGGTATGTTTGAGGGAGGTGCGGAGAACTCTGTTCTGAAATTGCTGGAGCGTTTGGAGAGTGTTAGGAGTCAGATACTTGAAGAGAGGGGTCCCATACATCAAAGCAGGTCTTAGGACGCTCTGGTATATCAGCAGCTTGAGGCGTACCGATAAAGCCGGGCTGTGAAGTAGGTGTCCGAGGCTGAAGAATTGCTTCCTAACACTCTTTAATTTCTTGCCGAGATGCGTTGTGAACGACAAGTGCCTACCGAGGGTAATCCCGAGGTAGCACAGCTTGTTGCTTACAGGGCACTCTTTGCCGCCTAAGACGAAGGATTTCGGGAGCTTCTTTTTTCCGGATTTGTAACTGAATATAATTCCTTGCGTCTTGGCCGGGTTGACTTGAATGTGGACGGCATCGAGTTTCTCGGAGATCCGTTGACTAGCGCTCTCAGCGAATTTCAGGGCTCTGGAGGGATTGATGCTAGTGCTGTAAACACCTATATCGTCTGCATACGCGGATACCTCGCAGTTGGGGTACGAGGCTCCGACGATGTGGGCGGTGTAAATGTTGAACAGCAGGGGGCCTAGCACCGATCCTTGGGGGACACCGGCAGTGTAGTTTCTTCGGGTCGTAGACGTAGTGCCTATACGAACCGAAAAAGTTCTGCCTGTAAGGTAGGATCTTATCAGGTTCTGCAGCTGATCCGAGAATTCGTATTCCCTCAGACGTTGGAGTAGGATGTAGTGGTCCACAGAGTCGAAAGCTTTCGAACAGTCCAGAGAAATCATAGCGGTAGCTCTGTTGCTCCGGACGTTTGATGCGACGTGGTGTTGCAATCTCACCAGGTTGTTGTTCGCGCTTAAGCCTGTCCTGAAACCAGTCTGCTCTGGTGGGATGACTTCTTGTGACTCGCAGTGCCCGGAGAGATGTACGTGGATGATTCTCTCGAACAGCTTCGAGAGTTGAGTCAGCAGACTGATGGGGCGGTAATGAGATGGCTCATAACCGCTTTTTGCTGGTTTCAGAAGGGGGACCACTACAGCGTGCTTCCAGTTCTGGGGGAAATAGTGCAGCCTGAAGCAGGAGTTCAACACGTTCGTTATGAATGAGATTCCTTTCCTTGGCAGCTGCTTGAGTAGGATGTTCTGGATGGAATCCTGACCTGGGGCCTTCTTGCCGGTCGTTCTTCGAATGAATGCAGCGCATTGCCGGTGTGAGGTGTAGATTTCGGTAGTGGTAGGGAGGGTGGGGGAGGGGTGGTCGAGGGTTCCTATTGGCTGTCCCTGGCCACGACTGACTTCCTCATAATAGGCCGCCAAGATGTCCGCTTGTTCGGTGGTGGGAATGAACTGCCCGTTCACGGCCAGCCTTACACCGTTCTTTTTGGACCTGCAGGTCTTCACAAGCTTCCACAATTGCCTGTGGTCACCGTGGAGACTAGTGAGGCGATCTTCCCAAATCGAATTTTTCCACTGGGCCATCAGGGACTTAACTTGGTTTGTGAGAGCATTTAAAACCGGTTTTAAGTCCCTGTTTTTGGTCCTAAACCACCTGTTCTTGATGTTATTACGCTGTCTAATCAGTTGTAGGATGTGATCCGGAGGTTTTCTCAGAGAAGGGGGCTTCGGAGAAAATTTCGGGATCGATGCATCGGCAGCTCGATCGATGACGTCCTGTAGCTGATAGATAGCGTAATCTATGTCCCAAGTGTGTCTCAGGGGCGTGATTGTGGGCAACTCGGTCTTGATGAGATGCTTGTAGAGGTCCCATTTGGCCTCATCGTACCTGTACCTAGAAGCAGGCGGCTCTGGCATGTCTCCTTCTAGTTCATAGAGAACAGGCCGATGGTCGGAGGTGGTGAAATCTAAGGCCGAGCATCCGGTGACCCGGTGTGGCTGTTGTGTCAGGAGCAGGTCAGGCGTGGAGGTTCTGTCTGGGTTAGCGAAATGACGGAAGGTCGGCAATCCTGGGTGGATGACCGTAAATGGAGTTTTAGTGATGTAACGGCCTAGGGCGTTTGCCGTAGTACTGCTCCACCAGCTGTGGTTCGCATTTAGGTCACCCACGATGACGTGCCTTCGGTCATGAGCTATCGTAGTGAGCAGGAGCTTATACGGGTCGCAGACGGCTTTCGGTCTTCTGTAGACTCCTGACACGATGATGTTGTTCGTGAGCCGTAGCTGGAGCGTAACTATGTATTGGTCGGGGCCTAGGCTGACGGGTGGGGGCAGTCTCCTACAGGGTATTCCGTTTTTAACTAACACAGCTACTCCTCCAGAGATAGTTTCGGTGTCTTGGCGGTAAGCAGTATAACCCGGGAAGCGGCAGAAGTGTATTTTCTTCAACCGGGTATCGGTGAGAACGACAACGTCTGGCGAATGGCACCGTAGAATTACCGTAGAATTAAAGGTCAGTAAAATTCACCAATGTTGAAGTAGTTTATCGGCATCCGTGAATTAAAATATCGGGAAGATGGCACTAATAATAAATTAGGAGCTGGACCTAAAGCACCTCAGATCCTCCATAAAGGAGAGAGAAAACACATCAGGCTTGAGTCGCTCTTAAATTATATAGCGAAAGGCCTAAATAATTTATTATTTCGCCATAAATAGAAATGAAAGCCTGTGTATCCCGGGGCACGCTGAATTTTTCAAAACATTCAACCCCCCCCCTTTGCACGATCCTCTTCCGAAGAATTTCGTTATGTAACGTACAAAATAATATATACTATAAATAAATTGTATCGTGTATTTCAATCTGTATTTACTGTAAGTTATGTTTCAAAATAATTATTGGCTAAATGATCCTGGAATACACTTTTTTTTTATGTCTATTTGAACAGACTGCGATCATGAAAATTCAAATGATTTTTTGTAATCATAACGCTCTAAATATCTGTAGTATACTCTGCTCATCGTGGTCGGATAAATATTCGTTTAATTCGTTTAATAATCGGTGACTTTTTAATGATTAAGTTGAAGCACGATTCCTCACCAAGAGATAAAGCCGATGACGTTACCGGCGTTGTGGCAGATGGTGCTGAGATTCAAGCGTTTCAGTTTTCTAAAACGTATTCTCTTCTTCAGACATTTTCCATCTGACGTGCTCCAGGAGCTAATACTATCTACAGAAAATTCCTTGTGAGGGGAATCAGACTCTCGAATGCGTACGAATAACACCGAACTGTCCCGAATGATCAATCGCGATTATTCGCTAGCTATACTTTTGACTGCTGCTATGAATTTGAATTCGCTTTAAAGCAGTAGTAACCACTCACGAATATGTCGACTTTGATACCCCCTGTACTACTTAATACTTGATTTAGATAGTTCCAATCCTGGTGAATTCTGTAGAGCCCCGCTCCAACCGTCCTCGGGGTGGAAATTTGTCCCATCAGTCCTACCCAGAGAATCCGGTTCGTTTCCCCGGCTTGAGTCACTAACAAACATTGCTGGTGATTTCCTAGCACTGAGCAATACGACCAAAACTTGATGGTCATAAGTCTTAATACGTTTTTGTTGGACCGATCGAAGAGTTTTTGTCTCGTTGGATATTTTCCCCTTCTGCCGTAAACATGGTTGAATCCTTTTTGCCACATTATACCATTCTAATTCCTCCCCCCCCCCTTTCGTAAACTATAATCAGGGTGCCTGTAATTACTGTTAATGAATGCTCTATATAAATTAGCGTCCGGCTGCGTCGTGTCCAAGTTCCGTTTATTAACCGAGCCCGCGGACCGTTCCCATTGTATATTGTACCTCTTCCAGAACAGGTCCTGCCCAGTATTTGGCATTGTCTGAGGAGGCTGACAGCAGATTATTCGACATTCCATCAGCTTTCTTATAGTTGTAGCTCTTCCGAGAGGTACCGAGTCCGCGGGAGGGGGGCGATGCATTACATTAAATGGTGTAAGAAGAGATCGTCTTTTTATAGTTTGATTGCAGGTCGTGGGTTAGCATTAAGTAAACGACCGATTTTGTCTTTCCTTAAGTTTGTATTTCTATTTTACAAGCGCTTTCATCATCAAGTGTCATTTGCGGTGCAGGCTCTACTCGGAACAATTGTATCATATTTACCTTTAAAAAAATATTTCGTTGCAAATATGAAATAAAGAAAACATAATATTTATTAAATGTTTACTTTTTATATATTATTATTAACTATATACAATTTTATTAATTTTTTTTTTTTTTTTCAGGTGAGTACACCAGAGCATTCAGCTGATGGTATGATGAGGCCACATTCATATATCTTAACAATACCCATTTTATTTAGAATCAAAACGAAATAGAAGAAGGGTTGCGTTATAGGGTGAATTTTTCGTTAAAACTCCCGTTTGCAATAGTTTATTATCGAGAGATATTTGTAGCTGGGGGGGGGGGGGGGGGTAAGTATTTGTACCTACAAGCTCCCTCCTACAGCTCACTTTTTAGTTTATATAATAAATAGCTAATTCAGGTCTCTTCCAGTTGGCATCTCTCAGCTACGAATTTGACAGTCTCAGCTATGAGTGTGTTAATGGAAGTGGTTCCAGGGATCAGAAGCACTTGTGTTTCCTACTCTATTTAACTTCCGTCTCCTAAATATCCTCCAGCTATGATTGCCACATAATGGAGATTACATCAGATTTGCATATATTATGGCAAGACAATTTTCGTTGTCTTTTGTTATTGCTAGATTAATCATTTCATGTTGAAAAATTACACCTCAAACTAGCGCGTGTCCTAATGTGCATGCTACCTAAAAAATTTTGTCAGTACCTAGTTATTTTTTCACAATTTATGTACTTTTATTCTATAACAATTCAATAAAGTTCTTTTGAATAAGAATAAAATTTAAAAAATGGAGAGGCTACCCCATCCATAGACCAACTAGTTATATTTAAATTTGAAACGGAGTAGACGCCAAGAGACCCAGTTTTTCCTTTTGTTTTTTTTTTTTTATTTTAAGGAAAAATTACAGAAATGTTAAAAATAGAACAACAAAGGATCGAGGCTAAGATACAAGACGTTTTAAAAAAAAAAACAATAATCCTTCTGTCGCAGTCCTATCCATCGCGTAGAAATAGATGATGGTCGGAGAAGAGAAATGACTGCGAGATGCGATGGGGACAGAGAAAGAAGGCGGGAGACAACGGGGGGGGGATCTAGGAACGTGTTTCAAGATATTAAGAGGGCACAGGCAGTGTCCCGCCGTATATTAGCCGGGAATTTGGCGGGTCAGTCAGGGAAGCGGGGGCCCGCGGCAGGGTAATTGATTTCTGTTGTACCGGCTTCTGAATAATTTAGTTGAGCACGTGCCGGCCCCGGTCCGGTCAATAGTTACCGAGTCCGAAGGGAGAGGCTCTACTTTTAAGCAGGTACTCCCCAATAGTCTCTCCGTCTGTCCGTTTATCTAGCTCACTTGTCCTTACCGTTGCGATGGGGAAGATGATTCGATTGATAGGACTTTTTTTTTTTTTAAGTATACCCCCACAACTGTTTAGTTTTTGGTTAAAATGGGTACGGGTAGACTGGAAAAAAATATAGGACTAAAGGGCCAACATTTTCAAAGATATTGCAAAAAGTAAATTTTTGGTAGGCAGCAGAAATATCATAGTTAATGTCCTTCCGGGAGGTTTTAACAGTTTTTGTTTGGCCAGTACACAGACAATATAACAGAAATGCTTAGTTTTTCCATAATCAATAAGTTTTTAAGAAATTCATTCTGGGTGCAGTATTTTGACATTTTTTCACCTTTTTTTATATATACTTCAAAAAATTGTGTAAAAAAAAGTTCAAAAAATAAAGTGTACTGTATCAACTATTAGTTTGAGATGTCTGTTGCTTACGACATATTAAAAAACCGAAGTTAGGGTGTGCTAAATTAACTAAGCAGCCTATCTTCCAACCATATCACAAAAGAACCTGATGCACGCAATACATAGCATGTCGAAACGTTGCCCATTAATAAATTTGATAAAAATCTAACATTTCTCTTTTATAAACCCAAGCCGATATTCCCCAAAAAAATGTACACTCAATTTTAAATCTATGAATTTCCAATTAAAAACAACAACACAGGAGTTAGTTCAAAATGGAAGAAACAAAAATAGATTTGTTGGATATCATTTCCCTGTTTCCATTGCACATCTGCTCCTCGAAGTCAGTCCACCGTTTTCCCTGTATTCGAGGAGATCGAATCGGCTATCGGCGAATGGGCCGACTGCATTCTTGCCTTCTCCTGTTCCTGCTGAGTTATCTCGGTTCGGGAGTAAACAAACACAGAGCTCACTGTTTGTTTCTCTTACACCGTCCGGCCTTCCGCTGTCGGATTCCTCGCCGGTTTATTGAACGTCTATCGGCCCGAGGAGCCGTTCTCTGCCATAGTAAACAAACGGAAACGAGACATGAATTACTCCAAGTCGATAAGCTTGGCAGTTTGAATACCGTATCGGATACAGATTGATTGTTGGACCCGTATAAATCCCTTCTTGTTAGAAACTAGCAACCATAACCAATGATGGATGCAATGCTGACGAAAATATGCAAATAGTACAAAATTAGGTTATTAACGTTATTATACGCTAAAATAATTTATTCTTGAAGAAATAGGCAAATGTTTGAACTGAAATTGCTACTGGGAACTTCATTTGGAATTATAAAACAGTTTTATTGTCTTTCCACAACTTATAACTTCATTTTTAATATAATAGCGCTTTCGACAGCTCTATTATAAAGCTCTACAACAAAATAAAAACTGATACCTGCTCATATGGAGACAAACTAATTACTATTATAATACGTACCAATGGTTACTTATTTTGAAATTGGCCTTCTAGTCTACTAGAATTAAAAATTCAAACGCACAACACATAAGTAGTAAATTATTAAAAACCAAATTGAAAACTATCAAGTAACCATTTAAATCATCAAAAGTATTAAAAATGACAATATGTAGTCATAAAATTATAAAAACCTACTTAAATCACAACCCTATATCAATTGTATATTGGATATTGACTACTCACCCAATTGGTTATGTGGGATATATAACTCATCTAAAACACTAGTGTATATTTGTATCTATTTAGCTAAGGTTGCTGCTAAGAAGTTTGGAGGGGGTTTCTTAGCATACGCGTGTTTGCTATTTCTTCCTTTTTATTAATGTTATCCGACTTTAGGGAATCCAACTTTATTTCAATATTTCCCAGGCTATTAATTAGTCTTTTGTCGTTTGTATAGTGTAGCAATGCAACATTATGTGGTGCCTCATGGTGCCCTTCTTCCTGTAGGTGTTGGTAGAATTGGCTAGATTTTTGTTTCAGAATGATAAAAATTCTCATTTGGAATTGTTGAGAATTCAAAATTAAGACTTTAAGAGGGGGAGAATATATTAAAAATCTCACGAATCGTGTTTAGACCTGCTGATTTACGCATGGTTGTATTATAAATATCCCTTTAACTTAAAGAAATAAATAAAAAAATAAAGGTTAGTTGTGGGCAAATTAACTTGATTAACTTTTTTACTCATGAACTACGTTGATCTGGATTAGTGGAATAATGGAGATCTCACATAGAACGAGACAAGATAATTACACTAGCACAATGATAACGCCGGCCATGAGCTTAACGGCTAAGCTTCTTCTGAAGAACGGGGCTTGGGAGAAGATACCCTTTCCGGCTGACCTTTCTGCCCGGCTTATTTTGGGTTAGAACTGGATGGGGGGGGGGGGGTCTTTGTCACAAAGGGTATCAGGAGGCATCGGGTGATTTATACAAATCTCAATCGTATGCTGACATGAAATCTGTTTAGATCTCCAGGAAATGATAAATACCGTGATAATATTAACATAATTTCCGAGCTCGAAGGGAGATGCTCTGATTTCAAACAGGTCTCACAGACAATGTTGTTTTCGACAGCAAAACGTCGTTAAGACACAATAGGTAAAAAAATCAATATCGATAGGTTGTTACCTATTGTGTACAAAAATTGGTAGGACAAACACTGTAAAACCTTAACCGACAGACAGACAGACCTCAAGATAAGAACTGAAAGACAGACGTAGAGATAAGGGTGCGATAACTGAGAGGACTAAGCAGTGAGAAGGCCCTCACCTGAACTAACTCAATTAGGTTATGACTGGGGGGGGGGGTGAGTTTACAATAATTGCGTTCGGCTTTCCAATTTAGATGGTCTGGCAAGATATCCGCCCCTTCATAACTTCGGGGTATGCGAACCCGCTAGCCCTCGTTGCCTTGCATCAGTTATTTCCTTCTTTTGCCCATTATTGTTGTGTTATTTGTCATTACATTAGCGTGGTCCACGCTTGAGCGAGGCGTGTTCACGCTTCGTAGTTTAATAGGTGTCTTATAACTTTACGGTAAACACTTTTTCAATTACCTTTGGCGGATCACTCCCGCCTCATGCAAGCTTGGGTCCACGCAATGAGTCAACACTGTTTTAGTTTATGTGATGTCATTTTGTCAGGTCCCTATAATGTATTCAATTTTAGCCCTGAGGATTATGTTATTAACTTCAGCCGCAAGCAGCAACTGCCAAAAACTATTAACATGTTAACATAAAAAGTTGAGTTTCGTACAACATTAAGGTTGCAGAACATAATTAATGTTTTCTGATTGAATCCTTTGGTCAGTGAATTATATAATATCGGGTGTCTCATTCTGAAATGCTTAGGTTACAGTAGAACCTCTCCCTACCCTCCGAAAAAGTAGTTGCAATTGAATAAAACTGGCCGATGGTTCCAAACTTAAGTTAGAATTAGTTCCCTAGTAACTAACTGCCTGAACCTTAGATGGGACCTTACCAATTTTTTCTCTTTAAACTTTCTTTAAAAAAATATTCTAATTTTGAATCAGTGATTTGTGTTATGTTGCTATTAATTACTAATAGAAAGTAGCTATTAAGCTAGTTAGCGAAAAAACGATATGGCCTAGTTAGAAAATAGTTGAATAGTAAACTACTAACTTAGGAACAGTACGGGAAAAAAAATAGGATTTACAAATGGAAAAAGAGGATCCGCCAATTTGCATATCCGCTATTATAGAAGGGATTGGTTTACGATCTACAGCCTTCGGAATAAAGAGCAGGATAAAACAATAAATCCAGTGCCTTTTCGATCCAAAGGAGAGAGAGAGAGCAGACAATTTAAAAATCCCTTATCCAGAAATAAAAAAATAAATCAGCTTATTATACGTTATTTAATTTTAATTTATTAATAGTTCGGCCAAAATAAACAAAGCACAATCAGAAAATAAACTTTCATCGTCTATGGTAGATTATTGAGTACATGCTTACGTATTTATTTTATTATATATAATTATGCGAAAATTGAGTTGTATTATTACTTCCAATAATGGTCACCAGTTTTGAATAGCTTTATGAGTACTTAGCCAATTCGTACAAGTTTCAACACGAATTTTTTGAAGGGACGGAAGAGATATGGATCCCAAGATTGTAGCTAGATAATAAAGGATGATTTACATAAATGCTATCACGATAATGCCTATGAAAAAAATGACATGGACGGAAATTCGGTCGATTTTACGTGACAAAAGAAATTATAAGGGCTAATGGCGTGCAACCGCCCAAACCATTTCTTTTTGCTTTTTATACTATCCGGGGTAATTTTTCATAAACAAAACAATGTTATGTAGGCAATACATATTTCCTCAATCAATCAATTTCAGGTTTCGTTATCTGTTTTTATTTATTGTTATCTTGTATTTTTCTTCACATCAATTTATAATCAAAATCATACGTACTTGACCAGTCACGGTAATTGCTTTCAGTACAAAAGTAGTTCTTGGTAATGTTGTGAATTAAGGGTACGCTGCAAGACTTCAATTTACTTTAAGAGACTACAATTCTTTCAGAAACAGCGAAGATTTCTTTGATACCTTTATAGACAATACTCTCATTTCTTATAATCCCTATTATTGTCAGTTTGGTGTTATTTGCTATTAGTGGTATACGGATTTGATAAAAAAAGGATACCTGACCTCAAAAAATTATGAATTAAAGGTAGGTGGTTTTTCATAGTATCAAATATCCTTTGCGTATGAGACCGTAGGAGCCACTAAGAAACCAGCTTAAGAAGACTTTCAAAGAGGGTTTTACTAAAGTCAACCTTTTGTTTTCCGTCAAGCTTCTGCTAAGCCTATTATATAAACCACAGTTCATCCTCCTGATACTACCCGATACTTTCTTTTCTCTGATATTTTAGCTGCTCATTTCAATTTAGATAGCCAAAGGAAAAATAGTTTGAAAAGGCTGGGATCTATAGCCTAGTTAATTTCTAACCTCTTTACCACTGAAAAACCAGAAACTCCGACTTCTGCCACAAGCGACAATCTCTCAAGGTGATACTAAAATATAACCTATAAGTTACTGAACCGACGTTTTGGCAATTTTAGTTATGAGCCATAACTAAGGATATTCTGAAGCGTTAACACTCCAAAAAGAGACTGTATTTTATAATTTACAACATGTGAAAAAACAATTTTTTCAAAAAATGCTTTGGAGTCCCTCCAAAAGGTCTATTATTTTCACAATACCTGTATTCCGGTGAATAAAAACTAGGTATCTATCATAGCAGCTCACGAGGTGGCTGCCGCTTTAGTCTCCGATGAGGTTTATAGGGATATGTGACACACTGTAATGACTGTGCTAGGGGATTAGTGTTTTTATATATCTGAGGGAAATAAAATTGATCTCATAGTGTCATAAGGAGTTATTTAACATTTGAATGTATAATTCTCTTTAATATCACAATCTCTTCATTTATTTTAACGCCCCTTTGCAGAAGAATCCAGTTGCCGTAAGTTAACCAGCCTGTGAGGCAGCTGTATCTCCAGCAAGTAATGTTTGCTAATTAACTGTATTTTACTTTTCCAAGCGTTGACAGCACTTATTGACTTTAGGGTTTTGCCCTTTAGGAAGATAGAAATAGCTGGGTGGTAGTAATTGCCACCTATAGAAGAAAAACAAGTCCCCTGTTTACTTAAGGAGCGGGCCGGGTCGGCTGTGTGCTAATAAGAAACACCGGCGCCGGTTGGACACTAACCAAACATTAATCAGTTCAAACAATATCCTTCCTTTCTTCGCCGAACAAGAACCTTCCAGCAGAAAGTTCCTCTCTGGAACCGGAGGTTCTTCTGATATCATGCGTCGATGTTTTTCGGCTTCCAAGACTCCAACAGGGGTTTTTGTACATTCCATTAGGAAGAGAAGGTTTGGTTTTTTTTTCCTTGGAGAGCATTGTTAGTCCTTTTCTGCCTCTCCGACAAAGATTCGAAGGTTCTATCAATTTCCAGGATTTAGAGTATACATTGGGAAAACATCCAAAAAACTTGGAATTGATAGTAGAGAACTTGACCTTTGCTAAAAGCATTCCGTCTCCACAACTCTCAGATAGTTATAAGATCGAACTGATGACGATGGATCATGTGCTATGGAGTATAATACCTTGAAAACATATCCAGCCAAAGTTATGCGATTAAGCTCCTTGCCAATTGTTAATCCAAATGCGAATCCTATAACCCATGCCCATAGCAATGTAAGTTTTGTTATCCATTGTAGTTATTATAGGTAGACGTTCCCAAAAATGTAGAAAATTGTAATTCTACTATTGCTCTGTCGCAATTCAGTTTTGCTAAATAAAACTGAAATAAATATCCTTATCAGACCAAGTGGTCATTATATGACGCAAAAGGAACTAACTATATTTTGAAAAAAATCATTACTGATTTGAACTTTCCTGGGGTTCAGCTGGTAAGCATAGAGCGAGTTTGGTTTAACACGTTTTGACGGCTGATACTCGGAGCAGTCTTCGAAAGCCAATTAAGTTGTTCACATCTTCTAACTCCACCTAGATTGTGGATCCCCCCCCCCTCGATTTTGCCGGTGACCTCAAGCAGAAGATTTGTGATGCAGAAACTCCGTTCATTAGCAGTATGAGGATGTGGCCGCGGTAATGAGAGCACTCGCCTTGAGAGCTCCTGCAATTGCCTCCCGCCTCCTCACTGCTAAGATATATTTTATCGAGCACTATACCAGCGCACCGCCTTACAGTTAATACATAATGTATCAAAGAGCTCGGCATATATAAGCAATCTGCGGGGTCAGGGATGCCCGCTTATATTCACGTTCTGCTTTATAGTCAAGCCGTGAAGAGGGAGATAACACAAAGCGTACGGTGGCAGATCTAAGAAGTCCTTATCTTATTCCATGCTTTTCTCTTTCTTTTTTTTGTTTATCATTTATGAACGCAATCGTTATTCACATCCGCTCTTCCACTGTAGATTGAGTATACCGGTAACACCTGAGAAATTAAAAATCCAATAACTCTAAAAATATGCAAAGAAGAAATATGAACATGGAAGAGAGACGAGGATCTAAAATATTTATTACTCCATTGTGAATTGTTTTAAGAGTGTGGCGAGAGCAGAAGACAATAAAATTTCCTGGTTACATGAAGGGTCAAATTGCTGCGTAGTACTTATGAACGAAGATAAGCTTCCATACACCGTGGTCAAGTAGACAATAAGAATCTTTAGTAATCATAAACGAGGTCTTGTACTTCTACTGTTAGGATAAATCAGCCTAAGTAAAATACAACTTGCTTAGGAAAATGAAAAGGAAGTGTTTCTGGAACAACACCTGAAGTTCCTTTTTTTAAATATGAAATCTACCTTATTGGGCAATAAGTAGTTATGTTCAATGTTCTCATTCATACCTTATTTACAATTCTTCATTCACTCGCTAATTCATATAGTATTTACAAACAGCCCAGAGACCTCCCAAATCCACATGGTTGCCACCTCCCTCCCATGCGAAAGAATAACTGTCACGTATTTATATCAGCCCACTGCCGCTGTAGTATCGGGATGAGTGGCGCTAGGGGATTAGGGTGGTTGGATAGGCTACTATGGAATTTCACATACTAGGAAGGGATGAGTTCAAGAATGTAGGTTATATTAAGATCGTTATGAAGTGTTTTGTTCCTGACGTTGATTTACTATTGTTCTCAGGACTTTTGATCGAAAGATTGGATGCGCTTGATGTTCGACATTTTTGCTGCCCTCTATTCCGTATGTCCAGATTGGCTTTAGTATAACTTTGTAAATTAGTAAATTATTTTCTATTAAGAGATTGGATGTCCTTTTAAGGAGTATGTAAATTAGTACAAAGCGTCTGTTAAGTTCTTTAGATGCTTGTTTTCACTTTTCTGAATTGTATTCGGAACACCATTTATAACAATATACTGTTATTGAATATCACAAACACTTTTCTCCAAAAGTTCACCTCTGTAGCAGCTTTAAGCTATCAAACTATAAGTAAGTCGTTTTCAATACTTTTCTTCCTTTCATCGCTGACAATTCTATTAAGCATCAATTTACATGGTGTTCCAATGAAATTAAAAATGGCCTGTTTTATTATTCTCATTCCAATCGGTTTGTGATTTGTCATATTCTGAGAAAATGTACTGTCACAGAAGACTATTTTTTTAAGTGTACAAAGATGATTCCTTTAATATTTAAAGAAACAAAAGGCATTAGTACGCCACGAGCCATTAAACTCAAAAGGCCGAAAATGTTAAATATCTCCATGACCCTGTGTATTCATTAATGCAATAACAATTAAATGAAACGCGTGTACATTAATGAATGCTACTGCCTTAACAATCGGCCATTAAAAGTTTCCAAAAGGCTGTAGAATAACAACTAATTATTTTCCGTCTACTGTGACCTGGACGAGGGACAAAGAGGCGTTCTTGCCGGGACAAAAGTATTGTCACAATGCCTCTCTCTCTCCTACGGGGTAATTATCCATAAAAGTTTCAAGGGGTTCCTCAGGGCTGGATTTTTCTCAAGGGGCAGAAGGGTTCAGTCTCGTCCGCCCTCGAAAGCAAATGGCAGGAATTATTAATCTCTCCTAACAAAAGGGCTGGAATCCCATTTTCTTCAAAGGAATGTCGTGAGATTTTAAAGAAAAAAGAGGTTTTACTAGAAAGAACCAGAGTTCACAAAGTCTCGGATCCTCCAAGATTTAAACATTAAGTGCAGTTGCGAAGTTGATGAAGGATCGAGGCATTCCCTTGTTAATAAAAAGGGTGAAAAAAAACCAATTTGGACTAAAGCTAATTTAATATTATAATAATAATACAATATAGGTATATTTTCAATGACAAAAACTGACCGACATATTAGAGACTTCTATATATAAGGGTTATCGATTAAACAATGTTTTCATAATTTCATAATATTTGTTGAAACGAATACAAACTTGACTTAACATGTGGAGGCATTATATTCTGCATTGTAGTTCCAATTGTTGACCGGCCGAATGATGCTGTAAATAAGAGTTACTCAATGGAAGGGCCAACAATTATTTATTCAATTACATTTAAAATAATCAATTTCTTATGACGTCCTGATGAATAATATGAGATATATTTTTGGGACGTTAGTTGACTATTATTATAAAAAGTCATTAAAATCTTTTCCGCAGCTGCGACGAAACCCTTAAGTTTAAGTTATTTAAGATTTGACTTAAATCTGAAACATTTGTTTTACTTTAGAACTGGCGAGAGAAAAAAAAAAGAAGAAATATATTTCTCACTAAACGAAGAAAAATTATGCATGTTGGAACGAACAGTCGAACTAACCCAACCAAATAATAAAAAAAAACAAGGGTGGTGATTTATTGATATTGCCTGTTATCGAGGGCCTTGGGATAAAGCAGGAAGGCCAGAAATCAAGGTGATAAGTGTATCAGAAATATTAGGAGGCCAATAAACAATAGAGGGAGGAGGGAGGAAATAGGGAGGATAGGAACATCTATCTCGGATGGCCGCTCCCGGGGAGGACATGTAGAGTTATTGCTATTAGTCGGCAAGAGGTATATATTTCAACCTGCCGCCATTCTCTTTAGCAAAACACCACCCCACCCCTAGTTCTGTTATTTCCATCCATTGGATTTTACTAGTAAATGACCTACTTTGTCTTAACTACGTTAAGTTTAAAAGTAAAGAATCTAACCTGCTCTCGATGTCAAGAGTAACCTAAAACCAACAAAATACTACATGACAAGGGATATGAGTTACAGGTTAGCGTGACTACTCCATGGTGTGAAGGTTCTGGGTTCGATCCCCTGGCGAAATAAGTTATATCATTTACATAAATGGAAGTGGGTGGGTCCCGATTGGATAGACCGCCTTTAAACTCTAAATAGAAGGGAATAAGGGGATACATATTTAAACGGCAAACAAAGAATCTAACCTAAGCTGCTGTATAACCTATATTTTCTATTACAGAGAGAAAAGCACTTTCATGATTAATTTTCCAAGTACAGGTAGCTGCTCAAATACTATTTCCTTTTAGTTATTACACAGCATAACTAACTAAGAAGGCCCTTTTTACTTACCCCACAGGCACCCCAAACATAGGCCTTTTATTTAGGCCTCATCCTCATATTTTTCTGACAATAAGGTCTCCTATATATAGGGCCTTTAAAGGAGCGCTTATGTATCATTTAATCAAAAGGGCTGCTCATGGTCGCCACGTGGAGGAAGAAGTAACGCAGCCAAGACAACTAAAGAGGTCCAGGATAATTCGAAATATCTTGAAGGAAGGCGACAATAGAGGGATGGGAATTATTCGTGCCGGGACTTGGCCGTAATTAAATGTTAACTCCCTATTGTCGGTCTCTGATAGCTAAATATTAATCGACTCGCAGAAAAAACTGTCGTCCCCTCTCCCGAGAAAGCGGCTTTTCCAGAACAAAGGCTTCATTGTACTGCGACTTTCAGTATTACTCTATTCTACTGACTTTTCGACCAATAGGTGAAAATGGAGTAGGAGTCGTTCAGCGCTCAGTCATTCATATTGCTCTATTTGACTACCCAGTCCTTCATACGGCTCTATTTGACTACCCAGTCCTTCATATTGCTCTATTTGACTATCCAGTCCTTCATATTGCTCGATTTTACTACCCAGTCCTTCATACGGCTCTATTTGACTACCCAGTCCTTCATACGGCTCTATTTGACTATCCAGTCCTTCATATTGCTCGATTTGACTATCTAGTCCTTCATATTGCTCGATTTGACTATCCTGTCCTTCATATGGCTCGATTTGACTATCCAGTCCTTCATACGGCTCTATTTGACTATCCAGTCCTTTATACGGCTCTATTTGACTATCCAGTCCTTCATATTGCTCGATTTGACTATCCTGTCCTTCATATTGCTCGATTTGACTATCCTGTCCTTCATACGGCTCTATTTGACTATCCAGTCCTTCATATTGCTCGATTTGACTATCCAGTCCTTCATACGGCTCTATTTGACTATCCAGTCCTTCATATTGCTCTATTTGACTATCCAGTCCTTCATATTGCTCTATTTGACTATCCAGTCCTTCATATTGCTCGATTTGACTATCCAGTCCTTCATACGGCTCTACTTGACTATCCAGTCCTTCAAATGGATCGGTTTGACTATCCAATTCTTCATATTGCTAGCTTTGAATATCTGCTGTCATTTATATTCAATGATTCGAATGAATAAGTCTTAACAAATAGAAAAACCCTTGGCCAGCAACACATGAAAGCTAGAAAATGAAAAAAAAAATCTTTTTTCATCTACAGTTCAATAAATTTCTTCACTTGTCTTCTCCACTCCATCGCCACGCATCGACTCCATTCTTGATCTATTAACTTCTCTGTACTGTCTCTTCCGAAAATTCTTCCCTCTCAATGTCAGCGGTTCATTTCGACGGCAAGAAATTGATTTTGAGTGATTTGTTTTAGATCCGAAGTTTCTGCCCAAGCCGTTATGCTATCTTTATGAATTACATTTTGTTGTGATTTACTGATTTAATTTGTTACTGTTCATTTCTCATTATGAGTAAATATTTTCTGTTAGTACGTATTATTCATTTATCTAATAAAATCAAGAGTTCTGAATTAGCATCGTCACTAAAAATAATTTTGCGAGCAAAGTAAGCCTACTTACAACATTTTTGTTGTTTTTTTTGCGCGAGGGACGCTGCCTATTTTCGGTGGGCATTGCCAAAGAACCTTTTATATTTGTTATTATTTCTGTCTAAACGTAAGGCTAAATTGTAGAGGTGACCTGACGGTCTTGAAGCGCGTTATAACCTAGGTCCGGTATCCAGACAATGTAGTCAATTACCTAACAAAATGTTTCAGCCAATATGAGTGGACCACTGTCACCTTGGAACCGACTGCCACGGGCAAACGATTTTCGCCAGTCTCCGTCAATTATTAGAGATAAGAGGAGAGACCGTTAGTGGCATGAGTCCAAAAGGCGATCCCGTCGGGGTGCCAGGAGCCCTAAGGAACAGATGTGTTCTGCCCTCAATTCCAGCCTAAAACTGGACCCGACTAGCGCCGTTTTCTATCTATCGTCTCCCGTCTCGTCTGCTTGAAAACTTAATTATGATCCCAAACCACATACTTGATTGTCACAGAATCACAGGAACAAGTACATCGAGTTTATACTGGCCTAAGTGTGGATTCACAGACGACTAAAAGGCTATGTTGTGTCAACCTCTTCATCACGAATAATTAGAAGTTCCCCTTTTCTCGGCCCAGAAAATATCCACCTATGTTTCCATATTTTAATAATAAAAACCTTAAAGCGTCAGTTAAAAGAGGGGAAAACTAGTGCTAGTTTTCTAAACAACCGAAGGTACTAGGGGGCGCGTCGGGGCAACCCCCCCCCACCGCTGGCCTGCCTATATAAGGGGCCAGATTTGGGGCATTCGGCACGCATGTAAATGCAGAAAGAGGAGAAACATGTAATCCAAATATTTTGTTATTTTTCTTTTTTGTACATTGTATTGTTTTGTTGAGATTTTGAAATTGGGGGGAAAAAAAAAAAAAACCGACTACCGCCCGTGCATCTTTGTATGCAGAACAAGGAGAAATATGTAAATCAAAAATTAATTATTTATTTTTGTTCATTGTATATTAATAAAGAGAGGTTATAAAATAAAACAACCCTACCGCCCGATCAGCTTGCTACCGCAAATGGGGAAAATTTTCGAGAAAATTCTATTGAATTATCTCAAAAATTAATGCGCGGAAAATGACATCATTCCGCCAGAACAGACTGGATTTCAATCCAGTATGAGCGCAGAGCATCCCCTTCTGAAGCTACAGTCAGAAGCTAGCCATAACTTGAATAGAATAGCCACGGCTATGATTTCGATTGAACGCACTGAAACATTCGACTCGGTGTCCCACGGGACACTGTGACAAATGCTCTGCGACCGGGAATGCCCGGAGCAACTGTATTCAATTCTGGCTAGCTTCCTGAACAACAGATCGATGCGGGTGCGTGTGGGTGATAGCTTCTCCGAAGCTGTGCCGCTGACCTGTGGAGTACCCCAAGGAGCTGTTCTATCCCCTGTACTGTTTAACTATGGCTTTCTTATTCAACTACCTCTACATCTCTCTTCCTAACTTCGCTATGTTTTAGTCCGGTGTTATCAGACCCCACATCTTCCTAGTGAGATTCTCTGCCTTTGTCTCTCGCTAAAACTAGCACATCCATGTTAGAGATCTCTTCCTTACGGACGACAGTCTGCTGGGGCCCTACAAACTTTACCTAGTACTGTCTTCCCCACCGATCCAGTCTGTCTCTCTCCGTTTCACGCTCGCCTTTGGGATCCAGATGGTTTTCGCCTATCCTTAGATACCGAGTATGTTTTCGTGGTCAGTCCAAGACCACATAAACTACCTACAATACCTACCCTGTTCCTTCCTCTTCTTCTGAATAGTGCTTTGTCGAGGCACACCTTCTAAGATCTTTTGGAGTCAGATCAATACGAATAAAGATGCCCGCCAAGTTTTATAAAAAGCTGTTAAAAGTAAAAAATTCTTTTAAAGTTGTTATTTTGTGAGTTTTGAAAAATATATTTGTGAGACAGCATTGGACAAATGGTTAGACCTCGACGAGGTCATAAAGGGAGAGGAATGAACTGAGTTTTTCTCCGCTCTTATTTTGAGACATTTTTTTAATAATTAATATTTTCTAGCTCAAATTTATATAAAGGAATCAACCGACATGTTTAGCTCAAAAGAGAGGCGTGCCCGGAACCGTTCGTTAGATAATATATCACACGTGTGATAAATGTAGTATCTGAAGTAACTGTTCCGTGGAACAGTCATGACAAGAAGGGGTTATAGAACCGCTAATGTAATTGCCTCAACTAGCTAGAATATGTTCATATGACAGGATTGGTAAAAATTGTATTTTTTTTTAAACATTTGATGGACGATTTTTGGGTACCGAATTGCAATTAGTTCTAAATAGGAGGCCACTGCTCCCAACTCCCTTCCGACAACCCCCCCCCCCCCCCCCAAAAAAAAATGTGGTGTACAATCAATATCTGGAGGAGGTTTCTTCCGTGGGTGGAGTTATCTGACCTGTGACCGGATTGGCTTTTGTGGCTTCGGTTATTGCAAAGCGAGAATGCAGTTCGTACTTTTGAGTGGTCGTTAAAGTTATCCGATCGATTTGAAATTTTCAACGAATATGCCATAAATGGGGTATTTTACAGCGGTCAAATGTTGGTCGAGTTATAATTGCGGGAAAGATCGCAAACAAAATTAAATCTTTTATGGTCGGAGCCGGTTGTGAGAGGATATAATTAAATAACAACATTCGACACAAAATAGTTGTTATTTAATTATATCCTCCCACAAGCAGAACTAAACAAGGCAGCTCGCCGAGCTATAGCCGGTCTTCGAATGAATTGCAACTCAAGATGACAGTTTAGAGCTGTCGAAAATGTTTTTGATAAATAAACCTTATTTCGGAGAGGCGGAAAAATAATTATTTAAAACTCTCAAGTTACCTTGATGTATAAATGAATTGAGGAGTTTCATTTTGAATTCGAGATTGATAAAAAAGAATTGAAAGATTTTCATCAAGGTATTAATGGACTACGTTTCGACATACTATGCAGACGTACCAATCTTCAACTCAAAATTCAAAGTGAAACATTTAGGTCCCGTTTTTATAGTTCAGAAACTATCTAGATCACAGCGTTTAGAAACTAATTTATATAAGTTGATTATTTGTTGGGATATCGACTTTGAATGAAAAAATCAGATATATTTTCAACAAATTTTTAATAGGGCGACGTTTTGTCATACTATGTGTCTTCATGGCCCTTAAACAAATTAACGCCTAAATATGAACTAACATTTGATTGTTAAATATTTTGATTAATGAGAGTTACGTGGTAGGATAGTGAATTTGTTTAGCCTACCTTTCCTCCCCTTATTATTATTATATAGCTTATTATTATAAGATATATAATAATATGTATGTATGAGCTAGTAAAAAACGGCATTCGTATATCTCCTTTTAAAGCATATCCTATGAGTTGGCAAATTTAATTAATAGGATTTGAGCAAACATTTATTTTTGATTGAAAATCGTTTATTTTTAATTAATTATACTGTAAATTGAATAGCTAAATATTGAGGTATAAAACCCCCATTAAATCAGCTCGGACGGCTTTAAATAAAGTTTTCTTTTAAAACATTTGAGTTCTTTTTGCATTCCAATTTTTTAACTGATGCTTAGGCAGAAATATTACATGTTAAGAAAACGAGTGCAGTTTATTTCACGTTTAATTTATATTCCTGTAACTATATTTTATCGATTGGATCATTTTCACTTCCGCTGTCGGAGGACGTATAGGGAGGGACTCGGAAGAAAGCGGATCGCCTTACATATGCCTTCTGGCTCGGAAACAAAATGATGGAATTACGGTTCGATCACACCGGAACCTTTAATGTTTTTACACGCGTTATCTGGAAATGGCTCTGCTGGACTTTAACATCAATAAGTCCCGGAGGAGAAGAGGCCGACTGCTCGGCGAAACGCAGAAAACGGTCGACATCTGCGCAGATAGACTAGACAGCCTCTGACCCAGATCCTGGAGTACGGTGTGCGTAGACAGAGAGAGCGCTGACGTCACGGGTCGATCGAGTCGCGACTGGTCCCATGGCGACCGTCTGCCCCTCAATGAAACCGCTCCGCGCCCCCACCTCTCCCTTTCATTTACAACCTCTGCTTCGTCTTACTCCTTCCTCTCCACTTTCCAGACATCTTCTTATCTTATATATAGCCTCTAGGTAATTACCTACTGGTGTGATTGCCGAGACCGAAGGGATAGGGCTTTACTTTTAAACAGGTGAAACAGGAGCTCTCGTGCGTCTGCCTGTGTGTAACGGTTTGAAATTTTTGAGATATAACTCAAATTATGGTGATCAGTTTTTGGTTAGAATACTATAACAGGAAATTATAGTAATATGTGAAATCATTCGGGGATGTCCTGACAATTTTTCACATTTAAGTCCCAACTTAAGGGACACGTTATTGAATGTAATGCAAAAATAATATCAAAGGGATTCCTGGAAATTAAGCCTTGAAAGCCAAAAATACAATTTTTAGTAAGTATTTAAACTATTTTCATTTTGTTTTGCCTTGAAAATGCGGTATTAGGTGATCAAGATGGTTTAACAATTAGTTTTGCTAAAATAAACAAAGTAGTTTTTGCACAATTATTTACGAAACTCAAGTGGAGTCCAGTACGTATTTTTCGAGACTACATGCTTCATTTAGGTTGCATACTTTAATTTATTAATTACGCTAGTCAACCCCCGAGCCGCACCCAGTCACCTGTTTATGATTAAGAGGAGAGATAGAGTTTTAAAATATTTATAATAAAATGTCCAACTCTACAATTTTCTTTTATGCGTTTTTACTTTTTCATGCAATTTTCTCATTTGTTTTTTATTTTGTTCTTTGATACGTATTTTTCTTTCGTCGTCTGTCAAATTCAACTTTTAGTCAAGTTCAACACATATATCTCATATTGGAGAAATACTAAATAATCCGTATTCTTACGTTATAAATTATAATGAATTAAGTGTTTGATTTGCAAAAAATATTTATAAACAAATTCTATGTTTTCAATATGGGTGGTATATTATAACGTAAGACGGAATAAACAGTTTTATATAATAGAGAGATATATTATTGAGTTCATTTGGTTTGTTCTGAAACGTATTTCAACTTAGCCTTGGATTACTATTCGATTCGAGCAAAAAAAAAAAACGGCTGCAACACACTTACTAGAAAAAACATTCGTCGGATTATGTAAAGCTTAGGAATAGGTTAAATACCTCCCTACACCCTAAAACGAGCAGTTGACCCAAGAACCAGAGGTTTTGTAAATTGTTTTGCTATTGTGTGCCTTTCAATATTCTCCGCAACTAATCCTTGCAATCCAGAATTATCTGCAAGATAACGAATGCTCCCTTCTATATCAACAGTTGTACCATTAAGGCTGATCTCAACATCTCGTTCATTCAAGATAGCTAGGCCACCTCTAGCTAGCTACCAGATCTCCCACCTCATCCTCGGCAGCCCAGAGTGAGCGACGCCTCGTGTCCTAGCATTTTGTCCGCATTGAGCTTCATCGTTTAAGTGTTCATCAAATGAACCTTTTTCCCCCCAAAAAGTAACAAGACTGAAGTTCCAAGCACTGCTTAAAATACTATGTAATCAATTCAATAAAGATATAATAATAATAAACTGGCTTGATTTACTCCGGACTACAGGTGGCTGACGTTGTGTACAGTCATGTTCATGATCGATCACGATTCCATACATCTTCAGCTGAAAATTGCTGCGTTTGAGTTCCAAGCCTAGGCTTGGAGAATATCTACAGGTGGTCATCATTTTCTGGAAAGAGTTGAGACCTCGAAACGCGCTCCCTATCGCCCTCTTGAAAGCAGATGCACTCCCTCCCAGCAGAAGGTTGAATGGGGCCTGCAAGGAACAGCGGATAGAGTAAGGAGTGCGGTAGTGAAAATGTGTAACTTGGCAAGGAGTGCGGCGACCGGCCGAAATAGACGGTCGCAATAATAGTAGCCGCGGTCCCTCGCAGTTAATTGCTCTGTGAGCCACCTCCAGCTCTAGCTTCTTCCATATTCTTCTACTTCCCTTTCGGCAGTGCTAAATCACAACCAGGCATTTAAAAGAATAGATACATTTAGGTATACTTTACTTGTAGTATCTATGCATCTGAGAATCTATGAATGTATAATGTAATATGCATTATACCTTTGTAACAATCGCAAATCGCAGTGTTAAATGGTTTAAAATGTAACCAAGTTACAGGGGATATAATATTGACCTATTGTAAATAGATTCATTTATATAGAATCTTTATTGAATTCCATAAACTTTAATAACAAGGGGATATGAAGGGGGGGAAGTCTACTTTAGCTCATATTTAATGTTATTAATCCCAATGTCAAGATACCACACTCAATATGATAGACAAATGACAATTTTTCTCAACTAATAATTCTGTTAATGACCCTTTATTATTTTTCGCTGGGATGGTTATATTTTCATCGTCAATCAGAACTACCATGCCAAATATCATCCCTCTAAAAAGATAACCGGTTGGCTTAAAGGTGGGAAATAATGTTAATGTCAGTTTTACTGAATTTTTGTAGTTATAATACAATATTAAAATACATCTTGTTAATTATGATATAATATCTTTAATTTGATTACATACCCAAAATTATAGAAAGTATTATTTTTTTACTAAAAAAAATAATTAATCAGTTAATGGTAGTTCTATAGGCATAAATATATATATAGTACAAAATATGTCTTCCAAATGGATGTCAATGGGTAATTTCATTTCTCTGAACAGGGGACTCAAAAAGCCCAACCACAACCGAGTAACGAATAGGTGGAAAACATTTTGGTTTTCTGATTTTGAAAAAAATCAATGACAGCCCCTAAAAATCATTCATACAGAATTATAGCAGATCTTAACTACAGTCATTATATTACTTACTTGAATATAATGCTAGTTGACCAGTACACCACTAAACTCTGTTTAAGAACTGGATAAAACAATTTAAGTCAGTGTAAAAAAAGTATAGTTCCTCCAGTTTTCATTGTTGAATAATTGTCATAACCTGAAGACGACCGGGGCTGTTAAAAGCGCTAGTCAATTAAAGAAAAGCATATGAAAAGAAACGGCATATATTTAAAACTTGAATTATACTATCTCTTTCAATCTAATGTCTCATTGTATATCCTATTTTTGTATTTGAAAGGTCATATGTCTGATGGGAAACCAAGCTAAACTTGATATTGAACCAATTTTGTTTTTAGATTATTATTTTTTTAAATTTCTACAGACTAAAAAAAAAACTGTCTTCAATAATATGTAGTACTTATTCTTATGTCGACAAACACAATTAGATACAAATTGACACTATACAACATCTTATTCTACATTACATAATTGATGTATGTTTATTATCTGAAAGCTACTAGTTGTGTTCTATGGAATAGAATAATCATTTTCTAAATAATAAACATCTTTATATATTTGAATCATTGAGTGCTGTAAACTGTCTCTCAGAAATTGTAAATAGACTACATTGTGTCCTTTGAAAAATGTCCATCTGGTGATGTTTTTCCAGGAAGATTACATATATCCTATCGATAGTTGGAAAGTTCACCTGATGATCAGGCAGATTTTTTTTTATTGGTTACTAACATATTTATGATTACATAAGTATTTTCATCACGCCAAAGTTTTTTTGTTAAAGAGGTTAACAAACTTTTAAATTTTGTAACCTGCCAGCCCCATTTAAGGAATCGTTGTGAATTTTTTTTAAATTAATTACATTAATAGCACATAATACATTTACATTCATAACATAATAGCAGCTAAATGTAGTAATTAAAAAAATATTGATTTACAATTTCAAGTTAATTAAACATTATTTTACTTGTTTTCTTAGAAACACATTTCACATTAGTAATAACTACATATATTTTCAGGTCATTATTTCTCTAGGAGGGAGAAGTGATTTTGTTCGAATAGAAGAAGAAGAAGTAGTAGCAGCCAAGAAGCAAAAACTTACCGAAGACTACGTGGTGCAAGGTCCTCCATTCATACCAACCCAGTATGATTTTCAGTACTACACATGGTATGAACCCTATGGTCGATCAGCTTTTAGGCCGTGGCACGGGTACTCTCAAATGGATGACAAATTCAGAAACGGGTGAGAACAATGCCATTTTCATTTATTTAATTTTTTTGTTCATTATTGTTTGTAAATTTTTAATTATATATTTATCAGAAAAGTAATTATCAAGTAGTAATGGAATAATGAAGCCGACCTGGCTATCTAATTATTGTTGTGGTGACTCATTGCTTATTGTGTGGTGGATTTAATTTAATTTGTGTTTGCACAATTGAAGTGAACAAGAGAAAATGGATAGTAACAGGAATTTTTTTCGGAGGTTGTATGATACCACCTAAAGAGATTAGATATTAACTAAGTTAATGGTTCAAGGTTCATTCGGAATGGTTCTTGGCCAGAGATCAGGAGGTTTTGGTTTCAGTTGCCAGCTTTATTGCTACCTCTTTTTTTATGCTAATATTTATTAAAACAGTGGGATTATGTCACAAATTATATTTATCATACATTAAATTGTCTAAATACAGTTTCGAAAACCAAAATAATGGTTGTCAGGATAATTGTGGCACCCAAAACAATCTTTGCCGACCGTAGCGCACCCTCCTACCTCTCTCCAGAGACTACATGCCGCAGATTTGCCTTAGTTAAAAATGTTAACACCATAACAATAATAATAGTTTGTTTAATTTTTTTTTTACAATATTGGAGTGTAATATATGTATTTTTTGTAATTTGCAGTCTACCACCATATCTCAATCACGATCCACCTGTCTTGCTGCACCCAGAAAGGGTAGTTCCTATGAGTGACAGCGAAAGATTTGAGAGATCCTACCAACCCAATGTTGCTCTCGCACCACGACCAAATGTCGATAACAGGAGGGTTGAGGTAAGTACTGATGCAGGAAGTTATAACACAAAATCACTATCCTGCAGTAAAATTTGATGTTAATGATTCCATTTCAGATTCATCCTGAGATGGTGGTGCAGGTCGATGAAAGACCTTCAACCTCCAGGGAACCAACGGGGAATTCGTTACATTCGGAAATAGAACTGTCAACAGACACTGATGACAGTACATCAGAACACCATGAGACTGGTATGTGTTTTTAAAGTAGCTACCAAAACTCACGTACTAATATTAGTAAATATTTCAATTACAGCAGCCAAAACGATTTTTTTAACAGAAGTGGGTAGATCTTGCAGAAGTGTTAAATCTCAATTCAAATCTGAAACTCATTTTTTTCTATCAACTCTCAAGGAATTACTCTCTAGTCATCTGTATCAATTCCTAACATGCTCAGAGATCTTTATCTTTATCTCTGCTACTATTTTCTCTCTACCTCCCAAGCATCCTAAAAACCTATAATTATCCAAATTACCATTCCTTTCATCCTTTCGATTTTGATACAAATTTTGAACCTGTCATGACAAATATCAACTACTCATGAAAACCTTGGTCATTGGCCAAAATTTATCCTGGAAAGACCACATTTCCCAAATCGCCCACCAATCCATTTCCACCTTTAAACTGCTCAATCAGTCTCATCACCTCCTCCCATTACACACCCTCATTCTTGTCTTCCCCCATTTTGACTGTGGCTGTGTGGTATATGGTGCCATTTCTGAGGATCTTAAGGCTCTGTTAAAGTGCCTGCTGAATTGTTTCCTTAGATTTATACTCAGTATCGCCAAAGGCTATTGCCTTTCACAGCACTACTCCAAGTTGGGATGGCTGTACCCTTCTCTTCTCTCTTCTCTTCTGCCTGTCAACAATACTTTGTTGGATCCCTCCTCTTCAGTACCATCATGACTAAAATGCCTCCTTACCTTTACCAACCTCCTTCAGTTCAAATCATCGATCAAATCCTGCCCTTCCGACCTGTAATTCCATCCCCTCAAATCTGCTTCCTTCAACCACTCATTTCTTATCTGTGCTTCTAACCTTTGTAACTCTATTCCCATCAATATTCATCATTCATCAACTTCTCAATCTAAATTCAATCTGGACTTTACCAGTTCCTTATCTCCCTTTAATCTAACAATTCACAAGTCATCATTATTATTTTGTTTATTTATTTATTTTTTCTATTTTAATTCATCCTGGCAACCTTTCACGGTCTTTCCCCCCTTATAATAGATCCTATATTTTCTTAGTTTCTATTGTCAGTGACTGTCATGCATCTCTACACGTTTATGTTTATTTTTCAATCTTTTGCTGTTGGTTCATTGTAGTCATCACATACATACATAGGCACAGACGTACATATCTATAAGCAAATCATATCAGTGTAATATTACATTTTTTTTTTTTTTTTTTTGTCAGCCAGACATACCTATAGTGTCCCAGAGTAAAGTGTTTTTTTTTTTTTCATTTTATTCATACTATTATGCAGTAGTTCAAATACTAAGGGTACCATTTTTTTTAATGTGCCAAGTTAGGTATGTACATATATATATATAGGTACATATAAATGTATTCACATATTTATGTGTTTATTTTAAAATTTATTTAAAATATATCTAAGTAAGGGTTCATAATATGTAAGCTCATACAAATATTTATCAAATACCTCATTTTTTTTTTTTTTATTCTCTCTCAGTACTAATTATAAATACCTACTTAATATTCATTTTCTTTAGAAATAATAAAGTACTTCAGTATAACACATTTAAAGCTTATGGTTAATTTTTTATATCTAGATAACCTCCCATTGATCAACATGAAACACTTTTAAAAGAGAGGAACAGAGACTTAGTGTTGAATTATTTATTTAATATCTTAAAAAGGGTTATTTATTTGTTAGCCATGAAAATGCCTTATGGCGCAGATTATCAAGTGTAGCCTGTTCAAATGTATCCCCCCTAAATTATTATCCCGTAGATTTTTTATTTATTTTATTTTTTAATGTAAAATTTACGAATTATATTCAGGATATATTTCTTAGATTTACCCGTCACAGTTTCTAGACTAGTGAATAGTAGATATATAGATAGTAGATTAAGTGGGGAGTTAAAACTCCAAATAAAAACCAAAAAGATAGTATGGTTTCTTGAAAATTGTTTTCAAATAAAATCTTTAGGATTCTCCAGTAAATTTATTTATTTAATTGTCAATGTTCACCAAATTTCAAGCATCTTCAGGACTTCAAAAATTCACCAGCAAAAGCATTTAATTTGTTTTATGTAAAAAGAATAATTCTGACACATAAAGGAAATACCAATTAGTTGTATGGATTTTGTACTCGGTCCTAAGGATGTCTGAATTAGACAAAAAATAGATAGATGTAAAAATAAAAAATATAAATTTTGGAGAGACTATAAAGCTATTAAGTGAACAATTTTATGCTTAATTAAAGCTGTGATTTAAATATAGAAGTGTCCCTTATTAGAGTTTTTACTTGTTAAAATATCATAATAATGTTTTTTTATTACAGAAAGCGCAGTTGAACAGGTAGCTGTTGTAGAAAGTCTCAGTTATGAGAAAGAAACCAATCGACAGCTAGTGGTCAATATTGTCAAGAGATTAGCAGCCCGGGTAGACAGCATAAAGGCTGAAAATAAAAGATTAATGAGGGAGCACGCCTCACTTCTTCAACATATAACTAAGGTTTGATGAATTTTACATTTAAAAGATTGTAATCATTTGTGATTTTCTAGCTGATGTACATGGAACTAGTGTAGTAAGCACTAGTAATTATACTTCAAGTTGAAATTAAAAATATACCATTTAGGGGCTTCAAGCTAAACTGTAAAATAATTTCATACTACCCCAACAACTGATGCATTAATAAAATAAAAAAATTTGAATTAAAATATCATTTTCATTGTATTGGATGCAATGTGAGTGTCAGAACATCACTGTAGTCTCTCACTGACCTACTGAGGGTCTCACTGACCTAACCCTGGTGGAGGAGAAATGGAAATTGGAGTATGGCTTAGCTGACTATCTGGTGACCAGCTTCACTGGCAAACTATCTGACACCAAATCTAAGAAGGTGCCCCAACAGTATATGATGTTCCAAACAAGAGGTGCAGTTTTAGATAGAGGTAGTTAACATGGTTTTGGAATTACCACCAATTCACTCACAGTATCTAAGGGTGGGTGAAAACCATCTCCATCCCCAAGGCCAGTGTGAACTTGAAAGAGGCACACTGGACTAAGATGGGAATGCCACTAGGTAAGGTGCCACCTGAAACTGTAGACAGTTGTCATATTTCGATATGGCAACAGTCTTGTCATATGTCTATATGGCAACAGTCTTGTCATATTTCGATGTGGTAACAGATTTGCCATATGTATATGAATTAGGAATGGGATATGGAAATAGGAAATAGAAATAGATATTTGAAATGGAATTAAAAATGGGAAATGGAAATAGATATGGGAAATAAAAATGAAATGAAATACACTCTATTCTGGGACATAATCCCATAAAAATGATTAGAAGGGGCAGAAAATACATCACATTACACAGATTTGATAAGCTTATAACTAATAAAACGGCTATGTAGAATGAGATGACTACAATGGCCTACAGCAAGGGATTGTAACAACAACGTAATTGTGTAGAAATGCTGGGATAAATGAAAAATAAATAAATAAACAGAATAATAATAAGCTCGTAAAGTCTAGATTTAAAGATTGGGAGACTTGATGAACGAAAAATATTGATGGAAATAGAGTTTCAGAGGTTAGTAACAGAGGTAATTTTAAGAAGGTTGAAGAAAGCAGATTTGTGAGGAGAATTACAGGTCAGAAGGGTCGGATCTAGTATTGCATGATTTGATCACTGATTTTAATTAAAGGAGGTTGTAAAGGTAAGGAGGCTTTTTAGTCATGGTATTAATAATGAGAAGAGATCTAAGGAAGTGTCATTGACAATCAGAAGGGTACACCCATCCCAACTCGGAGTAGTGCTGCGAAATGCGACAGCCTCAGATACCAGGTATACCAACTAAACCAAGTATAGTATCTATGGAAACAATTCACTGAGCCGCGAGATCCTATGAGAGGCCACCATATACGACACAACAATATTCAAAATGGGAGAAGAAAAGAGCTTTGATACTAGTCGATAGAAGGATAGTCAAGGGTGTCAAATGCCTTGGTGGATATGTGTTCTTGGTCAATGGCAGATTGGAGGTTTTGGATGATTTTAGTAAGAGCAGATAGGGTGGAAAATCCTGGCTGGGATCCACCCAGGGATTGGTGGTGGGGATTTAAACATGTTTATTTGGGATTTAACACGGGAGCTGGACAAAATTATGCGCAACTTTTGGCATTCAATGAAGAGAAGTGCCTGGTTAGATATATGTGTTAGGAAATAGAGAGGTGCAGTGGTATACATCAATAACAAGGGAGTAGTTATCAGCTGCCAATGACCAGTTCAAAGGCCAACCAAAAAGTGAATCCCTATGCCCGGAAACGGAGGTATTTATAGGCAACCTCCAGGCGGCGGCTATTAGTGATTGAGATGGATTAACAAATAACATAAAGTGTTTTTTTTGACAATCATTTATTAAGTTTTATGATACTCTGCCGAGTCCTGTGAGTGGATTTCCCTCCATTTTGTTTCTTCACTCCTTTATTTTCTTTAAAAATACAATTTAGCTTAGATTGATATAAATACATTTTAGATGATTTAAAAATGGTAAGGCTACTGATCCATGGACCAACCAGTATAATTAACATTAATAGGTATGTCATGTTTTTATTTATTTTTTGCTAAAATATTTATTTGTTCTTTTCTGTTGCACAGCTCAAAGAATCAAGGACAAATGAAGTGCTGCCTTTGGCATCAAAACTTGAAGGGAAAAGAAAGCTCGAGGGAGATTTGAAATCATCATGTTCTGACAGCAAGAGGCTGTTAACCCTATCACCAGAACCAGCCGAAACACCTCCCCCTACCTCTCCACAACAGCCTGTGTCATCTTGTTCGAAGGCAGAAATGATTGCTACGACACCGGGTGATGAGCTAGCTAATCAGCCTTCGACTGTAGCTCTGTCTGACCAGGCAGCTCAACCGTCCAGGCAATGTGGAGTACAAGAGCCCATAGTAGCAAATGACAGAGAGTCATCTGACACAGAAAAGACCACCGGGACTGTACTTCGAAGTAGTCCTGTCTCCGTCATCACATCTCCTGCATCGATTAAAGCAGAACCGCCCACTGATTGACGAAACCAAGCATGCCACCAATCTTTTTAGTGTTCTTCCAGGCCTCGGATCATTCTCTTCTGCGGAACAAATGGAATTTAGTACAAATTGTTTTGTTACTGTCCGTTCACTGCCTTGATGAATTTGTGTTCTTATTAATGTCATTTTGATTCATCCCAGTGGATTGTGAAGTCTAAGACAAACATTATTTCAAGAAGTTCTCAGTGAATATCATTTTTTGTATACCTAATGCATTTAAAACAGAAATGAAATATTTTGCTGTGTTGTATATTGTGACAGACATAGGTTTCTACAATTTGAAAAACGTTGATGTTATTTTGTGGGATGGGTTTCGTTATCCCCTGATTAATAACATTGTGTTGCCAGAAAAAGTTTTATAAATGCCAAATTTGAATATAGGTATAATTTATCCCAGTCTTTTTGCGATTTGGAGTCTGGCAAATTATTTTGTAATAATTTATATAGTAATTAATGAGTACAAAGAATTTTGAATAACTATTCATGTGATAATCATTTGAAATAATAATTACATTATATTGTTTTTTTTTTGAGTTATATTTAAAACGACTGAATCTTTATAAATTGTAACATAATTGTTAAAAGAAGCAAGATATAACTAACAGGACATACTATATCCATTGTGTTACTTGCTAAATACTTAAATTGCCCTATATTGTGCCATTTTTTTAATAAATATATATTGTTAATATGCGTTATAATTACTACTATAGTTATATGGCTATTATTTTTATACAGTTGGTATGCCATTATGTAGGCAGGCGTTCTTGGCTAAAAGTATTCGTTTGTGGACTTCAACTGCTTTAGTATTATTACATTGTTGGACCAATTATGGTGTTTAACAATTTATATTTTATGATGATTTATAAATGTGTAGTGCCTCAGATTATAATGTGTTATTATTTAAGTCATTTTTTAAGTAGTTATCGACATTTAAAATAAGTTATAATTGATGGCTTGTTATAGGTTTATCATGTTAAAAGTACAAATCTTTTTTGGGTGCTTAATAGTTAAATAAGCACTATTTGTGTAAAAATATCAATTTGTATATATGTACATTATTCTTTCTACTACTTCCTTTTCTGAATTTTTTGTCTGATTTAACTAAAAATTATTTATGCATTCTTAGAATGCCTATAAAAGAGTGTGGATGTTTGTACTCATCATTAATCTTGATCTCAAAAAGAAAGAAAAAAACCAACATAAACAGTTCAATTTTAATGTTTGTTAAATATTTTTTTTTTTTCAAAGCTCATTCAGTGGTGCTAATATCAGTTTCATGTTTCATCTGTTTCAGAAAAATATGATAAAAAGAAAAAGAAAATATGAACAAATGAAGTATGGTTTATATGGTTTATATTAGAAAAATGAACCAAAGTTTCTCTCTCTTTCTATATATATATATAATATTTCTATATATATTTATAGATGCTCATGTGAACAATAGCTTTAGAAATAGTACAAAAATGGTGGTATTTCCCTTTAATCGGGCCTCTTTGGTAAGCCAAATAATACTTAACTCTGTTAGAAATCAGTACCTTTTTGAAACCTTCAGTACAATATTGGGCGCAACTTACCCTGCAGTTATTTACGAAAGCAATTTAAATTAAATTATATCTAAGCTAGTATTCCTTCTACGTCGGACATCAATTGATAAGTAGTGTGTAAATAATGTTGCTGTACTAAATATTTGTCCCTTTGGCTTAGCTGAACAGTATGTCACTGCCAAATTAAACTTTTGTAATTCTTTAATCCTTGCTCAAAATTTTAGTTTTCCTAGTTCATCATAATGGAATTTTTGGATTTCATTATATTAATAGCAATACAGAAAATTATTTTCTAATCAATGTTTATTGTCGCTACAAAAAAAAATACCTTTACAGTGTAATATAGTACGATGAAACATTAAATCTTACATTATATTAATATACTAAAGAGCTTCTGTGTACTTAATGTTGAACATAGAAAGTTTAAAGTATTTTGCAGCTGTTAGTAGTCATTTGGTGTTAATGCCTCATAAATGTCATTTTCATAATTCGCACCTCTTATTATATTGGCACAATTCTTTAAAAATAAAAATGAATTCTATTTTTCCCAGGGTATTGATGTTTAATTTGAGATGCTTACATTTGTATAATTAAGCTTGAGTCTCTTCATAATTCCTTTATTGACACAATATCATAAACACCATCTACATTTTGCCTGTTCAGGCACTATTTAGGACTACAATTTTGAAATTTGTATATATATATATAAAACAAAACCAAATTTTAATGAATAATTAATTATTATAATTTGGAATGTTATAAGATACAATATATCAAATAAAGAGATAAAAATAACAAATTGAACTAATTTAGTAAAATAACAAAACTTTGTTAGTCTATAAAAGTATTATGAAGAGACTATATATAACAATGAATTTATTGCAAATTTTGATTTTATTTCTTTATTCATTTAATATTGAAAACTGCAAAAGCTAAAAATTGTATTATAAGATTTGTAAATTTTTTTTTAAAGGATGTTTATTGTACAAGAAACAACTATGTCTATATCCCCCATCTTGTAAATAAATATGTACAGTGGCATATATGATACCAAGTTTTGTTTGCTATCATATCGTATGTTATAAGGAGTACTTTCTATGTTGCCATTATTTTTTATTTGAAGGACTAGATTTTTTTTTTAAATGGCTTTAGTAATACTTTAATTGAACATGGCACAGTTGAATGCTACTTTTTTTTTTTTTTTGTGAAATGTAGGCAAAATAGCATTGAAAACTAAAATAATTATGGTTAAATCCTCACCAGAAAAAAGCTATAAATAAAGAATCTGGTATGGCATCTATTGACAAATTGATCCCTCAAGCCAAGCCTATCCCAAAAATCCATTGTAGAAGGAAGCAAAAACAGCGAGATTACTTCCCATAGAATGCCATTGGATTACATTCCAAGATTAGGGAAATGGGCTCATGTTTATTGAGATTAAGGAAGCAGGTTACACATTTTTAGTCAAGAACAAACAAGTAATGAAGTTGAAAATGGTGAGGTTTTTCTGTAAATATTTTTTAAAATATTTCTGGTCAATTATCATTTCTAATTTTGTTAGAGGTATCTAAATTATATTCTGTACTGTAAATGTAACAAAAGTACAAGCTCTCTCACATTTTTAATATTTTAGTTGATTTTTTTTACTGTTACTTATTTTCTGAGAATATTTAGATTAAAAAATAATCCTATTGTAAAATTCTTGTTAATATTTAATGTATATTACTATCTTGTTTTTCAAAAAAACATTATTGAGTTTATTTATTCTAATTTAGTGTTTTTGTTTATCATAATATGGTATGAATACATTACATTATAAAAAAATTATTTATTGTCAATTAGTAAAAGGAAAGAGGGCTGTGAACGAGAGAGTCTTGTTTTAACAAAATTATTTTTAATTTTTAGTTTACCTGTATTTTTTTCATTTGTAATTGTCGATCAAATGGAATTATGCAATGGTAGACATATAGTAAGTACTTGTACACTAGTAAGACAGTTTTTAAAAAGTCAAATTACTCAAAACAAAATTTGTGTCGCTTGGTATACCATTGCATAACTACATCCAAATATGTAATTTTTTTAGATGGCTTTATAGAAATACAATTGGACACATACAGTTTTGTTCAATCATTAACAAAACACTTTGTTTTGTAGTGAAATTTGCAGACATTTAATGAACATAATTTTTTTTTGGAGAATATTTTAAAAACCAATGTGTGTTCATGATTCAAGTCATCCATATAAAAAAAAAATGCCTGTTGCTGTTACTGTTATAGTTATTACAAAATTTTATATTTATTAGGATAGAATTTAAAAAAATAAAAATACATGCACTGTCATTGTAATTTTGTGTGTTACTGAAACTTTTCATAATTTTATTTCATAGTTTGTGCCAATATGCAGCTTACAGATGCTTAGCAGCAAAAATCTTGTAAATAATAGTAATTTCATTGTTAGTATTTCATAAACAGTTAAGTGAGATATAAATTATACTCAAATACCTCATAATATACAAATATATATAAATATGTAAAATACATTTGTTTGAATTTACATTGGAGCTATAAAAGAAAGAAGAAACGTGAGTAAAATAATATGTTGGCAGAGGTATGACAAATTTTCGAATAAAAAATTTAAATAAATACAAATATTTCATTTATCCATTCATTCATCATTCCCATTTTTTTTTTAGGAGCTCATTGTTAGCTATGAATATATACATTTTTGAATGAATATTTCGAGATATCGGTATAGGTTGGAGTATCGTTGTGTAAATCAATTGTCCATTAAGGAAATATGTTGATTCATTTGTTAAGTTTCTTGTCATTTGGAAATGTGTGGGGGCCTCAAGTGAGATAAATGGTCTGGGATGGGATTTAACAAGAATGGGTTGGTTAAAAAGCAAAACTCGAGGAAAGAATGAGCGACGGAGGGTGAAGGTGACAAGAGGGGTTATCAGCACTCACTTTAATTCTCCATTTGGAGAGACATGGTTCTAGAAGGCCAGGTGTTTCTGCAAAACTTGGGAAGCGATGTGTTGTCAGTGAATTTATAGAGGGAGTTTGAAGGATGAGTAGGCTTATCAAATGAGTACAGAAGATGTAGGATGGGATTGACTAATCCTCCTAATTAGATCCTCTTGATTTATTTCCTAAGTTGTATTGAATTTTTTTTACTAGCCAACACATTCTAAAGCAGATCCCGTTGATTGGTCGATCCTGTACTGAAATTTATAACATCAGCCGCAGCTGTTTTATATAAATATCTTTAAAGAATTTTAGCATCAATGACCCTTGTAGTTAACAGCCCTAAAAAAAAAATTCTTTTGTTTTTAGTTTGTTTGTACTTAAAAAGGACTAAACCCTCAACATATCATTAAACAGCACTTCAAGATCTTTAATTTGAAACCCTACTCAATATGCAAAGAAAAGAATTAGTTTATTTAAAAAAAATCTAATTACTGATTAACGAGACTTATTATTTTTCATAGGATTACTTTTATGTTTACCTTAAGCGGGCCACTAAATGACACTAACATGAAGATTATCACACTTCTAAGTAAAGAACCTCTGGTTGTGTTAAAGGTGTGAAAACTGTTTTAATGACTGTGCACTTACAGTTCAAAAATAAAACCATAAAAAAGAACTTTATTATTATCAGGGCACACTACACCTCTCAATATGATTTGAAAATATTTATTTTTACCCAAGTAATTAATTAATAACAATTAAATGTTTTATGGAGTTGAAAATATTTTCATATCAAACGGATTCTCAATATAAAATTTCATTTTCAAAGGTCTAACAGGCAAGGGCAAGACAGTCTGGTAAAAACAAAAGGGTTTCTGATTTTTAAATCAACAAAACCCTAAATAACCAACGAATCCATAAAAATTAGAATTTGAAATCTTAAAAGGCTTCTGAGCTATGACATAAGAAATCGAAAAAGTTGAGTTAGCATAATAGGTTTGCTTTTTAAGGTTTTGATGATTTTTTTCAAAATCATAAATAGTCACTGGTTTCATTTGCTTGTAATCACTGGGTACTTCGCCAGGTCAGGTAGAAGGTTTTTCTTGTAGATACTAGTAGTAGTAGTAAAAATAATATAAGTTTTCGACCTCCCTTTTGGAAAATAATCTTTTTCCCGTTAATTGTAGCAATAATTAGTTTCTTATCAATTTGAAAAAAATTTTTTACAGCATTTTTTTGAAACATTTTTTGGTGAATACAATGTCACGCGAGAGAAAGATTATTAAAGTTGTGCAAAATTGTCTCTACTTACCAAAATCTGCGCTAGTATGAAAAATGGATAAAAGTATAGTAGCATTGGTTGTGAAATTTGTAAAATTTTATTTTAAAATAAAATAAGACAACTTGTAATAAATTTTTAACAGAAAATAACAATACAAATAAATCTTGCATGATAAAATAATATAAATTATTTAAACTAATAAAACATTATACAAAAATTAATAGGAATTATTTCCTTACTATTTTACGCATTTTTGAAGAAAACTAATAAAATAAAATATATTTTATATTAAAACTACAGGAGTATACATGAATTGAACATGTTAAATAATATACTTTAAATTATTTAAACTAATAAAATACTATTCAAAAACTAATTAAAAAAAAGAAATTGACATTTTTTGGTGTTTTAAAGCTCCTGGATCCTTAAGATAAAAATCTATTTTGAGATTTCATTTGAAGCAAGCAATTTTAATTCATTTCCTGTTTTATAAAGAGTGATGATATTTTACATGTTAGTTACAATGAAAGCCATCGATGGTGCTAAAAATAAAATCAGGTTCATGATAAATTATCTGCATGTCTTATTAATTACTTGATAATTAAAAAGGATTACTAAAATTACACAGTCATAAAAAGTTTGTTCACGGTTGTACAAAATATAGATGATATTTTCATATTACTTTAATTTAATACCCCAATGGTGCTAAGAATAAAACCAGACACTAGGTAAATTATGAATTGTCATAATTAATTAATTAATTGGTAATTAAAATATAACATTGGGTAGATTAAAAAATCTTGTTGTTGTTTAGTTTAAGGCATGTTAGATAAACTGCTTTAAGAAATGTAGATAAAAACTTAAACTACCTAATTTATACAATGGAATGGAAGGAAAATGCAATTCTTTAACCTGAAATTGATTTTCCTACTCATCATTTTATTGGTACAAATTATTATCATATCATGTAAACTTTTTAACATGTTTTTAAAAAATCTATGGACCAATCTGATTCATTCACAGAAAATAAAAAAGATTTACTGTGATAATAAAATAAATGAATTATACTTTAGAATGTATAAATGGAATCAAAACCATGCAATAAAATTGTACAGGTATAAACCAACATGTATTTTAAATAAAATATTTAATTTTTAAACAGTTTTGATAACACTAATTACTTTGAATGAAGTATTTGCGTTACATTAATGTATTAATATAATTACAATATGTTAGGTATTGAACCTGCACACCTTAAAGTTTAAATTCAAACATAAATAACGGCTTTTATTTGAAAAAGTTAAGGTGCAAATACTATTTATTGTCATTTGTCTCAAAGTTAGTGAAATAAAAATTAAATGCATAATTTTTTTAACTGATCTATACAATTAAAGAACACTTGAACTTTAATTAAAAATAAAGAGTAAAAAGAACTAAAGTGAAGGGCAGCACCTAAGCAACCATTCCCAAACAAATACCTACAGAGCATCTCTATGCAAGCCACATTTTGTTGAGCTAACCCAACGCAGGAATCACAAACAAATTTAGTTCTAACATCTTCAAGTTAGTTCATTTCATAATTTTTTTTTTTTTTTTTAAGAATTTGTTTGTTAGGGTTGAAAGTGATAATTATGTGCACCTTTTTTGGCAAGATTAAACAAATGATCATTTTTATTGGATTGAAATCAACTTAAAATGTAATAAATGTTAAATTGTTTTAAAGAATGAGCGGGGACATGGTTGGTAAGTGGCAAGTACCACTTTGTGACGGTCTTCATTTAGTACATTTTGAGCATGGGACAGCAACAGGAAAGAGAGTAGTCTGGGTCGATAATCAGGTATAATATGAATCTCAAATATTAATTCTATTTGAATTTTAATCTGAGTTCATAGTAAGCTGTGAATTTATTAGATTTGAGTGAATGCATTCGAGGGAGGGGAGGCTGGCCAGAATGACATTAAACATGTGAGGGGGAAGAAGACCTTGGAAAACTTGGGATGTGGTCTGTCAGTCTTTATATCAGATGGTCTGATAATGGTAGTTAGAATTAATTATATTAAGATGATATAACCAATTACAAGTTCAAATATGTAAATATGACTTTCATTTTCAAACCATATTTTATAAATAGCCGTAAATAATATGCTGAATTTTTGCCCATTAATACAAATGAATTTCTGAATATCCAATATACTTCTTTCATCAACCTAAGGTGATTACCAACTAACAAAGCCACTCAAATCTAAATTTTTATACTTGTTTTCAAATGCCCTTGAATTTAACAAATAAAAATAGAAATAATTTTGAAATGAATTTCATTTAAATTCTAACGTGAAATATCAATAGCAAACACTGATTTACAGGAAATATTTCGATCTGATTGGATGTTTAAATTGGTTGGGGAACAACCATTCAAAATTGGAGAGACCGATTGCGCTGTGAGAATAGAGCCTATTTCAGGCTTCTCGTATCAGTATTCACTTATTGTAGACGGACATCCACTCGAAGAATTTACACAAAAAAGAGCAGTAAGAGTATGCACGTGGAATATTGGAGATACACATCGTGTTGTTCTAGGTAGATAAACTCTATCATACTTATAGATTTTAAGATAACGCTGTAAATATTATATTGACATAAAATATTTATTATTTACTAATTAGCCTGAAAATCCTAGGCCATGAATCATTAAATGAATTTAATCTGTCAATGATTATTCAGAATGGGTTACTAATTTTGGACAAAAAAAAACTTTTTTTTCTAACTATCATTGCCAGTTATGAATAATGACCAATTATATTAATTAAATTATTAGGCAAAGGAAAATTATACCGAGGCTCGAACCAGTCCTTAATCACACACATCCATCCCAATCCTCTCAAGCTCTATTACCAACTGAGCTATCTACACACAAGCGATGACTCAGCCAATTTGAATTCTCCTTGGAATTGGTGGAAGACACTGTCGTAACTAAAAACAATTATCATTTAATAATTATTTCTCAGTTAATTAGAAATAAACCTATTGGTGAGAATTAAGACCTTTTTGATTAAAGACTTCTTCAATACTATCTTGTGAGTTAACATTGCCTCTTTTTGGAGTATTACTCCCAGGATAATTTTCAAAAAATATGCAAAGTATTTTGTTAAACGATTGAGTTTTTTTAATACTTATGTTAAATATTTTATGTGGAAAAAAGAGTTGCTTCTTATACCCCAATAAATAAGGCAATATTACATTAAATGATATATCAAAATAAATTGATTATTGGATATATATTTATTAGGATATATTATTCTAACAATAAAACATATATATATAAATATATTGCTGTTTCTGTAATCATTTTAAAATAGGGATATTATTCAGCTTTAGAAATATACTATAATCAATAGATAGCAGGTAATCAATTCTACATTGTTCTCTTGACCCTTCTTTTATTCTTGGTTCGTTCATCCTTTGACCTATATATTTATGCCTTACAGATTAATAGTGACTAGTTTTGACTTGTATTTTGGAACCCAGGACACAGCTATTTTATAAATGTAAAAAAAAAAGTAATTAATTTGATTCCGCATTTTTTGTTTTTGTAGTCCACTAACCCCTGATATACTATAGATATTCTTAAACAGCATGTGGATATCTTTTTTGATATTCTATACAATATGCTAGGATGTTTTTCATTAAAGGGCAATTAACTGATTAATGAAACATAATTTTTCATAGGATTAATTTTATGTTAGCATCATTGGGGCATTAAATGAAAATAACATGCCAAAAATCATCTCTGTTTGTTAAACACGGAATGAGTTAAATAGGGAACAAGATGCTTTCATCAATCAATTTGTGTAATTACTGTTCTAAAATAAGAAAACAAAAGTTACATATCTATTAATCAGGGCAATGAAATCTATATGTTGATATCCTATTTAATACAATAGGAAATTTTTTTCAATTACCATGTAATTAATTAATCAAGGCATATTAATTACTATGGAGCTGGTTTCATAGTTATCACTGTCATTTTTAATTAATTTTATGTTTAGCAGCATCGGGACATTAAATGAAACTAACATGCAAAATATCATTTCCCTTTATAAAACAGGGAATGAGTTAAAATTGTAAACTTTCTGAATTTTAAATTAATTAATTATTTTTGATGAAGCTGAAATATTTTTCGTGTCGGCATGTTGTTGGGTTATGAAATAGACTGACTTTTGACTTAAAATTTCATGTTTATAGATGAAATAGGGGATGTGCCATCACCAGGACACAAATGAAAACATAAGGGTTTCTGATTTTGAAAAAAATCAACAAAACCCAAAAAACAAAATAATACCAATTTGGTTTAGTTTTAATAGCCCTAATACATTTTGGTCGTTTCCGAGATATTGGTGTTTAAAAGGAAAAAATAATTACACTGTTAATCAGACATAGTAGTGATAGTGGGTGTATTGGTAAAACAAATTGCTTTATATGTTAAGCCTGGGTTTGAATCCATAAACAGAAAGTGAAGTTTACCATAATAGGATGTCCCTCTCTTCACATAACCTAATTTGAACTATTTCACTCTTACTTGTGCTATATAATAACGAATGATTAATTAAAAATCAATTTATGATCAATGAAATTTCTTTAACTAATTTATACTATACATTACATTATTTATCTACATTTAATGATCCTTTTGTTATAGAGAAAGATACTCTCGACATTTGGGTGGATGGAATAAAAGTGGAAGCAACAGTAATATTTTTTTTTTGTTCTATTGAATTTATTGCATAAAATTTGATTACTGCCTTTTCTCATTTTTTTTACACTTGACATTAATAATGAAATTCTTTATTATTTTATTGTTTGCATTGTTCTAAGAGTTAATTGGTAATTAATTGGCGTAGCGGTGTCAGACAGATGTAGTCTAACCAGTAGTAGACACCTGAAGAAAGGAAGTTGGAAAAAAGTGTATAGAGACAGCTGCTAGATGAAGAAGTCAAAAATCTAGTAAGGGACAGAGATTAAGTGAGTGAGAAATGGGGATGAAGAAGTTGGCTAGAAGTTAATGAGAACGAGACAGTTTATATGATGTTTTTATACTTAACTTAGGACTTTTTTCTCAATAAATTATACACAAATTAATAAGTGGAACGATCCACATCAAAAATTGTTTCCAACAGTGTTTTCCAGATCTTTTTTGTCAAATTTAATTAAGCACAAAACTAAAAATACAACAGGTGCTCTCGTGTGATGTGGTTACCATAACTGATTCACGATTTGAAGGTGCTAGTTTCAAATCTGTAGATGTAAAGTAATTTGATTTAACTTCTGTAAATAGAAGTGGGTTTCCACCCGACTGGATAATCTTTATTTCCAACTCTGAATATAAGTAAGCAAATGTATAAAACTCAAAACAAACAAATAAAATAAATTGTGTTTGCTTCAAAACTTTTTTTTTTTAATTTGCTACATCTATTTTAGCTAGCTTGCTTAGGTTTTATTGTTGACTGAACCTATTGCTTGCTTAACCAATATAGACTAAAAGTAATTTATACGAGGGCATACCCAAAAGAAACCGTACTGCTGTTGTATATGGTAGTTTTTGTAGTACCGAGTTTTGCTGGTAGGACTTCTGCTTCTTTCTGCTTTCCTGCTGTGGAAAGCAACTCATCACCAATCAGTATGACAAGTACCATTACTGAAGAAGGTTCTGTTATACTTGTGTTAATTTATTTATAATAGTTGTTTTGCATGAGGATGGTTTTTGTGAAGGCTGATTTTCATGAACTGCGTGTGGCCGTGAAGTTTTGCCTCCTGCAAGGGAAAACTGGCACAGAAACTCTTGAAATGTTAAAAGTGGCTGTTGGGTCGCCCCAAAGGGGGAGGACACCCGCCACGGGCTAGGGTCTCTACAACCTGGCCCAGTCCGGTGAGCATCAAGAAAGAGATAAAATGGGTGGACCTATGTTCTTTGACCTTTGCTAGTGGCATAATCGGCAGGCAGCTTTATTCGTATTGATCTGACTCCATAAGATCTTAAAAGGTGTGCCCCGACAGTGCACTATTTTCAGGAGAAGAGGAACAGAGTAGGTTTTATAGGTAGTTTATGTGGTTTTGGAATGACCACGAATTCACACTCAGTATCTAAGGGTAGGCAAAAACTGTCCGGATCCCAAAGGTGAGTGTGAACTGGAGAGAGGCAGACTGGATCGGTGGGGAAGACGCTACTAGGTAAAGTTTGTAGGGCTCCAGTAGACTGTCGTCTGTAAGGAAGAGATCTCTCCCAAGGAGGTGCTAGTTTTGGCGAGACGGAGACAGAGATTCCCACTAGGAAGATGTGAGGTCTGATAACACCGGACTATACATAGCGAGGAATTCCTAAGTTAGGAAAAAGAAATTTGAAGAAAAGTTGAATAAGAAAGCCATGGTTCAAGTAGAGCAGTAGCTCCAGTGCTCGAGGAGGTAGGACCTGCGGATGGGCTCCCTACGTCACTAAGTCCCTACCCCCTCAGATTAGTGGACTTGGAAAAATTTGTCGAAAAGACTAAAAAAATTTTTTATCTTTTCATTTATCTTTTTCCTGGTTAGGGAGAAAGATTATTCTTTTGTATAGACTCAGTTTTTCCGTGCATACCCACTTTAGGTTAGGATGCCTGGAAGCCAGGGTTCACCTGAGAACCCGGATTTGGCACCTATTCCCCCTCAGGGCTCGGAGGGAGGCGAGTGTTCATTGGGTATGTAGCAAGCAGGGAGGTTTCTTTCTCTTCCTGATGTCAGAGATCTGTCTCAGGAGCAACAGTTGAAGAGGAAGAGGACGGAGCCTGATCTTAATGCCGAGTTCCCAGATTATGAGACAAAAACACCTATACTCAAACGGGCTCAACATATTAGAGATGATCTGAGTCGTTTTGTGGCTGAGTTGAAGGTTGGCAAACTTGTAGATGACCTTGACAAGGTCATAATCGAGAATGAGAGACTCTTGGCCATGGTCCACCAGCCTGCTGAGCTTACAGCGTTGATTCTGGAGAGTCTGAAGGAAAAGCCTGCCGCTGGGCCGTCTACCCCAAGGAGCCCACGGCTGGGAAAGGATCAGGTCCAGCAGCTTATGGACACAGCAGTCGCCCGTGCGACCAAAGCTATTATGGCAGATGACGTTATTGTTTGAACTATTGCAAATAGGGTTGAAGAGGTAGTAACTTCTTCTGTGGTTGGGCCGTTTCTATCGTTTTTGATTGGACACCTGGACCACTGAGGATGAGGAGGGGTTTAAGCTTGTGGATAGGAAGAAGAAGACTAGCACGGGTGCCACAGAAACCTAATGTTCGTGACCTCATGGCTAGACTTCCTCGAACACAAAGTGACCCCAGTGTTGTAGGCAAAACCTACATAACCATTGAAGGCGTTCCGGCTGAGATACTGAGTAAGCTCCCAGTGAAGGACCCTAGCAGTTCTTCTAGGATCGTTAGGGGCACAAAGGCCGGGGGACTCTTTGTGGAGACCCCTAGCTGCGTGTCTGGTAGAATCAACTAAATCAGTGGGCATCAACGTTAGGTTGGCCCAGAAGAAAGGGCCAAGGGTGGTGTTTTGGGAGGTCCCTAGGACCTGGACAGGAAAGCAGCTTCCCGAGGAGGAGGTTATGCACCAGGCCGGAGCTGTTGAGTGCCCTCAGCTGATCAAGGAGGTGGAGGCCCTTATGCATAGGACCAGGTACGAATGAGCCTTGGGCTCATTAGATGGGGATGCACATAATTTATATAGGTTAAGTCATGTATATAGTAGGCTAAGCATAGTGTATAGGTTACTGGTGTTGTATGTAAGTTAACTAGATGTAAGATAAAATTGTAAATAGATTATAGGAAGTAAAACTAATTAGGATATAGTATTTGTCAATCGTAAGTTGTTAGATAGATATTGTCCCGCAGAATTAAGTAAGGTATTAAGGCTTAGTTAATAGGTTTTATGTAAATAGAGTGTAGAAGCTAACGAGTAATTAGGACATAAGTAAATCTGTTATCAGTAGATTGTAAGGAATTGAGTTTAATGTTACATTTGTAATTAATAAGAATATCTTAAATAGATGTAGATGTAGATGTATAGTTATTGTGAAGAAACGAATAATAAAGACGGTTTTATAGAATCACCCAAGGTGTGCTGACTGGTGCAATAATCCCAATTGCACTGAAATACACGCACCATAGCCATCGATAACAGTCCCTAGAGTCTGCTTCACAGACTAGGGGGGAAACCGCGAATTATGAGGGTTTCGAGAACCGATCACCGAGCCTGCATCACAGGCTCGTAGGAAAACCCCGTTTGAAGTTCCTACCTCAAAAAAAAAAAAAAAAAAGTCCCAGTATAACAGCAAGGACCAGTGCAGACAGAGAGAGAGAGCTGTGTTCACTTCAGGTTGTGGGTTCCGAGAGTCTAAGAAATGGTTCCGAATTTGGGCCTTATATAGGCAGATCAGAGACTGGGCCTCACTCTTGCCTCTAGTGGGCTTAAGCTGTTTCATGCACTAGTTTCCCTTATCTTAATGTTTTATAATTAAAATATGGAAATGTAGGTGGGTATTGTCTGGGTTGAGAAGAGGGGAACTTTATTAATTTATTTATGGTGAAGAACTAGGCAACATTCAGTCCTACAAGGATGATGCTATCAGGAAAACTCAAGTGTTTGAGTGTTTTTCCCCATTTCAAAAGTCACAAAATGTCAATTAATGATCAACCTCACTCTTGATGTTCTTTGATGGCCCGAACCAATGAGAATGTCGAAATAATTTGTGGAGAAATCTGGAGTGAAGTGAATTTCAAGTGAAGATTTGGGGATGAGAAGGGTGGCAGCAAAATTTGTTCCTCAACTGCTGACTGCACTGCAAAAACAAGGTCGCTTGAAGGAAGAGTTCTGAAATAACCCAAACTCTTGTCCAAGGTCATCACAGGTGCCAAATCATGGTCCTATGGATACTAAACAACAATCAACTCAATGGAAGATTCCTAATTCACCTCGCCCCAAAAGAGCTCATCACTAAGATGTTCATTTGTTTTTTCAACGTGAGAGGATTCATTCATTCAGAGTTTGTTTCCCCAGGTCAGACAGTTAGCTTTTTACCTGCAAGTTTTGAAAAGATCGGACAACACTTTGCAGGGGGAAAAGGCCTGATTTTTAGCAGGTAGGGGGCTGGTTTTTCCGCCACAGTGGAATAAACGATTGGACAAGTGTATTGACACCAATAGAGAATAAATTGAAATATATTAAAGGTTTTTTGTAAATAAATATGAAATTAATCACTTTGTACAAAAATAGTTTGGTTTCTTTTGGGAACACCCACATATATTTCTCAATACCTAATAAATATATATTTGTATTTAACAAATCTTTTTCCTGCTATACAGGGTGAATTCGTTGATGGAGGGGCTGAAACACATTTCCAGTTAGGGAACAATTCTGCTTACATCAAGTCCATCAGCAGTTGTAACAAGAAAGAAGGAATTCTTTACAATTTGATCTACAATGAACAGATTATACCGCCAGAAACAGAGGAAGTATATGCTTAGCTCAAACATAATTTTATTTAACTTACCAATCAGTTTCAAGCAAATTTATTATTTACTGAGAGTGTCACCTTATAGTTATTTGTCAGAATAATAATACAAACAAACAAATGTCCTATTAATGAAGTAAACTTCTGAAAAAGTGATAAATCTATATATTAGATTTAGAAGAGTATGTTGGGCTGTGTGTTTGTGTTACACAAAGCCTTATAAACCATATTTTCACCGAATTTGGCACAGATTAAGTATGAAGCTGGCAATAACATCAACAGCATTTTATCGTCTAACTCAAAATAAATTTAGCAAAAATTCTCTGTATTACTTTATAAAAAAATCTGAGGGGTTCGAGACATCAAAATTTCACTACATTACTTCTTAAATTTCCTTTTAACGAGGAACTCGTTAAATCTTAAATTTCCATTTACTTATGTTTTAGTGCCAAATTTAGAATGAATACTGGTTTTAATATTGTGGGTGTTGCACTCTCAAGATGTTTAACCCCATTACCATTCCTCCTCCACCAATTTATATTTATTTTTGTATTAGCACTCAATTTGGCATAAGTACTGTTAGTACAGTAGTGTATAAAAAAACACACAAGGGATGGTAATATCAAAATGTAACCCCTTTTTGGATTTAGTATTTGTCGAATACCCATATGTATTCTATTAATAGTGGTGAATAAGAAACAGATTATTGTAAAACAATTTAATTTTGTTGGAATTATAGAGACTTAAGATCATTGCGTTCACAATGATTTATTTATTTTACCTTGAAAAATTATTTATAAATTCCTTTTGTATTCCTCGAAATAAATATATTTCTATTGTGTGAATGTAGGCTTCTATTTATTACATAGGAATTATAAGTCATTTAATTTATCTACATCTCTTATAAAGAATAGATTCCATTCATTCTTTGTTTTATTAATGTTCTATATTATTTTCTTGTTCATGATTTACTAGTTTTTTTCCCACGGCTACAGTTCCTTAAATTTCCCAAGAATTTAATTATCCCAATCTTCTATTACTACTTAAATTCGTCAAAAAAGTACTACATAAAACATACATAATTGAACAAGAATTTATTTAATAATAAACAAATATTCTCTTCAGAGCACAAACAGAAAGGTTTCTTCAACAAAACAATGCTATTCTTCTTCTCTAGAAGCAAATAAAACAATTAGTGCCGAAAATAAAAATTGAAACAGTTATATGCTAGTACTTTGTGAAATATTTGACTTTAAATCAATTGATCAACTGGCTCAATAATCACAAATTAAGATTTAAGTAAAAGATTAAAAAAAAAAAAAAGGTTAGGAAGAAATTATAAACCTGATTTCATTTTATTGCATAGCCATAATTATTCTTTACAAAAATTAAGAAACAAATTTTATTAAAATATGAAATAGTTGAATTAATAAATAATAATAATAAATCTTAATACAATACGTACCAATAATATTCTTCTGGCATTATTTTAATTATTTAGTTATCTATAGGAGTATTGCACATTAAGTAATCTACGCACATATTAATTTAGACTAATTAATATATTTTAATGACATAATATAAATATATATACAATAACTATAACAAATTAAAAAAAATTCTCTCTTATAGTATTCATTAATTAACATATTGCTGGCAATTCATGGAATAAAACTGCATTAACAGCCTCTTCGTATCAAAGGCAAGAATAAATTAATGAAATATATCTAATGTAAGAATTATCACCAGTTTTACAATGGACGGAGATTGTAACTCCAATTTCATTTAAGCTAAAACTTAAAAAATGGAGAAACAGAACACAAAACATATCCCAGTCCAAACCACATACAGTAAAACCTTATTATACCATTATTGACAAGTTAATTTTTTGTATTTAAGGAAAAACATGAAGAGACAAAAGACAAGGAAACTGGTAGATACGCTAGTGTGATGTAGACATGTAGCTGAGCTATCGAATACATCAACTCAATTCCTAGCATTTCTAGAAATCAACTTTTTTGACTTGAAAATCATTTGGGCACTGATCAAATCAATAGGCACAATGTGGTAATAACCAATAATAAAAAATAAATAACCTGTTATATTTTCATATAATGGGATCTTTGACAACTTAATAATGAGGTTTTACTGTATACCATAACATGTTAAATATCAAACAGTTTTATATTCCAGTCAAAAATATAAAACTATTTTACAAAGTAATAATATACTTCTTTTAGAACTTAATAAGAGGTATTATCACATGGCATAGAGTAACAAGGTGTAACAGACATGGCTATCATAACTTTTTATTATAAAAAATTATATTATAATGTATGATATTCTTTGTTGCACTTCTTTAGTGCAGGGGTGTCAAACTCATAGAGACAAGGTAATTTTTACATAAATGACTGATTGTACAAAACAATACAGTCATTAGGAAATAAAATAATCAATAATAATAAACTTAAAAATAAATATATTCAAAATTCTTCAGAGGTGCAAAAACATCTATTTTAACAGTTCCAAAAAATTTTAATTTTTTAACATACAAAATAATTATTAAAAATTTGTATTTAAATAATTTTTTGATAAAAATATTAAACCATTACAGGTACAGTTTGAGATCTGATATTTTACAAAAAATATTAATAAATAAAATGTAAGCGATAAAAAGTATTATATTAAAACTTTTTCCTTGAAACAGTTCTAAAATAAGTGTTATAAAAAACCACTTTTTTGAAAATAATCAAAATAAATAAGTATTATAGGAGATAAAATTTTCATTTCCAAAAAAAAAAAATATAAGTTCAAAAGAAATTAATTTTAAGTTTCAAAATAAAAGTTATTATTTTACAGCACTGCTTACAAAAAAAATGCAATTCAGTAATGCAATAATTGATATTACAATATTTTAACAATGATATAAACAAATTATCTATTAACAGAGCTTACTTCATTGAACAGGAAAACTTGGTTTTGATGTACCAAGCATTTTTGGTGATATCATTGATGATACCAAATATTCTACTATTTTTAAACACATAAATTTAGGGTACTTTTTTGGTTATTTTTTTTTTGAAAAAAACAGTATGCAGCAGTTGTATTATGGTATTATTATTTATGGTTTATGTGCTTTGTTTGGTTCCAGTTTGACAACCCTGACCTTAGTAGCCTTATATCTTATAAAAAACAGGAAATAATAAATAAATTTTGATATTATATTACTGTATAATTTGAGAATTAATTTATAAAATTAAATTGGTTATTCTATTTTGAAGCATTAGACATATCTAAAAAAAAAATTGAATTACCAAGCATTATTGATTTACTGTTTTATGAATAAAACAAAATATCTTCAATGGCACAATACTTGATTTACTTGTGTGCCTAGTTAAAAATTAATTTTTGGATTAAATTCATGTTTAATATAATGATCAAATAAATATTAAATACATTTCCAATAATTGGTAAAATTAGGAGATTAGATTAACTTATGCACTTTTTTATTCAAAAGTAGTGAAAACTTCTGTTTTGATGAATCGAAAACGTAATAGTTCATTAAAATAAAAATAACTGTACACAGCTCTCAATAGTTAACAAAACCAGTATATAAGGCATAACATTATAATTTAAGATATAGTACACAATATAAAAAAAAATTTCTAAATTTCATATTTACAAACAAGAAACAATAACTTAAACATCAACTATGTAAAAGTTTCATTTAATATAACTTTTTAGTGTAACTTAAGAAATAAAACACTCTTTCTTCAAACCTTGTTAAGAATCCTCAAAAATATTGTATGAAAAAGCAGGAACATGAGGAATCAGCTAGTTCAGCTTGGTTATTATGTTTATTGAAATTAATAATACTAAGTTTTTATGTATTAAGTACATTTCTATAATATATTATTCTTATTTTAATGTTTGTAAGATAAATATTACATCTGTTCACAAAGTTCCTCCATCCTACATTTGATTGCCATCTGAACGACTTCCAGGTTTGGATAGTCAAGCTCCTTTACCAAGCACAGAACTGCATTCAGAACATTTGTTCTCTGGAAAGTAAATTAGTGAAAATATATAAACAGAATTCTTGGAATTAACTGTTAATGATAAAATTTGTTACAATAACGAAAATTTTTTATTTAATTTAATTATTATGAACATTTGTTTGTTGAATTCAATGTTCTTATATAGTTCAATTTAGGGCTGAAAAGTTATGCATGGTTATACTTAAAAAAGTTTGCATACTGAACTAATTTCCAGAAACTTTTTAACTCTACCAAATAAATACAAAATAATTGTTTTCTTCAATTTAAACTAATATAATGCATCAAAAATTTTATCATTGTAAAAATGTAAGTAATGATCACTAAAATACATTACCCTTTCATTTGGCCTTCGTTGAGTTTGTTGTGGACCATTACAGCAATTAGGACAACTTATATGGCCAAGTTCACCATCTGTCTATAATTCCAAAAAAAAAAAACAGCTTTTATCAATAGATCTGTATTCACAAGTTATAAAATTAAAACCAACTTACCTCCTACCAATAAGAAAAGAATAAGAGCATCTTTATATTAAATCATAAATATCAATAAACAAATCAATTAGAAATATAAAAAATAATATCATTCCTCCACATAACCACAGTGATTCGGTTGGTTTGAGCACATGTGGATAAGCCATTCGAATCTAGGCCATGGTACAATATTTCTCTTTCACAATAATAATTTGAAATATTATTCCACAAAATACAAGGGTGGTTCAAATAGGAACGGTTTTCTATTCTACTCACCAAGCAGTTCCAAGCTGGATGGTGATTTGGGGGGGGGGGTTGTAGGTGGTGTGTTAGAGACGGGGAACTAGCTTGGTTAGCCTATCCACTCTGTTCTATCCTCAGTACAGCTATGAGTGAGCAAGAGGTTTCTTTGTCTGTTGGACAAGTTATTATAAAGTTTTTAACCACTGAAGGGGTTGAACCCTCGGAAATTTTAACTCGTTTGAAGGCACAGTTTAGGGACACTACACTGTTCCAGAATCAAGTGTTTACTTGGGCCAGGCAATTTAAGGGTAGACGAGAAAGTGTAGAAAACAAAGTCTCACAGATGACAACACTTGTGTCAATCAGATCATAATTGTGTATCAGCATTGGAAGTGCTCATACCATTATCCTTAAACATCATCTTGGCTTTCAAAAAATTAGTGCTCGATGGGTTCTAAGGTTGTTAACTGAAAATAAAAAACAGGCCATATTGGAGACTTCTGAATCGATTCTGTCAAAAAGGGGGAGATTTTTTTGAGGCGCAATGTCACATGAGATGAGATATGGGCTTATCGCAACACTCCAGAATAAAAAATGGTGGGCGAGTAAGGAGTGACAAAGAAAGGATGAAGCCTGCCCACTGAAGGCCAACACCGCAGCCGAAAAAGTTTCGCATGATTTGTTTAGACTACAGAGGAGTTCTACTCATTGATTTTCTTCACGATACACATTGGTGAATGTAGAGAAAAACTCAAGGTTTCACTTGTATATAATATTAACCAATAAGTGTGTAAAAAATTACCGTTAATATTTGAATCACCCTTGTACATTCATTAACTTCAATACATTAAATAAGAGGTTGACTATCAAAATGCTTTCAATATGGTAAAAGAAGTTATTTAAATTGGTTTTTTTTTCTACTTGAAAATAAATAATCAAAAATTAATTTTGATATTAAAAAAAAACCACCTAGAATCAAATCTGTTCAGACCTCAGTTTCACAAGAGATTCTAATCATCACCAATATTTTCAAAATGGAACGGAATGTCATTAAGTGTACGTCATATATCTTTCCTACATGTACATTTGCCTATTTATGTCAAAAAAGTGCAGAGATTTGGGCATTTCACCAGAAAACATTCCAGGTAGTTATGATATTTTACAATATTACAGATTACTTTTTTTTTCAAACATAACTTGACCACTTCCAACCTTGCCATCATATAGAAAAGTGTGAGTCTCTCAAATAAAGGCAGGGTAGCTACATTGGGTAGAGCCCCCAACTAGATATTAGGGAGGTCCCAAGCTCGAGGATCATGCCTTGAAAAAAGAGCTTCTAAACCTAAATTGCCCAATTTAAAGACACCTGAAAAACTTAGCTGGTAATCCTGTTTTTTGAGCCCAAATGACTACTGTTAGTGGTCATGGGTCACTAATGTGCTAACACAGTACAAAATTAATTAATTTTATATTTAAATTAATTTCATTACAATTAAAACTTTTTAACAATTAAAAAATTTGGGCAAGGTCAGCCAAAACCAATGACAAGTACAAAGATTGGGACACGGTTCAACATATTAGTACGAGGAAACCAGCAGCAAGCTGACAAAAGTGTAAGCTTCTCCAAATGCAACAACTATATACAATCACCTTTAAAACAAACGTGCAAAAGAGTGATTTGTGTAATGAGCTTACCGTCTTACTCCGTGGAAGCAGTCCTTGAGGTCTGTGATTTTGTTGTCTTGGAACTGGCTCCTCTTCGTACTACAATACAACAAATATAAAATTTCATGACCGACATATTTTCATCCAAAGGAAAAGAGCAGGATAGTTTTCATGTTCAGAAAAATAAATGATAATTATTTTGAGAATATTATAACACAGCTTAAATTTAAACCAATTTTTTCATATTTAAAAAAAAAAAAGGAAAGTGACAAGAAATTATAAAGAAATAGAAGAAAGGCTAAAAAGGTAAGAAAAAAATAGTTATATACTTAATGAGAAGTAAGTAGGCTATTATTAGTTGTAAGCCAAGTAAATAACAACATTTTAGAGGGCAAATCCGCACCTCAGTAGAAACAAAAATGTATGTTTGTTACACAATTAAGGGTTCCTGGTTGAGGTAAGGCCCGACACATTGAATTAAAGTGCTGGGAAACTTGCTACTCTTGGGTAGGTGTCTCACCCTTCATTATGGTCATGACTTGAATGAATGATAGATGCATAATAAAGACCAGTTATTTGGTTGAAGTAACTATATTTGATGGATTCTTGCATATGAAAGCTTGGTGTTGGTTAGTGGGGAGTACAAAATCATTTATCGGGCCTCGAGTGTACTGATTTGATTTGTGATGTATCTGTATGGGTGACAATAATTTATGATCTATCTAAATGCATGGGTTAAGTGTCAGATCCTTCAAGTACAGAGGTCCAGCCTGTCAGCATTTCTTCTTGTGGTGGGCGTATTACCAGTGTCTTCATAGGTGAGGATGAAACCTCTGGAACAGGCGATGAGGTTACCAAGACTCAGGGTAATGAGAATGGGTTCTCAGAAGGTCTGACATGCCACTCTCGCTGTGTGAAAGGTCTTCCTCTCCTTTTGCCCATACTTCCTCGGTTCATTCCTTTTGCTAACCATCCATTCACGATGTCCCCATATATAAACAATATTTTACAGTTCAAAACCTCAGTCCACTCCCAGAACACAAGATCCTGTCATCTCTCTGACCTCCTGCCCACAAAACTGCAGTATACGATCAGTCCTTCCTTGCTTGCTCCACTACCTTCTGGAATTCATTACCTCCTAATATCTACCATGATTCATCTCTATAAACCTTCAAAGATCTTCTATTCCAGCACCTTCTCACCATCCAAAGAGACGCTCGTTATTCTAGAATGATTCCCTTATTCATTATTTTATATTTCCTGACTTTTTGTAGTAATTATTTTTGTATTAACTATTTTTATTTGATTGTTTACTATATATAGATAAATGCCAGTTTGTAACTATCTTTCTTGTTTTCTTTTGTGTTAGTTTTATTGGTTTTTTTATATGTCTTAATGTACAGACTTCTGCAAATATTGCTGTTGTTTTCTCTGGGTTTTCTTCTTTTTTTTTGGTTTCTTATATGTGGAACCTATGGACTTAATTTACTAAAAGTAGTTAGAGATTTTTATTTCATAATTATTATCATCATTCCTATACAGATTTACACTTTATTTTATTATAATGTTATAGCTTATTTTATTTGCCAGATGTGACTTTGTCATCTGAACATAATGTTATTCATAGGGAACTTAGTCCTGGAATAAATTTTCTTTTCTATTCTATTCTATTTTACAACAAGCCTCAAGGTAAAGAAAGAGCTAAATGTGGTTTAAATGTAGTTTTTATCCAGTTTGGTTTAGATTAGAGCCACATACTGTATGAAAAAAAGTTTTATATTTGTAATTCTAAAAGTGAAGTAATGCACTGTCTATTTTTAAATAGTTATCGTTACTTAAAAAAAATAATTTCACAAAAGTAATTGCTGCATATATAGATTTTTTTCTCAGGGATTGTAAGGGTTCAACTCTTTTTTGGAAATTCTATGGGTCATTATCTAATTTATTCTTATTCACCTTTTATTCTCATTGCACCGACTGAATCACCAGCTCAATTATCATGAGAAAACCCCAGGCTTTACTGATGCAATTTCTGGACTTTTTCCTTTTTAACCTATAATTTCTCTATTAACTCAGTTTACAACTAACCTTCTCTCCAGACAAATGTCTCTCAACTGCTATCTCCTCACTGCAACACTTCCTTCTAAAGCCTAAATTTCTTTAAAGCTGACAGAATCACTTCATTAAACTATTTAAACCAAGTTTAAATCCACTATTAGTTTTATATTTTGAATATAATATCCTGATGTCCTGACTAAGAATGTTTGAAAAATATTTATTTTGTAGAGTTAAAGCAGAGTGATTAGAATAGCAATTGGAAAGACAAGGACATTTCATTCCTTTTGGTATGTTAAGTTGAATGGTAGACAGACATTTTAACTGGAAAGTCACATTCAAACAGGGCAAGTAACTATTATAACAGCAGCAGTTATCAAACCGAAGTATGTAGCAATGGACCCAAAACAATAAGATCACAACACAGACGAATATCTTTTTTTAGAAACTAATGTATCTTGGAAGAACTTTTAGGACATACAGAGTATACAATTAATTATTGAAATTTATCTGAACATTCCAAAACGGTATACTGATGAAAGTGGTCAGAGGTACTTCATTCGAGCAGCGAAGAAACAGTGAGCTGCATGAGATATTTGAGCTGCCCACGGTGGATGAATTCATCCAGCGTAGACATATCAAATTTTTCGACTCATTACAATATCTAACAAAGCCGGTGTTTAACACTATAACCCCCGCTCCGTTCCCCCATCAATGGCAGGACGCTGTCACGGCTGGAACACTCTAGTCCTAGGTTCTAGGTAGAGATTTAGTTTGTTTTGTTTTGTTCCTAGTGTTTAGTGTTTGGTGCGGTGACAAACAGAAGGTGCCTCATCACCTAGTGTTGTATAAGAACGATGAACTTTTAACAACAATAAAAATTGTATTATATTATGCACTCCTCCAAATGCATTTAAATGCGGGAAGAGGAGAAATTTGTAAGTTCGATTATTTTGTTATTTTTCTTTTTGTACATTGTATTTTGTTTAAGGTTTTGAAATAAAAAAAAAAAAAAAAAAAAAAAAAAATCTGAACATTAACAGGATCAAAATCACTTAAAGTATTATTATTGAATTTAACAGCATCATTGGTTGTACTTTTTAGGTTTTGCAAAAGTCAAAGTTATAGTTAAAAAACACCAAAAACCAAATTATATCCTAAGTTTCCTTACATATAGTCTTGTATTTATAGTTCAAGTAAAACAGTGGTTGCTTATTTTTTGGTAATTGGGGGGGATTTCATTAACAGGAACTTTACCTGTTTCTATTCCTTCCTCTTTGGGACAGTCTGGAACTTTAAATTCAGGGTCAGGCTTTTACTTCACAAAGTGCATTATAAATTTTATCAATGTTTTGGATGTGTGTTAAGGACAAAATAAAAAAAAGTGCACTAATCTGATTTAAAAAACAAGTGACACGCATAAGTGAGGAAATATATTATTTACATTGTAAAAAGTGCTTAAAATTTACTAATTAGTTGCTGCTATTCTAAGAAAAAATATTCATATCATCCTCAAGATGAATTAGAGACCTTGAAATGTTAATATCACTAGAATCACAAAGTAATAATTGACATTTTCCTGGTAGATATTGTAGAACAAAATATTTAACTACTAAAAATTCATGATGAAATAATGTCTATAATTTGATTAATGATTTCATACTCTTCCTCCTTCCCTAAACAGTAGATAGGAAATGAATGATCTAGTTTATTGCTTCATTTCATTTTAGGCAAACCAAACCACCAAGAATGAAAATTTCTAGTTGACTTAAATGGGTACCTATTTAAAGTTGAAGAATTTAATTCATCTGACACAAACATCTCTCTGAGACGTGGGTTGTCAGAGGTGCCTGCTAGGGGGGGGGGGGGGTCTCATCAACTCTGGCCACTGCCCTGTGGGCATTAGAAAGATATATGAGTAAACCTGTGGTCTATGAACTTTGCTGGCGGCCTAGTCGGCAGGCAGCTGAATTTGTATTTGTTTATTTATCTGACTCCATAAGACCTTAGAAGGTATGCCCCGACTGTGCACTATGTTCAGGAGAAAAGGTACAGATTAGGTATTATAGGTAATTTCCGTGGTCTTGGAATGACCATGAGTTCACACTTGGTATATGAGGGTAGGCAAAAACTGTCCAGATCCCAAAGGCAAGTGTGAACTGGAAAGAGGTAGACTGGATCTCTGGGGGAGACGCTACTAGGTAAATTTGTAAGGCTCCAGAGAGCATCGTCTGCATGGAAGAGATCACTTCCAAGGGTGTGGTAATTTTAGCAAGACAAAGCCAGTTAATCCCACTAGGAAGGTGTGGGGTCTAACCACACCGGACTAAAGCTAGCAAGGATAGGAAAGAGAGGTGCAGAGGTAATTAAATAAGAAAGCCATGATTCGAGCAGAACAACAAGTATAGAGAGAGAGAGAACAGTGTCCACTTCAAGTGTCTGATTTTGACCGTCTGAAAAAGCTCAAAATTTCTGCCTAATATAGGCAGGTCATTGCTGCCTTCAGCGAATGATAGAGGGTTTTATTTTGGCCAATTAGAGGCCGGGCTATGCCCTAGTGAGTTCCGGCTGTGTCGGGATCGTGAACTAGTCTCCTCTCTCTATACAGACGGCGAAGATTTATTGATAAAATGTAGAAAGGTAGGCGGGTGTTTTCTGGTCCGAGAAGAGGGTAACTTCTACTTATCCGTGGTGAAGTAGTTGGCACAACATGGGCTGTTGGTAAAAATTTGAAGAAATATTGGACTATCTGTCTACAATGAAACCACTAACTGACTTCAATCATCAAGCGGAAAGGAATAAAATCAACGCTACTTCCCAAATATAGGACACTTTTGCATTCCCAATTGTTGTTTGCTATGGAAATATTTTACTCTATATTAAATACTTACAAACAAATCATAAACTCTAAGTGAATCATTTATAATAATCATAATTTATTTTATGATCTTAACCAAATTCTTCTTTGTAAGCAACCATATCCTTCATTCTAATTTCAACATCACTTTATACGTCCTAATCTGTATACTCTATACTCCCATCTCATCTTCAGTAATCCAGAGAGACACCTACAGCAAAGGTAGCCTATAATCTCCAATAGTACAATTAACACTCTGTGGCAAGAGAACTCATAAAGTGATAGTGAAGTGGGTGGGTTTAGCTAATGAGTCCCCCCCCCCCCATAAAAGTAACAAGACCATAATAATGCAAAGTCATAAATTTTGTTTATAGTATTGGGATCTATAACCCAACAAAAATTGACAATATAAAAACAATTTTTAAAGTATGCTGTAACACAAGCAAACTAGCTCTAGGTAACATGAATTAAAGGTTTCACTGTGTTCCTGATGTCAGCCTCTGTGCCCACCTTGGTATGGGGCTTACATTCACTATAAGAGTTCAGCCAAGGAGAATTCATATTAGGAAGATCCAAGGTTCAGAGGTCATGATCCTCCAGTATATTGGCTAATAATTATTAATAACGGCTTATAATACTGTTTGTATTAATGATTTCATTGCTACTTTTCAATAAATCTTTATGAACAAAAAATAATTATGCTGTTCTTAGTTTATGAATTCACACCTTTTTATGTATGTACTTCGAATTAGAGCAGAAAAGGGGCTGGCATCGGGATTCACACAATTATATTTATCAAAATGAAAAATATAATAAAATATAAAATGAAATATGTATGTATATATATTACTAATAAATTGAAGTATTGTGCTAAATATTCTTTAAATCTAAAAACTAATATTGTTAAGCTACAATAATTGAATTGACTTGGGCAGGTACTCCACGTTACAGCTTGTCTAGAGATTTTTTTTTTTTTTTTTTTTTTCCCCCGCCCTTCCTGAGGCTGAGCCTCAAACGGGCTTGCCCCACAAGCCCGTGAAGCGGGATCGTGGGGTTACGTAGCCTGTGGTGCGCGTATTCCGGTGCAATGGGATTGTTGCACCGGTCAGCGCACCTTCGGTTATTCTGTTTTGTTCCATTTATTCTCAAAAACAAAAAGGAAAAAAAACAAAAAAAAAAAAAACATGATAATATACAAAAGGAAAGGAGAAACCACAAAACTAAAGTAACGACAAAAGAACCACCTCTAATATTATATTTACAAATCCTACACTCACTAGCTGAGTATATGTATTTTTTTTTTTTTTTTTTTTTTTTTTTTTTTTTTTTTTTTTTTTTTTTTTTGTCTAGAGATCTAAATTACCTATAAGAATAAGCCACTGTGACTAAATGTGCTACTACTATGAGAGATTTTACAGATGCTCAAAATTATTAAATGTCCAGTTTTTAGCAAAACATTCACTTATGCTTAACAAAAAAATATGTCACCTTGTAGGATTGAGTCATCTGTTGCCTATGATTCGATTGGTTCTGGTTTAGGTTATTTTGCAGCGGTTCAGCAGCATAAATGTCTCGACTGTCTCCACTTTCCCTGTTGTAAGTATTCAACTCGTTTACTTGCTAAAAAACAATATAAAATATAAACATAGTGCAAAATAATTTGTTTATTTGTTCGCTGTGTCACCTTTGAGATTCTATAATTGATGATTCATAGAAATTTCTTTATAATTTTATAATTAAATTACCTCGTAAGAGTTGTTGACGTCTCTGTTCCCCCTTTGATACCTACAAAGACAATCATAATTAGGCATTTATGGTTATTGTCTTTTAAGAAGTTCCTTTTTATATAGCGCTTTTTTTGTGTTTATAAACTTTTCTAATGTTGCTAAGGAATTTTGATAAAAAGATTGAAAAAAAAAAGCAAATGGCACTTGTCAACGAGTTAACAATCACAAGTTGAAAATGTCCTCACATATGTAATTGGTCAATTAAATTTGACCTCTCATCAGTTAGGGCTTTTCTTCGTAAGATTAATCTAAAGCTCTTCAATAAATAAAACAAAAATAGGAGAAAACAATTGATATGAACAGCTTCAAAGGCAATATAATACTTAACCATTTGTAAGTGCTTGATTAACAATGTTTATTTTTGTTGTTTGTCTTATGAATAAACCTGGCTAAAAAATAAATTAATTGTTAAATGTAAACGAATACAGAATGCTAAAATTCAAAATAAACATCACCGAATTAATTAAGTTGACTATTTGAGATACTTTTATGACTTTCCCTTAGCAACTTTTGAGAAGTAAATTTTAAACCTTATAATTTAAATTTTAAAGTAAAAAAATTTAATTTTTGAAAGCTTCTTTGATTTTCCAATAGCAAGGAGGAGATGAGGTCTGTATTTAGCAAAAAACATTTAACCGTAGTAAAATGTTGAGCTTCCTCTTATGGGCTGAATCTTATATAAATGTAATACAATATGATAGGTATTAATCAAACAACACCAAGATTAGAGATGGGAAATACTTCAAAAATACGTTAAAATATTCAATTTTTAAATATTAATTAATAGTTCCACATAACTAAAAAAGTTAAATACTAGTGAGGTGCCACATTCCTAACCCATTATACCCCCTTATCTGGAAGTTACTATATAATATTTGTTAACACTATTTGGAAAAACTTTTTTAACCAATAGTTTTAAACAAAGAAATGAAGCACCCACAATGATGAAGCCATATAAATGAATTACAATAATTTCAAAATGTAAAACCTTATTTTTTTTAGAAATTTGAGTTGATTAACCTAACATTATTGAAGGAAATTTCATTATCATTTATAATCAAGTCATTTTATTGAAATGTGAGAGCTTTAATGACACCATTTTAAAAATAAATCAACAAGTAAATAAAGTAATTGTTTAACTATAAAAATGAAATTATTATTATTGAAAATTGATGTCAAAATTATTTTAAAACATTAATTAACCTTAAAACGGTTTATTAATCTTCATACATACATTATGGGTTCAGGAGTGTAATTGTTCCTCTGCCTATACTCAATTTCTGGTGAAGGACTACTTTCCTCCTAAACCAAAAAACAAAACAAAAGAACTTCTGTAAGTTGAAAAGAATAAAAACCCTATTTCTAGTAAATACACTAGTTGATCGAAAATCAGTTGCCTCACCCGCCACTTTCTCCACATTAAACCATGAAGGATTTTTTTTGTACAGCGACCAAAATTTGTTTACATCAATTATAAACTAAATTATAATTTGGGAAATATGTACTTACCAAAAAATTAAGGATGGAAACAGTATGACAGATAGATAATTGTTAAATATGTATTTATACGTCCAAGATCTCAGTATAAACCAATAAAAACCTTGTGCTATGGCTTATAAGAAAGACCACAGTCTAGAACTTATCTGCTAAATCAAAGTAATGAAATAAAAAAATTGTAATTTTTTTTCCTTGCGTATCTTTATATATTTAGCCCCAGATATTTTTGACAGACTTGGCCATATTATTTAAGGATTGGAGCTGTTACAACATTTAAAAGTCAAATATCTAAAATACGACATTATACATGAAAGAGTTATCTTCCATTAAACTCAGACATCCTTCTACCCTTAATATTATTGTACAGAGTTATGACTTATTTATAATGCAACTGGCAGACTAATTGCAACTCCTTACATGATAAACTTAAATGACAATAATTAAGTAAAAAATACTTTCTATTAAGAGCTTTAACCATCTCTTACACTCATTCAATTGTGAATAATCAGACATAATACAAAACCCCATTGCTGTACATTTATACAACTCAATTGACAATGAATGTGAGATGTGATATTTTAGTGGTTCAATGAACACTAGTGAGGCTGGAATGAGTCATCTGTAATTATTAAGTAACAAGCAGTGCACATGCAAGTGAAGAATTTCATTTATATAGGATGTTCAAATTTTTAAAATTACTGTCAAACACTTAATATTTCCAGCATAAAAAGAACAAAAATACTCCAATTTACATTGAAATGTAACATTGTTTCATAGAAAGTTACTCTTCTAAATATAACTTAATGATTAGTAACCATAGACCAAACATAGACTGCTATTGACAAATATGTTCTTTATCAATTTGAAAAAAAAGTAGCCTTGATTTGAGGGGTTTTAGTTTTTGATTTGATTAAGTAATAATCGTAAAATAGTAAAAGGTAAACCTAACATGGAAAAGTTGTGTATTTACAAACATCTATATAGTTTCATTCCTTCATCATTTGTACCAATAAAAAAAATATAAGAACCGACTAATGAAAGCTATTCTGTTGGTTTGAGAAAATGAGCTATAACTTTTTACAGGTTACATTATTTGGCAATAATAATACTAATATTTTTTTAGAAGATAACAATTTATGTAAAGCCCACCTCATTCTGCTGACCTGTGTAAATATAATCTTCCTCATCTGTAGTTGGGTTTGAATAGTATTCCTATAAAAAAAATATAAAATGTTATATGGAACAAAGGAAATTGTAAATAGGTAAACATAATTTAAAATAAGAGCTAATCAAAGGACACTTGAGCAGCATCATGGCCTAGAAATCGTTCTTTTAGGTCTGTTACAAATGCAACAAACATAAACAACCTTTTCAAAGAGGATTTAAATACATGAATTGATATGGAACGTTTATTGCTAACAAATGAGAGTAGACACATGAAAGAACCATCCATATTATTCACAATAAAAATAGAATTCTAAACTAAAACTGGAATAATGGAAAGCAACTTTCTGACTATTCACTGGATGACAGCTCAGGAGTGACATGTTTTTGGATCAGTACATTATAGTAGAAAAGATGGTCAAAGCTAACCACTGAGTAAAAAAGGTGAAGCAATGAAAATAATTAAAGATTAATTGACTTTTTTATGACTAAAAAAAAAACCAAATAAACAAAGAAAAGGTTCCTGTTCTATGCTTAATATCAAGCAGATCAATGAGTAAGTTACAACCTTAAGTTATCAAAAAGTGAGCTTAAGAACAAATTAATGAGGTCATTATTCTTAGGTTTATTCACCTGAAGGGAAAATGGCATCCAGATTAGGAAGTTTTTAGGTATTACAGGTTGGCTTAGCAAGATAACAAATAAACGTGGAGTTAGACAATTACCTAATACATTTAAATTTGTCTGCACATTTCGATAATGCATTATGATTTGGCAACAATTTCAAGAAAATAATTAAGAATCTTAAGAGGTCTGAATATTCCATGCCAAAGAGTTAAGACCCCCATAATATAATATGAAAACAATAGCTGTATTAAATGATCATATGTAAATCCATAAAACTGATAGTTTTCAAAATTTTGAATAGCAATGCACTTCCAGGTTTTTATAGTTCTCAAAAGAATACATAGATGCAAACATTAGCATTTACTCAGTGGTCCAAGCAGCCAATTCGTCCTTAAATATCTCAAAAATTTGCTATCAAAGTAATTCTTATTTTTGAGAAGCTCAACAATTTTATAATAGGTAGATCTGTAAATGTTTTTATTGTTAACTTGGTAAATGTTGTTAACTTGTGAAATGTCCATGATCAGTAAATTCACAGCAACACATTCTATACCTTTTCTTTGTATAAGACGTTCTTAAAATTGCAGTTGTAAATCTTCTCTACTGTTGTTGATACCAGTACCCACCACAAAATGTTTATGCCACATGCATAAGTCAAGCCAGTCTGGACATGTGAGATTTTTATATGAAAGCAAAATTCTTAAAACTTTAAATCGATGGCATCATTTTAATGTTCAAAGGAGTGGAACACAAACAACAACTTCTTCCAAGTTGATAAGTGACATTTTAGGTTTATAGGTGCAATACGGTCAAGTGATTGAGATGAAAGGAACTTGTGAGTATGATACTTGTATTGTATATATAGTGCATAGTGTTCTTAACATTTTGAGTTGAAAAAAATATTTTGTTTCTTAAATACATACTAACAATACCATAAGTTTTCAAATTTATAGACCTATTCTAAACTCAAAAGATTACTTAACTTGGCCTGCAAATAGCAAATATGTTGCCACAATTTCTGGGACTATTGTTACTAAGGGAATTAAATACTGTGATTCTAACTGTTCATGCATCAAATAAACTTTAATAAACAAACACAAAAAGTTTTAAAAATAGATCAATAATTATATATAGCCAATTAACAAATTATTTATGAACAAAATTAATTACTGAATCTTACATGGAAATATTGAATTATTTCAATACTATAATGTGATATAATGGTGATAACAGTTTTGAACGCAGAATTTTAATTTATCAATTAAATTGTTTGATTTGTAGTGATATAAAGTATTCATATTACATGTGCTGAAATCAATGTATTTCTAAAACTAAAGTATGTGAGGAAGTCTGATACGTGATCTATTAAAAAAACAGCATGCACTTTGCACTTGTATCCAACACCTTGTATATAGTATTTGGTTAACAGAACACAAATTATACTTGCTAATTCAATGAATAATAAAGATTTCTTACCAACAGGTTTTGACAGTCAAAGCTTGTGTGAGAATAAAACCTTTATTGTGGGAAGACAAACCATTATTATTCATTAAATTAAGATATAACCCACATGCCAATTATTTAATCTGATGGCCCTGTTTCTCCATTAAAACAATAAAAAAATATAGCAACAATAACCAGCATTTCCTCAGGATGAATAAGCCGCTTCCCCACCCTCTGAGCCATTTCAACCTCAGATGGCTCAATTTCTGCATTGTCGAGCTTCTTCAACTTCGGAAGGGCCTTTATGACTGCCAATCTGTAACTACAACAAGCATAAATTTACATTTGATAGCTCAGCTCAATCAGAAATTCATCATGTTTAAACAATAATGTCAACTTAAAATATGTGTTTCTGTATAAATAAGTGAATAAAACTCATTAATAAAAAAGTGACATGCATCATAATGAATTATGTCTCAGAAAATTTTCAAGTTACTTAAAATTCCTTTGACCGAAGGAAAAAAAAAAACATTGAAATAGCTGAGCCCCCAATTCTATGGTATATTATGAGACTGTAATGTCTACTTACAAAACATAAACACTTGAGTCCATTTTATCATTTAATTGAATTACTTTACACTTTCATAAACAACAAAAATGAATTATGGATATTTTAAACAAGAAAGTAACAAATATAAAGATTGCTACATGAAACTCAAATTTTTGTTGATTAATTACAAGGCGGTACCTATCTACTAATTTAAATGTCTCTTACAAATTACTTCATATTACTATGTCTTCTGAGATTAATAGAACAAAAAATACTTTCAATAATAATAGTTATGGGTTATGGGGTGTAAGATCACTAACAATCATTTATAAAAGAGAAAAGATCAACACTAGAATTCAAAGGTCCTGGGTTCAAATCCTGAAGGTTATACTTTTTTTCTATTTTACCAATAATTATTCAATCTTTTAATATAATACAAATCAAAAATTTCTCATTAAGGTTGATAATTTAATTATAACAGTTGTCTCCTGGTTTTAATATTAAGCTTATATAGTTTAGTCTACTATTGTCAGTTATGCTTGGATTAATCAAGCTGGATAGAGCCATCGTAGATATTTCTACAGATATTTGTTGCCCTAATGATGATTTTTCTAAATAAAATAAATCTCCTTCAATTATACTAATTTATTTTTTATGATTCATGAACTTGTGAATAAAATGAGCATTTTGGGGGATTTCGACATATTGTTTGGAAGCCATAAGAACAAATTCAATAATGGATTTTCTTTTTTAAGATTAATAAATAAAATAGAATGATTGATATATATAGCAGCAGATTAACCATTAAGCCGTTTATTCCATAATTAAATCGTTGGCTAAAACATACAATAGTTCTGATATTATTCAGATAAAATACTCACTGTTCAGCATCATTGGAACAGCAAGGGTTTTCTTCTAGCCACAGGCATTTTAATTCCGCCAGATCTTGGAGGTAGCATACCTGATTCAATTCTTTAATGTTATTTTTTCTGATGAAAAGGTCCTGGAGTTTGGTACAGAACTGGAAAACCTCCAAGGAGTCTATGTTGTTCACACTGGAAACAAAAAAAAATATTCGTCAGATACAAGTGGTATGAAAGTTTAGTAATGTAATGATATTAATACATACATTTTTGGGTTCTTGAGAACTAGGATCTATGACTATTTCATAATTTTTTTTTTAACGAACTAACAATTATTAAAATAAGGAATATTATTAAAATTAATACATAATGAAATTTAACGAGGGGTATTTTTGGGTGTAATATGGCTCCCATAAAAATATGTAATCCAAAACGGCCACTATTAGTGTTGAATCTATAGTTCGGGAGTGTCAAAGAATTTTGATGGTAGGACCTATAATAGTTTTGAAAAAAACTGTACGATATTTCAATCAAAAATACTCCATTTTATTCTTTAAACCTGGTCAATGAAAATCGTCTTTTCAGAGGATAAACAAAAAATACAATGGCCAAATCATTGGCATAAAAAACTAATGAAATTAACTTAAATAAAATTAAATATTCAATTTAAATTTTGGCTTTGAAAATTTTATTTTTGGTAATTTCTTTGGATTTATTTTTCATCTTACCATGTGTCATCAACCCCCTGAAAAAATCACATCTGAAATAGATTCGAGCAATGAATTGAAAAATATACTAAGCCAGAGAGAGGCAATTAATTTATTTCACTTTTTTTTTTTTTTATTATTGTTTTCAGATAATGCCTTATATTATTTCATAAATATCATAAAATATATAGCTGGAGGAGTCGAAGAATATATCTTCAAAGTTCAGATCAATAGAACCACTTTGGCCAGTGGTTTATGCACGTATGCCTTTTGCCACCTGATGAGGTCATCCCAAATTAAATCAAAATCAAGAGTGGTTATTAACAGTTGCTGAACATGAACAAATAAGTAAAAAAATGTATTTCTTTTGATTAAACAAATTTCACACATAATGATGAAATGTAAGCATGTTAATATATTTCTGTGATTTATTTTATTTGTGACAGATTTATTTTTCTTGCTTTTTTACTAGAAAAGTCTTGAATGACATAGTCAAAATTTATATCATCTGTTAGGTGATCTCTATTTTACCACCAGGCAACGTATCTTTATGAGGCAATCACAAATTCCAAATTTATGGCCGAGGTGTTTTCTTTTTTCATTGATAAAGTGTAAAAATATAGGCGTTGAGTCGAAGCCGCTGGAGTCAGCACGAGTTCTATTTAAATTGAAGATTTATTATAAACATTTATCCCATTGATTAGAACATTATTATATCGTTTATTTTTATATAATTTAGACAAAAACATGACACCCCAAAATATTTGCCCCCCCCCCCCATAGGTAAACTTTTCTGCCTGTCATAGAACACCATTTGTCTGTCTGTGCAACTGGCGATCGACCCGAACCTTTTTGAAAGTATAGCCTGTCCCTGCGGGCTAGGCAATAAAATATGTGATTCGGTTTTAAACCGGTTTCAGTGACAATTAGGTTTAAATCATTTCGAACGGTGGCGCAACCACGCATTACTTGAAAGAACTAATCTAGTTCCTTTAAATCCCAATAGGTAACGCTCAATCGTACGTTTGAGTTTAACGTTTCTTAATATGGGGAAGGCAGTTAAATAAGTTGTTTTTAAAGACAGCAGTAATTTTTTTTTTTTTCAAACTATATCTGAAAGGATAGAAAATTTTATTACATATCGACGGTTTATATTGAAATCTATCTATAATAAGCCGTCCTAATAAGAAGCATCATAAGGAGAATACTCCTCTCGTTATGTTTTATTTTTTAGATATTTCATCTCACTTGTTTGTAGTTCATAATTTATATTCATTTAATGCAAGGCGTCAATTAATTATCTTGACATTGTGGAATATTAGCAATAATTTTTTTTTTTACAATTTTTTAGAATGTTATATGAACAAAACACACAATGAATAATTAAAAACCTTTCGATCCATTGTGTTTTAATATATTTTTAAAACATTAATGTCTTACGGTTACTTATGTATTTTTTATATCACGTATTTTAGAGTTGATAATGACAGCCCCAAGCTACCAGAAAGCGCTGGAGCGTAATAAAACATTTTTACAGTGAATCTGGAACAGCAAAGAGATGATTTTTCACTATTAGTGGACGAATAACCAATAACCAACACATCATTCTATAAGGTTATAGGATAATGCTTTTTAAAAATAATTACAGCTGCTTCAAAGCATTATATTTTCATTTGTTAAATCCCATAAGTACTAAAATAGAAAATGCCTGCCTACTTAAAATAAGAAACGTATTTATTATGTATTCAGACATCGTAATGCTTTCGATGCTCATTTTATATGTATATTCAACTCACCAAAGAAGGAAGGAGCCAAATTGATCACAGTACCAATCATACGTTTATACGCTACAATTGCGAGTATTATACATATAATGTCATTAGTTAAAATAGAGTATATTCAAATCATTTTATATATATCCCTAGTATACTTACATCGAAATAAACTAATATAATATCATTTTTCAAGAAGTAGCTACCACCAATTAATATACATAATTAAACAACATATACTATTCACAACGGCAGAATAAATCGTCACTAGTAAATGATATGACTAGAAGAGGATGTCTCGATGTGTCAGCACTGCTGGGATGCGTGACATAAAGTTGTCAGATCCCTGAGCAAGTCTTCTGTTCAGCCGGCGAGGAGGGTTTTCAGGAAGTGTCAGCGATGAAAAGGTGATAATGTGTATTTTGTATGTCCTGGTAGTCTTTCGTTAAATGACGAATACGAATACCTCTTGTAAAGGTGATATGCTAAATACGTACCAAGGCGAGTTATTCTTGAGTCTGAGTATAATGGATTGAATTGTCGGTATTTTATTAATGTTAGATTTGGCGGATGATCCCCATGGTTCAAGATCGTACGTCTGAATGGGTTGAATGACTGTGTGATTTATTAGTTTTTAAAAGAAATGAATTTTTTATGTGAAATGAAATATAATTAGTAACTTATTCGGCGTTATGTATTACTATACTGCAATTCAATGGCTAATTTTGATGAGCTTACAGATCTTATTTGTCTAGATGTCATACAGGAGACGTCTTTGGTATACTGGATGTTGATCTGCTAGTTACATCTTCAGGAAGAACCCGGCAAGGGGCTAGGGCCACAAGAGACAAACGTGGACATCATAAGAAAGCATCGCAGGGACAGGCTGACAGACCATCACCTGCGACGCAATTTTAGGCTTTTATACCAAAGTTATCCCCACCCTAGTTTGGGGAGCGCTGAGTTTCGTCTAATTATTTTATGGTTCGACATTTATCCCAGCCGATCCCTTACTGGTATTGGCGCTACCAGCTGCGTCGGTGTGGTACTATGTCCAATCGGTTTTCCATTTAATTGTTTTATACCTTCGTCAGTACAGGCAAGTAGCCCCAATTATCTATATTGTCCTCATCGCTCACCTAACACCTTCATGTTTTTCCAATGAGTAAAAGTCGACCCCAAGGCGTTTCCCCGTTTTTTTATATTTGTATGGTCATTAGCCATCAATAAAGTCTGTTTATGGTAAGACGTGATGTCTTGGCTTTGTTTGATATACCGGTAGAGATTCCTTTGTGTTGGATTTTGTTATCATATTGTTTTACTCCACCCTTCGTTTAATAACTCGTTATACGAGATGGCTCGCTCCAACCGGAAAACCATAACATTATCTGTAAACAATATACTTGATCTGTTAAGTCCTAAGGCTACCTCACGCCATGGTCACCTCAATGGACTACGTATCTGATCCCATATCAGCCTTTGGCCGCAATGCACTGCTCTAATTTAAAATTTTTCAATCACTACAGCAAAGTCATTCCGTTTACAATAAAAATAGCCTTCATGGAGCAGGATAACTCCTCCGAACTCTGAGATATGTTAATTTGAAAACTTCCTCCATGAAGGTATTATTCACCGATGAATGTACAAATATAGACACCATATGGCGACTGTTTGGTGGGCGACGGAGCGCCAACATTAAGATCAAAAATAAGAGAAATCCTAAGAGTAGGCGATTTGTGTCACATCCTGGCCCCGGTCGTTATGCGAGATAAGGACCTTTAGGCGTGTGGGCTTAGTACCCCAAAGGGCCAACAGATACAAAGTCTCAAATGGAAAGGAAGACTGATTTTTAAAGAAGATTTTTCATAACTGAGCATCAATTTTATCTCCAAGAAATAAAAAAATGACGGTGCTTGTGCTCCGAACTTGTACGTATATTTACGTGACTTGTTTAAAGTGTATACCATGACAGTACGCTTAATCTTATTAGAAGGGTATGTATCTACGCCTTTGAAACTGGAGCTGAAGCGATGAGCCCGACAGGCTACGATCCAGTGTAATTCCGGATTTCGTCGAGTGGTGAATGCGAAAATGGTTACATTAAAAAGCATAAGTTTTGCTGGGCAAAGATAATCGTGAACGACGAAAATCAACGAATATTCACAACAAAGTAACGTTCACGTGTCTGTTTGCCAGCATTAAGGCAAAATAAAAAAAAACGCTTGGGACATTTTATCATTGATGAAAATAGTATTTTTCTTTGATTTCTTCCCCTTTGAGGGCACTGTGGGTGAATGGATGCTTGGATGAATTGAAACGTTAATAGGTTATGACTTTCGAACAAAAATACTTCATTATATCTGTTTTTTTATTATTATAACATTTTGAAATTTTCAAAAAGCTAGTTTGACATAGTAGTGGTTGAGGTTGTATCTTCAAGTGGAGAACCACTCAAAGAAGGAATTAGTGAGGAAGTCTATAAACAATTAATTGGGAGGAAGGAGGAAATAGCAGGGAGAATGTTGGCGGTTAATTAAATGTCCCAGTAGATATCGTGAAAATCTTTTTAGACAGAACAGATAAAATGAAAAATTATCCCTTGTACCTGTCTCAGAGTAAAGCCTCTCTATTTGGGCTCTACCATTGTAATAATCCCTATAGAAATAACCATTGAGTACGACAAAAAAATCCCTGTGATAGACAAAAGCAAAAACTGGTGCCAGCTCTGATCGAAGCCTAAAAAAATCTGAATCAATTACACATTACCGCTTTTGGTGCGAAAATCGTGTTGGATAGTGTTACTATTAATTAATAACTTGAGAATTTTATCTAGCTACACGTGGCATTTCGAGGCCTTCTTCGCTCTCGTGACCTTTCGAGATGGCACATCCTCCCGACAATGGAATCTACCTGTGAAATATGGCATCAGTGAAAAAGTCAAGTTATGCATGAGGGCGAGTAGGTGTGTTCTAGCGTAAATTAGCGTATTTATCCAGTGAATAAGACAGTGTTTTTTTGTTTTTTTTTACCTGGCAGAAATTTTAGACGGGTCTTAGACAGTAAATGCACCTTAATTTCTTTGAAGTCAAGTTTCTTTGGGTTTTTTTTTCCAATCCCCTTAAAAAAAATTACAAAACTTTTATTTACTATAGATTTTTAAGCGAATCTATTTACATACTACATGTTATATGTCCTGTACCATCGGTACACTCTATACAAGGTCTGAATGGGTGTAGAAGTTATATAATCAATACAAGTACAATGATACACAATGTACTTGGCTTCATTGACAAGACTCTACAAGGTGATGGGGCTCACCTTTTTGATCACAACAAAAGAAAACTGTTTCTTTGGAGTGAAGCATAAACGCTTTCGACTGCTGCAGAATCATTATTATCGAGAGGAAAAAAAGAAATGTGTGGGTAAACTAAGTTTCTGATTCAATAAAAAACATCTTTATACAAAATTACCATCTTTCCAGTATGAGCGATAGGTAATTGTCATAAATTATTCAATTGCCATTTACGTGGCACAATTTCAATCTCACCAGTAAATATAAAATTTTCAGTCCACGCGCACCAATATAGTTTATCATAGCAGCGTTGCTGCTAATAACAGCCACTTAATTGTTTAACACTACCGATTATAAAAAGGCTGATAGCTCAGTAGACTTCTTTGATGTCGACTTGTACTGTGCTGTTTGAATCAATATTTTGTTTTTGGATTGATGGTGACGAGGGTGGGGGGCTTCGGTAGCTGGAACGACTACCTGAAAGTGGGCGATGTGGCAAAATAGGTTGAGAACGACATAATTAAGCGACCGGGTCGGATCGGATTTGCATTGATCTATCACTATTCAATTATTTACCCCTGACCGTCCTAACGTTTCATTTAATATTGTATATTACAATGAGGATCTCTAAAAAAAAATTGTTATCGACACCACTGTAAAAAAAAAGGAAGGATAGATTGGGAAGGCAGCAGCAAAGAAATTCGGTGGAAGGTAAAGGAGTGCTGGAACAGAATATAGCAGCGCTTTGGTTCAATGCAGGTTATCCTTGTCTTCAAGACGCTCCACGATCAGGTCGTCTTTCAGTAGTCCAGTGATTGTGTTAGTTAGGAGAGTAGCCCAGGATCCGTACATGAATTCCCGAGCTATAAGATTTGCACTATCGGATGCAATAGGAGCTATATATCAAGTATATTAAACCTTGTTGCCTCAACGCGTGGCTTGGCGAGCCTTCAAGTACTTGCGGACTAGTGGACGGTCGAATTCCCGCCGGGAACCGTTCCCACAGCGGGTTGTTCGGCAAATCGCAAGTGTCATCAGCAGGATGCACAAGCCTTTTTTGATGTTAAATAAACATTTCACGGAAGAGGACAAGCAATCCCGAAACACCCCGAGTCATAAAGATCCTTACGGTCCCACGGCGAGATAAAACAAGGTTCGCCAAGCCACGCGTCGTGCGAACAAGGCTTTATATTTTAAAATAAACTAGTTTTATGCACAAAGATTTTTGTAACAACTTAGCGTACAACAGATTTAGTTGAAATTGCCCATACGTATACGACGCTATTTATAGTGTTATAGGGAGTGTTTACCGACTTTGACCCACAACCGCCGACCGATTTCCCAGCAATCCGATCGATACCCTCTATCCACTGACCTCGAAAAATCCCAAATCCGTCCTGCGAATTTATATTTCATCGCGGGTCGGTTCGGCCTTGACCTTTCTATCGACTGAATTTTCTAAAAAATAAAATCATTCAATTTTAACCAATTCTCATACCCCATGACTAGGTGATCATAACAGTTTCAGTGGCACCATGGTGTTGTTGACAGAGTATATTTAGTTTCGTACAAGTAAAGAGGAATCGTTAATTCGTATATCTATCTGTCTGACGCTCAGCCGCCAATGCAGTTTGTGTGATTGAATTGTGCTGTGACAATTTGAGTACCTCGAGTTACTTGACCGTAGGTGGCATATCTTTAGTGTTGAAAGATATTATGCTGTTCTTACTGAAAATAGGAGATCTGACTTAAACTTTTCACTTTATTTATTATACATTCTACCATTTTAGTTATAAGATATTGAATAATGTGGTATAGCCACTGAAAACGCTTTTATGGGTATAAAATAAATTGTGGCTAGACCAGAGAGATGTGTACATTTAATGTATTATTTTTTTTTGGCCTGAGTTTTATTTATTTGTGCATTGTTGTTTTTCATGATCCCAGAATATTTTCTTTTTATTGTATATCCTCTGAAAAACAAAATAGCTAGACTTTTGGATAGAATCATTGTGTAAGTCATTTTTAATGTTTAATGCGTAGTCTGGTTGGCAAGGCGCAGTTCTGTAAGCTTTGGCTAATTCTATATAAACCTTTGAAACCAATTTGAAAGACCATATGGTTTTTTATCTGTGCTATCATGAATCAGTAAAAAGGGACCCACCCGTAGACGGTTAACTTCGATGTCAACCTTGTTGATATTGTTGAACTTCTGTAGGCAGGTCAGCTTGAAATGTCAACCACCAATCCGCCGACATACTACAGCCTTCATTCAACACGCTATGTGTCCAACCAGGTTGACGAAGTTGATCATCTAAGGCCCCTTCAAGTCCATGTTATTGTATCAGTACTGTCATCTTGTATCATTAGTCAGCAGTACAGGAGCAGAGAATCAGCAATTATCAACAACAGTACATATCTCTTCATGATGTGGGTTCTTTGTGATTAATTCAGTCTGTTCACTAACAGTGGAATTCAAGGGGTACTGAAACAACCGTTCCGACGATTGTCATACATGCTAACTTTCAAAATTTGACTTTTACAAATCGATTTTTGCAAACTTTTTTTATTTTAAAAATAAGTAAGTAAAAAAAAAGTAAAGCAGTATTGAGTAGTGAGGCGCGAGTTTCTAAAAACAATATTTAATGATTTTGAAAAACCACATCGTTACTTTTTTAAATCGTCCTGGGTTGTGTAACGTAGCCTTTACTTATATTTACCCTTCCAAATTCATGAAATTTCATAGTAACCTATCCAACCACCAACCTACCCATAAGGCTTTGCACTGCTCCACTCATCCCTACAATCCTCCTCGGAAACTGAAACGGCAGTGGCCGCATGACCTGCTATAAATGCGTGACAGTGGGAGTCCTGGCAATGGCCAGTTTCTCCAATCATGTCCTGAGTCGTCGGCCTCCAATGGCTCGTATCCGGTGACGTGGCTGACGGAGGAGCGTGGGGGACTTCCCAAGACTCCGCTTCCTCTTTCGCATGCGAGGGAGGCAACAACCATGTGGACTTGGGGGGCCCCTGGGCTGTTTGTAAATATTATATGAATGTGCGAGTGAATGATGAATTGTAAATATGGTATGAATGAGAACATTTATCTCAATTATTTATTGCTTGTTAAGTATTAAGGCGGATTGTAATTTCATCATAATAAAGTTGTTTTATATATATTGAGTTGTTAAAAGATTAATGCCGGATTGTGGAATGCTACAGTATAATTATAAAAATAGCTTTGTTGTCTTTACTGATATCAGTTATCAGTTGTGGAATGAAAAAAAATCCTGTTTTTATATACCGAGTTATTTTTACGACCACTATCCTAGAATAAACAGCTAGGCGAATGACGGTATCCTAAAACCTGAAATAATGTACACTTGTACCAATAAACTTCTCAGAAGGGTATCAGTTTCATTGTCAATAGTTATGCCGAGGAAATGAGGTGTTAAGATTGAAAAAATAAGTTGCTCTAACTCTAATCCTCATAACTTCATGTATAAAGTAAGAAAATCGACTGCAGTGGCTGAGGGCTGAGTGGAGCCCGAGTCATACTAACGGCCACGGTTAAATCAGCTCACATCCAATCAACATCTATAGAACGCAACAATTGTTTTAACAGACAAGGAGAACCAAGGATCAAGCCACTGCACTGTCAGAACATGTCTCGATCATCGCTTGTTTTTTTTTTCATTTTTATCATGTACCACATTCTTTAAAGGTGTGAGATTTTTAAACAAATTGCAAAACGAAAGTGGGAAAACGTGTCAATAAAGCGATAAAAACTAAAATGTTCGTAAATACCCTTATTGTGGAACCACCCTTTCATAAGTAACCCTTTTGTGGGATTTGAATTGTTGTTTTAAAATTATAAAACTTATGTTCGGATCGATATGAAGAAAATTTCGGTGTCAAAACCCTTAAATATCTACATATAAATCATTTTCCCCCATAGTCATGATATATAGGAAAATATGAAATGTTAGTTCCTAGAAAAAACAAACTTTGACGATATTATTTTTATTAAAAATAACTTCCGTGAGCTTCAATACATTTCTCCCAACGCCCAACGTTTTTAGCTCTTGTTCAAAGAAACCTTTTGCCTTGGAATCAATAAATTCATGAAATGAAAATTTGACCTCGTTTTCATTTTGGAATATTTGTTTTGTTTTTTTCAAAATGCGTCAAACGCTCTGAAAAAATGACTGCCAGTTGGCGACAAGTCAGGTCAATATGGTGGATGTGGTAAAACTTACTAACTGACTAACATTCCAACAAAGTTTCTAGCGGTCATGCAGATAGTCTCGTATAACAGAAGTATGGTGGACGTTTAAGTTTTTTAAAAGTCTGATGTGGATTGGCCTCTACTAAAGCCTTTAATTTATTATCATCGAGCTTTTTTTCTGGCCTTCCACGAGATTCATTCTCGATACTTGTATTGCCGGATTGAAACCTAGAGAACCACCGATAACTAGTTCTTTCATTCACTGTACCATCACCAAAAGACATATTGATGTTTCGAAAGGTTTCAGAAGCATTATGTCTAAGATCGTATAAGAATATAACTCGGGATTGGGCAGATTCCATTGATACTAAAAAAAATACACAAACAGTTCACAATTAACTGAAAGATATGCAAATGGAGGAGAAATGGATTCATAATTTAATGATTTCATAAAAATAAAAAAAATTGACATTTCATCACTTCCGACCCAATATAACTAGTCCGAATCCGACTTGACCGTGACCTCTAGCATGAATGGAGTTTAAGGGCTAGATCTATTACTGCGGTCTGCGGCAACGGTACCCGCCCTGTCGTAGTCTGTAAACTTATAGCTGGGCGGGCTCTATTTTCGTTCAGCTACGGGGATAGTTTTTCGTCTGTATGTATGTCTACATCTACGTGTGTTAACAATGGCGGTCGTAAAAACGAGCCAATCTATCTGAAATGTTTGTGTATTCTAAAACACTTCATAGCATGCAGACAAAAAATATAATAAAGAGAATTAGATGGAAAAAAAAAGAACAGTTGGCTTTAAATGTTTCTCAAGCTCCATCTCTGAAGCTTAGAAATTGAGTGAGAACTTACAGATGTTAAAAAAAGTGTTGAAAGACCGTAATATAAATCGCTATTAGGAGAAACTATGTTAGCTAAACTGTTTTTGTGTCTGTCCCAATATACTACAAGGTGTATTCACTAGATAGACGTAGATATAGGGCATCCTTTCAATTCCATGGTAATAATATCCGATTTCTGGTTAGCAATGTAATAGGCTGTATTACTTATTACCAAACAGCCAGTCCAAAAACCATTGGCTTCGCCAACCTTTTCATAAATTATTGAATGAATTCTGTTTATAAAATGTACATTTAACTATTTTTATATCACAGCACACTACTGCTGTTTAGGAAAAATGACTTATCCACCATATCTGGCCGTCTCACCATTGGAAATGAATAACGAGGCAACGGGTACTTAGATCCACAATGCAGTCTAGATTCATTAATATAAAGCAGGTATGGGCAACCTTTGACATGTTATGGGCCACACTTTAGTGTGCAAATACGTTCGCGGGCCGCGTTTAAAAGTAGTGCATTTTAAAGTAGTGTTCATAATTTTTAGCGATAGATATCAGTCAGCCATGAAATAATACGACAATGTTATTACAACACAATTTATTAAAATAACAAAATGAAATGAAAAAATAGGTACCTACAGCATTAAATTAAATCGTTAAATTTAGAATTGTTACAAACTACGAAAGTTAAATAGCGACACCGAAATCAATGAGACACTTGAGCTTGAATTTGGGAAACTAATTCATCGATGTTTGGATTAATTCCACTGGTACAAAGACGTAAAGAATTTTCCAAATTATCGTCAGTCAGCCTTGTACGATGTTTTGATTTATTAACTTTCATCAATGAAAAGAACTGTTCGCATTTATAAGTACTGCCAAACGCACAAATCAATCTTCTTGCAAATTTTCTAAGCTGCGGAAAATGGTCTTCTTCGAGGTATTTTTTGTAGAAATCGCACAACTCCACGTCTTCAAATTTAGATTTTAGGAGTGAGTTTTCTTGAATCTCGATCAACTCCATTTGCAAGTGTATTGGAGCATTTTGTACATTACTTTTTGTTGGAGTAGCAAATAAATTGAAACAGTCTTCCATGTGTTTGAAATCGCTAAATCTGATCGAAAATTGCTCCGAAAGTAACTTGAGTTCTTCAGCATATTGAGCGTAAGCAATATTTTCATACGCAGAGAGCGTGGTGAAATGGTAACTGTTACCAGACAGCATATGTGCCTCCCACAAGCGGATTTTGTTCTGAAACGCTTTCAAATGGCTGTACAAATCATTTACTAACTGTCCTTGTTTTTGAAGTTTCAAATTTAAATCATTCAAATGGCCTGTAAGGTCGACAAGAAATGCTAAGTCACATATCCATTTTGCGTCACTCAATTCAGATAGTGGTTTATCTTTTATTTGCATAAATTCTGCTATCTCATTTCTAAGCTCGTAAAACCGTTTCAGCATTTTCCCTTTGCTTAGCCATCTGACTTCACAATAATATGTTACGTCGTCATACTCAGCTGATATTTCATCCAAAAACGCCTTGAACTGACGATGGTTAAGCCCTCGGGATCGAATAAAATTGATGGTTTTTACTACCACATTCATAACATTCTGGAGTCGAATGGACTTAGAACACAAGTTCTGTTGGTGGATAATGCAATGAAGGACTATCAAACCATCTTTTTGCACATTTAATTCAGTTGCTTTTTTATTCAAAATTCCGATGAAACCTTTACGTAAGCCGACCATAGAAGGTGCACCATCTGTGCATACTCCAACTAATTTCGACCATGGCAAGCCAAAACTTGTGAATACCTTTTGAACTTCATTAAAAATGTCCTCTCCTGTAGTGGTTCCTTTTAGCGGCTGTAAAGCAAGCAATTCCTCAGTAATAGTGAATTCTTTATCAACACCTCGAATAAATATAGCCAGTTGAGCTATGTCAGACAAATCGGTGCTCTCGTCTAATGCTATGGAAAATGATTCAATACCAGTCATACGGCCAGTCAATGTTGTTTTTATATCATTAGCCATCATTTCTATACGTCGTACAACGGTTCGTCTTGACAAACTAATTTTTTCAAATTCATTTTTCTTTTCAGGACACAAAACACTGCAAACTTCTGACATACACTCCTTGATAAATTCTCCTTCGGCAAATGGTTTCAATGACTTTGCCAATTTTGAACTAACTATAAAACTAGCTTTCACAACATTATCAAGTTGTGTTCTTTGTCTATGAAATATTTGCTGCTGTTTTTCCAAATTTGCGGTAAGTTTCTGGATTTTGTCTTTTCTTATTTGTCCTGTCAGTGAGAGCAGCGTAGGATGCTTAGTTGAGTAATGCCTCTTTATATTGAATTCTTTCATCACCGAAATGGATTCATTACACATCAAACAAATAGGCTTACCATTGTGCAAGATAAAGAAGAATTCTTCAGTCCATTTTTCTTGAAACTGGCGACCCTCTGCATCTACTTTTCGTTTCCTTCCACCAGACATCATTTTCATTTACTTATCGTTCGATAAACTTAATAAGAAAATAGGTATAATTAGTAAGCACTCAAGATGCACACAAAGTCACAAAGCAAACTTATCACCACGGTAGCTCGAATAGGACTGAACTAAGTTCCGGCCATCCACCCGCTTATATAGGCAAAATGAAGGAATGATCTAGAATCGTCTAGTGTAGAACAATACAATTGCGAAGCAATAATCCTTTGTTGCGCCGCCAGTGTGGCGGCAAACATCAATGGCTTTGAACTTTGATGTTTGCCGCCTCACTCTTTGATGATCACCGCCACTCGGCTTGCTCGCTCACTTGATTCCATGAGTATGAGTAAGTAGTGTATTTTTTTTTTTTAAATTGGGTTTTTCAAAATGTCTCGCGGGCCGGATCAAATCTTACAGCGGGCCGGATCCGGCCCGCGGGCCGGCTGTTGCCCACATACGATATAAAGGGTGTCCCAGAATTAACGCAAGATTTGATTTAAATAGAAAACACAGTTTTTAGTATTTTTGTTATTTTTTTATTGAATTATAAAGTAAATAGGATAGAGTTATTTATGGAATAACACATCGGGAAAATGGCCTCCACGACTTTGCTGGCACATACGCACTCTTTTGTCGAAATTTTCCATGACCATTTGGCATAAATGTGGTTAAATTTCGTTGACGCAGCGTTGAATTTCCTCTTTTAATGCACGGGTGGATATGGGCTTGTTGACATACACCTTTGACTTCAAATAACCTCATAAAAAGAAATCTAAAGGAGTTAATTCACACGATCTAGGGGGCAAATTCTGATCACCGAAACGAGAGAGTACACGACCTGAAAATGTCTCATGCAGTATTTGAATTGTTTCATGGGCTGTATGGGATGTGGCACCATCTTGTTGAAACCACATATTGGCCGCATCAATATCATCCAATTTCGGCACAAAGAACTATGTTATCATTTCGCGATATCGAGCACCAGTAACAGTCACTGCTTGACCAGCCTCATTTTCAAAAAAGTATGGTCCAATGATGCCTCCAACCCAAAATCCACACCAAACAGTGACACGTTGTGGATGCATTTGTTTTTCGACAATCACATATGGGTTCTCCAAATGCGACAATTTCGTCGAATAACAAAGCCATCAAGATGAAAATGTGCTTCATCGCTTACGATAATTTTGCTCAAAAAATTAGCATTCACTTTTTGATGTTCAATAATCCATTCGACGAACTCTCTTCGCTGTGTATGGTCATTAGGCTTCAATTGTTGTGTTAACTGAATTTTGTAAGCATGCAGACCCAGATATTTAGTGAGTATACGCTGTAGAGAGCTTCTTGAAATTTACAATTCTTGTCTACGACGCCGAATTGATGTTCCTGGATTTTCAACAATACTCTCACTCACTGCTTGGATATTGACATTTGAACGACCAGTGTGCTTATTGTCTCCAACTGATCCATGCTCCCTAAATTTTTCAATTAATCTCTTCACAGTTGACGAAGTCAAAACACAACTCCGACCATATTTTGTATGAATTTTTCGAACTGCGGCCGCCAAACTTTCATTATTTTTGAGATAATGTTCAACAATTAAGACACGTTGTTTTATCGTGTAACGCTCCATTTTTACTAACACTAAACTGTCAGCTGTCAAATTGTTTTTTTTTTAGAGTTGCCAGCACTTTACTGCACAAATGGCGGCAAATTCAAATCTTGCGTTAATTCTGGGACACCCTTTACAACACAGAATTAAATAGGACCCCTTGCATAAAGAGACCTCACATAGATGTCCAAGGTTTCACCGCCTTGTGATCTTCAGCTATTTCCGACTCCGATTATCATCTCAGGGCACGCTCGCCTTTTTTTAAAGGCGAATATTTATTCAATTAAAAGAATAACAATATTTTCTTGATCTTAACCCAGGACTAGCAATCAACCGTAACAATTTTTTTTTCATTCATTTGCCACCTTTGGGTCGTGAACAAATCTGAAGAGAAACGTGTTTCAAT